>JAFIRS010000445.1:0-695000 GCA_018342105.1 Gonioctena quinquepunctata
GAAGTCCTCAAGAATTTCAGATTTTTTGCCTTTAGGAGTCTTGGTGAAAATATCGTCCACATACCTTTTGAAGGGGACTGAAAAATGTATTTTGTTTAAGCATTGTTTTTGTAATTCTGACGAAACGAGATCGGCGCAAATAGGTGACATATACAATTGCCCATACCTAAACCATATACATGTTTTCTTAATCGTTTCCACTATGAGGTGAAAGTGAATATTAGTGAATATTAGTGAATAGAGATATAACGTCTAGTAACATGAGAATTTAATTATCCGGAATTGTTTTTTCCCAAATGAAATTGGGATTTTAACTCAGTAGTCATTTGTCTCGAGTTGAAAGTGAAATCTGTTGTGCCGTAAATGATCGTTATTCACGTATCTAGAGTGTCTGTTTTTTTATTTATTATTGTTTTACTGTATCTAATCGAAAAAACAAATGTTTGGTGACTCTTCTTATATTTTATAATTGAAAACATTTTTATATTTTATACCCCTGCAAATGTTTCAATGTTCTGTGGCCATTTTTCTTATTATATTTTTTCTATAATTTTACAATATTCAAGTTATCTCAAAAATATTGTTAAAGCAAAACCCATTGTTACAGAGCCCTGATGATGAATTTATTGAAGTTCGAAACGTTGGCGAGAAAGCAATACTTTTTTTCAATAATATTGAGTTATTCTTCATTCTAGTCGAAAGTCTCCATACATTATGTTTTATTTATTAGTACTGTTTTGTATGAAAATTCCGGATTATTTTCACTTATCAAAGATATTGAAGCAATATATGCATATTAAACTATGGTGCCTAACATGTTTTCTGTTTCCCATTGAATAATTTCCAGGAGGTAGGTTAGAATTTGGAGAGTGGATAATCTATATTCCTGACTGAATAATTATTTCAGAATATATTTTCCAGAATTGCTTAAAACGGAGAATAAACGATCCACTTCAACATGTTTTATCACATGAACCTAGGAACCCTTAATATGATTTTCACAACCTAATCCCTTTGATTTCATTTGGTTATTCATTTTGAAAAAAATAAAAATTCTGAATGGTACAGGTCTGCGTTCTTGTCAAGAACCTAGGAACCCTTAATATGATTTTTACAACCTGATCTTTTGATTTCATTTGGTTATTCATTTTGAAAAAAATAGAAAAGGATGTATTAAAATACATCATACTGAAAATATATTATACTTGTTGTATGGATATAAATATATATAATAATACCCTATATTGCATACGAGGCAGGCTAATTCATTGCATATTTGCGCTGGAAACATTGAAAGTTCATAATGTACTAGCACTCCTTTCTTGTACTTGTAAGTGCCAATTGAAGATATGCTAACTTAAGTACT
Source organism: Gonioctena quinquepunctata (assembly GCA_018342105.1). Classification (NCBI taxonomy): domain Eukaryota; kingdom Metazoa; phylum Arthropoda; class Insecta; order Coleoptera; family Chrysomelidae; genus Gonioctena; species Gonioctena quinquepunctata. Next base: position 1,367 of record JAFIRS010000445.1, read on the forward strand.
CAGTGAGGGACTCATCAAAGTTTCCAAAAGTAATTAACAGATCAGAGTGTCGTTATATGAAATCTAATTATGTCTTTGTATATTGTATTGTTTGGAATCTCGATGATTTATGAAATACATTTGAGAATTTGGTATATATCTGGGTTTGTTTGGAATATATATTTTCAGTGGATATTTCAAATAAACCCTATACTCCGTTTGATCCATGTCGAATATTCACAGCATCGATACATACAGTATAGAAAAAACCGAAGATATCAAACTACATAGAGAAACTACTCTGACTGCTGTGGAGTCCCATGACAAAGCTATATAGAGCGGTCGAAGACAAACACACATACACGTAAACTGAGAGGGTTAATTTCCCTTAAATATATTCCATCCATTGTTGACCATTACCATCGTTAGATATGGATTAGCTTATGAAAGTATATTCCAGTTGATTTCATATAAGTCATAATTTCAATATTATGAGTATACATCTTTGCATTTTGCTTTTAAAACACATTATTTTTTATTGATTCCATTATATTAATAACAGTATAGACGTTTCAGTTTTGAATAGGGAGAACAAATAGAAGGTCAACAGTTCAACAGTTTTTTTCCCTATCCAACATGCCCTCCATAAAATTATAATTTGACTGAAATAATGTTTGATGGCTGAGTGCGTATAATCCTCCTTTTCACAAATTGCTATCCTTTGAAAAACATATGTTATTTTCTTGTCTGCCAAAAAAAATAGGGCCTTGAATTATATAATGGTGATTCCCACACCTAAAGAGTTTCCAGAATTAAAAAACTCAATGTTTCTTTGACATCTAACATAATCTCCATAAGAAATGCAATTTCGCCAGGATAATGAGGGTTCTGAAGATATTGCGAAAATATGCCCATCCTAAAATTGTGAAAAAACTTAGTTTCTGAAAGTAAATTTGGAGTTTATGGAAAAACAAAAGCCATGAGAAGTATATACAGTGCTTCTCAAAAGTCCGCTCCCCCCCTCTTATTTTTGGAACGATTATACATAAACAAGTGAAATTTGGAAACTGAATATTAAAAGTTGTAAACTTCCCTACTAGTGATGATAGATGACGAAATCGTCGAAGATGACGTCACAAGGCCATTGTGACCAATAATTTCAAACGGAACCCTACGGCAAGCGACACCTCTTTTAAAAGGTATCGAAAAAACCTATTCAATGATACTAATTTTGTTTGTGTTTATGGCAGTTTTAATAGCTCATTAGTAAACATTAAAATTTAAATTCCATTCAGTATGATATTAATTACAGATTTAAGAATCAGTATCTACTCAAAGAAATTGCTCGAGGTGACCTACATTTACTTCCTGACAGTGAAATATCCTATTTTTGAACTCTTCTCGTACTTTTGCAAATGTGTCTGTGGAAACAGCCTCATATTCTGCAACAATACGTTGTTTTAAAACGTCAATATTGTCAGGTTCAGTGGCATTAACCTTCGATTCGAGGTACCCCCACAGAAAAAAATCCAAAGGTGTGAGGTCCGGTGATTGAGCTGGCCATTCCGTTGAACCTCGTCGTCCAATCCATCTACCACGATACTCCTCATCCAAATACCGTCTTACTGCACCGTAATAGTGTGAAGGAGCACCATCCTGTTGGAATGTTATTTCCAAATTGCCGAAGTAATCCGGATTATCTTCCCAAATTTCAAGGATTAACGGTTCTATTGCGTCAAAATAAAGGAAAAGATCAAGGACACAGATAAGTTCATTAAAAATATCAACCCAAAGGACGCAAGAGAGGCTGGACCGTCCAACCGCGATAACAAAAGAACCGATAGCGAACCCCAAACGCCGGACGCAGAGCAGGGAAACCACAGCCAGACAGACACGTCCAACGCCCATAGGAATAAAAAAGGGGACGGAATACCAAAAAATAAGAAAGCGATGGGTAAACAAAATATTACAAACTTAAGAGAAGAACTAGACTCTCTGATTAAGACTAATATTTATAAAAATAAACTGGACCATGAAATAAAAATGGCCGCAAATAAGAAAGTTGCAGAGAATATGGCAGAGTTAAGTCGAATGTATTCCTTTGATAAATCAGAGGATTTCCCGCTGTCGGTATTTCTTCAATCCAACAGTGAAATATCGAAGAAACATTGGACAGAATATTATGAACAACAAAGAAAAGCAGAGATTGATATATGCAACGAGAAAATGGCACATTACCGCACAGTCTTCAAAATACCAGAACACGACAAACTAAAAGAAAAAGACCCCTCCATGGACACAAATAGTGATCGCCAATGGACGAAAATAATATCAAGGAAAACAGCAAAGGGGAAAAAAAGGAAGAAAGGCCCACCACTAGATAAACTGAAGTTGGCGAATCAATTCGAGGCACTGTCCTCTCAGGACACACCTGAAGAAGAAGACACTGAAGAAACTGAAGACACAGGAAAAGCAAAGCCGGGAAGACCTAAAAAGAACATAACAAAACAAACACAAATGAAGACGAACAAACCAATGCCTGTTATAATAGTCGATAAAATAATACCGTTCGACAAACAAATAATGGATGAATGGATCCGGACTGAAGGACTGGAACACCACCCGAATTTCAGATACACAAATAACCAAACTTACGTAGATACATATAGTGAGAATGATCATGGAAAGATGAGGAAGAAATTAGTGGATGTGAAAATCCCCCATCACACTTTCACTACTTCCAAAAGCAAGACCCATGCTTTTATACTAAGCGGTCTGGATGCCGGCCCCCAGATTGACGAAATAAAACTGGATCTTGAAAACCAAAAAGTTAAAGTCGTCAAAATCTATAAGTTAAATAGAACAATCAGGCATAAGTACATGGTTGTGACGGATAATCGAACAACGGTAAATTTCTTAAGAAATAGAGTAAGAGCCATATTAAACACGTTTGTTACATGGGATGTAAAACGTAATGATAGAGTGGTAACACAATGCCACCGATGCCAACTTTGGGGACATGCGACATCCAACTGTGCCCGACAGGAGCGATGTCTTAAGTGTGCCCAAAATCACCTAACAGCTACCTGTACCAAAAGCAGAGAGACAGACCCGAAATGCTGCAACTGCGAAGGGAAGCATATTTCCAGTTCCGTAGAATGTCCACAGTAAATTAGAATAGTAAAACAATATGAAGCAAGAACAGCAAAGTCACGCAAACCAAATGTCCAACCAGATGTCCAACCGAGATTCATTGATGCCCCACAACCAGAACAAAATGCCTGGAAGAGCGGACAAAGCGGCTCTAGAGTGGTCTCGAGAACACCGCAAGGAGAGCAAGGTGGCCCCAGAGAACTCTCGAGAAGACCACCTGAACAGGAACGAAGCCATGTTATCCAAGCGACAGAGGGATCTCCTAACCTCTCCTTCACAGAACCCATAACTTCCTCATACCGCCCTCATATGCCAGGTAATAAAAATAATAAAAATACGGATTTCAATACGTTAATAAATCTTGGTAATAAACTAAATGAATTAATTAACATCGCGGAAGTGATAAAAATGTTGAAAAATCTAATTCAAATCCTTGAAAATACTCCTCACGGAGAAAGACATATTGCAACATTTGAACTTATTCTCAATGCCAAGGCGAAAGCAGAATTTTGACACAATAAGGGCTTGCATGCTCAACGTGAATGGGGTTGGGGGGAAGTATTCACTTCTCATCAACTTCATTCACGAGCATGCTGTTGACATAATGTTTTTGTCCGAAACCATGCTTCGACAGGAACATAATCTAAATTTTAGGGGATTCACTACCATCAGGGAAGATAGGCTAGGAGGGGCTAGAACCGCTGGTGGGGTAGCGATAATAATTCGCAATAACATCGCATTTACACAAATAAAAAAATTAAACTCACAAATAGAACATGTTGGAATTAAATTATCAGATGGGACATGCTTATTTAGCATATATAATCCACCCAGTAACCATTTCACGCCACGGGACTTAGACAGCCTGTTTAGTGCTGGCAATAAAGTACTGCTCGCAGGTGATTTTAACGCTAGGCATCGTGAGTGGAATGGTAGCCCAACCCAAACAAGTTCGAACGGCACAACGCTGCTAAACTATTCCTTCAACAACAATGTCGTGGTGGAATGGAGTAATACCCCCACCCATTACCCCTTTAACGGATCTTCACCGACGGTAATTGACTTGGTAGTTCATAAAAACATTACCGACATCTCAGAGCTTAATGTCCTAAATGAACTAACATCAGATCATTCTCCGTAGTTTTCACAATGAAAGGCAAAGTAAAACATAATACTGAAACAGTCAGATTTGATTACAGTACAAACGAATTGGAAAAGTTCAGGGAAATAATGAATGAAAATACCGTAATTAAAACCCAATATAGCTCAAGAGGAAATAGAAATTGAAACAAAAAAAGTTCATCAAAAACATTCAAAATGCTAGGACAGAACTACCAAGAAGATTACTGTGAGGGAGATCGGGATGATTCCTACAAATTCAAGACTTGATAAAACTTAAAACCTAGAATGAAAAATGGCAAAAACAGAAACATGTGCATAAAGACAACTTTTTCAAGCCTAGGCAGAGATATCTGATCTTTGAATAAACATTTCAATGACAAGTGGAATTACAAACTGACCAACCTCAACCCTGCGGACCGGCTCTCTTTGGAATATGGCAAAGCGTATTCAGAAAATACGAGCCCATACCGTCCATAGAGATTGGCCCTGATCGGCGGTGTCGGACCCAAAGGAAAAAGGCAAGTTGTTTGGGGAATACCTTAGTAGTGTTCATAAAACAACGCCGGATCAAACGGATACAACGTAGGCATACCGCTATCGCGATATTCAAGAGCCCAGCTATAAGGTTAAGCCTACCGAGCCCCGCAAAAATCTTACAAATTTTGAAGAGATCTCGAAATTATCGCGATTACCAAAAACAAAGCGCCAGGACTTGATGGGTTGGGAGCCATTCTCCTCAAGAACCTTCCGAGGAAATCACTGGTGCAATTCATACATATTGTAAACGCAGCGATTAGATGGCAGCACTATCCAGGCTGCCTGAAAAAAGCGGAAATCGTCCCAATTCTAAAGGCTGGTTAAAACAAAGCATCAATTACTAGTTATAGGCCCATCTCCCTCCTGAGCGTAGTCGCCAAGGTGGTAGATAGGATCCTACTAAAACGTGTAAATGATTCAGTGGATAGGCTGAGACTCATCCCAGCGGAACAATTCGGGTTCAGGAAGGGCCATTCGACCACTTCTCAACTGGCCCGGGTTGTCCATGGGGTGAAGGAGGCCTACTACAGGAAGCATAACACGGTTATGGTCCTGTTGGATGTGCAAAAGGCATTCGACACAGTATGGACACAAGGGTTAGTTGCCAAAATGTCAGAGGCTGGCATGCCCCTTATGGTTAATCAAAATTCTGAATTCGTATCTAACGAACAGAACGTTTATAGTTAAAGTCAATAACACGAGCTCCAGAGAGTATCCAATTGGTGCAGGTGTCCCTCAGGGGTCTTCCCTCTCACCAATTTTATATTCTCTGTATACGTACGACTTCCCGACCTTCGCGGGCACGAGGGTGGCCATGTATGCGGATGACACCGCATTATATGCCCACTCTTTTGCAAGCGAAGAGGCTGCCTATCAGCTCCAGATACATCTGGATCGGATGGTCGTACCCTATATGGAGGAAAATAAAATTGAGATAAATCCTCTAAAAACAGAGGTTATTAACTTCTCGAAGAAGTACACAAATGTGAACATCCCCGAGAAGTTATGGGTAAAGAACAATCAAGTGGAAGAGAGGCCCTCTGCTAGATACTTGGGACTCGAACTGGACAGGCGCATGTCATTCCACAACCACATATCGCTAGCCCTCAGAAGGGGCTCAGCTGCCATAAAAAGAGTTTACCCCCTCATTGCGAGGAATTCGAAGCTTTCGAACAAAAATAAAATCCTTATGTACAAGCAAATTATTAGGCCGGCGATGACATACGCCTGTCCGGTTCTGCAGCACCCCCATATCCCAATACACGAGATTGGAGGCTGCAGAACAAGGTCCTACGAATAATAACAGATAGCAATCGATACATCCGGTTGGACGCCCTCCGAGAGCTTGCTAACATTGAGAAAATTGAAGAATACATTCAAAAAATTTCATATAAGTTCTACAAATACCACATTATGCATAGCTCACTAACACGAGGAATTACAAGCCTGAGAGAACACCATAATCAGCCGAGAAGGCACGGCTTGATATACCAGAAGTGTGAAATTTATTTTGAAAATTAAATAAAACAATAATTCATACTATAAAATTAATCTCCGATAAACGAATTGGGTTTAGGAACATAGGTAGGAATGTTGGCGCCAGGAATCCAACTGGCGCCGGCACCTTGCAGTATTTTATCGGAATAGAAACGCAAAACACAATTTATCTATCGACAAGTGTAGTATATATCGGCAACAACCCCAACAACAATATAAAAACATTATATTCGAAGAAACACCCAACCGCGCTAAAATAACAGGTCTAGCGCGAGCATGCCATACCTTAACTATTTTGATCGGAAAATTCTGAAACGATTTAATTTTCTAAAAACGGTTTTTATTTGAATTTTCCGTTGAGCACATATTAATTCTTCTCAAAAATAGCCCTTAAAAAGTTAATTATCGTTTCTTGGGAAACAAGTACAAAACATTCGTATAAGCATCTGCAGGAGACGAATAGCTAGTAAATTTTCAGAATTACCATATCCTGGCATATACCCACATACTGCTAACATCGCAGGCCCTTTCCCCTTCGTCCCTACACAAGCGACAAGCTGGATGGGTACACCCAAGATCGGAAGAGATTGGAAGAACCATATATTGTATATATTAATTTTAGTTGTATATAGTAGGATAGGTGAATTGTACATTCAAAATGACAATAAAGATTTTTAAAAGGAAAAGGAAAAGGTTCTATTGCGTCCTGCAACAGCTCCAGATAAACCTCACCAGCTAAATTAGTATTCAAAAAAAGGAGCCCAACCATGTGTTTTCCCAGGATACCTGCCCAAACATTCACCTCCTGGGGAAATTGGGTATGTGTTTCAGGAAACAGGTGAGGATTTGCGTCACTCCAATACCTCACATTCTGTGTATTTACATTTCCATTCAGATAGAAAGTACTTTCGTCACTAAAACAAATTGTTTTGACATAGTCTGGCTGTTGGTTAATTTTAGTTTCCATATTTTCACAAAATTCTAGTCTTCGGTCTGGGTCGTCGTCTGAGAGTTGATGAACCATTTTTAATTTGTATGGATGAAATTTATTTTTTTCCAACACCCTATGTACTGTACATCGACTGACTTCACAGGTAGATGCAACGTGAGTTGTTGAAGAAGTAGGATTAACTATTACTTCTGCCAGTATATCAATTACTTTCTCATCAGAAATTTGTGATCTGCCAGATCGTTTCGCATCATTAATACTACCCGTTGTTTCAAACTTACGAAGAAGCTTCCTTAGATAAGTCCTCGAAACGGGGTGATCAGGAAACCTCTCATTAAAAATGCGTTCTGCTGCATGAATATTTTGTCCAGTTTCACCAAGAATTAGGATCGCTGCTACTTTATCACCTGGAGCACGTACCATTTCGCTTCCTAAAGCACTTACACGTTCGGCTCACAACAGTTTAACAAATTATTAAAATGTACAAAAATATTAAAAGTACCGAAAGCAGCTGAAACAGTTAAACGTTCGATCAACAGTACACAAATTATTAAATGTACAAAAACATGAAAAACGTCGAATTGGGGAGACTAACAAAAACGTCAGCTTATTTGACAATTATCAAGAGGCGGAGCTTGAATTTGGAATTTTAGTATAAACTGATTCAATTCATCACAGCTTCGCGTTTTTTAAAAGCGAGTTGACAAAACTGCCATAAACATAAACAAAATTAGTATCATTGAATAGGTGTTTTCGATACCTTTTAAAAGAGGTGTCGCTTGCCGTAGGGTTCCATTCAAAATTATTGGCCACAATGGCCTTGTGACGTCATCTTTGACGATCTCGTCATCTATCATCACTAGTAGGGAAGTTAACAACCTTTAATATTCAGTTTCCAAATTTCACATGTTTATGTATAATCGTTCCAAAAATAAGAGGAGGGGAGGGGACTTTTGAGAAGCACTCTATACTTTTTCTTTGCTTCTATCTGGCCATTTTCTTCTCTACAAATTCTCTTTTTTTATCTGTCCTGATAAATGGTACAGAAACATACCGTTCCAACTAACATTATGAGAAAATTATAAAGAAACATGATACCAAGTATTGGGGTAAAGTGGCTCCAAGAAGTCCGAATTCACCTATTTCTGACCAACTACTAACTAACTCCAAAGTTATAGTTCGAGTTATAAGAACTGTAATTGAGACCACCAAATCTCCTTCAAAAACCATAAATTTAATGAGCGTAGTGCACAGTATGAAATTACTTGTTATGAACTTCAAATATACCTTCACAGCCTAATGGGTCACCTAGAAGTGACCAGCAAAATTTTTCAAAATACCTGAACTTTCAGGGAAAACTTTCTAGTAAATATCAAGCTAATTATTTCCTCATGTATGTTCACATAGTCAGGTAATAAACAAGTCGGTTAACAGGTCTACTATATACTCAAAATTTTTTTTCCTAGTTTATACCTACTGTTCCACAATGAGGTTGAGGTTACTACAATATTTGTCTGATTAGACTAAATGTCTACAACGAAGTCAAAGTAACCAAAAATGAAATCCTCAAGGTAACTTGGTCTTTTATCAGATATCGGAGCCCGAATAAATTCGGATGATTCAATTTACTCTCTTCAAATAATTCATTATGGAGCTGAATTTGAGAAATCTATAGAATGCCAAGTAGAAATTCGACTAGAATTGATAAACCATACAGGAATACCACCAATTACTATCGATTAGCTGCCAGAATGAGAATATAATCCGAACCTACACTCAAAGGCCAAAGATCAGAGCCATCATGGTCCCACTTATGTGGTACATAGGAATATTCTACTATGGGCTCCACGTCTTTTTATGACGGCAACTATTTCAAAATACTCATCATCCATTATTACCGATAAAAATATGATAGCAAATAAGTGTTAACCATCGACGGAGGCAATACAAAACAGGGTTATGTTAGGTTATGCCAGTAATGGATGGATTGACGAATGTACAGAATGAATGCATAGATAAGCTGCGTTGAGCAAGCTTTGTTTGTCGCCAGCAATAAACTACTGCCGTCGTGACGTTTCTACTGATGCGAAAAAATTAAATTAAATTGAGTTGGTCCAGCTGAAGGAAATGGGTAAAAAAACATATTGAATAAAGTGCAAGGATACGAAAGCAAACGATGTGTTGTAACGAAAAATTTCAACAGTAATATTTGCGGCGTCCGAAAACGTCGAATTGAAGTTTTTAAGCAAATCATATTTCGATTTTTTGAGAGTTAGTAACAATTTGCAAACAAATTGAATTGGAGATTTCGGGCACCGAATTCTGCAAAGTTATCATTCCAAGAGTGCTTTCAGACTATTCGGAACGCGGAAATGTCATACTACAATTTTTGAGCCAATCACTACACACCATCTAATATTCTAAATATGGCTATTTCTCGGATAGAGATTCCTTCCTTACACCGAGATAATATTATCATGGATATTATTAGGGCAGAATTTGCACTGAATACAATTCTCACGTACTATTTTCAACATCACTGATATTTGATGTTCAATTCCATAATAAACACTCATTACGGGGTTTTGTAGTATATATCGTTATGTTTGAGTTACTAGGTATAGGCTAGACAGAGATACTTGGTTTTACCATCAACAAAAAGTAAAAAATAATGTTTATTTTTACTCAGTATTAGGAATTAAAATTATAATTTTAGTGAATCTGCTCAGAATATCGAATAACAACAATATAAATTTATTATCCACAATTCCAATCCAACCAGAGAACGGAACGTATAGACAAATCGCTTGGAGGAACATCTCATAACAAATTTGTATTTTATCACGTGACCACAATATGAAAGGGTCTGAAATCCCAAAGAAAATGGACTTCAAAGTCAGGAATTGAGGTTACTTTCGAATTTGAGCAAAACCTATGTGTTCTCAAAGTTGAAATTTTATGAAAATGCGAATTGAAGGTTCCATATGGGTATAAGACGCCATATTTCTTGGTTTGAAGCGTATCCGTCATTACAAAAATGATCCATAATTTTCTTAAATCGACCACATTTTAATGATAGATAGTCAAAAAATTCGTATATATGATATGTATGTACATACTACTTCTATGAAATAAATTTTTGCAGTGTTTGATGAAAAAAGTAGAGAAAATACACTTAATTTTATGAACTTTTTCGATACAAATTTTATAATTTGAAGGGCTCATTGGTTTTACATAGGTAAAATTCAATATGAACTAGATGTAAATGCGAAACCATAACTTTCATACATCATTCTCTGCTGTATGTTTCTTGACAGTTCTTTTTTCATTAGTCTTGTTCATCTTCAAAGCTTTCACGAATAATATATCCACAATATACAGTTAACTTTTACCGCCTTCTTCTAACCTTCGATTGCTTGTTTTATTAGTGTTTGTAACCTAACATAGGTAGAAGTGACTAAATTTTTACCATCAGTCGACTATTCTGAAAGCAATTTTACCTATTTATGCCTTCGACTTATTAGGCAAAATGTCTTATTGCTCGATTTTCGACTTATTTATTATTTCAATTTTTTTCGCCATATTGGTGAATTTATGGTAATTATAACGCAAGAATTACCTTCGTCAATTTGAGCGCTCACCTATTCGAAGGTTGAAGACGTAAATTTTACTCCAAGTGTTTGTTGGGTATATTACTGGATGTCCATAACTGTTAATCCGAATAATTATACCTAAATTTGATGAAAATTGAATACATACAATGTGAAAAAACTCTTTGTCTATATAACAGCAGCTCTATCTGCAAGCATCCTGAACGAAGGCAGTAACGCACCCGCCTAAAAACTTTCATTTTCGCTGCAGCTCATCATATACGATCCACCATAGTGTCACGAAGGCCACTGAAAATTTACATGGATGGCGGAGCGCTGATGATTCGTCAAAAAAGGGTTGACGACTGAAAACCAAGTCACCTCTCTCGTTTTTGAAACTCGCTCAGAATTTTCGTTTCGTTTTATTGTTCCGTTCTTTTACGACCTGCGGGTCTCGCTCGTATTGAATATATACGAGCATAAAATGTATCTCTTTTTGGAGAATACAAAGCAAGTGAATCTCGCAGCACGGGCTGTACATTGAAGTAGGGATGTTATATTATCTGAAATAGCAACAAAGTTTATCTCTATAATTTTTTCTCTTCTATTTGGATACTTTTTCATTTCAGAGTGATGGAATGGGGTATTTCTGTACCTGAAATGTGTTTTTCTCTTTGCTTCATATAATTCAGCTATTTCAGTTATAAAAAGAAACCACTTTAGATACATCTATGACATTGTACCTACTCATTGGATCTTTATTGTTTATGTTTATCGTTTCCGTTGGAGACTTGGACCAAAATAGTAATATATTTCAAGGAGCAGTACCTATAGAAATGAGAAATATGATGAAAAATGTCTTTACTTAGCATTTAGTTTTTCAATCTTCGAAAATTGCGAGAATTATGAAAATTGGGAAAATCCGACTTCTACTTTTGCCACAATCTTGAATTTTAGTTCTGTTCGAAATACGTTGATTCTACTTGGTCATATCCAAAAGACGAACATTGTGTGTGATTCCATTTTTGTTTGGATATTGTTGATAATAACGAAATCACCGGCCAACATATTTGACCTTGAAGTTTTTTAAATTCCCATGCTTATGAAGAAATATCCATGGAATTTCATGGAAACCTTTATGTGGATTTTGATAACTAAAAGAGTTATGAAATTTTTCATTTGTGAACCTGCCTTGTGAAATCTGATTGCTCTGCACTATTGGTACAATATCACTTGAGATATGTCAGTGATGAAACTCAAGGTTGCAAGTTCGCCATGAAAACATTGGTTAAATGATTGAAATGCTAGCAGGATAGAAAACATTCGGCAATATCTGGCATAATATAATTTGAATATTTTGGAATGTCACGATAAAATTATTGGTTCAATATTCACAATGCGTTATCGACCGAAAATACATTTGAAAACCGCAAATTGAATATGTATTTTTTTCTAAATATGAACGGAATATCCGTATCACATGTAAGTAGATTAATCTGCAACTGTATCATGAATTTCAGTCACAATTTTTCATTCAGTGAAATTCGAATATTGAAATATCAATATTCATTTATAATCTTGAAAACAATGTACAATCAATATTGTCCGTGCATGCTGTAGTAAAAAGTATTTTATTCAAAATAGATAAATATTACTTCTTAAATATTGTTGGCAGTTGAACTGTTCAACCAATATGTTATCAAACTTGAAAAAGAAATCAATTTACATAGAAAAATGAGGTTGGCAAACTATCCAACCGTTATAATTTTGAACTTGAATAATTAAACAATATAAACGATTATTACCCTTGGCAAATGAACAATAAAAAATATTGTTTTTCTCCTCTCAATTGGATATGAGACGAATATTGGAATAACAATATCCATTTAAAATCTTGAAAACAATATGCAAGCATTATTGTTCGCCTGATCAGTAAAAACTATTCAACCAATATGACATCGAACTCGAAAATATAATAGGTATGAATCTATGATAGAGACGCATAGTAAGAAGCCAATATTAATTATTGATCTTGAAAGCAATATTGCCAATATTGAAATTATCAAATAACCAATGGCCTTGTCGTGTATTTATTAAACTTCAGATTTTCAATTATAATGAGTGAACTGTGTGACTCTTGAACTTGCCACCCAAATAGAGAATTCAGATATTTCCGGGCCATGTAGATCTATAGCATCTTTATGTTTTCCGATAAGCTTGAAAAGCTGTTGAACTATACATTGAAAAGAGCAAATAATAAACTGATAAAAGTGGAAGCGGCTTCAAAATGAATTTCCAAAGTTGCACGAAAAAAGGCATATTTTTTCCAATTCGCATTTCTTCATATGTTTTTCAGTTGACACTAAAGAAGATTTGTGATTTTCATATATATATATATATATATATATATATATATATATATGTGTGTGTGTGTGTTTATTAATCAATAACTTTTTTAATATGTTTTAATATTATGTGTGTTTGCTTTTTTTATATATAACATTCTCATACTGGTATTTTTTTGGTTTTTCGAAGTTTTCTTCAGAAATTAATGATTGGAATCTTGTTTTTAGATGTCTTGATAATGAAATAAAACAGCCAATAAAATTGCCGAATATTCTTCGACTCCGCTTAAAATTTTATGATAACAAGTGAAGGAGAAGAATATCTCAGCCATTGTAAATTGTAATGATTCATGATTGTGAACACTGTTGACAAGCAATATTCTCGCATGTGTATTGAATGACATAAACACTATTAAAAACATTCATTCGCAATTGCATATTGTTTTCAAAATTCTCGGCCATTGTAAATTGTAATGATTCATGATTGTGAGCTGAACACTGTTGACAAGCAAGATTCTCGCATGTGTATTGATATTCTTGACGAACTATATTTCGAATTCCAATCTAACTTTTCTGGCTCAATATGTATTGAAATCAAAGCATTTTCGATCTGTGTGAGTACTAATAACTCTTGATTGATTTTTCCTGTTTTTAATTTTTTTTCATTGTGAGTATACTTTGCAAATTTGATTGTGAACAAAGGAATTCCATGTAGGATTTTGTACCAAGTTTAGCTCATAAGATATAGTAAGGTGATGTCGTCTGACCAAGTCTGATATTAATAAAATAAGAGGTGGAATCATCTGGAATAAAAAATCAAATAGAAACCTAAATGAAAATAAAGATAATTAATTTCTGAGTTAGGTTCCTTTCAAAATATCTATCAGATGTAATTCAATGTTTAACGTAGCTTCAGCCGGTAAAGCAGTTGTTTTCTGTTAGATTTTCACAAAAAATAACGTGGATTTTTCAATTCAGCAGAAAAATCTTTTTTCTTTTATATTTCAATATTCAATTGAGAATGTTCCCTTCTTTAACATGATATCATTATTGTTGCGTGAATACCAACAACAATTTTCCTCAGAATATTATCTGTTCATCATATTTCCATGGAAATTCCCAATATTGTTCGAGAAATGAGCAATAAAAGACAGAAGTCTCCAACATCTCGATATCCAGCTATTATATTTCATTAAAAATTAAAAATGTCTTATTCCCTAAAACAGCTGACTACAAACACCTATGCAGTAGGTGTATGTCAAATATTCATCAGAAAACAACTACTTCCCTGGCTAATGCCTCGACTGACGTTGGATTACATCCGATGGATTGATGTGCAAAGTCCTACGAGGTACTTTGCAAATGGATAAATATTAAACACTTCACTCAGAGCTGACCACCTCTATACCGGTGACGGAGTATTTGGTACAGGGTAGGTCAAGCAGACGATTGACTCATGTATACTTACCTGATTCGAACAATTAATATCCATGCACTTCATAGTATTTCGCTGGGATTTCATTAGCATGATGGGATAAACCATCAGCTAACGCCATCTCAACTCAAATACTACAACTGAAATATTATCAATTGACATATCATCCAGAGTCTCAGGATATAAATCTGCAATAAAAAAGTCTGTAACATCTCGATAGACAGCTATTATTTCATTCAAATGAAAAATTACTTTTTTCGCGGAACAGCTGGCTACAAATACCTATACAATATATGTATATTGGTCGCATGTCCATAAAAAAACAACAACTCTCCTGACTAAGGCCTCGACGAACGTTTTTAATCAATTCGAGAAATGAAGTGATTTTCTAAAATTATTTCAACCAAACTATAGATTAATTTTCAAGTACATGAAACAGTAATATCAAATGCAAGATAATTTTCGTTGTGAATATATTGCATGAGATATTATCCATGAATGGAGATGGTAACGTGGGATATTTTTTTGAAAAACTGAATTTATCTAGTCCCAACTAATATTATAGGAAAATTATACCAAGCAGAGGGGTAAAATGGCTTCAAGAAGTCGGAATTTACCTTTTTCTTGCCAAACATTCTAACTTCAACTACTAACTAACTCCAAAGTTACAGTTCGAGTTGTCAAAACCGTAACTGAGACCACCGATTCTCCTTCGAAAACCATAAATTTAATAGGCGTAGTGCATTGTATGAAATTACGTGTTATGTACCTTCACAGCCTCATGGGACAAAAAGTTATTTATCAGGTTAAATTCCACCTAAAGGTAACCAATAAAATGTGTTCAAAATACTTGAACGTTTTGGGAAAACTTTCTAGTATATATAAACCTTATTATTACCTCATGTATGTTCAGATAGTCAGGGAAAAAACAAGTCGGTAAATAGGTCTCCTTTGTACTCCAAATTACCTATTTTGGCACCAATTAAGTCATTTTTGGACTAATTTATACCTACTGATCCACAATGAGGGCGATATTACTACGATATTTGTCTATTAGACTCGATGTCTACGACGAAGTCAAAGTTACAAAAAATTCAATCCTCAAAGTAACTTCGTCTATAATCAGATATTGAAGTCCGAATCGATTCGGATGAGGATAATATGATACAATTAACTCTCTTCGAATAATTTATCGTGGAGCTGAATTTTAGAAATCTATGAAATGCTAAGTAAAAATTCGAATAAAATTATTAAGCCATACAGGTATACCACCAACTTCTATAGATTAGCTGCCAGAATGAGAATATAATCCGAAAGCAACCTACACTTCCCAAAGTCCAAAGATCAGAGCCATCATGTTCCCACCTATGTGGGACATAGGAATATTCTACTATGGGCTGCATGTCTTTTTATGACGGCAACTATTTTAAAACACTCAACATCCATTATTATGAATGAAAATATGAGAGCAAATAAATGTTGACCATCGACGGAGGCAAAACAAAACAAGGTTATGTTAGGTTATGCCGGTAATGGATGGATTGACAGAATGAATGCCTAGATAAGCTGCGTTCAGCAAGTTTCTTCTGGCGCCCGTGGTAAACTACGGTCGTGACGTTTTCGATGATGCGACAAAATGAAATTCAATAAAGTTGGACAAGCTGGAGCCAATGGTTTAAATTTTTTTTTAATAAAGTGCAAGAAAACGAAAACAAATAGCAAAAAAAAAGATTGATGTGTTGAAATGATGACTTCGAAAATTCCAACACTAATAATTGCGGCGTTCTGAAACGTCGAAGTAAAGTTTGTAAGCAAATCAAAATATCTCGATTTTTTTCGAGATAATCACAAATGGCAAACAAATTTAAGTGCATACTTCCTCTCAAACTATGCCGAACGCGGAAATTTCAAACTACAATTTATGAGCCAATCACTACACACCATCTAATATTTGAAATGTTATGATTGGCTATTTCTCTCCGGATAGAGATTCGCACCTTACACCGAGATAACATTATCATTGATATCATTATGGCAAAATGTGCACTGCAAACCATTCTCGCGTACCATTCTCAACATCTCTGACAATTGATGTTCAAATTCAGAATGAACACTAATTGTCGTTTTTTTCGAGTAACTAGGTGGATGCTAAAAATAGATGCTTGATTTAACCATCAACAAGAAGCAGAAAGTATTGTTTCTTTTTACTCAGTAGTAGGATTCAAAATGACAATTTCAATGTTTTTGCTCAGAATATCGAATCACAATAATATAAATTTATTATCCACGATGTCAATCCAACCAGAGGACGGAACGTATAGACACATATATCAGGATCTTCTATCACTGTTAGTAAAACCAAGCGTAACCCTAAGGCTCTTGCTCTTTGGACTTCGGATAAGTGGGCCGCAGCCATTCACGAATTTAGAATTTTGGTTGGTAAAGGACTACAGACCGGTCCATAGCCCTTGCCATGATGGTGTTTCTCGAACCATGACCGAGAGGAAATTTTGATCAAAAATTTGGAAAACAAAAATAATAATTTTTATTGAGGATGCAGCTTCGCTACCCTGTATGGATTAGTAGGTAACCCATCACTCCAGAGAGTGCCTGGGACGCTTAAAACGCGAGGGGTCGTCTATGTTATAATCAGTGGCTTCCCTCACGAGCGGATTCTCGTGAGCTAATGCACAATCAAATACTTTTTGATTGCGTTCTCTGATGATACTTCTGATGGAAGGCAGATTTGAGTCTTCAAGTATCCGATCGTTCCGCACGTACCACGGAGCGTTCGTTATCATCCGCAGGACTCTCATTTGCGCCCGTTCCAGGACGCCAATGCTAGACCTGCAGATTTGGCCCCAGGCGGCTGAGGCATACAAAATGACAGGCCTGAACATCATCTTGTAAATCATGACTTTGTTTTTGAGGGAGAGTTTACTCTTTCTGTTAATCAGAGGATATAACGCACATATCTTTTTAACAATTTTGTCCCTAACAACGTTGACATGTGGTCTCCAGGTGAGCCGGCGGTCCACAGTAACTCCCAGGTACTTGACCCGCTCTGACCATTCTATCTCCCTTCCAGAGATAGTCACTCCCCTCTCCGGGTTGTTTCTCTTCCGACCCATTGAAATCGCCTGTGTTTTATCAGGATTCAGATTTATTTTCCACTCCAGATACCACTGCTGGAGGTCGTTTAATCATTTTGCAAATAAACGACACCCATCAAGTGGTCAGCTGCAGAGGAAAACAAAAACCGTATCGTCAGCAAATAAGGAGATCTTCACATGTTCGCTCCTTGGTATATCTGACGTGTAAGGGCGTATAATACAGGAGACAGCACTGCCCCCTGAGGAACGCCAGCCTCAATTTCTCTCAAATTCGAGAGCAAATTGTCGACCCTGACCTGAAATGTCCTACCTAAGAGGAACGATTTAATCCACTTTATCAAACTGAGCGGCAGATGGAAGTATATCAGCTTTGACAGTAGGCCTTCGTGCCACACTCTGTCGAAAGCTTTGCTGATGTCTAGCAAAACGATGTGAGCGCTATTGTTAGTATTTAGCGATGAAATTGTGTCCTCCACCAGCCTCATAACCTGAAGCTCGGTGGAGTGAGCACGTCTAAAACCAAATTGTTCATTAGGTAGGACATTTCTATCCTCCACTTCTTCGTCAAGCCTTTCCAGGACGATTTTCTCAGCCAACTTAGCTGAACTGCAAAGCAGACTGATCGGCCGATAATTTTGCGGAAAGGTCGGGTTTTGTCTCTGTTTTGGAATCATAACCACGATGGCATGTTTCCACCTACGAGGAAATCTCTTGAGGCACAACGAGTTATTAATAATATTTAATAGTGACTGCACTTGGTTATCCGGAAAATACCGAATCATACAATTAGTAATTTCGTCATAACCAGGCGCTTTTTTGGGATTCAATCCCTTGATATGGGCCTTGAGTTCATCCAACGTAGCTGGACGAATGACATCATGATTGGGTTCCCTAAGGGTGCGGTGGACCCGATCTTCCAACAAAAGCTCACGATCCAGATCATCGTCTGGATGTTCATTCAGCCTAAATTGTCTTTCCATCGAGTCTGCAAAAGCTTGAGCTTTGGACTCAGGGTCATAACACATTCCGGCCTCACCATGAATAAGGGGGAAATCGATCTTTTTTGATTTTAAATTCTTATTAATTCTCCAAAGTTGATCGCAGTTTTCTAAATTTTGAAGGGTTATGCCAAATCTTTCATTTCTAAATTCCGATATGTTTTCTCTAACTTCCCTATTCAATTCGTTAGCTCGTATTCTGTCCGCAGGGAACAGACTCCTTTGGTAAGCTCTTCTGGCACGATTTCTCTCGCGAATGAGATTTTTAATCCTCAGAGGAAATTCGTCATGAAATTTAGGAGCCGGTTCCTTGCGGGAGGAATCCTTCAAAGCATTTTTGATGGTGAGTTCGTAACGCGCTACTGCCTCATCCAACTCAAGTGGAGAATCCATTCTCTCAGGAGCACGATAACGTCTCTCCAGGAGCGACGGAATCTCTCCCAATTCACCTTAGTACACATACGATCCGTCTGGAGCGGCGGATCACCCCCCAATGACAGTATAACCGGGTTGTCATCAGAGCTCAACTCGGTGAGGACGTGAATATCCAGTTCCAGGTGATATTCCTGGCCAGAGCAATGTCAAGCACATCAGGCCTGTACGGACCAAAATGCGTCGGCTCATCTGGAGCCAACACCTGGTATTCATGCCTTTCATTGTGTTGCATCAACCGTCTACCATTCGTGTTGGTTACATGACTCCATTGTACGTGCTTAGCGTTCAGATCACCCATGACCAAGACAGGTTGATCTGTTTCCATCAGAAGCACATCGAGTGCCTCAGGAAGTATTCGATTCTGCGGAGGGTTGTAAGCACTAATCAAACGCATAGGACCACTTCTCGTGTTGAAACTATACCCACCGATTCAATACCATGGGTATCATCATTGGAAATGCCAAACTGAACATGTGGTGACAGCGCTTGACCAAAATGCAACACCGCCACCGGACGTCAATTCGATCATTTCTAAGCATTTTGTAGTTAGGAAATCTAACAGGTTCCCCATTAAGATGAGTCTCTTGCAGAAAAGCAACATCGATGTTGTTCTCTACAAGAAACTCCTGAAACTCAAGTCTATTCTGGAGAAGTCCATTACAATTCCAACTCACCGCTTTGATGAAGTTCGGAAGCTGCCGTTCACCCACCAATTGGGATTAAAACCTGTTGAAAATTTTGCAGCAGCTTCAGCGAACTGCGCAAACAACATCCTCATTTGATCTAAAGTTGAAAGAATGTCTTTAGGTGTAGTGATTTGAGCTGGCTGGGGAGGGGGGTCATCCCGAGCCGCCGCCGCATATGACACTCCCTCTCGTGTCCTATTTCCAGGAAAATATCGTCGATTCTGCGATAATGAAGCAGGGTCCACCCTGCGCCTTATACGTGGACATCTAGGACATCCACGATAATTCGCAGTGTGTTCCCCACTGCAGTTCGCACACCTAGCTTTTTCTTCCCTAGGTTTTGGACAATCTCGAGAGATATGAGCTTCCCCGCATTTGACACAAGCGGGGGTGGCACAGCAGTTCAGCTGGCAATGGCCGAACCGTTGACATCGATGACATTGTCCTACAGAGGCCCTGGGTCTCTGTGGTTCGGCTGTTACTCGAATATTTAGGATGTCAGTAACTTTAAAAATTTCTTTTTGGTCTTTGTTGCAGAGAACTAAAACTAGTGGGAGAGGGGTTTTTTCCCCATTTAATTTTCTGAGACGAGCCACTGACTCCGGGGCAAACCCCCTCTCAGTCAGCTCATCTTTAATATCGTCGCAAGACAAGAATTCGGGAACGCCCCTGAATACAACTCTTAATTTTTTGTCTTCGGGAAGACTATATGTGTGGTGTGGAATATTTTGATCTCTGAATATGCTTGAAATTTTTCGATAAATTTCCGGGGAATCAGGAAAAATTTTTACTCCATCATAAACATTCTTTGCTGGTTTTTCTAATTTTATATTATTTGACTTCAAAAGTGAATTCACTGTAGTCCACTTACTCTTATCCCTAACAGTGATAGGAGGAATATTTTGTTTTTTGATCGTACGTGGGATCGTTTCCGTAGGTAGTTGTTCTGTTACGTTAGTCTGATCCATATTAACGTCATCAGTCGGTGTGATTTGAAAATTATTTTCAATAATATCGGTTTCGGGGGTATTTTGACTACCTGTATAATTTTGAATTTTGATTATCGAATTTTTATTAGAGGTCTTTTCAGAAAGCATTGGGGCTGAGTCCACCCCTGGATTTGATGAATTTTCGGACGTGTCGACGTGCATGTCACCGTCTGACATTTTTGACAAGTGATCAAATTTGTTAGAAATTTCAACATTTTGGACAGTTTTGCTAACAGGGCTATTAATTAGAACAGTTCTACTACTTCTACGAAATGCAGTGACAGGTAATGACGGATTTGAAACACTTTTGGGCACAGGGAGTGCCGGAAAAGTCTCCTTTTTGTGTCTCTTCGCTGGGGCATGTTCATTTTGGGCATCGAGTTCTTTAGATTTTGTATTAATTAACGCACTCACAGCAGGTATTTTGGATAGGTCGTCTCCCAAAGAGGCGAGTAAAGTGCTCAGCACCTCCAGGAGATCGGCTCTCGGGAGAGAACCGATCCCCTCAAGCACAGCTTCCTTGCTTGCCAGACTGCAGTTTCCAGAGGCCTTGTCTAGTTCTGCTGGTATCTGGGTTTCAGTTGGAATCGTCACTGGGGTGGGTTCTGGGGGTTGTTTCTCCACTCGTCGGGGCACAAGGCTGCTTCGGAGTTTTGAAAACACTTTTAAATTCACAAAAATCGACGGAGCGATTTGAAGCACAGCTTCTCCGGTACTAGGCAGGACCGGATTACGTATAGACACATCACATGAAACAACATCCAATAACATATTTGTATTTCATCACGTGACCACAATGCGAAAGGGTCTAAAATCCCAAACTAAGGAAAATGGATCTCAAAGTCAGGAATAAAGGTTACTTGCAACTTTGAACAAAGCGTATGTGTTCTCAAAGTTAAAATTGTAGGAAAATGCAACTTATAGTTCCCATATGGGATAGATGCCATATTTTTTGGCTTGAACTGTTTCCGCCATTCCAAAAATATTTCATGATTTTCTCAAATCGGCCCCATTTTAATGATAGATAGTCAAAAAATTGTTTTATATGACATCTATATACATACTTCATCAAGGAAATTAGTTTTTGCAAAGTTGGATGAAGAAAGTTGAGGAAGTACACTCAATTTCATGATTTTTTTTTCTACACAAAGTTTATATTTCGAAGGGGCCCATTTATTTCACATCAGTAAGATTCAAAATTATCACAGAAAAGTTTGTATAGCAAATAAAATCCGAACTATATGTGAATGCTAAACCATCCCTTGCATACATCATTATCTTCTGTACGTTTCTTGACAGTTCCTGTTTTATACGCCATGTTCATGTCATCTTCGGAGCTTTTACGAATGAACATGTAGGTTAAGATACACAATATACACAAAGTAACCTCTTACCATCTCCTCCTAACCTTCGATTGTTTGTTTTATTATAGTGTTTTAAACCTAAAATTGGTAGAAATGACTTGAATTTTACCTTCAGTCGACTACTCTAAAGACAATTTTACCTATGCCTTCAACCAATTAGGTAAAATGTCTTGATATCCCAATTTTCGATTTCTGAATAACTTCCATTTTTCCCATATTTGTGAATTTGAGGTAATTATAACGTAAAAATTACGCCAATTTGGGCGGTGACCTATTCGAAAGTTGAAATGACGTAAATTTTACTTATAATGTTTGTTGGGGTTACTTCCATCAAAACTGAACAACAGAAATGAACTCAAGTGATTTTTCCTATGTTTGACAAATATATGATGATCATCCCAAGGAAACGAAAGGTTGAATCTGAAAATTATGTGCACTATTTTGAAGTAGCAATATTTTATCTAATTTCCAACCATATCCAAAATCCCAATTCATATTATCTGAAAATCACCCGGTCTATGTGACATATTTTTGAGAACAGTGATTCCTTCAGCCAATTGGGTTATATGTCTTAATCAAACTATAGTCTCCGCCTGAATGTGAAAACGCAATGATAGATGACCCTGAGGAGAAACATAAACGGACGCGATAAAGTCGTTTCAGACTCAGTGTGATGAAACGGGTCAAGAGCTGCTATTCCTCGAAGAGCCCTCAACATTTGTCATAAACCGATTCGAGCGAAAATAACACCCATCTTGGCCAATTCCTTGCCATGTTTTACTACTCGGAAAAAATTACTCTCTCCAAAACTTCTCTCACACGTCATTACCCTGTGTTCTATTATCGCTCCCATAAGAAGCTGAGACACGTGTTTTTTGCAAGATGAATGATATCGTTTTTATAGCAGATAAACGTAAAAAATCCTTCGACCATATTATGCGTCCAAGAAAATAGCGCTACACGCACATTTTTATGACGTATCTACTGACATAATGATCGATAATAATCAACCAAATGTGTTTTAACAAGCTTTTTTATCATACCTTGTTTTATGAACTGAAAAGCGTGTGAAATCTCAAGATTAAAACACGCCGTCTTTTGAATGTTGCTGGGTAACAAAAACAAGTCCAACTTTCATATCAATCATATAAACTGTCAAATAAGCTTGTAAACAACAATTGCTATTCCATGTCAACAAATTCTACATCAGATATCCATTCATACCTTTGGTTTTTATCCTGAACTAAAATCCATTTCCAGCATTGTTATTGAAGTTATAATGCAGTTATAATAAAGAATAGCGTATAATACACGTGTATAAGTGCCTTCAAACACGTTGCGCATGCTTTCAAGGCTCACTTTTACACTCGTATCATAATATACTATTATTTAACTTGCTTCGTTCGTATGTCATTCTGTCATTCTTTCCGGTTCAAAATTTGTAATCCATCTTTGGAGCACTTGCCGACATCCGATTGAACTGAAAGTTGGCAGGTGTTCCTAATTCGAGTGACAATGCATTATGAAATGAAATTATGGCGGACGAGTTCTTTGATTATGGTACGATTCGATTCAAAATTGAAATGTTCGTCAAAATTCAAGAATTCAAAATGGTGGCTCCAAGATGGCGGACAAGTTTTGTGATTATGGTCCGATTCGATTCAATATTGGTATGTGGGGGATTTTCGGGGTCGAAGATTATGAATTTTTTGTCAAAATTTATGAATTCAAAATGGCGGCTCCAAAATGCCGTAGGAGTTTTGTGATTATGGTCGGATTCTATTCAAAATGTGTATGTGGGGGTTCTCGAAGTCGGAGATTATAATTTTCTTATCAAAATTTATGGAATTCAAATGGAGGCCCATGGAATTTTAGTTATAGAATAAAATAAAATAGCTCTCGCGCTCCAAGATGGTGGACGAGATTTAGGTTTATGGTCCGATCCGATTCAAAATTGGTATGTGGATGTTTTCAGGGTCGAAGATTATACATTTCTCTTCAAAATTCATAAAATCAAAATGGTGGCTCCAAGATGGCCGATGATCTCTGTGTTTATTTTCCGATTCTATTCAGAATTGTTTAGTGAGGATTTTCGGGGCCGAAGATTATGAATTCACAAATTCAAGATGACGGACGAGTTTTGTAATTATCGCCCGATTCGATTCAAATTTGGTATATCGGGGTTTTTGGGGTCGGAGATTATGAATTTAATAAATTATTGATTCATAATTTGAAGATGGCAACTCCAAGATGGCGGACGCGTTATTCTTCAGATGGTCTCCTCATTTGAAGGAGCAAATAGCTCAGAATTTACATGAAGAAGGTCTCATAATAACGATACTATAACAAAAATGCATAGATTAAGGCGTACTTAAGTACTAAAAAGAACGAAAAAAAGTAATTAATGAAAAATCTTTTATTTGAATTTACTCAGAAGTAAAAAATTGCTTTGGATGTGTGACGTAGGTTATTCCGTGAGTTATAGATTCACAAGCTTGTCATTTTTGTATTCGAACCGAAAACTTTGCGCGACAAACTTTTGAATCTAATTCAACCTAACCTACGTCACACATCCAGAGAATTTTTTTGGAACTTTTCAGTGCATTTGAATGAAAGCTTGTCTTTAAAAATAATTTATTTTAATAAAGCTGGTCGTTTTGGTTGTACGTGTTGTATCGCATAAATGATACATACCTACAAGTATGGCGGATTTCAGAACACGTTGAGAAATTTCCTTTTTTAACTAAAATCCAAACCTTGATTTGTTTGAATATATGTACAGGACGTTCATGAAATCAGATGTGGAATCATCTGCGACTGAAAGATAAAATTTAGTCACTATCTTCCATCGTTCAAGATAAGCTCTTGCGGGGTATTCATGTTGAAAAGGGAAACATTCTCAATTAAATAGATACATTTTTCTGTGAATTGAAAGAATGTACGATAAAAATGAAGTTATTTTTTGTGAATGTCTAACAGAAAACAACTATTTTTCCGGCTAAAGCCACGCTGGACATTGAACTACATCAGATAGATATTCTGAAAGGACCCTAACTCAAAAAAAAAATCTAAATAAAAAAATGCATTTTTATTCAGATAGTTATTGATTTTCTATTCCAGTCTGATTAAGAACCATATGGACAAATGACAAAAGGAGAATTTTCCAAGGGAGAGTTCTCACCAAAAATCATTTGTAACAATGATGCAAGAGAGGCATCGCATTCACTGGGTCTTCAATAAATTTTTGTCGACGAAAATCTATTTCATCAGGAAGACCGGAAGAAATGGGAAACACATTTTTTGAAGCAATATCACCTTGCAAAGATGGAAAAAAGTTATAAACATTTCTCATGGAGAGACACTTTGAAATTATTGTTTTTTTGACATTGAAACCTGTCATGACGTATGATAGATTGATTTGTTTGAAAATATGAACGGGATGTTCATAAAATCGATTGAGAATGTTTCCCTTTTCATCCAAACCTTGTTAATGAAATTCAATTCATTCGTCATAAAAAAGTTCAATGAATAAGAAACAACAAAACTTATTTTGGGAAAAATATGTGACCATGAGCAGATTATGTTATACCGGGTGTCAACGTATTCTTTGGGCATGCCATAGTTTCCAGAGTTCCGAGGATATGAGATGCGAACTTAGCAGGGGTGTTGTATTCCAGAACTACATTTTTCAATATTTCATACTCCCACATCACCTCCGTTTTCACCGGAAACGACCCCAATTCTGGAATTTCAAACAGAACACTATAGTTGTTTGAAGGTTGTAGACGATGTGGTAATTTTATTACTATCGTTCCGGACGTCCATCGTCTTAATGTATTTGAAAGGTTTCAACGACGTTTCGAATGCTTGTATCTGCAATCGTCTTCAGGTGAATACTGACAAGTTTAGGTGCTACTCACCAATTTATATTACTGTCGGCGGTGTGGTGGTGCGTGAAGTTTCGCGCCTCTACAGCCCGCCAGAAAGAGCAATCAGGGGTTTCCATACGTTCTTGATCTCAACGCTTGGTTGACTAAAGGCGTTATTGGCTTCGATGTAGGCGGCCTCTTTGAACTTTCGTTTGAACCAATGCTCCTCTCTATGTAGAACACTTGCGTCGTCCCATAGAACTCGATGGTGCTCAGTCCAGGCGTGGTCAGCGATTCCCGATTTTCTTGTGCTCATCCAATCTTACCGATAACGGTCTCTTTGTCTCTCCAATGTAGGAATCTCCGCATTCACATGGAACTTCATAAATGCAATTCTTACTGATTTCATTTTTGTTGTCAGGTTTGGTCTTGGTCAGGAAACTCCGTAAAGTACTGCCGGATTGGAAGCAGCTCTTGATGTTGAACTTGTTTCCGATCCTTCTGATCTTCTCGGAGACACCTCTGATGTACGGAAGGCAGATCACTGTGCTTTGTTGTTGCTCTTCAGATGTCTTCGTTCTCCGGAGTTGTTTCAATACTTCTTCTAGGAGTTTCTTGGGATATCCATTCCGGTGGAGGTCCTCTCTGATGTGGTTCAATTCGGCATCTAGTGACTCCACGTCGTTGCATATGTGCGTCGCTCTCTCTACCAATGTTCTCACGATCCCTCTCTTCGTCGAACTCGGATGGTTGGAGCTGTAACTGAGGTACTGCCCCGTATGTGTCTTCTTTCTGTAGACGGAGGTGCGAATTTCATTGCCTACTCTCTCAACGTTCACATCGAGAAAGGGTAGGGCACTGTTGGTTTCCATTTCCATCGTGAATTTGATCGAAACCTGACAACAAAAATGAAATTGGTAAGAATTGCATTTATGAGGTTCCATGTGAATGCGGAGATTCCTACATTGGAGAGACAAAGAGACCGTTATCGGTAAGATTGGATAAGCACAAGAAATGGACTCAACGTGGAGAAACATCAAAATCGGGAATCGTTGACCACGCCTGGACTGAGCACCATCGAGTTCTATGGGACGACGTAAGTGTTCTACATAGAGAGAGCATTGGTTCGAACGAAAGTTCAAAGACGCTACATCGAAGCCATAACGCCTTCAGTCAACCAACCGTTGAGATCAACGTATGGAAACCTGATTGCTCTTCGGCGCGAGAGCGCGAAACTTCATGCATCACCACACCGCGCGAAATCACACGCACCGCTGCACATGGCGGAATTGCACGCATCATTGCGCCGACAGTCATATACATTGGTAAGTAGCACCTAAACTTGTCAGTAGTCACCTGAAGACGATTGCAGATACAAGCATTCGAAACGTCGTGAAAACCTTCAAAATACATCAAGACGATGGACGTCCGAAACGATAGTAATCAAGAACAGTATATCTTTATTTTTCTTGATTCTAGGGACGATTCTTTGTACTATCTCATAGTTTTTAGGCGAAAAATTGGTACATTTGATTCTTCAGAAGCATTTTTATTTTTTCATCTGATTGATATGAACGAAGGGTAAAAAATATTTTAGACATATTTTTCCGTCTAGTTGAGTACCTAAGGCGGTTTGATATTTCCCAAAACCACTAATTGTAAAAAAGTCCATATTTTCAAATGACAACATCTTTCAGACACACATTCCTCAAATTTTTATTTCAACAACGAATTTATTGATGGTTTCGAATATAAAATCGGAATAACAATCCTGATAGAGTAATTATTTGTGGAAAAATTATGGGGCAATCGGGTAACATCGCTCTTCAAGTATGATGTGAATGCAAAATTGAATGAAACTGAATTGAAAAATATCAATTTTTACATAACAAAGGTTCTTAGTCCATTCCAACAAAAAACAACCCATAATTCCAGGATTAGTTGAAGAAAATTTAATGTTAGAAGTGCATTCCGCCAATTTCTGATGTAACAATTGCTTTTGTATTTTAAATGAAATATTTTTTTCCAAGATTCGTTGATTAAATTCAACCAAAGGTGTTCAGAAAATAAGATATTTTGAGATTATTTCTTTAAAATTTAGAGGCCAGTTTACAGCGAACATATATCGTTTCTTCAAATGGTCTCAGAAGGGACTCCTATCTAAATAATTTGAATAGGCCAATTTTACGAGCGTATTTCCTGTCGGAGATGCAAGAATTCTGAAATGTATTACCAAAACAGGTAATCGATAGTATAGCCAAATTAGGGTGTATAATGCACAAAAAATATTTTTGTTTACGCAGATATGAAAAAGTTAAATTATCTCATGAATGATATTTCATATATGCAAAATATTTTCCTGGGAGAATACTAAGCAATCAATATTGCTAATAATGAGAGTTGGAGTAGTGTGGAAGTATTTTTTTTTTCATGCGAATGGTTGGTTTCAACTTTCACGCTCATGAGTAATAAAATATGGTATTTTTAATGGATTCATCTGTGGTAAGGAAAAATAATGTTAAAAGTATAGCATATAGGAAATAATAAATAACTGGGCTATTATTCTTGGAAGTCCAAGGGGTTGGAGATTTATGAATAGGTCCGGAAGGAGTTATGTAATAGGTCTTGCCAGCCTGATTCAAAATTAATTTCATTCAAATAAAAAATAGTCCGATTCAGAATGAGTTCGATTGATTAAAATTTATTACTAATCAAATGCTAAGATTTCTTGTATGGATATCCTTTCTGTTATTTCATCAGTTATACTAGGGACCAAACCACAGATAATTCATTCCACTGAGCTTAATGAAGTTTATATCTGTTTCAATGCTCAATAAGTTCATTTTATCCGGAACAATGAGAGAGAATATTAAAAAAATTAATAATAGTTCAAAAAAACTAAAAAACACGCTGTAAAAAAACAGACTAAAAAAAAAATAAGAAAAAAATTTATTTTATTTAAAAAAAAGCGTGGGGTGCATGGTATCGCCTCGGCCAACAATTACCTGCGATCTGCGACATTTCTTACTGTACTGCCCTAGGTGTGTAATGTATATATAATTATCGATACCATGCACCCCACGCTTTTTTTTGAATAATTTACATTTTTTTCTTATTTTCTATTTTTTTAGTCTGGTTTAGTCTGGTTTAGTCTGTTTTTTAGTTTTTTAAACTATTATTTATTTTCAACTTTTTAGTTCAGTTTTCTATTAACGCGTGTTTTTATAGTCCCCAATACGGGTGCTTCTTTGATTGCGAATACTAAAGTTTGAATAGTGGTTATTGAAGTTTTTTCTCGGTGTTATTGATGTACCTTAATTTTACTTGTCAAAGTTATTTTTGTTTCATCGCACATTTTTTATTAACCGACGAAACCAAAAAGGGGGAGGTTTTCTAGTCGACGAGTATATTTAATTATTTTTTATCATTTTTTTTTTGTATGATCACGCATAACTTTTTACTGAGACGTCCGATTTCGATGATTCCATTGGATAGGGTGTACTTCGAAATTGGTCCCATTTGAATTAAAAAGATGAAATCCACCCC
Organism: Gonioctena quinquepunctata; assembly: GCA_018342105.1. Lineage (NCBI taxonomy): Eukaryota > Metazoa > Arthropoda > Insecta > Coleoptera > Chrysomelidae > Gonioctena > Gonioctena quinquepunctata. Next base: position 30,974 of record JAFIRS010000445.1, read on the forward strand.
TAAGGGTAGCAAAATGAAGGATATTGATCACTCACCTTCTGAACTCTGGTCCGTTAACCGATTCTATCAGGCATTACTTTGTACTGGGTTCTTCGATTTGGATGATTCTTTTTTCAATAGATAGGGTATACCTCATATTTGGATCATTAAGTTACTTCAAAAAAATTATTAGAATGTCACCGCGCCACTCGATGCCATCATTTTACGCCTTACCTAATTCATTTGCTTGTTTGTTTGTTACATTAGTTTAGGAGCTCAGTTATTGAGACTAAGAAGGTTTATTTTATTTTTTACTTTTCAGTCCCGTATTTCGTCGGTTCAATTTTTTGTTAAAAAGTTTTTATTTTTATTTTTACCAAACAATGGGACTTCTGTGATGAGAATAGGAATAAATCTGAAAATTGAGTGTGCACGATTCGATTCCAAAACTAAGTACCTATTTGGAGATGTTTGCGTAATAAAAAAATTTATAATTATACAGAGCGTTTCATCATGAATTTCAAAATTTGATTCTTTTCCGAGTGAAGGTGCCTTCGAAATTTAATTTTAAAATTGATTTATTCGTAAAATAATGTATATTTTTCGTTTTGATTGTAAAAAAGAAGTTATGAATCTGGTTTCGTTCAATTTTGTTTCCACATCATACTTGATTCACTCCAATTCCTTATAATTTTTCGACAAATAATTAGTGTATTATGATTGTTACACAGAAAAAAGTAAATTGTTGAATCAAATGAAATTTATTTGAATCGACCAAATGAAAGTGTCGTATATGCACGACAAAATATAATCTCAAAATAAGTAAAAATATTTCTTGGTTATGGATCAAATTTGAAATTTCAATCAACTGAAACTAATTTCCAACAAAAATTTTTGACAACATATCAATGTATTTCAACATGTAATTATTTTGTTGAATCAAATAATTTCTACAAAATTTGCTGATTGCTTTAACAGAAATATTCATTCAAACAAGTATTTATGTCGAATTGATGAATTCAATATGAGGTCAATTCAGCAAAACAAAGTGATTTTCCCACTAAAAATATCTATTCAAATGAGAAATAATTTTGTTAATTCATAGAATTGACAAATATGGCAATAAAAGGATACACCAGATATATATGGCATGAGAGCCCCGGACATCACAACGATGATAAGTTGGCTTTGCTACTCGATAACATTATCTAAGTCAGGGTCAGTTGTGCGAAAGCTTCGTCATCTAACGCATACAATGCAAAAAATATACTATTTTCAATCCATTTCTGTTGTTCGATTCAAATAAATATTATATTTGTGTTGAAACAAATGTTCAATCAATATGAGTTCGAGATTGTTTCGATAGATGAACATAAAGTCAAATCAGAGAAATGTTAGCATTGCATTGAGAAATCCATTTTGTCACCGCAATATAACGATCCATCAATCGAATACACTTGTGTTTTCGGATTAACTTTATTTAGTCAAGTCAAGCCGATAAGAGTGACCAAATAAATTTGGTTTAATTAACAAATCAAACAAATAACCGATTTTTGATTAGAAACCATCAATGGATTCGTCGTCGAAATCAGAATCTAAGTTTGTCTGAAAAATGTTGTCATTTGAAAAAAAAAAACTTTTTCCACAATGAGTGGTTTTGGAAATATCAAACCGCTGGAGTTACACAACTTGGTTGGGTCCAATGCACTGTAGATGCAAAAATAAACATATATGCTTCTGAAAAATAAAATTCACCAATTTTTTATCTCAAAACTATGTGATCGTACTGAGAATCGTCCCTAGAATCAAGACAAGTAAAAATATACAAGATGTTCCATTGAAAATTCCCAAGTTGGGGTCGTTTCCGATAAAACCCGAAGTGATGGGAGAGTACGAAATATAAAGAAATATTCCAATTGGACACCCCTGCCAAGTTTGAATCTCATACCTTCGGAACTCTGTAATCCATGGCTTGTCTGAAAAATATGTTGACATTCGGTAGACAAAGACCAAAACACGAAAGTTTTCAGTTACGAGCTGAACCTGAAATGCTGCTTTTTGTTTCAATCCCCACTTCGTATAAGGTGATCAGGTGTCAATATTTGTTGTCCAGTCCAAATTATCACTGATTATTTCATTCTCACATGGCCCCACCTATAAAAAAGCATGAATTTAGTCAAGTTAATAAGGAAATATAAGCGGCTTTTTTTTCCCGATTGTATAAGAGTGCTATGGTGAATGTCAAAATTTGACTTAACATTCACTCAAAATTGAAAATGTCTCGTTTTGGTTTATGTTCCACTACGGAAATTAGTGAACATATAGGCAAATCCATCCCAGAAAATACCAAAAAAGTAAAGAGTCTGTCCGGAGACATGGGTCTTGCTGTTCATGAGTGATTGGTGGTTGTTGAATAGAGCACTGTCAACTGACGTCACAACATGGCGGTCATCAGCTGATCGGGAGCAACAAAGCATTTGAGTGTGAGTGGAGATCATTGTTTTTTGTGAATGTTAAAGATTTGTTGTGACTTTGTAGAGATTCAGTGAACATATCATGTGTTAATATAGTGTAAGATTCCTTTTTTCATTGAAAAATCCAATAATTTGGCTAATTATTTCCTAATTATGCCTCTGGAATGAAATCGGATAAATCTCACCTGCTCGTCCTGATTGCATCGGTTTCTTGAACCCATAACAGCACAAAATGTCATGATAAACTTTATCAAATCTGAAAAACAAACTATTTTGGTGTGTTATTATTATGATGACAACGTATTTTTAAACTGGAAAATCCATGTTTATAACACCTCTATAGACTTTTGCAATCAGTTCAAAATGTTCACTATGAACTGAGGATCACAACAATGTCAAGAATATTTTTTAGGATATCGTTTTTCGAGAAAATTCACAAGAAAGACACACGTACTCTAATGGAAAAAAGCTTTGCTTGCCTCCTCATCAGCTGTTTCACAACTGTCAGATTACGTCACTGACAGTGCTGTATTGAATGTTGATTAACGTATATGAATGATTGGCTTATTTTCACATTAGCGAAAGTGACAAATCAGTTCGGAATTATTTCGTGTGTTCAGAAATAATCTTCCTAATATCACTCGCCTATGACAAAAAACTATTATTTTCTATAATTTACCTCGAGCAACCTGTATTTCGAAACAATTCAATTCGACCTATGATCATTAAAAAAAAAACCCAATCGGGCTATTCAGATTATCAATGTTCATACGGTCTCATCAGATTTTCTCGAGATACAAGGCACTCTCGATAGAATTATGACGAAAATAATAGTCGGTTATTTGTCATAGTCTTGGGATATTACCTGCGAAAATATCAATTATTTTTACAAGTTCTGGTTCATGGTCAATTTTGATCATTTACGCATCATATCTTGGATACACTGTTTGGATTTCCATTCTGAATGTGACTTCTAGCCATCTATTTCACAATGTATTCTGGAAATGAAAATAAAAAACGTGTTAGAATTATCATACTAACTTTAACAAAGCTTCTTTCATATTTCGATTGCAAAAAATGTGTTTGATTTATTGACTGTGACAAAACCATCCACTTCTTCCCGAACTATCGAGCGCGACTTACAAAAATAACAATGGCCATTATCACTCTCGCGCGAGATTTCCTCCTTCGAGATGATGAATGTGCCTCTAGATGAGTCTGAGAAAAAATGTTGACCACTGAAAGGCCAAAGAGGCAGCTGGGCGGTATGTAACGAGAAGCAGATAAAATCTAATAAATTAATGAATTAATGTCGTTGGCAGAAGCAGACCCGCTTGCCTTTCGCATCTCGCTGCTCGGCCCTGTTTCGCAACTTATAATGAGTACCTCGAGACCGCTAATTACTTGAATTACGAGCCTAAGTACCGCAGATTAACGTATCTGGATCAGCAATTTATAACTTGTATTGAAATCGCTATTAGACCAATTAGTGCAAGTAATGAAAATTCATAGGATTCGTGAGAAACAGTGAATATATTCATATATTTTTTAATGCATTCATATAGCAGTCCCAACAAGTATTATTTCAACCTCCAAATAAGTGATATGGGGAAAATTGAAATAATTTGGGATCTCAAGACAAATCAAACGTTCAAGTGAGTGAAATTATTATAATATATAATATTTTATTACTTTCGTTTGGACGCCATCGTCCATGTATTTAAAGGTTCTCACGACGTTTCGAATGCTTGTATCTGCAATCGCTTCAGGTGAATACTGACAAGTTTAAGTGCTACTTACCAATTTATATGACTGTCGGTGAAATGCTGCATGTAATTCCGCCATGTGCAGTGGTGCGTGTCATTTCGCGCGGTGTGGTGGTGCGTGAAGTTTCGCGCCTCTGCAGCCCGCCAGAAAGAGCAATCAGTGGTTTCCATACGTTTTTGATCTCAATGCTCGGTTGACTAAAGGCGTTATTGGCTTCGATGTAGCCGGCCTCTTTGAACTTTCGTTTGAACCAATGCTCCTCTCTATGTAGAACACTTGCGTCGTCCCATAGAATTCGATGGTGCTAGTCCAGGCGTGGTCAGCGATTCCCGATTTTGATGTTTCTCCACGTTGAGTCCATTTCTTGTGCTCATCCAATCTTACCGATAACGGTCAAGACCAAACCCGACAACAAAAATGAAATCAGTAAGAATTGCATTTATGAAGTTCCATGTGAATGCGGAGATACCTACATTGGAGAGACAAAGAGACCGTTATCGGTAAGATTGGATGAGCACAAGAAATGGTAAGTAGCGAGTTAATTACCGACAATAATCTCCCAAAACATAAAATATATCATCAATTATGATAATAACAAAGGGATTTAATCTGGAAAACAAATTCAAAAGTAGTGAATTATTCAAATCAAGTTGGTCGTTGAGTAATGAGTTCAAATTTTTTTACCTATTAAGTTCTAACGTTTTCAACTGATTCAGTTTAATACCTTTATTTTGTAAGTGTAAATTTCGAAATCACCATTGAAACAATGGTTTTTCTCTAAAGATGATTGGAATATGTTGAATTTGTTTTCTTTTTACCATAACTTATATAATGTTCATGGATCCTATCTTCAAATGTTCTACCAGTCTGTCCAATATATACTTAGGGCAAGTTCCCACTTCAATCCATATACTTCCCAATTATTTGTTCTATATGAGATTTTTAGATATTGTTCATTAGGAAATGTAGCTATTTTTTTCGTTGTCTGTCTGCAATATGTGAGTGTTCTATAATTTTGATCAGAGTTTTTGGTGGTAGAAAAACTTCGTACATAGCTTCTGCATGGAGTTTTTTGAAAGAATACTATATCAGGTCAACTTGATATCCATTGTTCAATGCAATTTGTTTTATGATGCTAAGTACTTTTTGTAATTATCATCTGAAAAGGAAACGTTTACTAATTCTCTGAATATACTATTATAAGCTGCAACTTTATGTTGGTAGGGTTGGTTGGAATTGACATGAATAGTAATATCCGTGTGGGAGGGTTTGTGGTGAATTGAAAATTAATGTTTTTTGTTTAGTTTGGTTATTGTCAAGTCCAAGAAATTGATTGAGTTTTCTGATTCTATTTCGATAGTGAATTTATGTTTTTGTGAATTTTGTTGATATATTTATGAAAAGTATCCAATTGTCTGTTGGTACCAATGAAACATAACAAAATGTCATACACATATAGATAACAATACCAGAAATGTTTCATCAATGGATGTTCATGGATTTATTTCTCTAGGTAATCCATAAAAATTTCAGCATGAAAAGGACTTGAAGGGTTTCCCATAATTAACCGTTTTGAAAAAGAATAAATATTGTTGACGAATCGAAAATAATTTTGTTTTAAACAAATTGATAAAGATCAATTATTTCTTGTTTGATGACTGGATTAACATGGTTCTTGTCTAATGACTCTCTGACTAAATGATAGTTTCATACGGAGGTATATTGGGAATAGATTCTGTACATCGAAAGAAATCAGTTTTATTCACCTTTTATCAATTTGTTTGGAACAGAATTATTTTTAATTCTACAACAATATTTAATCTTCTTCAAAAGGGTTAATTGTGGGGAACCATTCATGTCCTTCGCTTGCCGAAATTTTTATGGATAACCTAGAGAAATCGGTTCATGAACATCCACTGATGGAACAATTCTTGTATTGGTATCGATATGTGGATGACATTGTGGTGTGTTTCATTGGTACCTACAGACAATTGGATACTTTTCATAATATATCAACAAAATTCACAAAAACATAAAATTCACTATCGAAATAGAATCAGGAGACTCAATCGACTTCTTGAACTTGACAATAACCAAACTAAACAAAAAACATGAATTTTCAATTCACCACAAACCCTCCCACAAGGATATTACTATTCATGTCAATTCTAACATCCCTACCAACATAAAGTTGCAGCTTTAGTAGTATCTTCATAGATTAGTAAATGTTCTCCCTTCAGATAAGAATTTCAAAAAAAAACTCAACTCGTAAACGAATTGCAGTGAACAAGGGATATAAAGTTTACCTGATAGATAGTATTATCTCCAAAAAACTCCATTCAAAAGCTATATAAGAAGTTTTTCCTAACACCAAAAACGCTAATCAAAATTATAGAACACTCACATATTGTGGACAGACTATGAAAAAAAAGCTTCATTTCTTAATAAACAAGATCTAAAAATAGCAAATAGAACAAAAAATATGTTGGATAGATTTATTGAAAATAATATAGATAGAGTTTCGAAAGCTGAAAAATCGGGAGTATATAGTTCGAAGTGTGGAACTTGCCTTAGGGTATTTATTAGACAGACTGGTAGGACATTTAAGGATAGGATCCATGAACATCATATAAGTTATGTAAAAAGAAAACAAAATCAACATATTCCAATCACCTCTCAGAGGAAATTCATTGTTTCAATGATGATTTCAAAATTTCACACGTAGAAAATACAGGTATTGAACTGATCAGTTGGAAACGTTAAGAAATCAATAGGTTGAGAAATTCGAACTTATTACTCGACGACCAACTTGATTTGAATAATTCGCCACTTCTGTGGTGATTTGGGAGATTATACTCGTTAAAGGTAATTACCGATAATGACCTTAGGCAAGTAGGTATGAAACTGTTGACCATTGTATATTCAGTTTATTGTAAATTCACCTGAAGAAGCTACTGTGCTAGCGAAACATGTTGTAATTCAATAAAGTTCTGTGGAAATCAAATCGTGTGTGTTGTGATTTAAAAAAAAAATAACCAGTTACATCAGTCATGTCACAGTACAGTATATGCAGTACTCAGTATTATTAATAAAAAATATTATGCGCTATACATTTCAAATATTCAGTTATATCACAAGTGCTGGATATTTTGGTGAGTATACTTTGACATTTCCGTGTCAATATTGTTGTAGAAATTCACGAGACCCAATTTCTTGAAGGGGTATTTTTTAAAAGAAATTTGGTCGAGTGGTATTCTGCAACAATATAGGCGGAAAAATATCAAGGTATACTCTACCCAAAATATCTATCACGAGTAGTATATGACCAGATTATTATCGAGCTAGCTTTTACAAATTATGTTTTTTCACATGCTTTCGAATTTTTTCTAAAGAACTGTGACAGTGACTGAATCATTTTGATAGGTTTGGTTCAAACGATGGTATATGCCTACTTGTTTCATAGCAAATAGCGGATATACTAACAACATGGTATTGAAAATTAATTGGTTAGATAATGCATTTGATTCGCTGAATTCGAGGCATATAATCAATAATAACACACCGTTCAACGAATGTACTAACGAAGCCTTCAAATGCGTTCATTACAATCGCGATACTCCTTTTTACAAATTTTCATTCACTTGTTAGTTAGTTCGTTCGTTAGTTTGGGTCAAATATTGCAAGTGAATTTTAACCGACTTCTAGTCTTCCCATTGATTTGGAATGTGGCAGGTGTTCATAATTCCAGTGACAATGCACTCTCGTCTGTTATCCCGTTTTTCTGTCATCTCATTTTCTGGTTATCCCGTTTTTTCGTTATACCGTTTTCTTTCGTCCTGTTATTCCCATTATCCAATTTTCATTGTCCCGTTATCGCTTTCTTCCGTTTTTCCGTCAATCCATCATCCCGTTATCTCGTTTTCCATTATTCCGTTTTACCGTTTTCCTGTTATCCCGTTATCCCGTTATCCCGTTATCCCCTTTTTCCGTTATCTCGTTATTCCGTTTTTCCGTTCATTATCCCGTTTATTCGAAAAAAAATTGCCGATTTGGTCCAGCATTCTTGAATTATGAGCTAACCAACACAGACATTCATTTTTATTATATAGGTATTCCTGAAAACTTTTCCAGGACAAAGAAATTTTACTTTTCTAAAAATCCTTTCGTTCCCTTTCTATACTTCATTCGGAATATTATGAATATTCAAAAAATCAATAAGCCAAATCGACACAGCCGTTGTTTTTATAAAAATAAAATAAAAAATTGCCCTGACCGGGATTCGTTTCTGTGACATTCTGCTTGGTAGACGATACTGCACAGGCTGAGCTATTACCTAGTTTGGTAATGAATGACCCGATAGTCTTTTACCTCTCCAAATTTCTTATATACCCGAATTTTCCAATTTCCTAATTTTTTTCCGTATCAATCATACTAGGGCTATTGCGAACAAAAAAAAATTGACAAATCAGTCCAGCTGTTCTCATCGGAATTTATTTTTATCATATAGATATACAAAAGTGTCTGGATACCTTTACATTTACTTTGTTGTATAACTCGTAACGTTTACACAATATGTACGAAGAAGAATTGATATAATATATCTATCTATAAATAATATTTAGTTATGTATAATAACAAATATTTATTATATATATATATATATATATATATATATATAATATATTTATATATATATATTATATATATATATATATATATTGTTATGTTATGTTGATATAACAAATTATTTTGTTATTATTTCGCCCCACGTTTTGGGTGCCAATTGTTATGGAATGATAATTTTGTAAATATAATAATTGTTTTTATATAATGAAGATTGCTAATAATTTTTGCTATTCTTTGTGAGCCGAATTGTTATGATATAGATAATTATTTGTGCTCTGTATAATATATTTTGCAATGTAATAATAATTGCTAGCTACGTCACTGTTCTCTCGTCACGTTGCTGCCAATTGTTATCATTTTCCTTACCACAGCTAAGCTCAGTTGGTACGCCCCTTGTCTCAGATAGCCGGTTCAGGCATCTGAGCCACTGGCCACTGCTTGATATGTCAAAATTTCAATTTATTCAATGGTCATAAGTATGATTGTTGATCATTGTAGAAAACAAACGACAAAGTATCAAAAAGCAATTATTTCCTTTATTCAGGAAAACTTAATTTTACCTGGCCTACGAAAGATAACTTACTCTAAGGTGAATTTACAAATATTCATGGATAATAATGAGAAAAGTTCATTGGTAAAATATACACAACCTCACTTTTACCTTGAAAGTGAAAATTTCTTTATAGTTCGAAATCAATTGAAATAAAGTTCTTCCGATGGAATATGCGTTATTAGTGAAATTGTTCAGTTCGGAATGTGCACTATGGAAGGTTTATACCTGTCTGGAACTGTCGCTGTTCAGTACTCGCCAGGATTTGGATTCCCTTTCACTCCAATGCTATCAGGAACTCCAATACCAAATAGAAGGAACCATACAAATTCAGCAATCAGCTTTGGATACTTGTCTACGGTGTACAAATAAGGTAATGTTGGTTTTCTGCTTATAATGTTGAAAATTATTCAATTTTTCCTTTTCCCAAAATATAACGTGGCATTCGCTTTGAATTTATTTTCGATCTCCTTCTGGCTTTGTTTGTTGTCACCTTGGATACCATTTTTGTTCCTTCTCTCTCATTCGAATTTTTGAATTCGCGCACTATATTGTCACATTTTCACTGTTTATGGTTATGTGTCATAACTTATACATATAACTATTTTTCCATTCTTATTAACTATGTACAAATTTCAATAATAATTGCCTCTGACACCTTCCCGCTCTTATTCTCTTACAATTTCAAATTCTACATGTGACCATCTGTTCCCTGATTGGCTATTGTCATCAAGAAGTTTGTTGTTCTACCATTGGCTACTTTTAGTTAGCTACAATTTCATATACTGTATGTTTCAAATTTATAAATTTGTAGATCACATTTTATTCAGGAAAATTTTGTAAATCTAGACTTTTTGTTGTCTTTTGAAGACTTATGGGTTGTAATCATTCTGACAGTGTATGAAATTGATTGTGTTATATAATTTGGACATTTTTATCTATTCATATCATACATAGGCTTATAAAGGAAATAGAACTTCTAGAATTATGTAAAAACAATCTCTTGAAACTAATAGCTAATCAATAATTATTCTTTTTTGTGGGTTTTTTCTTTTTAAAATATCTAACTGGTTTTTCATAACAAAACAATATATATATATATATATATATATATATATATATATATATATATATATACAGGGTGGCCCACCACATTCGCCTCGGTATTTCTAGGAGAAATTAAGAAAGTTAGGGAAAAACATTCAGCACAGTCATATGTGGGTCCATGAGGAGCATATTCCAAAATTATTTTGGAATATATAGGGTGATCCCCAAAAAAATTACATACCAAAGTTATATTTTTTCTTATGGAACACCCTATATTTTTTTATATTTTCAGATACTATAGACAAAATGAAGGTGAGTTACCATTATATTTCCCATACTTAAAACTGACCGTTTCTGAGAAATTTTGAGAAATTTAAAAATACAGACCATCATTTGAAAATTGTTTTCACCCTGTAACGTGTAACGAGCTGCTCGTGATTGAATGTACTGCTTAGCTCAAAGGTTGAAGTTAACTACTACATGAAATTTCTAATGCAATATTATACAGAGTGGCGAAAAAAATTGCCTCAAAATTTGGACACACATTTAATTAAATAACTTCTTAAAGTTGAATGGTTTAGTGGCGTGATTTGACGCAGAATTAGATCCCCTTCAAAACTATATTAGGGTTCCCTATACCTATCTCTTCTGCTTTTTACACAAAAGGCGTTTTTATATTTTACTTATGAGTAATTTTTTTATCTTAAAAATGAAACACACTGTATTGTGATGTAAAGCTTGAAAAGCGTTTCAAAAACATTTTTATTAAGGAATACGTGGATTAGCTAGAAGCAGAAGTATAAATTTTTGAAAATACGGTGTATCTAAAGTAAAATGCAGGCAAATGTAAAAACTCAAATTTATTGCCATTTCTGAAATATTAAAGCATTCTTCAAAATAAGAAGATACACATGTCTTAATTATTGAGGCGCTTGTTTCTTAGCAACTTAGACTTCATATTGAGGACGAGGAGGTCCACAGAACTGGCCAGCCAGGTCTCCGGACCTTACAAGTCCCGACTATTTTTTATGGGGATATATCAAAAGTATGGTTTACGATACACCGCCAACGACACCTCAGTATATGGAAGTACGAATAAGAAATGCGTTTCGCTCCATACCGCAAAATATGTTATCCAGAGTTCAGCACTCATTTCAAGAAAGAGTTCGCCTATGCATCGAGAATAATGGACACCATTTTGAGCATTTTTCAAAATAATAAACTATTTAAAATTCTTAATTTTTCGATAAAATGACTTCAAAAATGCTTTTCATTACAATACAATGTGTTTCATTTTTAAGATAAAAAAATTACTCATATGTAAAATATAAAAACGCCTTTTGTGTAAAAAGCAGAAGAGATAGGTATAGGAAACCTCAATATAGCTTTGAAGGGAATCTAATTCTGCGTCAAATTACGCCACTAAATACGAGGTTTTCCATTCAACTTTAAGAAGTTATTTAATTAAGTGTGTGTCCAAATTTTGAGGCAATGTTTTTCGCCACTCTGTATAATATTGCATTAAAAATTTCATGTAGTAGTTGACTTCAACCTTTGAGCTAAGCAGTACATTTAATCACGAGCAGCTCGTTACACGTTACAGGGTGAAAACAATTTTCAAATTATGGTCTGTATTTTGAAATTTCTCAAAATTTCTCAGAAACAGTCACTTTTAAGTATGGGAAATATAATAGTAACTCACCTTTATTTTGTCCCTAGTATCTAAAAATATAAAAAAATATAGGGTGTTCCATAAGAAAAAATATAACTTTGGTATGTAATTTTTCTGGGGATCACCCTATATATTTCAAAATAATTTTGGAATATGCTCCTCATGGACCCACATATAACTGTGCTAAAAGTTTTTCCCTAACTCTTTTCATATCTCGTAGAAATACCGAGGCGAATGTGGTGGGCCACCCTGTATATATATATATATATATATATATATAAATTTATATATATATTATATATATATATTAAAGAATGAGTCGTCGTTAATGTACATATAAAATAATCTATATAATTAATATATTATATTTTAAATTTAGTTTTTTTATAGTTAAAATAATAGTTCGTAATTACACATAACTATAGATAAATCACCATAAATTTTGATATATTTACAAAGTAATTAGAGTTTTATCCTGATTTGATATTGGTTCGAGATTCCTTTGACACCTTCTAATCACGCTTTGCTTTTATGCTCAGTTGAATTTTACAAGCTTTATTTAGTTTCACTTGTTAGTTCGTTAGTTAGTTTTTGCAGTGAATTTGACCGACTAACCTGATTCACTTGAAATTTGGAGGTGTTCATATTTATTGGAAAAAAACAAAATGTGGCGGACGAGATTTGTAATTATGGTCCGATTTGATTCAAAATTGATATGTGGGTGTTTTCGGGGTCGGAAATCATGATTTTTCTGTCAAAATTCATAAATTTGAAATGGCGGCACCAAAATGGTGGACGAGTTTTGTGATTATGTTCCGATTCGATTCAAAATTGGAATGTGGAGGTTTTGGGGTCGGAAATTATGAAATTATTGTCGTAATTCATAAATTCAAGATGGCAGCCCTAAGATGGAGGACGAGTTTTGTGATTATGGTCCAATTCGATTCAAAATTGGTAAGCGGCAGTTTTTGCGGTCAAAGATTCTGAATTTTCGTCAAAATTTATAAATTCAATATGGCGGCCCCAAGATGGAGGACGAGTTTTCTGATTATGGTCATATTTTATTCAAAATTGGTATGGGGGGGTTTTAAGGTTCGAAGGTTATGAATTTTTTGTGAAAATCTATGAATTCAAGATGGCGACTTCAGGATGGTCATCGAGTTCTGTGTTTATCGTCAGATTCCACTTCAGTATTGATGAGTGGGATTTTTTTGGGTCGGAGATCATGATTTCTTTCAGCTCTCACAACTAACAAGGAAGAGACTTTGTAATAACGGTGCTCTGTTAGAATTGAACTGATTAAAGGGAACAAACTAAAAAGCAAAAAAATTAAATAACTAATAAAAAAACCTTTTAAAGACAAGCTCTCATTTAAGCCGTATAACATAAGTTCAAGTCATCGCTGACAATGATTTAATTATTATTTGTGAACTATTTTGTTTCAGAAAGCTTGTAGCGCGAATTGTAAGAAGTTGATACTCGACAAGTTCTTACTTACCACCAAACATTTCCAATGGAATTAATTGGTACCTACTTTTATGAACACTTCGTGCGAAAAGCTTTTTGAAACCTAATAATTCAACAAAAAATAATCAAATCATTGTCAGCGATAATTTGAACTTATTTTATACGTTTTAGTACACGGCTTGAATAAAAGCTTGTCTTTTTATTAGTTATTTTATTATATTTTAGAAAAGTTTTGTATCTGAATTTTTAACTACTTGATATGTTCATGGAATTCTGTAGTTGAATCAAACCAAAAAAAAAAGTGTTGGTTATACTTCTTCCTTTTGATTCAGTCAAATTATATAGAACTATTAGGGAGATTTGAAACATTTTCCAATTTCTGATTGTAGAGTTCACATAAATAGAAATCATTTTTCTGTTTTACAATGATTGATGGCAATTTCAGAATCAATGAATTCATTCTGAAATCTATCTTTCCGACTGACCGCGCCATTTTATTAATTTTTATCGGTCCATATCACGTTATTTTCAGATAATCACCTCCAAGGAGTGGCAAAATATTCTAAAAGTCTGCTGGATCAGTATATACACATACTACCATTTCAGGGCGAATTGTCCAGGGATATTTGTCAATTTTGGTCGCCTACACATCCTGCTAGTATTTCTTGATTTTTTTTTTTTAGAAAAATTAGGATATTCCAATATGCATTCTCTACAAAATTCAGGTCTCAATTTTCAATTCCCCTGAAACCCAGTTCGCAGACATTAGTTGTTGTCTGCATGACTACCCTAGACTGATGAGGATCAAGAACCCCGAAACCGGTATAAACCCTAATTGGATTGATTAAAGTGTCTCTGCTTCACAAGCATTTGCAAAATTACTTCGTATTGAGAGGCTTTGCACGATTATTTATGAGATGTAATTGAAGGGAAAGTCATGCATAGTTGGTGGCCAAAGTTGGAGATGAGACTAGACTTCAACTGTATTGAAAGCGTTGGAATGTTCAGGGCTTCCGCGAGAAATGTTTTTCTATTGATCGATGCCATATGAGTGACACGTAGGCAAGCAAGTTGCTGGTGGATTTTTGTTCACGAAAACCACATTCTACATCGCTAATAACTTCTGAACGTTCAAGCTATCTCACGAACTCGATGTTCATTTGTTTTCCTAATAGGACACATAATTTTGGGGATTCTTGTTTTTTTTTAAATGAGCTGCATTCGAGGTGTTCAGTATTATGGACCCGTCCCACTGTCTGTCTGTGGATTTGTTAATCAAATCTTGAAAGTTAAATTTGACCCACTTCTAGTTGTGCGATTAACGTGAAATTTGGCAGGTGTTCATAATCCGGGTGACAACGCATTATGGAGTTTCTGCTAGAGAAAAAACATGATGGTGGCTCCAATATGGCGGACGAGTTTTGTGATTATGGTTCGATTCTATTCAAAATTGGTATGTGGGTGTTTTTGGGCGAAATCACGAATTTTCTGACAAAACTCATAAATTCAGGATAGCGGCTTCAATGTGGCGACAAGTTTTGTGATTATGGCTCGATTCCATTCAAAATTGGTTTCTGGGTGTTTTTGGGGTCGAACATTATGATGTTTATGTCAAAATTCATGAATTCAAGATGGCAGCTTCAAGATGTCGACGTGTTTTGTTATCATGGCCCGATTGCTTTCAGAATTGGTATGTAGTTTTTGCTGGGGTCGGAGATTATCTATTTTTGTCAAAATTCAATAACATGACAAATTTCATCGATGACTAAAAATAATTGAATAAAAATAATTGAAAAAAACTTTTGAAACAAGCTTTTATACAAATGCACTAAAAATAAAAAAATAATTCCTTTAAATGTTTGACCTAGGTTATACTGAGAGAAGCAGATTCAAAAGCTTGCCGTGAATATGAAATAGGTATTTTCGCGCAGCAAGATTTTGAATCTGCTACTCGCAGAATAACCAAGGTCAAACAATTAGGGAAATTATTTTTTCTACAACCCTTCACGAAAAGACGTCATTTTATAAAAGAATATCTTCAGCGGAAATGTGATTTCCGTCGCAAGTGAGAGAGATTCTCATAACGTTAACTTTCGTTTCTAGTGACGAAAGTTAAATTTATATATTTAATCATTTCCCGCCCTTTATGTAATGGTTTGATGACTTTAAATTATCAATAAACGAAGACAGGAATCATATCTATAATAAGAAGGCATTTTTTCACTTTAGTTCAATCAAAAAGCAAAATGGAATCGTAAAAATACTGTGAGATTTATATTTATTGCCTGGTTTCATAGTTTGACGTTCCTCGTTAATTGTTTAGACTTGTAAGTTTGCACTGAAAGCATTGTGTGTTTTTCAAGTTATGATTTCTGATTCGGAAAGTGATTTAGATTTTCCAAATACACCACCAGAAATAGCAAATCAAGCTGAGGAAACCTCTTTGGATTTATTACCAGTAAAATCTAAAAAGAGATATGAAGAAATCTATGCAAAATTCATGGATTGGAGAGTTGATAATAATGTAAATTCATTTTCGGAAACTGTGCTGCTTGCGTATTTTGGATGGTTGACAAAAAAATTGAGTCATCGACGCTATGGTCTAGTTATTCGATGTTGAGAACCACTTTATCGATTGAAAATAATATCGATATCAGTAAATATCCCAAATTACGTTCTTTTTTTAACGAAAATCTGATGGTTTTAAAAGTCAAAAGTCTAAAAAAAATTCTTCCGATGAGATACACACTTTCTTAAAGAATGCACCCGAATAAGTTAATCACTTTATTATTGCGACAAATTCTTAATGATATCAATATTAACGTTTGTAAGTAGCCTTAGTTATTGGAATTTCGGGGGCTTGTCGTTGCCATGAATTGAATGATTTGTCAGTAAATGATGTAAAAGATACCAGCAGTATACTCTTAGTTACAATACGTGATACAAGAACAAAAGTACCGCGTTCCTTCCACATTTATGGGTTCTTCTACGAGATTTCTAAAATATTTATGAACCTCCGTCCACTAGATATGAACAAAATAAATTCAAGAATCTTTATAAACTACCAGAACGGAAAGTGTACCAGACAGGATGGGGGAATAAATAAATTCAGTACATTTTCTATGCAAATAGCTCAATATTCAAACTTGCCTGATCCCCTCAAATATACTGGGCATTGTTTGCGTAGAACTTCCGCAACGCTATTAGTGGATGCAGGAGATGATTTACTTCAATTAAAAAAGCATGGAGACTGGAAATCTAGTAACGTTGCGGAGGGATATGTTGATAAATCAGTTAGCAGCAAAAATAAAATACAAACCAAAATTTCACAATCCATACAAAATACAACTATATCCGATTACGGCGTATCTTCATCTGGAGTGTCATAACAGATGTGGCATCGTCTACCTCAATACATAAAAATCTTGATTGTAATACTCCTATAATTTTGAATAATTGCTCGGATGTAACAATTTACCAATATTTCAATCATAAGTAATGTTTAAAGAAATTCTGTTATTTTCAATTTTGAATGAAATATTTGTTCATCGTTCTTTTTTAGCATAGTATTATGATATAAACAGGGTTGTAGGAAAAGTGTAGTGTTTTACTCGTCGAAAACATTATTTGAAGCTCGTGAACATTACCAGTCTCGGCTGCGCCTCGGCTGGTGAACTGTTCTCTCGCCTAAAAAAATGTTACTTTCGTCACTCGTAAAACAATATAATATTTACCTTTTTAGTTTATTTGTATAAAAGTTTGTCTTATTTTTCATCATTTCTATTTATTGACCTTTATATATATATATATATATATATTTATTTATTTTGGAAAGTGAGATTTTCTTGAATCCTTATATTTTTATCTTTTTGGTAGGAAATTCTTGGTATTGGGACTCTGTTGTGAAATCAAACTTAATTCATGGTATTACAGACGTTTCACTCCTGGCCGGGGGCATCTTCAGTATTTCTTCTTTTTTTGTTTGTTTTTCAATTTTACAGTTGGTTTACAAGATAATCTGAAAAGAGAAAGTATAATTGATTTCTTGTTGTGTGACAATAGCTTAGATCTATGTGGGTGAAATAGTTATGGGGTAATAGGGGGGTAACAAGTTTATTATGTACCTTGGTGATCATTGTGCTTGGAAATATGATTTTTTTTATAATATAATAATTGAATATCGATGGTGTGTTATGTCTGCTCGTTTTGTTCGGGTGCGATGGCTATGTGGTGGTGAAATTGGATAGGGTTCATGCGCGTGAGACTTATCTATTACTTATCCATAATGCCATAATTTGAGTTTGATTTCGAGAACAGAATCTCAATCCCAAGAATTTCCCTCCAAAAAGATAAATATATATATATATATATATATATATATATATTATATAAATAATATTTACAAAAAAAAGCAGAATTCAAATGAATATTACAAATGATGAACTATTATGCCAGGTTACCTCAGAATTGGGCCATCATTGGATGATCTGTTTTTGCATATTTGGAAATACATTCTTAATTAGGACAAGAACCACATCTCAACTATGAAAAACTAAAAAAGGTAATAAAAAAAAGTTTTAAAGTCAAGCTTCCATTCGAACCGTGTAGTTAAACGTATGAAATGAGTTTGAGTTATCGCTGACGATGATTTAATTAGTTTTTGTTGAATTATTTGGTTTCAAAAAGCTGGTCGCGCGAGGTGTTCATAAAAGTAGGTATCAATTAATTTGATTGGGCAGTGATTGGTTGGTAAGTAAAAACTTGGTCAAAGTATTTAATTTCAACAAAGTATTCATAAAAGAAGGTACCAAATAATTTCATTAAACAATGATTGGTTGGTAATTAAAAACTTTTCGAAGTAATAATCTCAATACAATTCGCGCGACAAGCTTTTTGAAACCAAATAATTCAACAAAAAATAATTAAATCATTGTCAGCGATGACTTGAACTTATTTATACGTTTCCGTACACAGCTTGAATAAAAGTTTGTTTTTAAAAATTTTTTTTTTATTATTCATTTTATTTTTTGCTTTTTGGTTAGTTCGCCTCAATCAGTTCATTTCTAGCAGAGCATCGTTATTACAAGGTCCCTCCCCTGTAAATTTTGAGATGAAAAAAATCATGATCTCTGACCGCAAAAACTCCCACACACCAATTTTTAATAGAATCTGACCATAATCACAAAACTCGTCCGCCAGCCTGAGGTCGCCATCTTTAATTTATGGATTTTGACAAAAAATCTTCCAGCGCATATATAGATACAGCTGACAATTGAGTTTTGTATGCACCTCAGAATCATTTTACTTTAATTCAATTGTTTTTATAATGAATCTCAACTTAGTGATTAATCAGAATAATGTTTTATGTTTTGGAGAAGCTAGGTCAATGAGAAATGAAACTTGAAGGAATTCACTGCAATGCAATTTCTGTGTGGCATATTGCTTTTGTTTTTATCGGGTTACTGTACAATTGTGGAAGCGGAGATACAATCTTTGCGAGGAATACTACAGCGGCGATGCCCTCAATAGACGCTAATAGAATTGCAAACACCTCGCTGGTGAGCAATTTCGGAGCTAAATATACCTCTCGACTCATTGTTGCCTGAAGGCTATGATAGAGAGTTAAGATAAAAGTTTGTTCTCGGAATGTACCCAATTACTGGTATTATTTCAGGAAAATGATTCATTTGAAGAATGATTATATCCATACAAGATGTCACAATTCGGCGGATGTGCGATATTTTCATGAAAAATGTAAAGAATGAGCCGAAGCTGATGGGCGAGAGAAAAAAACCCATTCGAAATTAACGACATCATCACTTGTGGAACTTTTTATCTAACATTCTACTTGAAGTGAATAACAAACTTGTAATGAATATTGTTAACCTTCTGTATAATGATTTGTTCATTTTGACATAGTTGTTAAGGTTGTCCAGGACCAAAGAGAGTAAACGTTATCTGAGTAGGAGAGTCTATTCTCCATAATGCAATGGTGACACTGATAGAAAGAGATGAAAGATCATCTGTGAGTCATAGTATGTGGACATGTCATGGCCACCATTCTCTCTGGACAGTGGCGGACTAGCACTAGCACTACGTGGGCCACTTGTACTCATGTCCATGTACGTCACTATGACGGGTTAATGCTACAAGATTCTGATTGGCTAGAGCTTATTAGCGCCTCCTATTCAGATAACGTTTACTCTCTTTGGTCCAGGAAAACAATGTTTTTGTTATCAACAAGCAGAAAATTGAGTTCCTCTTTGCAATTATATTATTATCGAAGCGAATACATTACAAGTGGCGACGAAGATTGAAGAGATTTTTCACTGAGTGCTCACCCACATTAAAATAATGTCTGCAGGAAAGTTCTTACGCTGGCCATATTCAAGAATTTGTTCCTGTAACGTCAGATTGATCCATTTACAGACGGAGATTGGATAGCTACTTTTTGGCAAATCAGATAATCAGCGGAGAACGTAGATGCTGATGAACTCTGTCATGATATGTGTTTACCAAGTGATCCAGAAAACAATACATATGTGGAGATAATTGAATTGATGAATGACAATTTCAAACCAATTGTATCAGTTTATCCAAGCAGAAAAAAGTTTTTCAAAAAAATTGAAAACAGAATCACTGAAAGATAGGGCGGCAAGATTGAGGAGATTGGTTGCTGGTTGAAAATTTAGAAGCACCGAAGAGATTGATAACGCTCTGGTGAATCAATTTATGATGGGATATGAGAATGAGTAGAAGATAGACATTTTCAAGAGAAACAAAAATCAAATTCAGTGAGGCGACTGAATTAGCACCAGAAAAGTCGGTAAATATTCACTTATCGTGCTCATGCTCCCTGAAAATAGCTGTTTGACCTTTCTTGCGTGTTTTTACCGCCTGAACACGAATCGGAAAGAAAAACGCGGCGGTCTCATACCGTTTCCGACATACATTGACTTTCTCCTACTTCAAGAGATCAATTTTAGGCACCGTTTTCGCGCACAAAAAACACTCACATGCCTACTTCTTTTCACCAGCTCAAACTGCAAACACCAAATCACTAACTTTCGGTACAACTCTGCACAAATATAGCTGGTTTTATCGAAAAATACTCATTCAATAGTTATACCTAACCTAACTTTCCATATTTACTAATTTCATCTGTCAACGGTGAAAAGTATGGTTATTTGTAACTGTTGAAAAAGGAGTATTTTTTTCGATAAATCCGTCTATGTTTTGTCCAAAGTTGTACAGAGAATGAGTGATTTGGTGTTTGTAGTTTAAGCTGCTAAAAGGAAGAAGGTATTGTGATCGATATTTGCTTTTTAAAAAATAACCTCTTGAAGAAGGAGAAAGTCAATATATTTCGGAAACGGTATGAGACCGCCGCGTTTTTCTTTCGGATTCGTGCTCGAGAGGCAAAACCACGTCTGAAATGTCAAACAGCTATTTTCAGGGAGCATGAGCACGATAAGTGAACATTTACCAAAAAATCGACGAATCTATGTCAGTCTTGGGTGGTTAGGAAAAAATCATTCATAGATGATGAGCTCGTTAAAGAACCCAACCTCTGAAACGCCACCGTTCTAAACTGAATAACTATTGCACTGGACAATGCATCCCTTCCTAGGCGCCTGTACCAACCACGAGCCACTGGTAGACCACGAATCAGTCAAAGTATACACGCCGTGAGACCGATTGCTTAAGGTAGTACCGCCACGAGACAGTTGAATTAGGAAATCATTCAAATTTGGCATACGTATTTTTTAACATGTGAACAAAACCTCTATGAAATTTAAACAAGTTTCACCATACCGAACCCGAGATATATATAATTGAAGTTGACTCAATTAACACGTAACATATATGGATCATGCATAGGCAAACAGCACATTATTAATAATACCGTTAGTACTAAAATTAAGAAGTTTATGGAAAACGAGGAGGAGCTAGAGCAGGATATCACAGATATTGTGAAAAAAAAACAAAGTGATTGACCATCTAGTTTGACAGATATAATCAAAACTACTCTCGTTATTGATTCTACCATTAGTACTGAAATTAGAAGTTCATGAAAAACGAGGAGGAGCTAGAGCAGGATATCACAGATATTGTGAAAAAAAAAAGTGATTGGCCATCTAGTTTGACAGATAGGATCAAAATTACTCTCGTTATTCAAAATAGTCCACGGGGAAGCGCACAGCCTAAAGGGGGTAGAGAAATGCGGATTGTGCCAGGGGACTTTTTAAAGAAGGACGTGGGACCATTCGAGGGTCTGAACGCGAAAAAAAAAACTCCTCCCAGTTGACCCCATCGATTTTAACGATACCCCCCCCTTTCCCCAAAAAAAAAGTTCAAAAAGAGTACTACAAAAAAGTCCATTGAAGTTTCATCGAAAAACAATAATTTTTTCCCATGACGTATGATTTCTAGTGAGGGGGGGAGGGGGCCCCAGGTCTGATTTTTTTTTTTGCTGCGCTTTTCGGGGACATCAATATTTTGAGTCGCCGACTTTCTATAACGATGAAATTTTCTAGAGTCGATTGGGAGGGGGGGGGGGGGCAAGTGCCCCCCTTCAAAAAAAATTTTTTTTCGCGTTTCAAATCGAATTTTTTTTGGAATTTTTCGATTCCGTCGAAGATAATTTCGTAATTCAACTGTCTCGTGGCGGAACTACCTTAAACCCTACTCCTGTGCTCCAAGCACAATCCTCCAAGCCAAGCTTGTCAGTCTCGCACCGTGAGACGCCGGCTTCATCCACCTTGTCCTGAACTGCTTGTAGAAAAAAAAAATAGCTTCGTAGATTTTCAATTGATACCGGTAAATGCAATAATTCAGAGCGTCCTATAACGGATCGGCGAAGCGGCTGACGTCGGGAGACCGTGCATTCCGTTGAGTCTACCAAGGCTTTAACAACATCAGATTTCCAGTAGACTGGATCTTCTGGTCATTTTATCAAATAAACTAATGAAGAAAAAAAATCAGCCCTGTAGAAATGAGTCAAACAAGTTTGTATTTTCAACACCTTATGTGGGTGGTATACCGTTGATAGCAACGCTTTCGACGCGGTAGACTATCATTCTGTTCACTTGTGATATCAACACAACAAAAAAAAGGAAGAATCAGCATTGTAGAAATGATGACAGTCGATTGTCGCCGGCTCCCTTACTAGCTGTCTCTTATTGCAGTTTTTCATCCTGAGACTCAGGATGGCATGTTTCAATGCAGTGGTTGAGTTGAGATAGCGTTAGCATCATTCTGCTAATTCGATCCCTGAAGTGGATGGATTTTCATTATTTAGTCAGGTAACGCAGACATTATAGACTAGGAGGAATCGGCGCATGAGTACCGAAAACTATTCCACCCCAATTTTTTTATGCGATCCTCTTCAAATTGCCCTACTGATGATACAAATGCATGTTGCCATGGGCAACCCCGTGCCATATTGTTTAAACCGAAATTGTTTAAACAATTGCAAGGGATTGTTATTTTTCAACCGGACAATTTTTTTTTTATATTCTTTATTGAAATACAAATAAAAAAGGTCCTATGACTTTTCACGATAAAATTGATATTTTTAGAGATATGAATTTTTAAAGGTTAAAAAAATCTCATATTTGGGTACTTTTGACCCATGAAAAATATATTAAAAAAAAAATCGAAATAATATTTTTTTTTTAATTCTTTATACAATAGTTAATAACATTCTTAATAGAGATTTAATTATCAATTTCGCGCGCTCACAAGTATGCATCGCTTACCTTTAAGTATCGCCGTCTCTCTCTGACTCATGCGCTGCATCGGCCTCTCTGTTTCCTGAATCATTATTTATCATTTATCTTAAAAACTATTAACTTTTTTAAGATTGTTGAGGAGAGCAATGTTATTAAAAATTAAATTGTCTACAATTTGTTTTTGACAAATTTTTTTCTGGAATCAATTTTACAAACGTTATTTAAGCATGAATCGGAACATGTAATCAAAATTACTTTTTTATCAGTTTATATTATTTTTTTGTCATTAAAACAGAAAGTAATAACATTGAATAACTTCTTCAAACGAAGGTTATAGATGTAGAAGTATGAAATAATAAAACAAGATTTAAAAAAAAGGTATTTATTTATTATCAATATCATTTTTATATATTATATTCTTACAGTCTTCTGAATCACAGCCACATAGAAGTATGCAACTAATATTATTTTTTTTACAGTAACAAGCTTTGGTTTTACAGGCTTTCTTACAATTGCACGGTTTTAAGATCAGTTGGAAATGGGCTTTTGTTCATAAATAAAGGTAGCAAAGTACTATTCTCCAGTTTGTATCCGAAATTCGTAAAATCTAATGTTTTATATTGGGGATTCAACGCTTTTTTCCAAATGTATGTTTGAGCAGAAGCTCACCATGAAAATGTTTGTTTATCAAGCGAAGAATTAAACAAATTTTCAAACCGGATAGAAGATTCCATAATCTGCTGTATCTCATCTAATTAATGTATTTTGCCTGAAAATGGCAATGATCTATCTGGAACAGATACAGAGAACCATCCCAAAGCTGACTGTGTATTCAAAATGCCAGAACTGGATAAAACGAGCAAGCAAATTTATGATGAAATTTTAAAAACTAGAAACGAAATAAAAAACTTTATTGAAGCAAGTGAGGCTCGGCTTCTACTAAAAATCGAGGAAATTAAGAATACAGTTACCGAGTTACAAAAGGAAAACACAAACCTAAAAGAAGAAATCGAATAACTGAAAAGGACCAGAACAAAAAGAACATAATAATATTTGGTTTAAAAAAAAGGAGAGAAGAAATAACACCCAAAAAACTAAGCAAGGAACTTAATGAACTATTAGACGTGGAACTAAACGAAAATGATTTTAACGACTGCTACCCACTTGGAAAAGCAGAAAATTGTCCAATAAAAATCGAGTTCTTGTCTAACCTCAAAAAAAAACAAGTCCTGCAGAACTGCAAAAAACTAAAAGGGAAAAATATTTCCATTGCCCATGACTTGACTCATAAACAGAGAAGCGATCATAAAATTCTACGAAAACACTTATTTCTTGCCAAGGGAGAAAATTATGAGGGACTGTTATATACGAGGTAATAAATTAATTGTAAATGGCACGATATATGAGGTGAATGATTTGTTGGAAAGGGAATACCAAGGAGACCTAAATCTTGATAAACCCAATAGTGCTCCTGCGACACCAACTTCAGGTAATTCTGCACCAAGTGACAACCCGTCACCCACGAAAGCGAAACAGCAGTGCCATGAGAAGATTATTGAGCAACGAAAACCGTTGAAACCAACATCAGTCTCACAAAAGGAAACACAAAAACCGAGAACACGCCTCCTTCCAGTAGTTGCGATTTTCTCAACCTGGCTAAGCCTAGAGCAGAATATATTCAAGCTCTTCTCCAACCAACACAGCAACTCAATTTGTATGAAGAGGAAAAGATCGACAAAAGCAACCAATACCACTTAGGAATATCAGAGACACTCAAACAAATCAAGTGAACAATACGCCACAGACTAGTGTAACTACAAGGGAAAGCAGTGAAGCCTAAAGAAACCATTTCAAGATTGGATCAAACTCGCAAAAAAAAAAAAAAAAGAGTAAGAAATTACCTCCGATGAACTTATTCTAAAATTCGTTTCTTCTCATCTTAGCATATTATTGAATTGATGTTTAGTTTATTTCACTCTTGGTATTATATTAAGGTATTAACACTATAAAGCCAAAATGGACCCATTCATAAAAGAGTATAAGAACGAACCAATAGTAGCAAAAGTAATCTCAGATGTTAAAGATTTTATACCAGATAAACAAAATCCATTTAGTATAATACATTTAATATCAGAAGTATCACAAAAAACATGGATGAGATGAAAATATTCTTGAACAGACTTTCTCTTGAATTTCAAATCATTGTACTCTCTGAAACATATCTTGTCTATGATTTGAATATAGTGGAAATTGATGGCTACACCACAATATATAACAAAGGTACACTGAACAAAAATGATGGTGTAATAGTGTATATTAAAAACAGCATTAGTTTCACATATAGCGTAATAAACATTGGTGACATTAAGGCTCTTGAAATCACAACAAAATCAAAATATGCAAATGCCATGATAACTGCCATCTACAGACCCCCAAGTACTTGTCCAAAAGGTTCAATATAGATCTATTGGACTATATACAGTCTATTGAAAAAGTGACTGGCATATAATAAACGGAGATATCAATATAGACTTATATTCAGATTCAGAGTTTGTCGAAGAATACAAAAATTCCTTGAATAGTTTTGGGTATGAGTCATACATCAATAGTTACACCCGACCACAGAGTCAAACATGTATTGACCACTTCTTTGTTAAAACTGTATCCAATAGAAATATCCAATCATTTGTCTTCCAATTCAATATAACAGACCATTACCCTATAGCATTAACAATAGATCTAAACCAAAGTTCACATAATAATATTCCAAATGAAAATAAATACAAGCAATATATAAACTTCTCATCATTAAAACCGATTTGGAATACGAGACATGGTCGACCTATACTCGGTACGGATATAGACAAAATGACTGATAAATTCATTCAAAAACTTAACTTATATATTGAAAGAAATACGAAAAATGTCAAGCTAAAAAACAAAATATAAAACGAAGAAAATGGATAACTTCTGCACTCTTAACATCGATAAACAAAAAGAGACAATGTATAAAACATTAATGAAAGACCCAAACAACCAAATTTTGAAAACACAGTACCATACTTACAAAATAAACTAGATAAGATAATAAAAATTCTAAAAGAACTTATACACAAAAATTAATCAAAAATAACATGAACCAATCCAAGGCTCTCTGGGAATGCGTAAATGATATCTGCAATCGATCCAAACCAGAAACAAAAATAGAAAAATTATATCAACTGACGGACACCACTATTTTCCAAAAGCACATCTCTGACAGTTTCAATGAATATTATAGTACTTTGGGTCAAACATATGCAAGTAAAATAAAAGTTCCGATGACTATATAGAACATGACACAAGATTGAAAAATTCAAGTATCTTTATCCCACCGATACCAGAGAAGTCCACGATATCATAATGCAACTGAAACCAAAAGGCTCCTGGTCACGACAATATACCCCTGAAACCTTGAAAACATATCAAAACAGATAACTGCCCCTTAACCCATTTAATAAACTGTTGTTTCGAAAAAGGCTATTTTCCAAAATCATTGAAAATTGAATCGTGAAACCACTATTCAAAAGTGGTAGTAAATTTGAAATGATAAATTATAGACCAGTCTCATTAATATCAAACTTATCTAAAATAATTGGGGAAAATCCTCAAAATCAGGATACTCAGCTTTTGTAATGAAATTTAACTTGATATCTAAATATCAGTATGGATTTAGAGAGGGAAAATCAACAGATGATGCAATTTACCAATTAGTATCTAATATTTATAACTCACTGGATAAAAGTAAACCATCATTAGCATTTTGTTGACCTCTCTAAAGCATTCGATACCGTGTGCCACAGAAAATTACTTGACAAACTAGACCATTATGGGATAAGAGGAAATATATACGGAATATTAAAAAGCTTTTGACAGACGCGAACAGAAAGTAAGTATTGAAGGGGAGTTGAGTGATAGTAGATATGTAACATACGGTGTTCCACAAGGAACTGTACTTGGTCCACTGTTGTTTACTCTGTATATCAACAGTTTACTTTCTTTAGGAACCAGGGGCAAAATCTTGAGCTTTGCAGATGATACGGCTATATTCTATGAGGCGAAATCATGGAAAACCTTGAAAGCAGAAGTGGAGGATGATTTTAGAGTTATAGAAAAGTGGTTTCAGATGACCTCCAGTGGATTACCAAATATGGGTCCTTTGATTATCGGACCAAATTCAGAAATACCTGAAGCTGAATCGATTAAATATTTAGGTATTGTAATTGACCGACACCTCAAGTGGGACCTTAACATAAGAAATATAGTCAACAATTAAGGGTTTAAAAAATTCCTTAAACCAAAAAAAGGTTTAAACCACTCAGATTTCCAAGATAAATTACATGAAGAATCGGGAATATTTGACAGTAGGCAACTTTTCTGTCAAAATATACTAGTCAACATAAAAAAAAACAAGATCTCTTCTCACCCTGTTACACACTCCTACAGCACAAGAAATAAAACAATATCATTAAGCGTACCTCGCTGTGACAAAACCATAGGGCAACGTCACTGTGACTTTCTTGCACCAAAACTTTATAGTCTAACACCTGTTGATATAAGGAACTTACAGAGCATCAATTTATTCAAGAAAAAAATAAAAAAATGGATTTTGGCTTTTGAAGGAGCAAACTACACGATTTTGTTAATCAAAAAACTAAATTAATATATGGTTAGGTATTTTATACTCTTCAATCAAAACAATGAATGGTCTACTTATTATTTTTATTTGTAATATAATTTATACTCATGTTCTCTCGTGTTAATTGTATAAGTCTGAGTACATCTATATATGTACGTATGCGCATATCTCTCAATTAGTTACTCGAATTTTTATATTCTGATACTTTTTATATTTTTATATTTATATTTATATTTGTACATTTTAGTTTTTTTAAACTTTTAAACTTTTCCCTTTTAGCACTTTACATTTTACAATTATAAATTTTACATTTTACATTTTTATAATTACATTTTTACATTTTACATTTTTACATTTTACATTTTACATTTTTAAATTTTCATATCTTCATATCTTCACATTATATCTATATATTTTATATTTTTAAATTATTTCATAACGAATCATCTTCAACTAGTTATGTAATGATCACCTACTGAAATTGATGGAACATACAACAACATGAAGCCACGTACAAGCGATAGTTACATTGGAACTAAAGCTTCTGTGGTATCCCCTGTTTATTTACTGTACGCACTTTAATCATATATACCTTTTTTGTAAATATTTTCTTGGTGAATAAACTTTATTATTATTATTATTATATTATTATCTGATATGAGCTTTCTTCAGATGATCATAGCTTCAACCTATGTCATATTAAAAGTTGTAACTCTCGACACAGTGGATGCGTGGGCTTTTTTCACAAATAATCCCACACTACAGCCATTTGTAACCGACATTCATCTCCGATTAATACATTTTCTTCCATGAGAATTATATGTCCGAGCAACTGGTGAAATATTTAGGGCAACCTCCCTCCTCTGATTCAGTCAAAACTTTGTCATACGCCCATGTTTACGGAAATGTTATCGACGTCATATTCCCTTTTTTACCTTGTTAGAGACATGTGGCATGAATTGTGATTCGTAACCGAAGAGATCACTGATTTTCCCCTTTTGTTCCGCCATCCACTTCCACGTAACATGTTTTCAATTGTGTGTTGAAAGTCATTTGAATATGAAATAATTACAACATAACACCAGTAGGGCATATGCATGGAGTCGGTTGAAAGCGATCTAAAAAAAATGTTAAAACTGTTCTCATTCTTCAGGTCTAATGAAAGTGTAATTGGAAATCATCCATCCTCAAATTCTCCTGTCGAAATTCATTATTTGGGCCTACTCGAACTGTGTATGAAAATTAATGTTATTTTTTTAGAAGACTGCAAAGTCATAATTTCAATTAATTATAGTTTTTTCTTCGGTTTGCGTTTCTTTCTTGAGAGCAATTCTAAGGTACACGATCAAATGGATTCCGTAGCATATTTGGACATTATCTATGTTGCCTTTTCTGGAATGAGCCCTGAATAAAAAGACGCATATGTTTCTGTAGTAGGTTTTCACACTTTTTTCTGAGTGAATCTTCAACGTATTCATTAATAGGATACAAGAATATATCCAGTGGTGATTTCATAAACGGTATCATCGGTTATATCAATGAATTATCGTTACTTGAATTGTATTTCGATTCATTTATTTATTATGGCAATATTGTCATGGTGTAACTGGTAATAATGGTTATTTATTGTCAATAGGCAAACAAGTTCATTCGTGCAGTTCAACTACTAATGAATTGTAAACCCTCATTTCGAGTTGAACCAACAATGGATTACTACTGATCTCTTAGTTTGAATAATGGGATTTTTCAACAATGAATGTTATAACGAGATATACTCGCGATCGATTGACAAATGCCAACAGTGATTTTGATAATACGATAAATTGCCATAATTCCAATCAGATATGAATTGCGAGCAAAATATAGTGTATGGGTACGACTATATTCTGGGAATGGGATAAAAAAACAATCATGACTATCCATAGAATGTATTCATTCATTTTGAAATTGCCATCAATAAAGCTAAAAGTCATATATCCGAAAAACCTCGAACTCTACACAAAAACCTTGAACTCTACAGTCGAAAATGAAAGTAGAATTCAAATCTCCATGAACGCTTCCTAATGTAATTTGACTCAAATCAAGTATAACCAAACTGCTACATTTTCGGATCGATTTGACTATAGAATTCCATGAAAATACACAAGTTCACTCAGTTATTGAACAAAAGGCATTACTTGGGTTTCAATCTCAATATCATTCCAAAAAAATAATAACTAATTATAGCATAAACAGTGCGGCTTTTTAGAGTCTGTTGAAAGGTTTCACCGTTACTAACTTTTGAAATAAAAGATATTGTGATTGCTCGATAGATAGCGCCGGGGGACACATTTCAAATAGTATGGGGGTCAAGTGGCACATCGTTGAAAATATAATTCAATTCTCTTTTCAACCATCTTATTTTTTTTGAACTTTGTTTATACGTTTTTTCACAATATGCACTTGCAATGTCAAGTATAATTGCGGTTTGAAATGGAACAATGGGACACAAAATATTTTGAATGATTTTACCGATCCTACTTTCTGAGAGGAAATACATTACAATTACTCGACAGAGGGCACTGGAGACACATCAACGTTGGAATTTTGAAAGGCAATAGAGGTAAATTCATGTCTAAATAATTTTTCATTTTCAAATTCGTTTCTAACCTCAATTAGGTACACATTTTCTTCAATAAATTATATGATTTCGAACATACTTGAAAACTTTGTTCGAATAATTTTTTATGTTTTCTGAAGGGCCCAGTACATATCTAAGTGCAACATAGTTATTTGGATTCGGTATTTCTATTTTTCTCTGGGTTATTCTCACAGTTGTTGAATTTGTTTGGTCTCTGTTTGATAATTTCATTAGGAAATTAATTGGATAGTTATTATTTTGTGGGGCTTTCCTGATTTTTTCTGAACATTCATGTCTCAATTTTGGACTACCGAATTGAATTGCTCTGTCGGAAAACTTATAACGACGCTTTTTTGTGTAGTCTAGGGTGATTTGAGTTAAAGTTCAAATATCTGCCAGACCAGGTGGGTTGAATTAATTGAAGGCTGTAACTACTTAATCCAGTTTGTTTTCGGGGATGGCCAGTATGCAATCACATATCTTTTGAAAAACAGTAGTTTGAAATTTGAATTATCTATTACACTTTCTCCTAGTTTCTCCATGATCAATTGTGCAATGGTACTGGATATGGGAGAGCCATAGCACAACCATATATTCGTTCATAAAACTGTTCATTATATTGAAAAAAAATCACTTATACAAAATGCCACATCCCCTAAAATGTATGACTTCTAAAGTAACATAAAGAAGGCGTACCTCTGAGACATATAGTTTTCTAGCATTCAGTCCCCGTTTTACAACTGATCAGAGTTTTTAGCGAATAGCATATCCAAGACCACTGTTGAAACGAATACTACATTTAAGATTCATTCACCTTCAAAAAATTCTCCAATAATATCAAGTTGCAAGAAGGAGATTTCGAATCCATACAATAATCCAATTTCCGACCCAAATAATACACCATTAATTCATTTTTAATAAAGATAATCATAACGGGTACCATTTATTGGATTTGATGAACTGATAATCAAGGAGTTACCTAGAAATGACTAATATGAAGTTGGATTATGTTGTTGATGTTCAATACCTTCTAATGTATGAATGTTAATACCACTACTTACCTGCTCTTCATATTGAAAACAAATTATCTCATTTGTATTAAGTGAAAAGTTTCAAGTAGAGTGAATTGAGTATTGAGGCAACACAATGGTAGGTAGGCAATAAGTGAAGATCCTATATAATAGTTTTGTTTTTTGTTATACTTGATATTACAAATGCATATTGTGATATAACGTATCAACGAAATTCGTGAAACATTAGATGAAAGAAGGAGATTTATCTTTTCAACGATCTGCTACTCACCCCCTATGTTATTTGTAAGTTTCAAGTTGATATGCACCCAACGCCATCTATCGAGCAATCATAATATCTCTTATTATGGTAATCGGTGATATTAATCAAAACTGTCACACTGTTCTACGTCGAACCGTTCAAAAGTTAATAGGGGGCTGGACTATAAAAAGCCCGACTGTTTAAATATATGTCCTGACTGATTGACATAAGATTAACGCCCAGACCAAATCGCTGGACCTGAAGAGCTGACACTTTTTGATAACTCGTCCCTAAAGGGTTGAAGAGCCGTTAGTTTTCAAGTTAGAGTCATGGAAATTGGTATTTAGGCTTTCATTTTCAGATAAAAATACATATCACAGGGTTTCTTAGATTCAACCCAAAGGAGGGTTGAAGTTTCCATAAGAGTACCGCTAGTTTTCAATGAAAATTGATATTCGGGTTTTTTTACAAATAAAGTAATTTTGGTTCAGTATTTTCGAAAATTCTACCCCAAGGGGGGTGAAATGCGGGTTAAATTGGTATTGAAGGATTCTTCTTACTATTATCCTCGATGAAACATTCTTTCTGCCCTTTTCGAGCTGAATACCAACCCTCTCTATTCGGTCCTCAAATTGATGAAACATGGTATTACAGAAAAGGAATCGATTAATACTTGGGCATAAAAATTGACAAACACCACAGATGGAACATGCACATTAAACATCATGTAACACGTTGAGAGGTATCCCCATGGATTTATCAAGTACCTACAAAATATCTAGAAAAAAACAACTGGAGATGATTTACCATGCTTCAGTTGAATTCAGAATTAAATATGGAATCATAGGTTGGGGTCGTGCACTCCAAGACCATATTAAAAATGTGGAAATATTGCAGAAAACTTTCCTTAGAACCATATTGAAGAAATCAAATCGTTACTCATCAGATCATCTATTTTCTGAATAAAAAATTCTTGATATCCGACAAAATTATTTCCTTACAGCATCGTGCTATAAATCAAATCTTCATATATATGAACATACTCACAATACAAGAAAAAAAAAGATATAAAACTCCTCTTGCATCGAAATCTACTGGACAGCGAAACTACTCATACTTATTTCCACGATTTTCCAACGTACTATCAGAAAGATTTTGCTGGGTCTCAACACCAACAAAGCCTGTGGATCTGACGGAATCCCGCTGATTGTTCTCAAGAAATGTGCCCCCGAACTAACACCTGTTCTTTGCAAGTTGTTCAACCACTCTTACAATTTGGGAGTATTTCCGTCCAATTGGAAAATTGCAAGAGTACAGCCAGTCCTAAAAGGCAAAAGACCCTACCTAGCAACTACAGACCTATCGCACTGCTATCTATTATTTCCAAAGGTCATGGAAAAGCCATCAACATCGAGCTCATGAAATATCTGGAAGACTCAGGAATTATCAATGATAGGCAATATGGCTTCCGCCATCAGAGAATCAACTGGTGACCTGCTCGCATACGTCTCACATATGGCAGCTATCTATTGAAAGTATGGAGAAACTTTAGCTGTGGCATTAGATATCTCCAAGGCGTTCGATCGAGTTTGGCACCAGGGACTCCTCGCCAAGCTTCCGTCTTATGGCTTGCCCCCTCAGCTGTGTTCTCTGCTTGCTAGTTTTCTCTCAAACAGGTCTCCCCATGTAGTGGTCGATGGAGTTTCATCTGACACTCTACTCATAAATGCTGGTGTTCCGCAAGGATCCATTCTAGCACCAACACTATTTTTACTTCACATCAACGACCTGTTGAAAGCAACTTCATGTCCTGTACACAGCTTTGCCGATGATAGTACCCTCCATACCGCTTTCTTCCAGGGCCCTTATATCAGCCCGTGAAAACAGAAATGAACGAGGAAGAAATGTTAACAATATAAATATGGACTTAGCAACAATTCTCGAATGGGGATCCAATATCTTGGTAGAATTCAATGCAAACAAAACACAAGCATGTCTTTTCTCTAGAAAAGCCGATCTCACTGTGCCTAACATAACTTTGTCAGGAGTAACCATACCACTGAAGTCATCCATATCGATGCTTGGTATTACTATCAGCAATAACCTTTCCTGGGAAAATCACGTGAGGTCCATTGCCAAAAGTGCATCCCAAAACTTGGTTTTGTTTCGTGCCAAGAGCTATTTCACCTCCAGTCAGCTGCTTATGATCTATAAGGCACAGATCCGACCTGTCCTGGAATACTGTTCCCATATTTGGAGTGCGGCACCTAAACATATCCTGAAGCTATTGGATTCTGTCCAAAAGGGCAATTCGTCTCGTCGGTGATGCCTCGCTTACAAACTCGCTCACTTGTCTGGAACACCGTAGAAAAGTTGGCGATTTGTCTCTATTTTATAGATATTTTCATGGGCGATGCTCTTCTGAAATATCAACAATCGTTCCTCCTTTGGCAGTCTCTTCGAGATTAACCCGTCAAGTTCAGTCTTCACACCCCTTCGTGGTCACTTTGGAGACCTGCAGAACATCACTTTCCAAAGACTCATTCATCCAACGAACTGCGAGGCTTTGGAACTCATTGCCTAGGGAGGTGTTCCCCGAGGCATACAACCTCCAGAAATTTAAGAAGAACACCAACTCCTACCTTCTTTCCCTTGGTTCCCACGATGTTCTCTGAACACTACAGGATATCCCTTTTCGTGGGAACCAGAACATATAAAAAAAAATATAAAAAAAACTTCATACCTCCTCAACTTAAAAAAATAGGGAACATGTGGTTAAAAAAAACTAAAAGCACACTTACTTACTACTAATAGATGGGGAATTCATAGCTTAATTGACATGTGATTAAAAATGTTTGTCTCTGTAGATATATATTACAGACTTGTACGTGAACACATCTGTATGTTTGTATATAATATTATTATATGTATGTATATGTTATAACTATCACATTCATCATATTTCTCAATTGTTTGATATTCTATCACTATAGCGATCAGGTTCTAGGCAAAAAACATCCACAGACAGTCTCTGACTTTAAGGAGAATGATTTATTTAGTTGAATATGCTCTTATCTACGAAAAATGAACTATCAAATTATAATTACCCTTGTTAAGTACGAGTTTAACAAATATTTTATAAATATCTTGCTATCAATCTCATGTATCCACTATTTTGTGTTTATTTTTTCTCAATATTTTTTCCTTCGAAGGTTGACGTTCTCTATTCCATCACATTCAATTGTCATTATACCATGAAACAGTATATCTATATATCCTTTTTCCAAACTCCTCCGCCACAGTAAAAGGTATTTTATTCCTGATCATAATATTCGTTATATCATATCAAATTGACGAGCCACATATTCCATGTAAACCATTCATCCAACTTCGGCCTACAAAAAACATCACGGGTATGTGATCCATTTATTCTATGGGAATTGAGGGTAGTAGCTACAGATGGTAGACTCCTGGGGTTTCTCAAAATAGAAGTCGGGGAATTCAAAGCTTCTTCATTTCCAAGGTACTCACTCGAGTTTCTTCATTTGAATAATGACTCAATGATAAGCAGAGAAAAAATAAATTTGAATTGTTCTTCATAGTAGTATCGAGAATAGTCATGAAAAAAGATTTTTGAAACCGCATGTCATGTAAGGGGATTTTTAAGTTCATGCGAACTGAGGGTTCAACAGATGGTTAACTTCCGGACACTTTCTCTTTCCCAAAATAAAAAACATGAAATGAAAAATTGAGTATTCATTTCTAAGTAATTATGAGAAATAAATATTATTTTTTGATGGATACTGAACAGTAGACAATACATCAGACTACATAGGCATTAATGAGACACCAAAATGACTGTCCTCTGGATTGAAATTAATCTTCATGCACTTCCACTATAAACTATAATTCGAAATCTTCAGCTCATTTTTACCCAACCCCAAAGACTACCGAAATACAAACTATACCCAAAAAATCCCATGGACACCGACTGCCCCAAAAACTTTCAGGATGTCGACTGCCTTGCGAATCCTTATTATCCTATTTACATCCGTCAATTAGCTTGAGGTTACACTTCATTTTCTAAGAGGACCCCATTCGCGAAATCTGATGTTTTGATGATTGAATGAATTTTATCTATTACTGACCTACTTCGAGTCCATGAAATGTAATCTATTCGAATTTTTTTATGTCATGAATTTATGTTTTATTATCACCTAATCGCAATTCTTCGGTACTTCTGATAATTTCCAATATCACACAATTTCTCCGTTCATTCTGCTGAAACGTTCGTTTAAATCGTCTTCGAGCAAAACAATCATTCGGATTTTTGTTGTTTTATGTCCATACATTTGCATTCTGTTACATTATGTGGTTACTATTCGATTCCTAAATGACGTTGTGGAAAAAACAAATTTGGTACTGTTGCAGACAAACGAACAATCAAAAACAAATCATATATTGTTTTATTTCGCGCACCCCCTTCAGGGTATTCACTGTGATCTATAAATCTGCCAGTAAAATAATAATTAAAAGTTTACAGAGCATTGTTCCCGCGGGCAATTTCTGGAATTGATGGCGGTCAAGCCAACTCAGTTCAATGAATAATTTCTATTCAAACAACTTTATGGTAATGATTGGAACAAGGCTCCATCAATATCCATTCAATTCCACACCCCCTTATTATCAATGTTGAAGCAATCGTAAATTATACACCCATATGACAAATCGATAGCGATCATAGCTCTGGTGTTCACGTATATTCAACGTAAACGCGACAACAATTATTAAATAGCCATTTCACCCATAGACCAGTCAGCAAAACTATATCAAAATCAAAATAGTCGAAATGAAGCAAAAAAATATGCCGAGTTAGGTGGATGTTTGATTCACAGAATCGAGTGAATGATAGCGCTGGAATTACAACTTCAACTTTACATAAATGACTGCTTGATTGATTTAATTGTACCCTTGGAATCAACGAACCTCTATTTATAATCAAAACTTTCAGAACTACGCTGTGTCTAATTTCTACTGGAAGTCTGACTGATTAATGGGCTGCACACTCTTATGATCCAATGAACTAATTTTTATATCCCAAGTTCAAACAAACAAGTTGTTTTTCCTCTAAATGTATTTATGATTGCAGTAGGATTATTGTCCCATCCTCATTGATTTACTGATTCAATGCTGTATTCGATTATACATTATTTCCATAGTTTTTGTACTTATCATGGAGAAATATCGGGTTTAGTCTTTATCACTTCGTAATTTATAATTTATTTGTCTGTTTTTCGGAGATTATCGAATTTGATTGATAATGAAGTCATCAAGCATGTCTATGTAACCTTCTAGCCCAAGATAGTTGTCGCTTTACTTCCATTAGAATTTTGTTTCCTGAAAAAATTTCTTTAATTCCTAGGCTGATTCAAAAATATTTCTAGTTCAATAAAATATCACTTATACTCCTCAATATTCCTATTGTACTTCGGTTCAAGTAATTTCATGATATTAGAGTGCGAGATTGAAAATTTTGTAAAGCTGCAGTGTGGTTCTGGTTGAATCATTTCAATGAGTAATGGCGTATAGGCCACTGAATGATATACAGTCTGCTATAAGATCGTCATGGCCCCGTGGTAATGTGTATTCCAAAAGCTATTCGAAACATATGAAAACAATGATCTTAAATAATTCCCATTCAGATGCCCAAAAACATTCATGGAAATATGACTCAATTTCAAATAATTGTCAAATGGGTTCGTCAAAGGAGCTACAAGATGTGCAGAGTCACCAGCACAGTGTGGAAGACGATAACATATAAACAATTCCATCCCCACAATTATTGAAATAGTAAGTGTTACACCTGAAGATTGTTATGGCTACTGGAGCATTATCATATCAATATCAACTCCTCAACACATGAAATCAAGTCTTTGGGCAGTAGAAACTCCTTATGCTGTACGACGAAAAAAATGTTGGTAATCACCGTGTAAGAAAATGCATGTGGAATTATCCGTGGATAGGTACTTTATTCATACCGCTCATACCAAGACCGTTATGGGATTCCGATAGCAATGGTTTTCCTTACATCCATTATCTGGAAAGTCCTATAAAGGTGATTTTCTGTTCAATCACATAATTTGACAAATTATTCACCCTGTCAAAACAGGCATCAATTTCTCAAACTCCTTTGAAATAATATATTCAGAGTTGTTGCGTTTTGGATGGATTTTTTTTATTTCATGGAAGCAGTTGAATGATATTTTCTCATTCCGCTAATTGACTATTATCATATGCCAAGATTTTTATCATTTACTATTCACAGTTCATTATTGATGAATCCATATTGAAAGTGAGCAAATTTTGATAGCCACCACTATAGGAAAACTCAATGAGATGATATAATTTGTCGAAATTCGTGAAGGAGGAGCAATTGTTGATAATTGACAGCGATGAGAATGAGATATTGATCCTGCCAGTCGCAAATTAAATGACCATTGATCTGTTGCATAGGAAATACCGAAATTATTGGATTAAACGAATATAAATCCATGATTTTTCCCTCTGGAATTGTACTTTTGGAATATTTTACAAATGGTAGTATTAGTAGAGAAATCAAAATAGGAATGGCACCTCGAATTGAAAAGCCATTTGGTTAGGTTCCATTCAAGTGGGGCGACAACCACCCCTTCCACTGTGACCCTCTTAACTTAATTGGAGTTATCTCCGATTCCCGCGCTTTTGACAAAGTCGGAATCGATGAAGACGCTTGATGATACCTTCTTCAGGTTTTTGGGTTCTAGCTGCCAGTAATTCATAAGGTAAAATCTTGTTCATTCCAGACCCTTTCCTCTAAACCAGATGTGATTTGCTGTTTTCTCCTCGTCTTGGCAAAAGCGACACTCTAAGCTCTACGCAAGTCCGATTTTTCGAAGATGCTTTCGTATTCTATAGTGACCTATCATAGTCCTCAGGTTCTTCCTATTCAGTTCTAACAGGGCTGCTGTTTTTTTTTTCAAGGGTTTGGTATAAATGGTTTCGAATGGATTTGTTCCACTGCTTCATGCCAGTACTGGCGTTTTCTCCGCTCGGTCTGTCACTTTTTGGTTATGCTCTTTGATATTTCAAGAACTCATTCAAAGTGCCTCTTTTTGCCAGAAGACCAGGTTCCTTCAAAGCCTTTGTGTCCAGGAACCCATAGCAGAGTCATTATGTTGTCTCTGCCTGCGCTCTGAAGGGATTTCACGCAGTTCCATACTGATCTGGATTATATCTGACTTGATGCCAGAGTTCCTTCCAGTACTGCTTGGCTGTCCGACATGGTTTGATCTATTGGTTTTTAGTGTTTCTGTTCAGTATTTCTTGTAGACAGAATCCATTAGTCACGTAAGAGTCAGCTACTGATCTGGTACTATCTATGAGTCACAATTGAATCAGGTACTCGTCAACCATCAATAGGACACGAGTTATCTTAGATGGATGCAGTATTGAAAATACCTGAAATTCTGTGCTTTCTCTGCCAATAGGAGTCGGGAACTCTTATTCTGGGGCAATCAACACATTTATGTTCTAAGTTTCAGTTGACCTATATGGCAAAAAATGATAGATTCTCTCAATATGCAATGGTAATAAAAATCCCTATCAAAAAAAAAATTCAAGGAATTCACAGAAATGTGATTTCCGTAACATCAGTTTTTTTCTATAAGTTGGCCCGTATGGGAAAAATTATTTGTTTCTTAGGCTGGCGGATGCCAATATCTACATACAGCAAAATGCGTGATGGAACTGGCGTGGACCAGTGTGAAGTTGTTGTTTAACCAGTATATTTTGAAAAAAAATTAGTGTGGATATTACATCTGAAAACGTGAATTTCTTCCGTACTTATTTCCACGATGTGACTAATTTGGTTGAAACTACATATTTCTTTCGATATCCAGTTCATTTAATCGATTCCCGTATCGACTGGGCTATGTTCTGAAAGCTCCATCTAATATTGAATAGCCATTGTACCTAGTAGTCTGACCCTCGGTCTGTGACCATTCAGGTATTACGGAACGCCAACGCGTTCCATAGTGCGGAACAAGGGACAATGGCTCAAAGTTAGATTTGCACCCTGTTCACTTTGTGTTTTAAATAACCTGGCGCACCCCTTTCGATTGCAGAAGCGCCATGATATATATGGTGACCATTATACTGCATAGAAAAGCAATAATAATTATTTAAATCTGCTAGGAAATGAACAAAATCATCTATGGCCTCTATCAGCATCTGATGCGTTCTGATTCCATTGCTTTCGCAGCTTTTTTCTTTTTATAGGATCTTCTATATATTGATTTGTCTGAAAATTTGAACAGGGTGTTCATAAAATCAGATATGGAATCATCTGCGACTCAAAGATAAACTTTAGTCACTATCTTCCATCGTTCAAGATAACCTCTTGAGGGGTATTCATGTTGAAAAGGGAAACATTCTCAATTGAATATTGAATAGAAATATTTTTCTGTGAATTGAAATATCCACGAGAAAATTAAGTTATTCTTGTGAATATCTGACAGAAAACAACTACTTTCCCGGCTAAACCTACGCTGGACATTGAACTACATCTGATAGATATTTTGAAAGAAAAAGAAAAATCTGGAAGTGAAAATTAGATTTTCTATTTCAGTCCCATTTAAGAACTCATATAGATGAATGAGATGAAGAAAAATGTTTTGCCAGGAGGAGTACTCACCAGAAATCATTTGTTACATCGATGTAAGACTGGCATCGCATTCCTAGGTCTTCAATACATTTTTGTCGACGAAAATCTATTTCACGCTTTCACGATCATCAGGAAGACTGGAAGAATTGAGAAAAACACATTTTTTATGAACGCCCTTTTATAGTTTCAAACAACATATAGAACTTAATTTATTTTTTTGGGATAGGTGCAAATAAAATATTGTCATTACGACATACTGTGTTTTTTATTACCGTTCCGGCAGTAATCTCATGCCTTTCTCAAAATATTTTTTGATGGAACATGAAGCGTAGAATTGAGTTTTCCATAGGTCATTTGCTTATAACAATTTTCTTTCCAGGTGAGGTGAACAAAAGTGGGGAACATTTAACATACTTTCCATAAAAGACAGGACGTAGTTCGAAACAAACGGTTGTCCGGATTTATATACATATATATATATATATATATATATATATATATATATATATATATATACAGGGAGTAATCTACCCTCTTGCACATCCGCTAACAGTTGATAGTTCATCAAAAAATAAATAGATTTTTCCTTTGAAATTTTTACGAAAGGTCATTAATAAGCCAGAAAAAAAATGAAAAACAATATTTTTCTACCAAAGCTTCGGTGTTTTGGGTTTCACAAAATTTTTCATAAAATTTTTACATAAACGAATTTTCAACTATTGTAATTCGTTATAAAATGGCATTATACACTCGTCATTCACGGGTGTGCAAGAGGGTAGATTACACCGTGTATATATATATATATATATATATATATATATATATATATATATATATATATATATATATATATATATATATATATATATATATATATATATATATATATATATATATATATATATATATATTATATTATATATATATACCTCACCTTAGTAAGTTCTATAGATTTGTTTAAAATCGTATTTCACAATTGTGTTTTCTTTTTTCTCCACAGCTTGTCTTGATAATGAAAATAAACATTTTCGAAAGCTTGACTAAATAAGAAAGAGTTTCTCTTTTCTCATAGGCCATTATTTTGACTGCAACCTCAAGGAATATCCTTTCTACAAAGTTTATTTCAAATTCATAGTTATTTTCAACTAGTCCAGTCACGAGACTACCCTTCTTCAATATATATATATATATATATATATATATATATATATATATATATATATATATATATATATATATATACCACTAGAGGTTATGAGGCAAAGTATTTCTAATGGAACTCAATATCAAATCACTGCAATTTAACGTGGAATGCCTCTGTGGACATTTTGATTCCTATTTTCACAAGATTTTATTTAGTTTCA
The DNA here is from genome assembly GCA_018342105.1 of Gonioctena quinquepunctata. Classification (NCBI taxonomy): domain Eukaryota; kingdom Metazoa; phylum Arthropoda; class Insecta; order Coleoptera; family Chrysomelidae; genus Gonioctena; species Gonioctena quinquepunctata. The sequence goes on from JAFIRS010000445.1 coordinate 72,925, forward strand.
CTTATTAGTTCGTTCGTTCGTTAGTTCGTTAGAGTCAAATCTTGCAAGTGAATTTTCACCGACTTCTAGTCGTCCGATTAATTTGTAATTTGGCAGGTGTCCATAATTCCGCTGACAATGCATTATGGAATTTTTGTAAGAGTAGGAAACAAAACGGCGGCTCCAAGATGGCGGACGATATTTGTAATTATGGTCCGATTTGATCCAAAATTGGTATGTGAGGGTTTTCGGGCTCAAAATTCATAAATTTAAGATGGAGACCCCAAGATGGAGGACGAGTATTTTTATTATGGTCCGATTCGATTCAAAATTGATATGAGGGTGTTTTCGTGGTCAGAGATAATGAATAATTTTTTGTCAAAATTCATAAATTCGAGATGGCGTCCACAAGATGGAGGACGAGTTTTTTCATTATGGTCCAATTCGATTCTGAATTGGTATGCGAGGGTTTCCGGGGCGGAGATTAGGAATTGTTTGTCGAAATTCATGAATTCAAGATGGCCGCCCCAAGATGGAGTACGAGTTTTCTGATTATGGTCCGATTCGATTCAATATTGGTATGCGGCGGATTTCGCGGTCGGAGATTATAGAGTTTTTGTCGAAATTCATAAATTTGAGATGGCGGCTCCACAGGATGGAGGACCAGTTTTCTGATCATGGTCATGTTTCATTCAAAATTAGTATGTGGGAGTTTTCAGGTTAGGAGACTATGAATTATTTGTGTTTTTTGGGGTCGGAGATCAAGATTTTATTCAGCTCAAAACTTACAGGGCAGGGATCTTGTAATAACGATGGTCTACTAGAAATGAACAGATTAAGGCGAATTAACTAGAAAGCAAAAAATAAGATAAGTAATAAAAACACTTTTTGAAAACAAGCTTTCATGTAAGCCGTTTACCAAAACGTATGAAATGAGTTCAAGTCATCGGTGATAATGATTGGATTATTTTTTGTTGAATTATTTGGTTTCACAAAGCTTGTCGCGCAGATTTTAATGAAATTAATACTTCGACAAGTTGTTACGTACTCACTTCCATGATCACTTCGCGCGACAAGCTTTTTGAAACCAAATAATATAACATAAAATAATTCAATATCAGCGATGGCTTAAACATATTTTATACCTTTCAGTACACGGCTTGAATAAAAGCTAGTCTTTGAATTGTTTTTTCATTAGTTATTTTTCATCTTATGTTTGACAATATGTATCACAAATAGATTCATGGCACCCACATGGGTTCAATCATCTCACCCATACTTGTGAATTTTGTGCTTGATGATTTGATAAAAGATGTTCTGACTTGATCCCCTTTGACATTCCTTTCGTAAAACGGTATGTTGAAGTGACCAGCATCAGTTGAAGTGACTTGCATCGAACGGATGTGTTTTCGAGTGTCTCCTTTGTAAAAGTGAATTTTCAAGTGGTAAAATTACCAGTGCTGAAATAAAATCACATCGTTTTCAGTAGAAAATCTCATGGTCACTTTGATTTCAATATGAATATGGACCGAAAACTTGGCATTCTCCTGATCACAATGGACGAGATAAAAACCCATATAAATACTATAAAAAGGGACATGAGCAATCTCGTTCAAGATAACGAGCGTCTGAAATCTCGGGTCAATAAACTTGAGGCTAAACTAATACATATGGAAAAGCAACAAAAAATCAATCATATAATTTTTTATGGCTTTTCCCAAATGGATTCCCAATCTAATGAATCACTTCAGGAACAGATACCATCAGTTATCGTTGCGAAATTGAATATAACCCTCGAACCTTACCATGTTCAGGAAGTCCATCGAATAGGTAACACGAAATCCTGAGGAAAGCTAAACAATTTGAAGGAACACCCTATGCGATTACCGAAAAGTAATGAATGACAGAAGAAATCTTTTCTGAGGCAAAACTTCATTTCATTTCATAATAATAAATATACTCCGAAGAGATTGCAAAATGTCCAGAATACATGATGAACACACATGAGAATCAACGAAGCAAAACTCCCAACATATATCGTATCAGTTGCGCAAAACCATGAGAAAACCATAGAAACTCGCAATCACATCAAAATGCAGCTCACTTTTCCTCACCATTATGCATCTCAACACCCAGTCGCTAAGTTACAAATTAGAAGAAACTGTAGACATTATGTGTTTTTCCGAACACTGGTTAGATGATCATGAAGTGTCTTTTTACCATCCGGATGGTTACAAGGCCATTTCTCCCTTTTCTCCAAAAATTTCCCCACATTGAGGTGTCCTAATATTCAAACGAAATAATCTCAATTTAAAAAAAATTATTGATATCGACTGCATATCCCTAGAAAACGATATTGAATTCACGGTAGCTTGCTGCTTCGAGAAGAAGGTTTTTTGCATCTATACAAGTCACCTGGGTAAGATTAATCTTTTTCTGGATGTTATGAGTCAATTGTATTATAATTAAAAAAATTCAATTTTGTGATTTGCGGTGATTTCAACATAAACTTCATCTCTCCCAGCAAAAAACTGAGTGATTTTCATAACATTTTAAATATGCCTGAACTGTCTACCACTATAACAAAACCTAATGGGATAACATCAACATCAACATCATCCTCAACTATTGATAATGTTAAACTTGACGTTCCCTTTTCAACATACATTATAGACCTGGGGCTTGCGGATCACTGTGCCAAATTCTTGTATATTGAGTACGATAATCAGAAGGTTGATGAGAAGATATATAAAAATATCAGAATATATAACGAAAAAAAAAAATATTTCACAAACCTTTGAGAAACTTAGACTGAAATCAGCTATATGAGACTGCGGAAGCCAACGAATCTCTCGAATTATTTTATACAATTTTCAACTTCTGTTTTCAAAAACCATCCAACCTAAAAGAAGTACCTCTCGTACAGGAAAATAATTTCAAAGGTTGGATTACTACTGGCATAAAAACTTCATGCAAAAATGAATGTTATCTCATTGAGTTAAAGAAAACGTACTAACAATACTCACATACTGGCATATATATAAAAAATATCGGAAAAGCTTGAGAAATGTCATTAGCTCAGCTAAACTCGCTTACTATAATAGTATCATAACAAATTCAAATAATGAAGTAAATCAACCTGGGTATGGTCAATCACTTCACAGTAGAAAGTTTGAGCATCAACAAGAACGATACATTGATTGAATTGATTGAAAAATTTTAATATATTTTTCAAATATTTCAGCTCCCATAAATCTAGATACTGATAATAACTATACTAGTATGGAATCTTCGAAAATTATCAATTTGAAATTTTTTAATTGATTATTTTTCACACCAATAACGGAGGTTGATGTGAAGCACTCTATTCTTTCGCAGAAACCAAAAGAAAAATATTGTCACCGGCGATATTCCAATGACTCTCATTTAAAATAACATCGACTACTTGATCAAGCCTATAGCCTTTTGATTCAATCTGTCATCTCCTGAATCATACAAAACCGCAATTGTCATTCCTCTTTTGGAAAAAGGGAGTAAATCAGACCTAAACATTTACAGGGGCATCTCACTTCTACCAAGTTTTTCAAAACTCCTAGAATGGCACGATAACCAACAACTCCTGTCTCATCTCGATGAACAGAATATTTTGACCAATTCTCAATTTGGTTTCCGACAAAATATGAATACAGCCGATGCAACTATTGCTTTACTTGAACTCGTAAATGAAGGAATGACAAGGGTTCGCTAATAGCTTCTTTTGAAGTTTTTAGTATTTTCACACTTATTTTGTCATTTCCCACGCTTTTTTTGTTCTTTAACTTGGAAATGGTCGAGAGCACTTCTTGACCACTAACATAGTGAAAATAGAAACTTTGGCCGATACTTTTTATTAGCAGTGTACGTGTACATTCAATTGATTTATTTTCACCAAATTTTTTGTCTAATTTTGTTTGTTATATGGGAGAAATGAGAAGCAAAACTCACTGCTACTTCTTTTGCTTGGTCATTATTTATGTCATCGATTTTCAAACTAATATTTATTTTATTTTTGCTCGGACCTGTTTCATTATTAACGATGTTGCATACGGTTTTTTGTCTGTTTTAACTTTTTCTAATTATATCTGAGTTGTACTTTAATTTTTCCTTATTACTAAATTATTATAATGCTCTTTTGGTTTTTCATGAAGTTCCATTGGTTGGGGTCATTGTTATTTTTTTTAATTTTTTTTTTACTGTTGTTTGTGATATTTTCGGTAACCCATTATTTTTTGGAACGGTTGTTTTTCTTTTTTTATTTCAAGGGACAGTTAGCTTCGGTAGCATAGGTGATAATTGACATAAACTCATTGAATGCTTTGTCTACATCAGGGCCTATTTCATACATTTTTTCAAGCCAATTGATGCCAAGTGTTGCTTTGCTCTGTCCAATAAAAGTCGGACGAGTTTCTGTCGTCATCAGCGTCTAAACATTCGTTATTTCTAAGTTTTTTTACGAAGTTTCATAGTTGTTAAAATTGCTTAGTGGTCTGCTATGTTTGGTTGGATAACATAACTATTATTTTTATCGTTACGTCCATTTGTTGCAATGTAATCAATTTTTGATTTGGACGTTTTGTTTTTAGAGGGAGCTATTTAGTAGGTCCATTTGGATGACAATCTCTCAGGTCGAAAATGTGAAAAATTCTGAAGTAAACTTCTTTCCAAAGTGTTTGTCAATAATCAACATTTATATCTCCATAGGTATATAGTTTCAAATGTGAAAGATGGTTTTATTAATAATTCATACCCTTTTTCTAAAAATAGTTCAAAATCACTGCTGGGACACTTATACCATTAACTATGACACAATTCGGTATGTCCGAATTGATTTTAACGGCACAACACTCATCATTTCCGATTTCAACGGAAAGGGCCCCAACTTGGAAATTCAGATGGAACACCCTGTTAATTTTGTCTTTTTTCATTTAAGGGACGATTCTGAGTACGATCACATTGTTTTGAGGAGAAAGAGCATTGGACTCACTTCAACCAATCAGATGAGCATGAATGATCAGTGAAAAATATGATATGACAGTTTTTTCCGCCTAGTTGAGTACCTATGTCGGTTTGATATTTTCAGAACCACTAATTCTACACACACATTCTGTATTCTGATTTTCACGATAAATCCATTGGTAGTTTTGAATCGGGAACTGGATAACAACCTAAGACAAGATCAATCGAATTGTTATATGGAAATGAGTTTATGAAAAAATATTATTAGTTATTATTTTTTGAATTGATACTGAGATTGAAACCCAAGTAAGTACATTTTCTATATCCTTATGTGCTTTTGTCAATATCCTAGCAAACTTCTGTATTTTCAGAATGGTTTTGTTACTGAATTTTCAACTTTCTGATAAAATTTTATGGAAATCTATTGTCAAATTGAACCGAAAACAAAATAGTTTTGTTATACTTTCATTTTTTATTTGAGTCAGATGAGATAGGTGTGATAAGTGTTCAGGGAGATTTGAATCCTTCTCTAACTTTTGGTAGCAGAGTTTGAGGTTTACATAAAAATAAAAATGTTCTCTGTGTTTCCCAATGAACATATGTACCAGTGATTGATGGCAATTTCAGAATCAAAAAATAAGTTCAAAAACCCGACTGGTGAAAAATCGCTCCCTAAAACGTAAGACTCAAGAAAATATCCTCATCGAGAATTATTATGTACAAACTATTTAATATATATCGTCAATTGAATAAACAACTTACACGTAAAATATTCAATTCATATTCATAGTGATGTTCCGAGGATAGCCGTGGTCATATACCACCTACCCTAACAAAACAATACGTTCTAAGAGTAGTAAGCGATCATTAGCTTTAGAGCAAAGTGACAAATGACCACGGCTATCCTCTGAACATCACTAGGAATACGTATTAAATACAGGGTGTTAGTGAATAAGTGCGACAAACTTCAGGGGGTGATTCTGCCTGAAAAAATAATGACAGTTTGCTATATAACTTTTGTCCGCAAATGCTTCGTTATCCAAGAAATTTTTCTTGAAAACTGACTATTTACTTATTGCTCGAAAACCGGTCGAAATATGCAAATAAAATTTGGTGAGTTCCAAGAGGTATTTATTGCGCATTTTTTGACATGCAAATGATAATTTTATGTTCATCATTGGGGCGCAGATGAGTAATGATCTCAAATTGAGAATATTCTTTGAATTCCTCGTTCAATTTGTGACAAAAAATCTCACCTGCCTTTTTTTCGTATGGGATGCCGTTTTTATGCAAAAAAAATAAAGCATCTTAACGCGTATTTTTCATTTCTTCAAAACATTATCAAGAACAAAGCTACAACAAATGTCCGAAATTACCTCCCTCAGACGTGATACGAGATTCAACTCTTCGCCTCGTTGATTGTCGTATTCGCGCAAATATTCCTGGTGTATTTCTTATTGTCTCACAGCCGGCTATAATTCGATTCCTCAGGTCTACAATATTTTCGACGGGAGTGGAATAAACTTATGACTTGAAAAAACCCCAAATGCAAAAATCTAGAGGATTCGAATCCGGAGATTGAGTAGGCCGATGTTCCGTACTTCCCCTACCTATCCAACTATCTAAGTGATTACGTACAATAATGCTACAATGGACTGGTGCACCATCACGCATGAACCAGAAGTGTTGTCTCAGCTGTAGAGGAATTTCTTCAAGAAGAACAGATAACTCTTCCTGTAGGAAATTATGGTAAGAGTCGCCAGTCAGTCGTTGTGGGAGAAAATGTGGACCGATTAAATGATCATCAAGTACCCCATGCCATACATTTTCTGAAAACTTATGCTGGAAATGAGCTTCAAAGATTCCATGTGGATTTTCCTCAGCCCAGAGATGATTCTTACGGAAATTTCTTATACAATGTCGTCCAAAATTAGCCTCGTCAGTGAACAAAACGCCATTTGAAAAATTTGAAATTTGAGCGATTTGATGAAGAATCCAATGGCAAAACACTAGCCACGGAAAAAAGTCTCTAGATAGTAGAGCTTGCACACGTGTAATATGAAACGGAAACATTTGCTGTTCTTTAAGAATTTTAAAAACAGTGAAGTTGCTTACATTCAGTATGTTGGAAATTTTTCGAGTACTTGTTCCAGGTGTTTCCGCAATCAACTCGAGAATTGCTTATTCTAGTTGCGCAGTTCGTACTTCTCGAGGACGCCCGCAGTCAGCCGTTTGTTTTTTTTATGTACCATTTTCGCGCAAACGTTGGTGAAGACGAGCAAATATTGTGTGATGGGGTACTCTACGTCCTGAATACAACTCAGTATACAATCGTCGAGCTTGCTGACCCTTTCCATTACTTAGACCATAGACAAAATGCATGTCTGAAAATTCCGCATTGTTATACCAACCTAAAAGCTTAAAAATGAAGAAACGGCAATTTGACATTTCGTTGAAATATTCGTATTTAACAGAATGTTGACAGTAGCCTACTAGCATCGCTACTATATGATGTATTGAAGTAATGATAAATACGCGTTAAGATGGTTTTTTTGCATAAAAACGGCGCCCCATACGAAAAAAAGCAGGAAAGATTGTTTGTCACAAATTGAACGTGGAATTCAAAAATGATTTTTTACTTGAAATATCTCACTGGCGTACCATTTTTCTCTTTAAAAAAATTGAGATCATTACCCGCATGCGCGCCAATGATAAACATAAAATTCTCAATTGCATGTCAAAAAATGCGCAATAACTGCCTCTTGAAAATCACCAATCATATCCCGACCGGTTTCAGAGCAATAAATAAATAGTCAGTTTTCAAGAAAAACTTCAACACCCCGTATCTCGGAAAATGAAGCATTTGCGGACAAAAGTTATATAGCAAACTGTCATGTTTTTTCCATGTACTTACACCCTGTATATTGAAATATTTCGTGCAAGTTGTTTATTTAATAGACGATAAATATTGAAAAGTTTGTACATAACAATTTCATATGAAAATTATTTCTTGTTTCATACTTTTCAGGCCGTGATTTTTCAGTAGTCGGGTTTAAGGTTTTGAATTTATTTTTATTTCATACTTTTCAGAGCGTGATTTTTCAGTAGTCGGGTTTTAGATTTTGAACTTATTTTGTTTCATTATTTTTAGAACGTGATTTTTCAGTAGTCGGGTTTGAACTTACTTTTATTTAAATTATTTTGGGGTTATTATTTCGTGATTAAGTATTTGCAGAGCCGCTTTACATTTTTTTTTTGTTAAAGTTTTATTGTTTTACATGTACTAAGGTAATATACCGCGTGGAGGCACTCCCAGCTTATGTCATTATTATTAAACACGTTTTTTTATAATTTTAACATGTGTACCATAGTCCATAATGATATAGGTATTCATTATATATGTATTTAGGGTAGGTTTGGAGAGAAAATATGTTTGGCTCACATCTGAGGCGTGATTATTCCCAATTATCGGGTGCATGCAAGAAATGCCGCGAGCAACAGCTGACAATAAATAGGTATATATATATATATATATATATATATATATATATATATAAATATATATATATATATATATATATATATATTTTTTTTTTCAGGCATAAAAAAATATTTGGTGTACGCCGTACCTCATCAGGGAGAATAATTTCCGTGTAATTTTAATTAATATAAATCCGGATTCCTTCAATTTTTATATTTTTAAAATGTTTTTATTTTCAGAAATCAATTTATTTCACAAAATAAGGTGATATTTATCAATAGAGAAAAATGTTTCAGACGCAAACGATCCCACAACTGATTTCAGGAAAATATTTCTAATATACTTGTAATTTGAAAAACGAGTATAGAATGCCATTTTATTATTCGACGAAAAATAAGACATTTTTTTTGTTAAACTCGTTCAAATTCTAGGAACCGCGAAGTTTTGGTAGGTGATGCATATTTTTTTTCCTGGTTTAACAAGGACCTTTTGTTCATGACTTTAGAGGGCGTCATATTGAATTTAATGTGACGTCACATAGCCTATAACCAGCGGACGATCAGGCCGCTTTCTTTTTGCTTTGCTGTAGTCGGGTAATAAATACATTCAGAAAACTACCTTTCCGACGGGCTGCGCCATCTATTTTTTTGTACTTACTTCCTCATATTCATGAAGTGTATATACAGTGCCACCTTGAGGAACATATTTTATCCATGGACTTCTTCAATAACATGAAATAAAGGGATGTTTATATGTTTAAATCAGAGTTTTGTTCTATTTACGACTCGAGAAATTGTGTTGTGGGTAATATACGTGATCACCGACTGAATAAAGCGAAATAATGGTGCATTGTCCAACTACTTCATGTTCGAATAAAGGGATATAATATGAAATGGGAGTGATGATTTCATTATACAGAGCAAACAATGTATTGCTGCATGAATAGAATTTCTACTTCATGGTGTTCAGCAGTTCTTGCTTTCAGAGTTATATTGTTGCTCATTAAATGGCCCAATGAATTTGCTCTAAATATGAATCATTGTCTACGTGGAAATTCCAGTTTTTCTTCGAAAAATTAATCCATGTGATGCTTTCAGAAAACACATCGCGTCATCTTTTTATGACGGGCATAGTTGAATAGAATTTCAATAATGAACTTGTTTGAATGGAGTACATAAGTAAGTTTTTAGTTATGCTTCCATATACAGGGTGTCCCAAACTCGATGGCCTATTAGACATTTCTGGAAAACGGGAAATAGGATTATTTTGAAAATTTGGTTTCTCAGGTAATTGATTCTGTTCTATCGATCCAAAATATTTTTAGCGCTGCGACGTTGCCGCTTATATTGAAAAGTAGCAACAATTTTGATATTTTGAATTGAACACCCTATATATCATTGCATTTCTCGCTTTGCTATTGCCTTTCGATTATTTCTGTATGATATTTCCCTATACCTATGTCCAGTGGTTTTCGAGAAATTCATTGATTTCCTTATTTTTTTGTGCGAAACATAGCTTTAATCAAATGTTTATTACTGCGGTATTTGGATTCGAAGACGGCTGAAATTTTGGATGTAGTTTGACAATGTCCTGTGTATTAGTTGTGTCTAAGGAAATTTTTTCTCCATTATACAGGGTCGTTCAAAATTTGTGATTTTACCGATACATACAAAAGTGATGAAAAGTGCATTTTTCAAATGGAACATCCTGTATATTATCAAATCCTGAAGAACAATTGAAGTTCCTTTCAAATGATGTTTTATGTTCCTATACCTAAATAGTCGAATTTCGAAATAAAAGCAAGTTTCTATAAAATGGATTATTTTGCCATATTTTGTATTAGGTAGCATGAAATGTATCCAATAATAAATGTTTGCGCGTTCATTAACGTAAATTTGATTAGAAAAAAATCAAAATCGAAATTGTTTATTCTTCATGGTGAATGTGAAATTATAGCAAGAACATGCAAAATGTTCTGTAGTATATTGAAGTATCTGACTGTTAGGATGACGAGCTGATTGTACAAAGAATGATTAATATACAGGGTATTATAAACTCGATGGCCTATTAGACGTTTTTGGAGATCTAGGACATAAATACTTGAGATCTTGTATTCCACGATAAGTGATTGCGATCTACCTCTTGAAAATATTTTCACGGTTGAAGTGTTGCCACATCTGCTTGTAACTAATATCGACTTTCAAATGGGGAACACCCAGTATTTTATTCCGTATTCGAATTCTACTGATAAATACAAATAACTTTTACCGAACATGTCGTATACCTATCTCTACCTTTTATCGAATATCGATTATTTTGTAATTGTTTTGCTACCAAGATGGGACCAACTTCAATTCAAATATCTTTTTTTACTATAGAGTTTTTTTGGGTTTGTAACCTTCCACAACCAAAAAAATAATAGAATTAATATAGAAGATCTGTACAAGTTTGCCCTTCCACACTTGTATAGATTTTCTATATTAATTCTATCATTTTTTAGGTTGTAGAAGGTTACAAACCCAAAAAAACTCAAGTAAAAAATTTATTTTCCTCCACAAAAAATTACGTTCAAGCAATATCAAATACCTCCTTATCTGTTGCCCATAGAGGACTAAAATTCAACTTTCATCCAGAAAATATTGATGAATTTCAGTATTATCGAATGATTTGACCATATTTCATACAGGGTGTCTGAAAAACACGTTCTTGTAGGCGATAAGGAAAAACGGTCATAAGTCAGGTATTTACCTGTGCCTGTTGAAAAATAATGATTCACCTTAAGTAGAACTCAATTTCATTCCAATAAAAAACAAATGAAGGTCATATTAATCGCTAATTCATGTGTTCGAAGTGCTGACCATTTACATGCAAACATTCGTGGATCGAAGTCATTACATGGTTGGTTGTTACTCTTTTTCCCCAGAGGTGAAATCTAGAGGAGTTTGATCTGGGGATCGCGGTGGCCAAGGCTGTGGACCCAAGCGTCTTATCCACCGATCTTCAAAGGTTGTAGTCAGTTCTCTGCTCACTTCTTGTGTACAGTGAGGGGGGCACCGTCCAACTGATACCAACAACTCCGATAAACATGAAGCGGCAAATTGTCCAAGAAGTCGCTAACTGTTGTTCTCAAAATATTCAAATATTTTCCAGAATTCAAGTTTTCATCAAAAATACAATATGATAACTCATCATTCATTAGTAAACAAAACACATTTAAACTGAATTTTTCTTGAAATCCCGTTTCTTTCCATTCTGATTCTTCTCGAATCAAATTTACGTTAATGAACGTGCAAACGTTTTATTATTGATGACATTTCATAGCTACCTAATACAAAATATTGCAAAATAATAAAAGTTTTATAGAAAGTTGCTTTTATTTCGGAAACTTGACTATTTAGGTATAGGAACATGAAACATCATTTGAAAGGAACTTCAATTGAATTTCAGGATTTTCGATAATATACAGGATGTTCCATTTGAAAAGATGCACTTTTCACCACTTTTTTATGTATCGGTAAAATCGCAAATTTTGAACGACCCTGTACAATAGAGAAAGAATTTACTTGGACACAACTAATACACAGGACATTGTCAAACTACATCCAAAATTTCAGCTGTCTTCGAATCCAAATACCGCAGTAATAAACATTTGATTAAAGCTATGTTCCGCACAAAAAAAAGAAATAGATTTCTCGAAAACCACTGGAGATAGGTATAGGAAAGTATCATACAAAATGATCAACAATATACAAAGCAGAAATGCAATAATATAGGGGTGTCCCATTCAAAATATCAAAGTTGTTGCTCCTTTTCAATATAAGCGGCAACGTCGCAGCGCTGAAAATATTTTAGATCGATAGAACAGAACTAATAACTTGATGAACCAAATTTTCAAAATAATCCTATATCCCGTTTTCCAGAAATGTCTAATAGGCCATCGAGTTTGGGATACCCTGTATATTTATATATTTATAGGTTGTCCAAGCTTTCGAAAATGTTATTAATCATTTCCATCATCAGAGGAACTACAAAGGTGTAAAATTAAAGTTAGTTTTTTTTTTAATATAAAATATAAGTTGAATGTGACATACATCTTTGTTGAGAATTATTATACATGTGTTGAAATATAAGGTTTGACACATTATGAAGGATGAACGATGATAAAATACAGTTTAAAATACCTAGTTAAGTATTAAATTAAGAATTATCACAATTACTATCGGTGACTGACATTTCCCCGTGTGGGAAGAAGTGTCAAGTACAGGTTAGGTACTTCTGACAGGTAGTTGACATGACATCTGACAGACAGACAGACAATTGACCTGCTGTCTGATGGACCAAAACCAAATTGAGACTGATAACAGTGATGCCAATAGTATGTTGCCAACATAATTATTTTTGTATGATTAAATATTGGAAAAATTTAAAGTGAGGTTGTTGTTTGATAACTTTCTATCCAACGTCAATAGATAGGAGTGAATTTCACTGGGATGATTTATATCTGTTTTTTTATTCATACAGTTGTTATCTTCCAAAATATAGGCTCTTTCTAGAAAGGATCTTTTTGTTGAGTGTGATTCACTAGCTAAGACCTTTGTGGATTCATAATTCATATGGTGGTCAAACTTGTTCACATGCTCTGCTCATGCGCATCTTTCTGGGTGTAATCTGCAATCACTTTTGTGAGAAACGATTCTAGCGCCTAATGGTTTGACCAACATAATTTTTATCACACATTCGACGAGGAATACTGTATATTACATTATATATATATATATATATATATATATATATATATATATATATATATATATATATATATATATATATAATGAACGTTCATAAAAGTTTCTCATTTTTTTATTATAATTGTTTAATGAAAAAAATTATTGAAATATTGAAAAAATAATGTTTATTTTTTTTTAAACAAATGTTATGATTTGTCGTTTTCGCATTAACAATGGCATTAGGTAGTAAAACGGGGTAATTTTTTTAAGTCATTTCTCAATAAATTTGCTATGTAAAAAAAATATTTTTTTTACCATTCTATTGTCATGACCAAACAATGATTTAAAATAATAGAAATCTTGAAATTTTTTTTATTATTTATAATAGTTTTTTTTAGTTTCATTGTTTAAATAATAGTTAAAAATTATTTTTCTTAAAAATCATAATTGGCATTTTCAATAGGGCAACAAATATTATTTTTTTATCAATAATTTCATTGTTTATTAATTTAACAATTTGTTATTAACAAATTCTGACTAACATAATATTTTTTTTCCCAAAAGTAATTAAAATTACAAAAGTAGCCTTATGTAACAAAATATTGAATTTTTTTTTCAATTGTTTTATTTAATTACATATGCTGTTCGGTAATAAATATAATTCAGTCAGAATTTATTTACAACAAATTGTTAAATCAATAAACAATGAAATAATTGATCATTTTTTTGTTCGCCATTTAGAAATCCCAATTATGATTTATAAAAGAAAAAATAATATCCTTATTCATTTATTTAAACAATGGAAATATAAAAAAACGATTATAAACAATAATAAAATAAAAAAATGTTTTTAGATTTTTTTTTCAATCATTATTTTGTCATGACAGCAAAATGTTAAAAATATTTTTTTTATATAGTAAACTTGTCCATTCGTTTATAAATAATTTAGTAATAAATTGCGTGAAAAAGTCTTACCCAGCGTTACTTAATACCATTGTAAGATGCGGAAACGGCAATAACATAACATTTGTTTTGAAAAAATTCATCATTTTTTAATATTTCATTAATTTTTAAATTTTAACAATTACAATAAACGGAATAAGAAAACTTTTAGGAACTTTTATCACATGATCTTCTAAGGTATATAGGAAAAAAGGCCCAAGAGAAAAATTAATTTTTAAATTTTTTTTGAAAAATCAACAAAAAATTTCTTTCCAACGGAACTTTATTGTAACAATTGTACAGATAGAAGCATAATTCTTTCAAATGTTCAAATTGATATTTAATACTATAAAAAAATTATTTCATGTGGTATACTGTTTTCAACAGCGGTGCGCCCATGCCGTATCTGTCGGGCGGAGACCAATTTTCGGCGTTAAATTAAAATTATAAATAATAGAGATAGAGTTACGGGATTCGGGACTTTTTTATTGTAAATTTCTTCCTCTTCAAAAATATTTTTTCAAGTTTTCTAACTATCAATAGTTTTTGACTGATTAGCGAAAAACTGAATGCCTTTTTTTCCCTCTTAATTCGTTAATAACAATTGCAATTTTTTATGTACTGTAAAATCATCGAAATACATTTTTCTTCACGTCATTCCCAATCCAATTAGCTATCGCTCATATTTTCAGGAGCTTTATCAATAATCAACACCATTTCGAACTTGTTGATCAGACTAGTGGTTTTGAATTGCTCTTTTCTCCTACATAGAAATATATAAAATAAAAAATATTTTTAAAAACTAAATCCCGACTAATGAAAAATCACGGTCGAAAAATTATGTTATAAGAAAATATTCTCTTTTGAAATTGTTATGAACAAACTATTCAATATTCATCGTCTATTAAATAAGCAACTAACACGTAATATATTTCAATGTATCCAATACATATTCATAGTGATGTTCAGAGGATCCAATAGAGAAAAAATAGAGGCTATTTTCAAACCTAAATAAAGACGCAAATAACCTGTACTACCTTTTAAAATATAGTTCGTAGATGGAAACCCCGGTGTCGGCCCCAGCAAAATCGCTTTGTGGAATTCTTTTTAACGAGAAATAGTGTCGAAAATCATTATTAATTTTTTCACGAATAGTTTAAAAAGTATTGAAAGAGTCGTTTCATACTCAATGGAACTTTTGTAGAGAATCAAAAACCTACAAAATGGTTTTTTGTGCGACCGGATCGGTGTACTTTCCACTGAGGAAATCCGGGAAATCCTGGAGAAAACATATTTTAGTATTTGCACAATCGCGTTATGAACAATTCAAAGGCTTATCTTGCAAAGTGCGCCGATTTGAGGGAAATCGTCGTATTCAAATTATATGAACGGTATCTGGAAGAAGAGATCAATATCTATGATTTGTTTATTTGGATGTTCACCTGAGTGGTGGGAAATGTGTTGGAAATGTCACTGAAAGTTGCTCCGAACGTTCGAAAGTGCGCTCGAGGCAGAGTCGAGTTGCGGTAGTGGGGGAATGAGCCAGCGGAGGATTTAACTGATGAAAGTTCAACATAATACAAAAATGTTACAAGTGTTGATAAAAACAAAAATCTGCATTGATATCCTTCAAACCGCGTATTTAAATTTTGTGTATTTCTATGCCATTAAATTTATCGAGTAGATGCAAAATTTAATGAATGAAAATAGGAGCTTCAATCTTCTTCGAAATACGTTTGAAATGTCATATCAACATTCTCATTATTTTTTTTTGTAAAAATTTGTGTATGTGAATATATTGCATTGAATGTGAACATATTACATTCATGTATTGAAAAAAAAAATTTATATTCATTTATAAATGAACAAAATGACAAATACGTATAAAACGAAAAAACCGAAGAGTTGTTGGAAAGATAATTACTTTAACCAATAAACTTACTTGTCATGAATACGCATACTTACCTTTCGATACTATCCACACTATTAATTAAAGTAATATAATAGTTAATAATAAAAACTAAATCATTAAATAGCTGAAAAAGTATGCAAAAACACGCTAATCACTCATATGCACTAATATAATATGCGCCAACGTATAAGCAAATCGCCGTGCGGTGATACACTCTCCTCCGCTGGCTCGTTTCCCCACTACCGCTACTCGAATCTGCCTCGAGCGCACTTTCAAGCGTTTGTAACAACTTTCAGAGACATTTTCAATACATTTCCTACCTCTCAGGTGAAAATCCGACATATACAAATCGTAGATATTGATATCTACTTCCAGATGCCGTATACAGAATTTGAATACGACAATTTCCCTTGAATCGACGCATTTTGGAAGATAATCCCTCACATCGTTTATAAAGCGATTGGGCAGAAGCTACACATCAGACAGAAACCATATTGATTACTATCGTTTCGGACGTCCATCGTCTTAATGTATTTGAAAGGTTTTCACGACGTTTCGAATGCTTGTATCTGCAATGGTCTTCAGGTGAATACTGACAAGTTTAGGTGCTACTTACCAATTTATATGACTGTCGGCGCAATGATGCGTGCAATTCCGCCATGTGCAGAGGTGCGTGTAATTTCGCGCGGTGTGGTGGTGCGTGAAGTTTGGCGCCCCTGCAGCCCGCCAGAAAAAGCAATCAGGGGTTTCCATACGTTCTTGATCTCAACGCTTGGTTGACTAAAGGCGTTATTGGCTTCGATGTAGGCGGCCTCTTTGAACTTTCGTTTGAACCAATGCTCCTCTCTATGTAGAACACCTGCGTCGTCCCATAGAACTCGATGATGCTCAGTCCAGGCGTGGTCAGCGATTCCCGATTTTGATGTTTCTCCACGTTGAGTCCATTTCTTGTGCTCATCCAATCTTACCGATAACGGTCTCTTTGTCTCTCCAATGTAGGAATCTCCGCATTCACATGGAACTTCATAAATGCAATTCGTACCGATTTCAATTTTGTTGTCAGGTTTGGTCTTGGTCAGGAAACTCCGTAAAGTACTGCCGGATTGGAAGCAGCTATTGATGTTGAACTTGTTTCCGATCTTTCTGATGTTCTCGGAGACACCTCTGATGTACGGAAGGCAGATCACTGTGCTTTGTTATTGCTCTTAAGATGTTTTCGTTCTCCGGAGTTGTTTCAATACTTCTTCTAGGAGTTTCTTGGGATATCCATTCCGGTGGAGGTCCTCTCTGATGTGGTTTAATTCGGCATCTAGTGACTCCACGTAGTTGCATATGTGCGTTGCTCTCTCTACCAATGTTCTCACGATCCCTCTCTTCGTCGAACTCGGATGGTTGGAGCTGTAAGTGCGGTACTGCCCCGTATGTGTCTTCTTTCTGTAGACGGAGGTGCGGATTTCATTGCCTATTCTCTCAACATTCGCATCGAGGAAGGGTAAGGCACTGTTGGTTTCCATTTCCATCGTGAATTTGATCGAATCCCTGATTCTGTGATTCTTGAGAAAAAATCCTGGAGATGTTTGTCTCCGTGATTCCATATAATGGAGGTGTCATCCACGTACCTCAATCACAGCTTTGGTTTGTATTCTGCCTTCCGTATAGCCAATTCCTCGAACCACTCCATATATATTTTGGCGATGATTGGATAAAGGGAAGATCCCATCGGGAGTCCGTCGATTCGAGAGAAGAATCGGTCCTTTTCCTGAAAGTATGAGTTCTGTAGGCAGCACTGCAGTAATTCCAATATTTCGTGGGTAGGAAGGTCAGTCCTCTCGTGCAGCTGGTCATCCTCTTCGAATTTCCTTTTGATGATACTGAGAGATTCCTCTATAGGGACATTGGTGTGAAGGCTCTCCACGTCGAAGCTGATGAAACGATCTTCTGGTCCAAGTTCAACATCTGTGATGGTGTCAACGAAGTGTTCGGAATTCTTGACGTATGAACTGCTATTTCCTTGTAAGGGTTGTAGTATCGGTAGGAGGAGTTCCGTGAGCTGGTGATCGGTCTCAGTGGCATATCTGGTTTGTGGATTTTCGGAAGCCCGTAGAGATGCGGTGGTTTGCTGTAGTGTGGCGTCAAATTTGAGTGTTGTAGATCTTCCTTTCTATAGTGGGTGTCGTATCCTTCTTCAAGAGTTTATAGTCCCCTGTGTGGAGTAACGACTCTATCTTGTCATCATATGTTGTGGTGTCCATGATAACCGTGGCGTTTCCCTTATCGGCTGGAATAATCTTTATGGATGAATCCTTATATATGATTGTTAGGGCCCTCTGTTCCCCTGCAGTGATGTTACTCCGGGGATTCCCCTCCTTCTCGAGTGTCTCTCTCACTTTCCATCTGAACTCTTCTGCCTGGATGGGATTCATTCTGCTGCTGGTTGACTCTACAGAGCTTACAATGTCCAGGATAGGTATTGTTTGTCCAGCTTTAAATTCATATAATTTTTTTTCAAACGGCCTTTCTCAAGAGGTTTTTTCGGATTTTCTCACTTGAAAATGCACCGATTCGGTCGCACAAATAAATCATTTTGTAGGTTTTTGAATTTTCTACAGAAGTTCCATCGAGTGTGGAACGTTTCCTCAATTTTGAAATATTTGTAAAAAACCAAAAATGTGGTAATTTTTGACAATATTTTTCTTGTAAAAAACTGTCACAAAGCGATTTTGCTGGGGTTCTCATCTACGAACTATCTTTCAAAAGGTAGTATAGGCTATTTGCGCCTTCACTTAAGTGGGAAAAAACCACTATGGGTTGGCCTGATAGCCGTGGTCATATGCCACTTTGCTCAAGAGCTTATGATCGCTGACTACTGTTAGAATATTTTGTTTTGGTGGGTAGATGGCATATGACCACGGCTATCCTCTGAACATCACTATGAATATGTATTAAATACATTAAAATATATTACGTGTAAGTTGTTTATTTGATAGACGATAAATATTGAATAGTTTGTACATAAAAATAACAGATGAGAATATTTTCTTGTTCCATAATTTTAAGAGAGTGACTTTTCAGTAGTCGGGTTTTAGTTTTTGAACTCATTTTCATTTCATACTTTTTATAGCGTGATTTGTCAGTAGTCGGGTTTGAACTTATTTTTCGTTTGAATTATTTTGGGGTTATAATTTCGTGATGAAGTATTTGCGGAGCAGAATCACATTTTGTTTTGTTTAGGTTTTATTGTTTCACATGTACCTAGGTTATATACCGCGTGGAGGTACTCCCAGCTTATGTCATTATTATCACATACGTTTTGTCTATTTTATATAATTTTAACATTTGTACCATAGTCCATAATAAAATATGTATTTATTAAATATGTATTTTGGGTAGGTTTGGAGAGAAAATATGTTTGGCTCACAACTGAGGCGTGATTTTAGAAACTATTCCCAATTATATGGTGCTAAACAAACCGAATATATATATATATATATATATTATATATTTATATATATATATATATATATATATATATATATATATATATATATATATATATATATATATAATATATATTTTTTTGAATTGCTAATTAACTTTTCATTTTATACCCAACACGGCATCATGAAAGAATTTTTTTTTTCAGTTAACATACAAGGCTGCGAACATGTGCGCAGGTATATCTTTCCAATTTTTTGAGCTTTTTTCATTAATCATTATTCATAATGATAAGTGATTCTTGTATTTTTACCAAACTCCGTTCATAGTTTGCAATAAATTCTCGCAATAAATAATACTAAAATTCGAACTACTCTCCACA
Source organism: Gonioctena quinquepunctata (assembly GCA_018342105.1). NCBI lineage: Eukaryota > Metazoa > Arthropoda > Insecta > Coleoptera > Chrysomelidae > Gonioctena > Gonioctena quinquepunctata. The sequence continues at coordinate 92,778 of JAFIRS010000445.1, forward strand.
AACCCTAACAGTTATAGAGAAGTCAATAAAAATCTATTTTTCCTCGTTGGGAAAAAACAGAAGTTACTGATTGAAATCGAATATTTTTTCAGGCATAAAAAAATATTTGGTGTACGCCGTACCTCATCAGGGAGAACTAATTTCCGTGTAATTTTTAATAAAAAATCCGATTGTTAATTTTTTTAAAAATTAATTCACAAAATAAGGTGATATTTTCAAGAGAAAAATGTTTCGACCAAACGATCCCACAACTGATTTCAGGAAAATATTTCTAATATACTTGTTATTTGGAAAACAATGCCATTTTATTATTCGACGAAAAATAAAACATTTTTTTTTAAACTCGTTCAAATTCTAGGAACCGCAAAGTTCTGGTGGGTGATGCATATTTTCTTTTCTGGTTTATCAAGGACCTTTTGTAAAAATTTCAAAGAAAAAATTTGTTTATTTTTTGTTAGTGGTTTTGAAAGAAGTTATATTTCACCCTGTATGTGGAATATCATCATAGTAATTCATCAGTTACATAAATTTACCTAATAAAAACGGGATAGTTGAATTATACCTATTATCCATTTGAGTCACACGAAACTTTGAACTACTCGAGATAGTTATCGCAAAATTTGCTCCGTTCGTAATAATTTATTCCTGCTATGCAAAAGATAATGATAGTTTGTTTCATTTCAGGTAAGTTTCCATGGAAGAAAACTGAGCGCTACTGTCTCGAGAGAAGTTAGAGCTGATATGCAGTTAATTTTATAATTGCGAACTTCATTTGGAAGATTTGGTATGTATGCATGTAATGTAACTAAGTTCCTTGGCGACAAAATTAAGCGAGATATTTCCTTTGACTCCCTGCTGAGGAAGTGCGATATCAATCTCATATAGAGAAGTTTGCTACCTTGCTACTATGAGTATAATCATCTAGCTGAACGAAAAACCCTGCACAACGCTTATGAGAAATGAATGATGAAATTGAGTTTTATAGATTTTTTGACATGTTTCATCGAATCAAATATTCAATGCAACTGATTACAATAATGAAAGAAAGTACATAACCATTTTTGTTTCATCATCATGAAATTCGAGATAAAGCATACACAGAAAAAAAGAAGGATACCTTAATATTTTGTTTGATGGAAAAATGGCCTGGAATTGGTCAAATTAGTTTGTTTATCGATAAAATATTCTTGACCTCTTGGCAGAAAATTTTGCGATAAATGTACACTCTCTTATCGGATAACGTGGATTAGTTGAGGTGAGAATTTTCATTTTATCAAGAAAGCTTTTTCTTATCAAGTTGATCCCTAAGCACATGTGAACAATGAACTTCTTGGTTCAAGATGTATCATCGTGTTTGGTCCAAAAGAGAAACTCTTGCGATGTTCATTGTATATATATACTTCAATTTCGAAGTAGTACTATGAAATATCAAAATAAACTTTTAGCAAACTAAAAAAAATTGAAATTGTGGATGAATTTGAACGCCATCATTTCTGTATACGATTCTCATTTTTATGAACAATCACATAAGGTTATTTCTGAAATAAAATATCGCTTATTAGCCGAATGCTTTTGTTAGCTGAATTAGATGGCATGATATTCTTGAAGTGAGAGACATACGATTGAAAACCAAATAGACTTCAAGAAAATGTATGCAAAGAGGCAACAGAGCATATTGCTCAATCACAAATTTAATCTAGAATATGTATATATTATGTATATATGTATATATAAAATAAAAACCTATTAACAATTTGATTCTTAGGGTAACGTCAACTCCTCGTTTTTTATCAAATAGCAGGTTAATATCGTAAATATTCATGATCTTCAATGGGAAAATGCTATATTGTTCGATTTTGTATGGAATATAAGTAGAGTTTGCTAAAAAAATATGTTTATTTGTCAATAAATACCATATGTTTTGTAAATATTACTAGAATCTTCATATCACATACGGTTTGAGCTGTATATTACATGATATACATATCAAGTTGGATCATAAAACTTGTTTGTCGGCTGGAGGGTTGAGATTGTACCTCTTTTGGTATGGAGTCGGCCTCTGAGACTTTAACCCTTATGGCGTGTAGTGTGTGTTTTCTAGCTTGTGCTTGTGTCATGGTGGTGATGTACCTGATGTGCGTAGTATAGGTTGTGATGACATGGCGGTGGTCGCTCGTACTGGTAGACTGGTGAGGTGTATTTCTCGCTTTCCCGGAACCTAGGATCGTCAAGGTTTATGTATGTCCAGAAGTATTGAGTCTCTGTGGTTTTCTGTTTTGTCGAGTACGGTTTCCCTGTGTTTTCTGAGATAAGTGTCGATGTCCTGTTGAAGTCTTGGTAGATGGTTTGGGACGTATATCGTGGAGCGTTGACAGGCATTCGTAGGCACACATTCATGAACTGTTGTATCCTGTTTCTGTATGTTTCCGCGCATTTGCCCCATGCCGCGGATGCATACAGGAGGATAGGAAAAATAACGGTCTTGATGATAAGAGTCTTCAGGTGCAGGTCCATGTTCGATCTGCGTCCGATCAGGGGATTAAGCTTATGCCTGACTATCTTTCTCACGTGTTGTCTGGAGGGGAGTTCATTGTCTGGGGTAACTCCCAGGTAATTGGCTTCATCTGTCCATGGAATGCGTTGTACGCTTATAATAACGTGTCCGGAGGGGGTGGACTACCTTCTGGTGAAGAGTATTGCTTGGTAGTGATGAGTGACAGAAATCGCACATTTTTAGAGCCCACATCAGAATCACCAAAGTTCAGATGCTTCCATACTTGGAATTTTTATTTAATTTTTTGAATGGGAACCTAAATTGTAGACAATTTACAGTTCACAGGAGCTATTTCAGTAAACAGGAGATGATGCGATCAGTATGCCATCCTTCTGAGGGGACGTTAAGCCGGCGTCCCAAATTCATGAATTTTGAGCTCGGCAAAAAGTCCCGATTCTCGTTTGAAAACAGCATATATCAAATTTGACGATTGGGGAAAGTGTACCAACCGACGTCGCTAAATAGACGTGGTGGCAGAAGTAGGCCGACCCTAAAAATAAAAAATATAATATCAGAAGGCTCATTTGCAGAAGGTTTCAATTCAGACACTGGAGAATCAAGACCGTAAAATTTCTTACTGAAAACATTTTTTTTACAGATGTTCACTTCATCAGAATATTCTCAAAATATACAATGTCGACTTTGAATGCCACTGAACGCAAATCTGAGAGGGGCACCCCTATTTTTGAGAGAAATAATCCGATTCAAAGCACGAAAATTCAGGGGGCTATTGAACAACTAAAATGTGATTTTTTGAGATAAAAATTAATTTTGTAGCACTTTTGGTTTCGCCAGAAATGATCTGAGTATTAGTTTTTCAAATGGAACACCTTGTACATTTCCACATTTTTGAAATCCAGAGCAAATTCTGAACATAATCAGCTAAATTTTTTATATTTTTTTTTTCTCAATTTAAGGATGATGATTTTTCACATGTTGAACGTTTCTCTCCAATGCCATGTTGCTTGAGAAAATGAAATTAGCATTTTAATTACAATACTTTGCCACCAGCCGCTGTTTGAATGTGGCAAAATCACTTTTTTTCGATTATCTCATGTTTTTTAAATGGCATCTCTTTGGGAAACTCTCTGCAACAGATTGTTTCGAAGGGAATGAATCGAATGATACAAAAATTTTGAATATCTGTCAATTATTTTCAGATTTATCACTATTACAAAAATGTACCAAAAAGTATTGTGGCCGCTGGACTAATAAAAATCCCAAATAATGACATTATTTGAAATTTCACTTACTATTCCAATAAGAATAGTTGGCAAATTTGATGTATGTATTTCTAATAGATGCATACTCCAGAAAAATGTAATGATAATTCTGGTTTGCTACCAGCAGATATTTCATTACGTCTATAATTCACATTTTGAAAGTAATTCGTCTTCAAAAAGACTAATCACTAGTATTCCCATGATGGACCCATTATGGTTGATAGGACCACAGAAATTACACTATCCATTTTCAGAGATTCTGAAAGTGTTTAATAGTTCAATCTGTTTCAATAAAGGAATGTGTTTCCATCGTCAACTCCAAATTTTGTCAAAGTCGCCTTTGGATAAAAAAATCAATGAATATCTGCTGTCAAATGAGTATCAATACGAAATAACTGTTATCTCAGTCCAATCATTATAACTGTGTCATGGATAAATTTAGCCAAAATGAAAAAAATGACATGTTTTTAGTTTACGGTGAGTGTCTGAAGAATTCTACGGCTGCATCAAATTTATACAGACGGAGGTTTCCTGGTGAAACATGAACGTCAGTTGAGACAAGAGCCAAACAACCGACATATTCGAAATCGAAATGTAAATGTAATAGTCAGCGAAAATAAAGAGATAGACGTTCTAGGATATGTAGAGGTAAATCCGACTTCATCAACACGAGAATTAGCTAATGAATGTGACGCAAGTCAATCGACTGTAAAGAGAATTTTGAAAAAGCATAAGTTTCGCTCGTATAAATATCCGATACATCAAAGGCTTTATGGTGGAGACGATGAAAGAAGACTTGAATACTGTCGATGGTTTCTTCATAATGTTCGCGAAAATCCTCAATTTCCTTTGATAATTGTATACTCAGATAAAACAAGATTTACCAATAGAGGGCTCTCCAATAGAGGGCTCTCCAATAGGAATAATACTCGATATTGGGCACAGCAGAATCCAAGGCTCTCACATCAAGGTAATCCTCAAGAAAGGTTTGGATTTAACTGTTGGATGGGTATACTTGGAGATCGATTCATTGGGCCAATTTGTTTTGATGGATCACTTACTGGAGCGAGGTACCTAATTTTTCTTCGGGATGCTATCGAGCCAATCATTGACGACCTTCCATCGGTTCTGCAAAATTTTTATTTTCAACAGGACGGTGCACCCCCTCATAATCATGGAATGGTAATCAATTTCCTGAATAATGCTTACAGAAATAAACTAATTTCTACACATGGTCCCATCAGATGGCCACCTAGGTCACCAGACTTAACCCCCTTAGACTATTTGTTCATGGGGAACAATAGAAAATGATGTATATGCAACTTCTAGTGAGACACGCGGGGACCTGCAACAAAAAGTCATCACAGCTTTCAATAATATCAGCCCAGCAGAGTTAACTAGAGCAGTTCGAGCAGCAGTCAGAAGGATGCAATTATGCATGGAACATAATGGCCAACATTTTGAGCAATTTTTATAGTAAGAGTATTAGAGCATCGCATTTGTTGTTTTAAAAAATTTGTAATAAATGTGGATAATCCTCAAAATCGCGTATTCAAATTCAAAATAATAAATTTAACGTATGTGATATTTTAAAATTTCCATCATTTTGGTGTTGTTTAGTCCAGCGGCTGCACTATTTTGTGGTACATTTTTTTTATAATAGGGATAACTCTGAGAATAATCGACAGATATTCAAAATTTTGGTATCATTCGATTCTTTTCCTTCTAAACAATCTGTTGCAGAGAGTGTTTCATAGAGATGCCATTTAAAAAACATGAGATAATCGAAAAAAAGTGATTTTGTCACATTCAAACAGCGGCTGGTGGCAAAGTATTGTAATTAAAATGCTAAGTTCATTTTCTCGGACAACATGGCATGGCAACGTTCAAAATGTAAAAAATCATCATCTTAAAAAAAAAACTTTTGAAAAAAAAAAAAAAAACAGCTTATCATGTTTAGAATTTGCTCTAGATTTCAAAAAAGGGAAAATGTACGAGGTGTTCCATTTGAAAAACTAATACTCAGATCATTTCTGACGAAACCAGAAGTGCTACAGAATTAATTTTCGTCTCAAAAAATTAAATTTTAGTTGTTCAATAGCTCCCTGAATTTTCGTGCTCAGAATCGGATTATTTCTTTCAAAAATAGGGGTGCCCCCTCTCTCAGACTCACCCGGTATACATGATTATGGCGAAATAGACGGAACTTTATCATTTCGGATGGATAGTAATTTCTCGAGTGGACTCTAACAAGCATACAGGGTGCCCCAAATTCGATGGCCTATTAGACGTTTCTAGAGAACGGGACACCGGGTTTATTTTGAAAATTTGGTTTTTTGGGTAATTTGTTTTGCTCTATCGATTTCAAATATCTTTTCAGCGCTGCGGCGTTGCCGCTTATTTCGAAAAGAAGCAACGACTTCGAAATTTTGAATCAGACACCCTGTATATTAGGCATTTTTCGCTTTGTTACTTTAAATTGTATAGTAGTTGCTTTCATTCCGGAACCAGACTTTAGGTATAGGAATTCAATTGTCTTCCAGAATATTCGATAATATAAGGGTTCCATTTAAAAAATGTACTTTTCACCATTTTTGTAGCTATCGGAAAAAAATTTAAATTTTGAACGTTCCTGTATAATAGAGAACGAGTTTCTTCAGACGTAACTGATGCCCAGAACATTGGTAAACTACACCCAAAATTTCAGCTTTTACGAGTTAAAACGAGTAATAAACATTAATTGAAACTAGTTGCAAAAAAATAAAGAAATAAATGAATTTTTCGAAAACCGCTTGAGATAGGTATAGAGAAGTTTCAAACAAAAATTATCGCAAAGCAATAGCAAAGCAAAAAATGCAATGCAAAAAATATCAAAGTTGTTGCTACTTTTCAATATAAGCGGCAACGCCGCAGCGCTAAACAGAGCAGAACTGATTACCCAAGAATCCAAATTTTCAAAATTATCCTATATCCCGTTGTCCAGAAACGTCTAATAGGCCATCGAGTTTGGGACACCCGGTATATAATATTATGATACACACGAATTGTTTTTGAGAAATTTTGGAAATTAAACAGTCGCCAATTTTTTTGAAGAAATTGATTATAATTTCCATCGTAGTTATAGCGAGTTCGTTTGGAAATCGTCAGGACTAACGAAGTTAAGCTCCCAATGCAGAGATAATGTACCCGTTTCAGATGATCTAAGCTACAGAGGATTCCAATTTCCACACAGTCGTCTTATCTGTGATGAGAATATCGGTCGCAAAAGACTGGTTGCATAAAATGTGATGTGTTGGAACGCTCATGCATATTCTGAGTAAACTCGTGATATGAACCCATTGTCGGTTATTGGAGGGGAGTTCTACTCCTTATCTCGCCTAGACAGCAACTTATACAGTGTATTTGGAAAGTTATTGCCTCACAAATATAAATGTGTTGAAATGTAGTAATACTGTAAATACAGAAAATCCTTCGATTGACCAGTTTGTGTAAGCAGCCACTTGTTTCCCAGCAGCCAAACGATCACTGGCGGCAGTTATGAAAAAACTATATTGAATATTGTACTGAACAATTTGTAATATGTTTCTCATATACATTGCCTTAAAAGATGTTTGAACCATCAACGAGCTCCCAACTACACTCTAAAATAATAAAAGTTGAAAAAAGTTTGTATCTGTAGAGGAAAGAAATAACCGCTTTCATATTTTGCTGAGGGTGTTTTATGTACCTATTAGAAGAGTATACTATACAAACGACTTTGATTTGGGAGGCGTCCAAGGGAAGATTCCGCACCATTGTGGAAACTTAAAATAATCGATGATTCTGTGAAGGAAAAAATAGCCGCGTTAATATTTCGTAAGGAGTGTTTTGAGCATTAGAAGATTACACTGTATGAACGACTCCGATTTGGAAGGCGTCCAAGTACAGATTTCACCCTCGTGGAAACTAAAAAAAATCGACTTTTCTGTGAACGAAAAAAATATTTCACGGATGGTGTTTTAATCATAAGAAAAATACACTGTGTAATCGACTTCGATTTGGGAGGCGTCCGAGGGGTGGGTCCAGTCTGGTTGAAACTTAAAAAATTAGATTTTTCTATGAAGGAACAAAAATTGCCGCGTTTATATATCGTATAGAATGTTCAAAGCATTAGAAGCGTACAGTGTATAAACGACTACGAGAGGCGTCCAAGGGAAGTTTCATTCTCGTGGAAACTAAAAAAAAAACTATTATTATGTGAAGGAACAAAAGTAGCCGGTTCATTTTTACAGTTTTTTGAACGACTTTGATTTGGGAGGCGTCCAAGGGGTGGGTTCTCCCTCGTGGAAACTTAAACAAATAAATTTTTCTCCAGAAAAAAGCTAGCCTCGTTCATATTTCGTAGTGTGTGTTTCAAGCATTAGAAGTGTACAACTGTATGAACGACTATGATTTGGGATGTGTCCAAGAGGTAGTATAACCCTCGTAAAAACTTGGGAAAATTGTTTTTTGTGAAGGAAAAAAATATTCGCGTTCATATTCCTTAGAGACTGTTTCAAACATTAGACGAGTACACTGTTTAAACGACTCCGAGAGGTGTCAAGGGATAGTTCGTGGAAACTAAAAAAAAAGTTTTTTTCCAAGTGGGTGGAACCACCTATTGGACGCCTTCCAATTGGAGTCGTTGATACAGTGTACTCTTCTTATTCTCAAAACACTCTTCACGAAATATGAACGGGGATATTTTTTCCTTACAGAAACATCGATTATTTCAGTTTTCAGGAGGGTGGACATCCCCTGAACGCAATTTTTTTCCCTTTACAGAAAAAACTTTTTCCTACTTTCAATATTTTAGAATAGAACTGACAGCTCATTATTGGTTCAAGCATCTTTTAAAGTAATGTATATGAAGATCACATACAACGCGACACGCTATAGCTGTGAGAAACTCATTACCAATTGTTTACAATATTATATTCATATTCAATTTTATTTATAACGGCCGCCACTGGTCGTTTGGCTGCTGGGACAAAAGTGGATAGTAACTCCACACTGGTCATCAATTGAGTATTGTAGATATATTCAAAATAATGAAAACACTTTCAATATGGGAATTGATTTCAGGTTCACACAATCACGACGTTTTTGCTTAAAGAGATGAAATACATTTTCTAATGAGTAGTATAGGTAGTAGAAGGTAATTGGGTTTCATCCGACATGAGAATAGATAGAAGGGAATTTCATCCAATTATTGGTTTAATCTTCAGCAAAGGAGAATTATTGGAATTAATCAGAACGTTGAGTAGATATTGAATATTTCTGTGTTTATTGATATCCAAACTTTCTAGAAAGGTCGAATTTCCGAACAACAACTGAAACCAACTTCAGAATTGTTAGCACAACAATGTTTTTTGGTCAATAGGTGAGTAGCAGAAGTTGCATTCGTTTTACCATCGATAAAAGTTTTTTTTTATTTATAATTACCCTTTTTAATTTGAACTTATTCATACTTTTTAAACTCTTTCAATTCTTTCTACTGATTCAATTCTTTCTACTGATCTTCTTACCCACGTATAATCGGTTTCATTCTATTATCCTGAAATAAATTGCCCATAATACGTAATAACTTCAGAATCATCGTTTTCGTCTGAGTTGGGAGTACTTTTTCGAAAAAATTGTTTTCCATAGAGTTTGAACTATAAACGTTATAACTGCAATTTGCCTCATACAAACAAGATGGATACAGTCTATTGAATAACTTAATAGCACTTAGAAGTATGGAATTTCAGAGTTATTATATATTTTGGCCAAAAAAAAAACACACACATAAAATTCACTGGCCACCAAACTTTCAGTACTAATGGGCTATCAACGAGATTATAGCGATAATGGTCTATTCACGGTTACAAAATAAATTACCTACCAGATTCGGAAAACAAGACTGTTTTGAGAACTGACCGCTTTCCAATGTCAGAAATAAAAGGGGGAAAGTTAAACAACATTTAGTCATTACCTACCTAATATTCCGTTGTGTCAGTGTGTCTATTTTAAAGTGTCTATTCGATTTCTGTGTCGTGAAAAATGTGGCGTCCATGGTCATCCTGGAGCTAGTATCAACTGGTGGTCGTAGACCGCTAGTCGACAAATGTTACACCCTCATTGGATATACAATTTTATGTATTAGATTTTCTGAAAATGGCTGTCCGATGTAGACTATAATCTTGGAATGACTAGATCAAGCTGTGCGCTCGTATTCACAAGAGTAACCCATTAGAAATAGATTAGACTAGATGCTGTGATGTAGATAATCAAGTACTATATATGCCTGTATAAAGAGCAAATTAGATAGATTAGATATTTTGATGCAACGGCTTGGAAAGAATAAACTGGTATCCAGTGTTGCAAAGAGACTTCAAGGGAGTCTCTTTTACAAAAGGATTTAAATTTGAAAAACTCACTAGTAGCAGAAAAATCTTAAGAAATGGAGATTTGAATATTTATTGGCAATTTACGAATTTAGAGATTATGGTATTTGGACCAAACTTCTTTCGATACACACGATATACCAAACAAAAGTTGGGTAGACTCATGTGACTTGTGCCAAACTAATGCGCCGTCTTATAAAGGAAAACGCATAACGATAATTCACGCAGAAACCGAAAATACTTTTATACCAAATGCGTTGTCTTTATCGGCAAATAATATTAAGGACTCTTTAGTCGATTATCATCATTATTCTTCAAACGAATTATTTGAAGACTGGTTCCAAAATAAACTAATACCAAATATTCCACCCAACAGTATTATCGTCGAAGACTAGATAAAGCACAATGTTCAAATGACACCAAAGCCACTATACAAGAATATATGATATGTACTATGAGGAAAAGTACACAAAAAACAGTTACTTGAAGTTTTACGCAGTTATTCGATTAAAAAGAAATATTTTTGTGATTCACTGGCTGAAAGCTTTGTACATACGGCTCAGACTTTCTCCTTATCACTGTATCTTGAACCCAATTGAACATATATGGCATCAGCTTAAGTCAGCAGTTCAAGAAATAATACTTCTCCAACCTTAAGTTCAACTGTGGTAGCTCTTATTCAAACAGAAACTGCAAACATTCCTGATATCAGCTGTGCCGAGTGTGTTTCCCATATCGAGAAGGTGGAAAAGTCATATATGGATATAGAAAACATTTCCAAAGAAAAGTTTATAATCAATTTGGATGACGACAGTGAAAGTGAAACTGATATTCGTGAGTAATTTTGTTTATAAATAAGTTTTATCGAGAAACTGAACTTTTTATAAATTATGAAGTTTGACATTTTACATTAATTAGGTATATCATATATCATTATATAATATAATTATATATATATATATTATCATATTTTATATATAAATAAACAATTCTCAATTATATTCTAGCGATTTTTCTTTATCATTAACTTAACCCAATATCATTATACCCACCTATAAAACAAAATTTAATGGCTAGGGCTATGGCCTGCTGTTAACTCAAAAGTGGTTGGTGATTCACGACCTTCTTATATATCTAGACAGACTCATACCTATAAACGTCAAGACTATGTTATCTATTCCAAAATAAACATTTATATATAATATATATATATATATATATATATATATATATATATATATATATATATATATATATATATATAAAGGTATATATATATATATATATATATATATACGGGGTGTATCAAGATTTCAGGTCAAAATAAGATTTTTTTTCAATAAACATGTGTCCGCAAACGCTTTGTTGCCGATCTAAAGAGCGTAAATTTTTTTTCCAGTTTTTACGATATTGAGATCACATTTGAAACAAAGGTTACGTTCAAGGGTTTACATGATCCTGTATACCAAGTAATTGTAAGAATCTACATGGAGATATATTTTTCAGGGGTCAAGCTATTTTTCGCTTCATAAACTTTTTTGTAGTGCGCCGTTGGCGGATTCTAACATGTGAAATCAATTCTTTGTTTTGTTCATAATTTGTTTTGTCTCCTGAAATGTTAACGCATCTGCGACCGTTATCGAGAAAAACAATGAAATCATTTTTTGTAATTCGCTAGAGTTATTTGAATCTTCAACGAAACAATGAAATAAAGAATTAGTGGTCTTTGACTGCTACTTTAATTTGGACGTTGAGGTTTGTTTTGAAGCATATGACATTATTTGAAAGTTGGTCTCAACGTGTATTTGTTTAACATTAAAATGGAAAATGAACCATAATCATTTGAATATCTGGTGACATCAATTTTGTTTATGGTCTGGCTAATGGTAATGGATTTGACGAAAATCCTGGTATGAGTACTCGACAAATAGCACGGGATTTGGATGTTTTCCATCCATCTGTACGGAGAGTTCTACACGAAAACATGCTATACCCATACCCATATCTCATCCAGCGCGTCAAAGGTTTGCTTCCGCGAGATTTTCCACGGCGCTTGCAGTTCTCTCGATGGATACTGCGCAACTGTACTAGGGATCCTGCATTTTCATCTCGTATCCTTCCTACCGACGATGCTCACTTTACACGCGACGGAGTAGTGAATTACTACAACGTTCATATTTGGGCACCAGAAAATCCACACCTGATCAGACAATCTCGACACCAGTAACAGTTCAGCGTAAACATATGGGCAGGAATAGTAGGAGGTACTTTAAATTTGTTCTCTCATTTTACCACGAATTTTAAATGTTGCCACATATTTAAACTTCCTGCAGAACGAATTGCCTGAATTAGTGGAAGTCGTGCCTTTACAAGTTCGTAAAAAAATGTGGTTCATGCACGATGCCTCCCTCCCTCATTCTCGAGTCATCGTCTGCGATTATTTATATACAGTGTTTCCCAATCGGTGAATTGGCAGAGCAGGTCCAATTGCTTGGCCCCCACGGTCCCCAGATTGCAACCCGCTGGACTTCTCTTTATGGGGACCTGTAGAGGGCCTAGTTTATAGTGCAGAACCAGTGCTTTCCATCAAAATGTTTACCGAACGAATAATGGATGCCTTCCACACCGTAAGAAACACTCCAGGAATTTCAGAATACGTATGGCAGTCTATGAGAAGAAGAGTGGAAGATTGTATCCAGCACCTTTTATGAAAAGTCAAGGTTCGTTAGGTTTCTTATTTTTAAGGTAATGTTTGAGGAAACTTATGATTCAGATCACAAACCAAATAAGTAGCATTTTTTGTTTTCATTATGATAATAGATTCCCCCTTTTGTAAAAAAATTCAATCAAATGTAGCGAATTACAGAAAAATATTCTAGTTTTTTTCTCGATAACGGTCGCAGATACGTTAAAATTACAGAAGACAAAAACATGTATAAACAAAAGGGAGAATCCATTGCATATGTTCGAATCCACCAGCGGCACACTACAAAAAAGTATATGTAGCGAAAAAGGGCTTAACCCCTGGAAAAATATCTCCCTGTAGATTCTTACAATCACTTGGCATACTGGATGATGTAAACCCCAAAACGTAACCCTTGTTTCAAATTTGATCTCAGTATCCCAAAAACTGAAAGAGCTATGAAGGAAAATATAAAAAATCTTGAAACTTCAACGCTCTGTGGATCGGTAACAAAAAAGTCTTATTTTGACCTGAAAAATACGCCCCTGAAAACTTTATACTGAATTTTGGAACACCCTGTCCATAAGATATAATTGAAATGGGAGCTCACCCCATATTGTTTGCACTTCATTGTGGAAAAATGTGCTTTCAATGTTATATCTCCGGTTCCCGTCATCGTAGCGAGATAATTCACACCAGTTTTTAAGGCTAATCATAAGCAGTAGTTTTTGCGTGATGCCCGAAAAACAAGCAGACACCTACAGGAATCATTCGCAATATTAATGGTTATTTAATCAACTAATATATTAATGGTGGTGATTATTGATCGATATATTTTAACGCGAGAAAATAAAATCTCTGATTCTCTCAGGTCTCCTTAAGATAACATATCTAATGAGTCTTGGGGATTATATAAGGAACCATGTTCTGAATTCCCTAGGAATGGATTTCGACCACACCAGGACCATTGACACTGAGAGAACACTGCAAGCGAAAGTCATTCGTGAAGCCCTTGAGATCGTCCCGAACTGCCTCAACAAACGCGATGATGGCGCACACTACCCAATACTTGGAAACCTCAACTTTCCCGCCTCACTACCAAACCAAGCCATGCCCATCGTTCCGCTCCACTGAATTCCACTAGATAGAATACTCCACAGCTAATATCTGATCCTCAGTACCCTCGAAGGCGTAGATAGATCGAGATCTTAGAGGCAGCTAGTAGCGAAACCTTGAGAGTAGGCAGATTGAGACCCCGGTGTCGAGTTACAAAATTTCGAACCCCACCTAAGTGTCTACAATCTAAGAGTCGGCAGATTGAGACCTCGGTTGAAAATCATTTTCTTTCCTAAGTGACAACACCTGAGGAGTGGGCAGATTGAAACCTCAGGGAAAATCACATACCTACCTCAGTGACTACAACCTAGGAGTAGGCAGATTGAGACCTCGGTTGGAAATCACTTGCCTCTCTTACTCTAATCAATAACTCAAATTCATGTATTTTTTCCACTTTTCTTGAAAATGGGAGCCGAAACGTCGAAATTATCGAATTTCTAGATGCGGTTCAACCCGAACTTTCAATATTCATAATAATCATGAGCGTGGAAACCTATTGGAATATACATATATATATATATATATATATATATATATATATATATATATTGCTATGTTATGAAAAACCAGTTATATATTTTAAAAAAAAAAAAAAAACAAAAAGAAAAATTACTAAATAGCTATTAGTTTCAAGAGATTGTTTATACATAATTTTTAAGTTCTATTTCCTTTATTAAGCCTCTGTATGATATGAATAGATAAAAATGTCCAAATACTACAATACAATCAATTTCATACACTGTCATAATGATTACAACCCATAATTATTCAAAAGACAACAAGAAAGGTCTAGATTTACAAAATCATCCTGAATAAAATGTGATAAACAAAATTATAAGCTTGAAACATACAGTATATTAAATTGTATGTAACTAAAAATAGCCAATGGGAGAACAGCAAACTTCTTGAAGACAATAGCCAATCAGGAAACAGTATGGTCAAATGTAAGATTGGAAATTGTGAGAAAATAAGAACGAGAAAGTGTCAGAGACAATTATCACTGAAATTGTATATAGTTTATAAGTAAGTAAAAATAGTTCTGTTTATAAGTTTTGACAAATAACCCCAAACAGTGAAAATGTGACAATAAAGTGCACGAATTCAAAAATTCAAATAAAAAGGAATGAGGAAAAAATGGTATCCTGGAAACGAAAAACAAAGCCACAAGGAGACTGAAAATAATTTTGAAACGGATGCCACGTTTTGTTGGGAGAGAAAGAAAAATTCATTGATTTCAACATAATAAGCAGAAAACCAACATTACCTTATTTGTACACCATATAGTGGAGTGAAAGAGAATCCAAATCTGGGTGTATATTGATGAACGACCGTTCCAGCGACAGGTATAAACTTTCCTAGTGCACATCACGAACTGTACAACTTCACTAATAACTCATATCCCATCAGATGAACTTTATTTCATTTGAATTCGAACTATTAAAGAAATTTTCACTTTCAAGGTAAAAGTGAGATTGTGTATATTTTACCCATGAACTTTTCTCATGATTATCCATGAATATATGTAGATTCACCATAGAATAAGTTATCGATCGTAGGCCAGGTAAATTTAAGTTTTCCTGAATGAAGGAAATAATTGTTTTTGATACTTTGTTGCTTATTTTCCACAATGATCAGCAATCATATTTATAAACACTGAATAGAAAATGACATCAAGCAGTGGCTAGTGGCTAAATTGCCTGAACCGGCTATCTGAGATAAGAGGCGTACCAACTGTGCTTAGCTGTGGTAAGGAAAGTGATAACAATTGGCAGCAACGTGACGAGAGAACAGTGACGTTAGCTAGCAATTATTATTACATCATTACAAAATATATAATACAGGGCGAAAATACTTATCTATATCATAATAATTTGGCTCACAAAGAAAAGCGAAAATTATTAGTCATTTTCATTATATGAAAACAATTTATATTTGCAAATCATCATTACATTACAAATTATCATTACATTACAATTGGCACCCAAAATGTGGGGCGAAATAATAACAAAATAATTTAATATATCTATTATTACATCATTACAATATATAATGAGATAACGGCATAACCAGAAACGAAATAACGGGATAACGAAAGAAGCAGGCAAAGCCATAGGCATAAGCTAGATGGAACAATACAAAAAAAAAACTTAGGAAAAAATCGCGGGTACAAGTTATGTTATAAAAAAAATATGAAAAAAAAATTCCAGACAAGCTTTTATAAAAATGCACTTAAAAGGAAAAAGGAATTTCTCCAATTGTTTGACTTAGGTTATTCTGTGAGTAGCAGATTCAAAACCCTGCCGTGCAAGAATATTCTGCTATTCACAGAATAACCAAGGTCGAACAATCAAAATTTTTTTTTTCTTTGGATGCATTTTTATAGAAGCTTGTCTTACATTTTTTAACCATTTTCCTTCAATTCTTCTTGGGCCCCGTATTTTCACCACCGGTTATACTAGGAATAAATCAACCAATGGTTAGAATATGCTTTTGTAGCGTTTATTGATGGATCAAAAGCACATTCTAACCATTGATTAATTTATTCCTTGTATAACTGGAGGTGAAAATACCGGGCCTTAGTCATTCATGAAATCCGACATCCCATTGAATTTTGACAATGATTGATAATGTCCGACTCCAAAATGACCCACATTCAAATCTTAAATAATAACAAAACCAATAAAAATATTTGGGTATTTCGTGCAATCAATTCCGTTTTCGCATAATGCATTGTCACGAGTAAGGGTTACCCGGAGATTTCGAATCAAGAAGTTCACCAAAAACTACCAAATTTCACTTACCCACTTATTTTTCAGGCAAGCACTGAAATGACTTCCTAGGTCGGAAGCGCTCTTCAAAAAATAAATTGTTTGCACGAAATTCATAAATATTTGTATTGGTTATGCCACTATAATAACAAAACACGTCGCCATCTTGAAACCGCCATCATGAATTTTGACAGAAACATCATGATGTCCGACCCAAAAACCCACACACACCAATTTTAAATGGAATCGGGCTATAATCACAAAACTCGTCACCATCTTGGAGCCGCCATTTCAAATTCGTGGATTTTCTCCGATCCCAAAAACTCCCACATACCAATTTTTATTGGAATCGTGCTATAATCACAAAACTCTTCCCCATATTGAATTTATGAATTTTGACAATATTCGAGATCTCTGTTCCAGAAAACCCCTACAGAGCAATTTTGATTAGAATCGAACCATAATCACAAAACTTGTCCGCCATATTGGAGCCGCCATTTTATTTTTTTCTCCAGCAAAAATTCCATATTGCATTGTCACCGGAATCATCTGCTACATTTCACGTTAATTGGACAACTAGAAGTTGGTCAAAATAACTGTATATCGATATGTATTTATCATTTTGGCCATTTTGTACTTTCGTAAAAAAAACACCGGAAAACAACTCAACATGGCAAAAATAAAACAGTGCATGTTCAACTGTGTAATTATTCAGTACATTACGAATATAAAACTTACCAAGTCAGATAGTCTCTGTGACAAATAGACGAACAGGTCGAAATACTCCACACAGTTATATAGAATACCTAATTATTCACACCAATTTATAATTGTTCACAATCGAACAGTCCAAGTTCGAAAAGTGGATAATAGTTCATTCAGTTCCAGAGCTCGAAGTTTTCTCTCTATACAAACTACGTGTACATTTTAAAGTGGTTCATCTAATTTTACACTTCATTCCGCCATGTCGGAGTTCCAAATTAGATTGGTGAGTTTGTGTTGAAACAATGTTAGGAGTTCTTGATGAAAGCTCTTTGATAGTTTGTGTGTCGTTGAACCTATTATTTTGTGTATGTATTCAGTCATGATGGAATAATTTTTTCATTGAATCGATCTCAAAAAGTATTCAATGAATATGAGAACCTCCAAGGATTCAATTATTTCTATAGACTGTTGTTTATTTTTTCAATAATAATATTCAATATTTATATCTATCTGAAATGTCACCAGTTTGTACCACCAACTGGTGTATATAATTAAATTTTCTATATTTACTTATTTCACCCCAAACCACCTTCGTAAAATAGTCGATCCATATATTATTGGTTGATAGTATGAACGTACATATAATATATTTAGATATATCATATGAGCTGCTGTCACTAGTGTTATGATGTCAAAAAACATTTCGATACATACCACAATTGATTATAGAATGTCTATATAACAGAATAATATAAGGGCACTGAAATGCACCCTTTTTCTCCCCATCTCACATTTCTGCCACTCCAAATAAAATGAGATTCAGATTTGTAGTTTTTCAAATTTTTTTAAGAGGCATTCAACAATTTATAAGATTACATAGATTAATTATAATAAAATATATATCGTTGGTCTTGCAAAAACATTTTTTTTAAATAACTCAAGCCCCCCTGAGGAATCCGGGCCCGGGTTAAAAGATCCCTGATCCCCCCAACCTCTCTCGTTAGGGCCTGGGTGAACTAAACTGATGAACTGATCGTATTGAGTGAATTGTAGACAGGTGGGTCATAGGGGTCAAAATCCAAACAGTTTCAGAGAACCTACTAAAACTTGACGGTATACAAACATTTTGAATAAAAAGCATACTGCAATCGTCTAAGCAATGAAATCAAAAATATTAGTGATAGTCGAATGAGAACTCACTCTCCGCAATTGAAAAATGTTGGAAAATGCGCATGGTATGGCGTGAAGCAAAGTCAAAAAGCCGTCGACGTGTCAGAAGCGAGGCCTTTGAATGTTCATCCCGAGATAACCCCTGATGTCTCGAAAATAATCACCCGATTTTCTAAAACGAATAGAAGACTCGTTTTTTGTTTCCGATTGAGGTTTGTGTTATATAATTTTTTTATTGAAAAATATTACTACATGTTTCACTGGTAAAGTTAACTTTGGAACTGTACTTGAGCCAAGTTAACTCCTCTCCCCCCAAATATTGGGCAGCGACCGCACCTGTGTGTAGAACTGACGGTACTGATTTGAATGACCTTGGAAACTTGATTTCAACTCTAAGCCAATTGTTGTACTTTCCGATAATCTGTTGATTGTTGGGGGATAATGCCAGGTATAACCTATCGAGACAATTTGATTATTTTAATGAATTTTCAATGAAATAGCAGTTATTTTCTCTAATGGCATGATTCCGAGGGATTTAAAGATGGTACTGAAATTTGTAATCCGATCAGAAAAGTTGTTCACTTTTATCAATTGGAGTCATTTGTTAATTCAGGGAAACATCCGTACTTTGTAGGTAGGTAGAATCGCTTCAGCCAAACTGAAATATTGACATCATGTGTATGAAATTAGATATTTGAAATTCAGATGTATGGAATACAATATCTGAAATATTAATATATGAAATAATATAAGTCCCCATATGTTGTCGAAATATTTGAATATTTTACTTCTACTTTTCATAACGCCGTCGTATGAAAGGTGCAATATCCTCAAAGCATAGGAGACTAAGTTTATTATGGAAACATGTACAGGATGTGCATTGAATCAGATGTGGTTTCGTCTGCGACTGAGAGATAAAGCTTAGTAACTATCTTCGACCGTTGAGTGAAGCAAAAAATAGTAGTACCCACTCATCAAAAATAATTTGTAACATTGGTTCAAAGAAGATATTGCACTCACTTGGTCTCCTATAAATTTAAATAAAATTAAATAAAAAATTATCCATTTTCAATGTAAATGTTCCCATTTTCTAAAAAATATTACTCTCCATCTTCAGTTGGAAATATTTTTTTCTAACACATATTGAATGTTCATAATTGAATAGAAACGATTCTTACAAAAACCATGGAATTTATCCAACATGATTTTAATTCGAAAAAGATATATTCTATTAAAATTCATCGATTTTTCGCACCACCGTCAACTTAATTTTTGCTCTCCAATTAATAAGTAAGCAATTAAATTCCATGAGAACCTATTAGACAAGTCATAACCTCTAGAATATTAGGTGTATCAAAATGAGATTTGGTATAGGTGAATGGTATGTTAAGAGGAGAGTTTTCGCTTCCGGTTTCACTGGAAATGGCTCCGGTTTTGAATTTTTGAATTGTAGAATTTTTGGATTCCTGAGACAATTCTGGATCAAAATGTGACATTTCAAAAAGTTTTTACGCCTACTTAATTTCTAGATTTACTTTTAATATTGCATCTAGGTGGCCAAGATCGGACGTTAACCAATCTGAGGACCTCAGGTGATGTCAGAAAACTACAATCACAAAGTTTCAATGACTAGTATGATAGAAAGGAATAAAACAAGTTGGCAAAATTACATTTTCGTGTCTAATTATTATTTTTTAAACGGCGATCATTTTTTGACAAGCATTTTTCGAAAAAAATATTTTTTGACGAATCTAACGATACTAATTCATTTGCGATTGTATTAAAAATAGGAACATAAATTGAATATTACTAAGGAAAATACTGGATAATAATTTATTTACTTTTGTCAATTGTGCCATGGATAAAAATGTATTAACTTTTACTGTAGTAAATTTTCAAAGTGCATTCCTCCTTGTTGAAAACACATTTCAGCTCGTTCAATTGTTTCTCTCAATACGTTTCGCAACATTTGAGGCGTTATACTTCTAAATGCCCGTAGAATTCTTTCTTCTGAGATTTCAAGAGTGGCTGGGGCTCTTGCATAGTAAACCTTTTCTTCAACATATCCCCAAATAAAGAAATCGAGCATAGTGAGATCCGGTTAGCGGGCAGGCCACCGTACTGGACCATTGGTTGCAACAATAATGCTCTATTGTTTAATTAAGAGCTTCTCTGGTATTATGAGTGGGTGCTCCTTGTTGGGAGTAAATTTGCCGTAAAGCTAAAGGTAGATTAGTGAAATGATTCTCGATTCAATTTTGAAGCAAACCTAAATCCCCCAAACCCTGTTAACCGACCTTGAAACAATATTGGCCCAATTATTATGTTTTCAACGATACCAGCACAACTATAATAGCAAACCTTTCTTGAAAATGGCCCTCTCTCATTGAATGTCGATTTTGTTGGGTCCAGTACCGAATATTTTGCTTACTGAACATACCATTATTTGTAAATCGTGATTCGTCGGAAAATAGAATGAAGTTGATAAAATTTGGTTCAACTCTATGATTTTGAAGCAGCAAATCACAAAACACTACCCGTCTATGACCATCGTCAGCATACAAATGTTGATGTTACTGATATTTAAATGCTCGATATCTGTATTTTTCTTGCTGATTCGTGACTTATCTCCATTTCTTGTCTAATTTATCTTGAAGAAACCGTTTCATCAACCTCAACCATACCAAGAACGGTTATCTCAGTCTCTTTATTCAAGATAAACCTCTGATCCACCTCTCGATTTCCTTCTTGCCTAACACTATTTTCAACATACGGAAAATACTCATGGGCTGGTTGTTGCCGATGACTGGGATATCTCTGAGCATGCAACTCAGCAGCATTCTTCGAATTTCTATGACATTCTCCAAATATTAATAACATATTATCCACTTTTTCACTTTGAGTATACATTATTTTGAAGAAAAATCAAACTGCAATTTAACGAAAATTGAAAAACTTTAACTGTCTGCTCATAAAGCGTATGTCATTACCTAAGTGAGTGTTTTGTTTTTCAAAAAAGACTGGCTACAAATAATTCCAAAATATTATGAATCATGGCTATCCATGGCACACTTGACAAAAATAAATAAATTATTATCTAGTATTTTCCTTAGTAATTTTATTTTATTTTATTTTATTTTCGATGTAGGTGAATCAACAGATAGATGAGACTATCCAATGACAGAGTCACACAGATTACATATAATAGGTAGATTTAACTAAAACAAGACTATACTAAGTTACATAATGGAAATATTGTGGAGTACCCTAAAAGAAAAGAAATAATATTCTAGACTGTGGAAACAGATAGTTACAGTTGTTGTTTATGTAGTGCTTGATTGACCACAATGAAAAATGAGAACATTTAGGAGAGTAGGTAACATAAGCAATGGTGTTAATAACGAAATAGAAAAAAGTTTTACATATTTTAAAATTTTCAACTAGAGAAATCAGATATAAATTATAAATTATTCAGTGCAATATTGCGGGAGCAACTACTTAACAGTTATACAGCACAGACTTCAATTCTCTATTGAAACTTTTGATTGTATCATAAACAGCATTAAAAAATCTAAGTTTAGTATAGGATTTTCCGGAAAGAAGTTTAATAGCGGTAATATTTAGATGGATATCCAACGCTGTATGATGTACGTCTTCATTTACAAACGGCAATTTACAAGCTTGAACATCAATATTAATTGAACTAGAAAGCGAAAGAATTATATCCAGTATCTTTGCTCTTGAGTTTAAAATGTCACAGTGCTGTCTCGAGTCCAATAATCAAAAATTATCAATGAAACATTCACTGAGGGTATCCGCAGCGTTAATGGGTCTAAAGGATTCCAAAGCCGCATAAAATTCCCAGCTAATATTCGGTAGATTGGAATCACCAACAATAATATACTCATTTTTTACTTTTTGCTCTAAGTTTCGAAAGAAATTAATCAAATTGTTTAATGTAGCATGGGGAGGAACACATACACAGCAAAGATTTATTTTCTGACCCTCACCAACGCTAACGGAAACCCACAGATCCTCAACAATTCCGTTTGTGGACCAATCAGGCTCTGTATTCGATATAATATTGTCCCGTACACTTATCAGAACACCCTCACCGTCAACTTTACCACTTCTAATTTCATCACGGTCCCTCCTTTAACAGTTGAAGCCTGCAGGAAACAGTTCAACATTGAAGACACTCCCTTTCAACCATGTTTATGTGATATACACTATATTGTATTCCAGACTGCTCGCTGAAACCATAAATAATTCAGTTTTTGTTCGAAGATCACTTGCATTCTGATAGTAGACCTTTAATTGCCCATCTCAAATCATTTTGGAACATATTTATATACTAGTTAAATGGGAAAAACAAACGAGAAGATTATGTAAGTCTAGTGAGAGTATCTTCACTCTTATCTTTCTTCAAATTTTTTATTAAGATTTTTCCATCCTTTGCCCAGGTGTATCTGTAGTTATTGAAATAAAAATCAGAACTTTTTTGTATACTTCTTGTAGAATGGAGACAGATGTTCATTGGAAAAGATTGGTTTCTCATCTCTGTTATTGAATAAGCGAGTTGTTATTTTGTTTCCTTTGTCTTTACGTGCAGCTTCCATTATTTTGATTTTAGTAAATCGCGAAGTAAATTTGACTACAATGTTTTGGGTATATTTTTGTTGATATTATCAGGGTGTTGCGCTACTCGATGAGCAGATTCAATGTCATTAGTGGTTAATGGTGCATTGATAGCACCGAAGAGAGTATTTAACACCTGAGGATATTTTCACCTCGTTTTTCAGGAATACCACTTATTTCTACATTGTTCATCCTGCCTTGTTGATGAAGAAGTTCGATCTCAGCTCTAAGAGAGCTGCAGTCATTTTTAACTTCGGCAAGGTCCTTTTTTGGCTTCAAAAGATTTCATAATTTTTTTTACAGATTTCATTTGCAAGGTAAACTCATCAATTTTATCCCCATAAAATTTTAGAGAATCAAAAACTTCCACTTGTTTATCCTTCATTGATGTAAGATCATCATGAACATGATTCATTTTGTCCATCAGCTCGGTCAGAGCATGGGCCGATTTTTCAGTGTTTGACGTATTTTTACATTGTTTACATACTCATACAACTCCAGAGTCAGCTGGTAGGTCATTGAAGCCGCTCGGCAGTTTTACGCACTTTAGGTAAAAATATTTCGAGCAGTGGCCTTGACATTGAATTCCATTGTTTGTTCGACTTAGGGCCGGTATTATAAATATGTTTTGAAGTTAACTTTAATTCTATCAGTCAAGTTAACTTGAGCTTCAAAATGTCAGTTTTATGAAGGTACCATTTTTTTAATAAAAAGAAGAAGAAGAAGGTAGGGTAACCTACAATTTTTCTCTTGGCAAAACGATCCCGTTGAACTGAAATAAGTTTTCATCATTTTCCATGAGAAAATTAACGTAACGTTCTGGTGCAGACTAATCTAGGATTGAGCGAGTTTTTAGACAGACGATGGGCTCTTGAAGAAGAATCCAGTCCCTTCCCAAAATCCTCCTGTATCGTCTGTGGGCAAGATAAAAGTGAAAAAGAGAACCTTCAAAGAGAGTTGTGAGGAAAGAAAATAGAGTTAAGAAGAGAAAAGAGAGAGATTATTCAACATACCGAAAATTATTCATACAGTATGGGAAAACGGTGGCTATAAATGTATATCTAGGTGATGACACATTGTTTACTTTTCGAAACATGAATGTTTATATGATTTTAGCGATTGTACACTTAAAACTTGTCGAATCTCTTGTGATTGTTGACATTCAATGAAATTCTGGTTTACCTGGTGAATATTCTGTTGACTATTGTGCGTGTGGCCAAGAAAAAAAGTGAAAAAGAGAACCTTCGAAGAGAGTTGAGAAGAAGAAAAAAAGAGACTTAAGAAGAGAAAAAAGATATATTATTCGACAAACCGAAGATTATTCATACAGTATGGAAAAATACTATATGTTCATCTAGGTGATAAGGACACATTTTCACACCATCTTGTTCGTTTTAAATGAAATAAAAAAACTGTTTTTTTTATTTTTATTTTGAATTCGAACATTCAACAATGCAATTTCCCCTGTGACCTGTCTTATAACACTGCTAGCAGTTGACTTGTGAATACCCCCAAAATCTCCAGCAACTACCAAGAATGAACCAGTTGCATAAAATCTGATTGTAATCAACACTTGTGTTACTGGCGATAGAGGATGATTTCTAAAAATAAAAATATATATAATTCTACAATAATTAAAATAGGTACTAGAAATGCTGACCTATTAGTTGGTCTTTGTAAATTTGCTTCAATGTGCCCCATTAACAAGCGTACAGACTCTGTTGATGGTCGAAATCGGTTTTTAAATTCTGTTTCGTTCCACAAGGTGAAATGCTCTAACCGATTCCTAAATATCCTTTGTCGCCGAGGGGCTTCAACAATATTCACAGCATCTTCTTCATCATCGGTTAAAAGTTCCTCAAAAATAACGTGGATATCGTTTGCTAACATTTTGCGAAAACTAAAAATCAAAACAATAAAATTGAGGTTATATGACTCATATGCAATATTGACAGGAGCAGGAGAATTGTCGACGATCGAAAACCACCATTTTCTACAAAGTTAACTTTAACCGACACCCGTTCCACCCGATGAAGTTAACTGCTACATTTTGAAGTTAACTTTAACATGTGACGTCATCCACAAGTTAACTTATAGTTATCTGTCGAAATAGTTTTATAATACCCACCCTTAAGGCCGTGCCACAAAAACTACAGGGGACCGGCATAGTGGCAAAAAAAAATATCACTTTTTGTTGCCTGAAATATGGTTAGATTGGACACCTGGCACTGTTTTATTCCTTCTAAATGCAGAAATGCACCTCTACTTCAGCTTATTAAGCGTGAACTAAGTATGAATCAGATGAACAGTTCAATTCCGCATATTTAGGTATGTTTAACCACCCTAAGTACTTTTTCTTCGGAGCACTTTTACAGACAACCGTCTCTTTCACTTGTCACTTGTATTGATTGAATAATATATTGAGTAATATTCAATTTATGTTCTCATTTTCAATCCAATCGCAAATAAATAAGTATCGTTAGAATAATCAGAAAATCGTTTTTTCGGAAAGTGTTTGTGAAAAAATGGTCGTTTTTTGAAATATGATAGCCACGAAAATGTAATTTTGCCAACTTGTTTTATTCCTATCAGTCATACTATTCACTAAAACTTTGCGATTGTAATTTTCTGAAATCACCTGAGGTCTTCATCATGATCATGGCCACCTATATGCAATATTGAAAGAGACTCTAAAAAAATTAAGTAGGCGTAAATACTTCTTAAAATGTCACATTCTGATCCAGAATTTTCTCAGAAATCCAAAAATGTTGAAATATCCAGGGTGTTCCATTTAAACATTCAAAGCCGGAGCCATTTCCGGTGAAACCGGAAATGACCGGAAAGTGAAAAATATGCGCAAATTCTCCTCTTCACATACCATTTACCTATACCAAATCTCACTTTCATAACCTAATATTCTAGAAGTTATGACTTGTCTAATAGATTAGTTGACACCCGGTAAATATATTCATTAGTGAGGCATTATATGAAAATTCACACTAATTTGATTCTGGATCAATACTGTTCTCATGGTTCGAATACTATATTCTGATGATATTCCCAATGATGTATTCATGTACATGCTGACATAACGATTTTCGAAAAAATGTCGGGGTTCACAAAAACTTGAAAAAATGCAACTGAAACTTTCAGAAACAAAATCTACACATTAGCAGTTCCAACAATCTAGTCTCTTCTTCTGTCTTCGGTGAAACTTTGTGAATTGCACTCGTAAAAAACAACATCGGACAAAAGCGGTTCAAATCGAGTTCGCTAATGGAAATACGAAACCAAACGCCGGAAAATTTGCCAAACTTTTCATCAACAAGAACTTTTACATATACATCCCCTTTCACGAAAAAAACCCACTCGAAGCTTCTTCCGAACATTATTACAAAACTTTTCCACTCAATTACCCTTATTAGATTCCGCAGGCTGCGTCATATCATTCTAGTCGATAAAATTGGGCTGGGTCGCACTCATAAATAACCGTGCCGTCACCTTACACACCAGAATTGAATGAGTTCTGAAAAAACCTCCGTTGTGATGAGCTTTCATGAGAGTGTCGGCACCGTCGCCGTCGTCGTCGCTTATTTAAAAAAATGTATGGAATTGAAATTTCAACGTACGTATATATTAAAAAAACGAATTGAATTTCGGGATAACGTTTTCGAAACATATCTTTTAATATATCTGCTTACATTGGTCGGATTGTAAGTAATAAAATATCCCGACTAATATTTCAGGAATTTCAGCTGAGACCCAAAAACACTTCAGAAACATCCAATTCACTTCTTTGTTTCTTTCAAGTCATCATTAATCCTAATATATAATTCAGTCTGTGAAAACCATGACCTAGCAATTAGTGAAGTGTATATTTTCGTCACGATGACAAGATAAACGTATACAAACAAAAATCAGCGTAACCACGCAGACAAAACAAACAAATGACAATTCAAATTATTTTTTTGAAATAACGCTATTTCAAAAGGACTTCAAAGTTTGATTATCATGGAAAGCAGTGACAGTGGAACAAGTTCAGCACCGCCAAGTGTTATAGAGGTTACAAATAACGCTTTATTATAGTTGGTACCTGAAAAATCAGGAAAAATCTAAAGAAAAGTACACAATCTCTTATACCCTATTCATGGACTGATGCAAATAACAGAAAACTAGCTCTCGTTCAGAGAGAATGGCTTACTTTGGAAATATATCAAACAAATTCTCATAGGAGTTATCATGGCATCGCTGGGTATTCCTGTAGTTGGAACGGCCCTCAGCTCTTTTTCTAGCCTTTGGTATTCTGTCCCATGGAGTTTGATGATAGGTGATAGCCCCTGCATGAGTCTATAGGGCTGGTTTCCATGGACCTTGTGATACTGAGACACGCTTGTATTTATGAGCATGTTGACAGCAAAGTGACTCCTGACTGAACACCCCTCAGCCACCTCGCCCCTGACCCATATGATATCATGGGCCTGATTATCCTTGTGTATACCCATGACTTTGGTGTTAGGTCTATCACTCTACCCTCCTTGAGAAAGAAGATCACTCTCACTTTTTGCCATGCAGTTGGTATATATACCCATGCCACACATGCTTCGAGGAATCTGCAGAGGTGTAGTATCAGATCGTCCACTACCATTTGTAAAAATTCTGGATAGAACTCAACACCGGTTACGAGGATTTTTCCAGGAAAGCTACAAAACTGGACAAACAAAAGTATTGCAATAAATCTCAACTGGTCTATAATGACTAAAAACAATTACTATCCTCGTAAATGATAAATAGGAAGCGGAAGATTCATTAATTAATTTTAAATTTCAGATACTACATTAGAGTATTGCAAAACAACGCGAGACGTCCTCCCACTGTCCCTCAAATGGAGCGTACGGGGTGCTTAGGAACAGAAATGCACCCCTCAAGTGCAAAATTTCCCCCATTCCCACCAAACCCCATTGCATCATTGGTATATTGTATGAAATGTATTATTTGTTATGAGATGTGACCATACTATAATAGAGAATAAACTTATTTGAATTTGGTTTTGGGGATGGTTATCATTTGCCCCACGAATCAATGCATTTTTTATTATCCATTCCAGAGAACAACTAGAAACCCATAATATACCGGATGTATTAAATAGTAAATGAAATCCAAAATGTCCCTGGCCCGCGACAAAACGTTTTGAAAAACTGAAAAAATTGTTCTCCTCACAAATCCACAACCTGAGAAAATTCATATATATATATATATATATATATATATATATATATATATATATATATATATATATTTATATATATATATATATTTACATATATATTTATATTTGCGTTTATACAGGCCCGTTTCGGTACATACTGCCCACGAACCCAGACCAAATCCTACGAACTCAGACCCGGCTTCGGGCTTGACAACGTTTTGCTATGTTGAACTGTCTAGGAGGGTTGGGACGCACACGGGACGAAATAATGGCCGGGTTCGGAAAAGCGGTGAAATGAAGTTTTTTATACTGATTTAGCTCCATCACTGAGCGTGTAGGCGGCGCTTCCGCTGGGGAAGCATATGGTATATAATGCCATGCATTTTACCGACGAATACCAACCCGAAATATGGCAGCAGCGCCGTTTATGTGTTGACGAAGTTTCAGCAGCAAGTTTGAACCCTATTGTCGATATATTGTAATTTTTTATTATTTGAGGATACCTTTATTTCACGGAAAATTATATTTGAAAGACTAATTTGTTGACAGCTCTGTTCACTATATTCCTGAAGATTTTCCAACAAATAAACATTGAGCAACAAACAATTATTTGAAATGGATATTTTCAAAGTTCAGCTTTTGAAAAGCTTTTATTTAACTTGCTTTGTTCATATACCTGTTCAAAACTTGTTAGTGAATTTTGACCCACTTCTAGTCGTTTGATTGACTTGAAATTTGGCAGTTTTTCATAATTCCGGTGACAATGCATTATTAAATTTTTGTTAGCGGAAAAACAGAATGGCGGCTCCAAAATGTTGGGCAATTATGTGATGATGGTCTGATTCTAATAAAAATTGGAATGTGGGAGTTTTTGGGATTGGAGATCATGATTATTTTGACAAAGTTCATAAATTCAATATGACGGCTCCAAGATGGCGTACGAGTTTTGTGATTATGGTCCGATTCTTTTGATAATTGGTATGTGGGGTTCCTTGGTATCGGAGGTGACGGAAGAGTTTTGTGATTATGGTCCGATTCTATTCAAAATTGGTGTGAGGGTTTTTGGGGTCAAGAATTGAAAGAAAATTGCGAACGAGTTTTGTTGTTGAGGTCCGATTTCATTCAAAATTGGTGTGAGGGTTTTTGTGGTCGGTGATTATAATTTTTTCGTCAAAATTCATAAATTCAAGATGGTGGACGAGTTTTTTATCATGTTCTGATTCTATTCAAAATTGGTGTGTGGGGATTTTTGAGGTCGAAGATTATGGATTTTCTGTTCAAATTTATCAATTTAAGATGGCGGAGGAGTGCTGTGATTTATTGGACGATTTTATCTATAAATGGTATCTAGAAATTGTTAAGGTCGGATAATATAATTTTTCGTTAAAATTCGATAATTCAAGATGACGGATTTAATGACTAAAAAGAAATGAATAAATATTATTGAAAATATTTTTCAATGACAAGCTTTTATTCTAATGCACTGAAAAGGAAAAACAACAGATTGAAAAGCTCGCCGCGCAATGTTTTCAGATAGATAATAAAAAATTGGTATTCCTGCGCGACATTTGCTGTCTATCAGGTTCAAATGTTGCAATTGGAATTTTTCCCATTTCAAATCGACTCTGAATTCCCAGGTGCTCTCCATTTGAGTGACCATGTATTATGACAATTTGTATGCAAAATTATCAAGATGGCGCCTCCAAAATGGTGGTGTGATTTATGGCCCAAAAATGTGTGATTCATGGTCCATTTCTTTTCAAAATTGGCATCTAGGGGTTGTTGAAAACAAAGATGATTTTTTTGTGAAAGCTTAAGAATTCAAGATGACGGATTTTATTGATGACTGCAAAGAATCGAATAAAAATGAATAGAAAAAAAAATACGTTGAACTACCATGCAAATATTTTTTTTCAAAAGTGTCACATATGTTATTCTGTGAATAACAGATTCAAAAGCTTGTACTGCAAGGCTGATTCTTTAGATTTCAATTTGAGAATATTGTGCGGTTTGGTTTTGAATAAAGGAAATTATAATTTTTTTATGCATTTG
Organism: Gonioctena quinquepunctata; assembly: GCA_018342105.1. Taxonomy (NCBI): domain Eukaryota; kingdom Metazoa; phylum Arthropoda; class Insecta; order Coleoptera; family Chrysomelidae; genus Gonioctena; species Gonioctena quinquepunctata. Next base: position 123,297 of record JAFIRS010000445.1, read on the forward strand.
AATGAAAGCTCGTATATTTTATTTCATTTTCATGATGATTTGGATTATGGTGGTTATTTTCTCATTTACATTCTCCATGCATATGGAATCAAAGGAGAGTTAAATCATGTTTCATGTTGAATGACGCATGAGATCAAAAATAGCGGTAAATTCAATAATCGAAAAAAAAATAATCGGAAAAATAATCCGAGGAAAATTTCCCGAATTGTTTTGGAAAAGTTTCCACTAAAATCACTCGGAAAATCTAAAATATTTGTAAGGGTACTACTTAAGTAATTCACAAATTATCAAAACATGTTTTTATTAAAAACCAAATATTTGCACTCGTATAAAATTGTTGAAAGTAAAAAAAAGTCCCTTGAATTAGTGAAGAAAACCATAACCTACATTTCCAAATTCATTTGTTACGGTAGGTATTGAATACTAGGGTTTTAATCCTGATCCAATTTTTCTCCTGAAAATCATTAGGATTATGATTGATGAATTCGAGGCATTCATTTGTTTTTGAGCGATCATTTTCCCTATATGTTTTTTGAATGTCTCTAAACCAATTTTTTTCTGACGGAGCTCCCATTTTACCCGTCCACATACTTTTTTTCTAGAACTTTCAGATTTATTCATTTTTTTGCCTGTTTCTCCCCTTGTTTCTATTTCTTCTTGACTGTCCTTAATTTCATCTTGACTTCTCTCTTGCAGGAAATGCATTTATAAAAACAGTGACACATGTATTTATTTATCCCTCACAATGTCCTCAAATACCAATTTTTATGACCCTAATTCGAAAACCAACAGAACCATTATGCAAATTTTCACCTTCCATTCCACCCTTTCAGGGGTTGAATTTTTAAAAACACTGAAATATATATTTCTTCTATTCGTCACAATGACTTCAAATATAATTTTTTATGACCCCAACTAGAAAATTAACGGAATTCGCATACAAACTTCTAATACCAATTTAACCTTCCTTTTCACACCCGAGTAACAAATTTCATGATCCTCACTAACTATACAGACTAACTATACAGACTTACTATACAGACTTTAGGGTTGAAACTAACTATACAGACTTTAGGGTTGAATTTTCAAAAATTTTTAAACACTTTTATCTTAATTTGTGAAGAAGGGCCCAAATACTAATTTCCATGACTATAATTTCAAAACCAACTTTACTTTCACTTTCACCCCCCTTCTCACCCACCATTTCACCCCTCTAGGAATGAAATATGAAGAAAAAATGCTGTCAAAATTTCAGCACTTATGTCCAGTGGTTTGATCTAGGCGTTGATCGTATAACAGTTAATCAGTGAGTCAGTTAGTCAGGACATGTAATTATATATGTACATATTACCCCAAACAGGTCCCTGGAAGGTCTTTCATCTCCACCATCAGATTAATTCCGGTACTCTATTTTGTTGTAGTGTCATCAGAACAACATAATATGTGCTAAGTTTCAACAGAATCGGTTCACAGGTGTAGACTTAATAAATCATCCCCTATTTTTCTACCCTAAGGAGTGTGATTTCAAATTGATATGTGATCAACTTACCCTTTACTATGAAAAGAATCATCTGAATCGGATATCCCAGTACAAAGTTATGCGCGGTAGAATCGGTTAGGAAGTGAAAATTCAGTGGGTGAACCAACAATCATTTTTAATTTTCCTACCCTAAGAAGTGGATTGTTTTTTCGAATCCACCTGGAACCAACTTCGAATCATACCATGTCCATCAAAATAAAAATCATCAAAATCGGACCATTGTGCAAAAAGTTATGAGTGGTCATACATAAAAAAATATATACGCGTCGACTAGAGTACCTCCTCCTTGTTTCTCGTCGGTTAAAAATGAATCCCATAAACTAAAACAGAAAAATTCTGTAACTAAAACTTATACGTAAAAAAGTAGCAAAGAAAGAAATAAAGTGTTTTACTATAATACATATCGATAACAATTTCGTGATCTATTCTGATAGAAAATTATAAATTGAACGCAGAACAGTTTTAAGATGCTTTTGGAATATATTGGTAGGATAGTAAAAATGTCCAAGTGGGTATTACATACGAAATTAAAAGAATTCATCGATCTCATCAAAAGAGAGTTATTGTAGTAATTGCTATTAGAAGTAGGGACTTCAATTAATTGAAACCTCAGAGATTGGTTAGCGTAAACAAAAAGTATTTTGGAAAATTTCCTCCGGATAAATAATCGTACAAGTTTATTAAATCTGAGGTTCTCATCATAACATTCGAAATGCCGATGGCAAAAATGTAGTTTAGATTTTTGACAATTTTTTTCTGGACATAGTTGATACGTAAGATGTATTTGTCATACATAGGGTATAATTCAATTAAATTCCAATATAGGTATTACCATAGAGTTAAAAATTGTTATAACATAGAGATGACTTTGAAATTATTTGGTATTTCTCAGGCTGAATCCGACAGCTTTCAATGCCTACCTAACGATAACCTCAACATGGCTTTTTAACGGTTTTTTTTTATCCAGGATGACCCATAGGTCCTTTCCTTGATCTTCGGATTATAGTATCTGTTATTTATATAAAGATTTGTTGTCAAAGGAGTTGTGAACACTTCGATAAGATAATTCGGGAACATTTCTGTATATTGAGAACGAGCCTATTGGTTGTGATGTATTTTGAAAAACGATTTAGATCATTCTGAAGGTCTAAGTAGTCCACGTTGTCTTTGATTCCTTTGTGAATTTTTCAATCATCCACGTATGATAATATTTAAGATGCAATTAAACATTTTTCTATGATACTTAGAAAAATACTGAGTAGTAAGGGACCTAGGTGTGATCCATGTGGTACACCTGAGGTAATTACTGTTTCATGCGATTGAGAGTTATTCAAAGCGATATTTGGTATCTGTTAGAAATATAAGAGTTGAGAAGCCTCAATACATTGCCGTATACACCAATATTTAGATGTTTCGTTACCAGAGTTGGATGATGTACTATCGAATGCCTTTCATAATTGAACTGACATACAGAGGAACTAAGTTGATAATAACTGATGAAAAACCTTTTTGAAGACAAGCTTTTATTTAGGCCGTGTACTAAAACGTATAAAATAAGTTTGAGTCATCGCTGACAATGATTTGATTACTTTTTTTTATTATTCTGTTTTAAAAAGCTTGTCAGGAAAATAGGTACCAAATAATTTGATTGGGCAGTGATTGGTTGGTAAGTAAGAACTTCTCAAAGTACATAACTCCTACAAATATTCATAAAAGTAGGTACCAATTAATTTCAATTTCATTGTTTGGTAAGTAACAATTCGTTGAAGTATTAATTTCATTACAATTTACGCGACAAGCTTTTTGAAACTAAATAATTCAACAAAAAGTAATCGTATTATTGTCAGCGATGACTCAAACTTATTTTATACGTTTTATCACACGGCTTAAACGGAAGGTTTTTTATTGAATATTTAATTTTTTGCTTCTTAGTTAGTTCGCCTTGATCTGTTCATTTCTAATAGAGCATCATTATTACAAGGTCTCTTCCCTGTGAATTTTGAGCTGAAAGAAATCATGATCTCTGACAACAAAAACTCCCACACATCAATTTTGAATAGAATCTGACCATAATCACGAATCTCTTTCACCATTCTGAAGTTGCTATCTTGAATAAATGGATTTCGACAAAAAATGCATAATCTCCGAACCTGAAAACTCCCACATACCAATTTTGATTGAAATATGATCCTAATCAGGAAAACTCGTCCTCTATCTTGGGGCCGCTATCTTGAGTTTATGAGTTATGACAAAAAATTCATAATATCCGACCCCAAAAATCCTTGCATACCAATTTTGAATCGAATCGAACCATAATCACAAAACTCGTCCTTCATCTTGGGGCCGCCATCTTGAATTTATGAATTTCGACAAAAATTTCATAATATCCGACCCCGAGAACCCCCACATACCAATTTTGAATCGAATGGACCATAATTACAAATCTCGTCCGCTATCTTGAAGTCGCCATTTTGTTTTTTTCTCTAACAAAAATTCCATAATGCATTGCCCCCGGAATTATGAACATCTGCTAGGTCGGTCAAAATTCACCTACGTGATTTGAACCAAACTAACAAACGAACGAACTAACTAACAAATGAAACTGAATAAAAGCTTGTAAAAATCATTAAATATCCTAAAATAAAAATTATTTTTCTGGCGACTGAATTAGACAGAAGTCAAGTGAACAAAATTGAATGAAAATTTTTGGCTAGTTAATTTTCCTCGCGTGTTTGTGTTGTGAAAATAAAACATTCTCTGCGCAATTTGATCATAATATATTGCGAAAAGAGCGGCAACACTGCCGGGTCTGTGAACGTGGATTAAATGTCAGAAATTGTATGTAATGGCTTGAGAACGCGGTAAAATATAATGGGCTTGTGAACGTGACATAAACTATACAATTATATTTTTTTTCACTTTTTTTACCCCTCTCAGTTCCAGTTATTTTTGGGGATTGTAATAAATGTAGAACACCAAAATGTTTGTTGAAATCATGAATATTTCTAGTGGGTCTGTGGTGGTCTGATAATTGTAATGGTCTGACAACGTGGGTTAAATCTGTATATATATATATATATATATATATATATATATATATATTTATATATATATACATATATATACATATATATTGTTATGTTATGCCAGTTATAAGTTTTAAAGGGAAAAAAACCACAAAAAGAATAATTACTAAATAGTTATTAGTTTCAAGAGATTGTTTTGACATAATTTTGGAAGTTCTATTTATTTGTAAGCCTATGTATAATATGGATAGATAAAAATGTCAAAATACTATAACACAATCAATTTCATACACTGTCATAATGATTATAACCCATAATTGGTAAAAAGACAACAAAAAGCCTAGATTTACAAAATTTTCATGAATAAGGAGTGATCAACACATTTATAAATTTGAAACATACAGTATATGAAATTGTAGTTAACTAAAAGTAGCCAATGGTGGAACAGCAAACTTCTTGATGAGAATAGCCAATCAGGGAATAGATGGTCATATGGAAAATAGGAAATTGTGAGAGAATAATAACGGGATGATGTCATAAGCAATTATTATTGAAATATATACATAGTAATAAGAATGGGAAAATAGTTGTATATATAAATTATATAAGATGAACCCAAACAGTGAAATGTGACAATTTGGTGCGCGAATTCAAAAATTCAAATGAAAAAGAAGAAGGAAAAGATGGTATCCGGGGCAACAAAAAAACAAAGCCGAAGGAGATGGAAAATAAATTCACAAGGGAATGCCACGCAACATTTTGAGAGAAAGAAAAATGAAATAATTCCAACATTTGGAGAACAAAACCAATATTACCTTAATTATACAACATATCCAAGTGTCCAAGCTGATTTCTGCATATGTATGGTTCCTGATTTATGCTATTGGAGTTCCTGATAGAGCTTGGAGTGAGAAGGTATCCAGTTTCAGGGCATATCTTGAACACCGACATTTCCAGCCAGGTATAAAAACTTTAATAGTGCACATCCGGTCCTGAACAATTTCACAAATAACGTATTTCACATCTGAAGAACTTTATTTCACTTTATTTTGAACTATAACAGAAAACTTCACTCTCAAGGAAAAAGTGAGGTTTTGTCTATCTATCCATGATTCGATTTTTATGATTATCCGTGAATATTTGTAGATTCACATTGGAATAAGTTATTTCTCGTAGGCCAGGTAAAATTAAGTCTTCCTGAATAAAGGAAATAATTGCTTTTTGATACTTTGTTGTTTGTTTTCTTACAATGATCAACAAACAATGACCATTGAATAAACTGAAATTAGACAGCAGTGTTTAGTGGCTCTATTGCCTGAACCGGCTATCTGAGATAAGAGGCGTACCAACTGTGCTTAGCTGAGGTAAGGAAAATAATAACAATATGCAGCAACGTGACGAGAGAACAGTGACGTAGCTAGCAATTATTATTACATTGCAAAATATAATTTACTGGGCGAAAATACTTATATATCATAACAATTAGGCTCACAAACAAAGAAGAGCGAAAACTATTAGCTATCTTCATTATATAAAAACAATTTATATTTGCAAATTATCATTACATTACAATATATATATATATATATATATATATATATATATATATATATTATATATATTTATATATATTTATAAATATTTATATATATATATGAAAAAGGAATTTGGCATAATGGACAGATTATTAAATTAAAGAAAAGAAGCACCCTCAAGTGGGACTCGAACCCACAACCCTATGCTTTCCGGGCACACGCTCTTTCCACTGAGCTATCGAGGCTATGAGAATCGACACACACTCGCGAACACTTCAATTCCTTAATTTAAGTGAATGTTGGAATGAATCGAAAATCGAACGTACTTATCAATGGCCGTCGAGACCCGGTACCTATTCAACCCAGCATCATCGTCGAATTGACGATTTCAGTTGAAGATATCTAGGAGGATGATCTCCAACCACTGATAAGATTCATTCAATAGTCCCCTTCCGCTTGTTAACTTTTGAACGGTTCGACGTAGAACAATGGGACACAAATCGTTTGGAATGATATCACCGATACTACTTTTTGAAATTAAAAACATTGTGATAGCTCGATAGATGGCGCAGAGGGCACATCAACTTAAAAATTTCAAATAGCATGGAAGGTCAAGCTGCAAATCGTTGGAAATTCAATTCAATTCCTTTTTCAACCATCTAGTTTTTTTTTGAATTTTGTTAAAATGATTTTTTACAATATGCAGTTGAAATGTCAGGTATAAGTGCGGATCTGAATGGTACCCTTACCTCGATAACTTTTGAACGGTTTGATGTGAAACAATAGGACAGAAAATATTTTTGATTGTTTTACCGATCTCACTTTTTGAGAGAAGATACATTATAATTATTCGAAAGAGGGAGCTGGGGGCACATCATCTTGAAAATTCCGAGGGGCTAGAGGTCGAGTTGCACATCGTTGAAAAGGAAATTCAATTCCACTTACGGCAAGTGAATCCTCAATCAAAAAACTAGAAGTTATCCAAAATTCAGCACTCCGAATAGCATAAGGAGCCCATCATACAAGCCCAACAGAAATCCTGAACTGCGAAGCAAACGAAACTCCTCTTAGATACCGTAGGCAACTTCTGAACCTCTCTTATGCCATTTCCATTGCAACCAAACCAACACATCTTACATATAACAACGTCTTTTCAACCTGGTTCAAACGAAATCTCACAGGACACTCGAGAACAGCCCCTCCTTTCTACGAAAGAATAAACAAATACTCAGAAAAATTAGAGGTCACACTTCACCCACTATTAACAAATTCAATAAGTACTCCTCCTTGGCTGATCAAACCCCCTATTTGTGACACCTCTATAGCCTCTCTCACAAAAAATGATACTCATCCCCAAATCCTCCTAAACCTATTCAACCAATAACTAACCCTATATGAGAAACATGTAAAACTGTATACAGATGGCTCAAAAACAGATCAAGAAGTAGGCTCAGTTGTAGTCACACCAGAAGAAATACTAACATACAAACTATCACAAGCAAGATGCATTTACACAGCAGAACTCGTAGCAATACTACAAGCATTAATCTACCTGAAGAACCATCCTGCTGATAAATTTCTTATTATAACTGACTCATTGAGCGCGCTTAAGGGTATACAGCAGTTATATACAGAAAATCCCATCATACTTTTAATGAAAAACGAACTCTATAGGATAGAAGAGTTAGGAAAAAAAGTGATAATGATATGGATCCCGTCTCATATCGGAATCGTTGGCAATGAAAAAGCAGATGTCGCAGCTAAAGAAGTAATACATGAACATGGGTCGAGAATAATCACCAAAACAACTCCATCAGATATGAAAACTTCATCAAGAGTAGGATCACGAACGAGTGGCAAAGAGAATGGATGCAATCAAATTCTAAACTAGCCGAAATTCTAAACTAGCCGAAATAAAAACATCGGTAAAACCCTGGATAAACCTTCCAAAAAGCAGAAAACATCAGGTTATCCTTTGTCGACTCCGTATAGGCCATACCGAGTTTTCACATGAATACCTTCCAGCACATGAGAACCAAACAATTTGTGATATGTGATATGTGTAACACAACAGTAACTGTAAAACATGTACTTCAAATCTGCCCGGAGTTCCAAGAAGCAAGAATAAAACTTCAAATACCAAAAGAACTACACGAAACTCTTAGTGAAAATTGTAATGTTAGGAACCAAATGTCCTTTTGAACAAGAATCAATATGTTACAATCTATATGACTATACCTATAATGAAATGTAAATTAAACGTAGCGCTAATAACCCTAGCGGTTGATGCGCTTATCTTTAAATTAAAAAAAAATCACTTTCAACCATGGTAATTCTACGGAATCACAATCGCAATGAGTAACACAAGATACGGTCGATAGAGGAAGATTCATGACTTAAAATAATTTTTTATTTTTGAATTAGTTTCAAAGCTAAATTAGGTGGAGATTTTGAATCCATACAATAATCCAATTTCCGACTCAAATAATACCCAATTAATTTATTATTTATCATAACCATTAACGGGATTTGGTAAACTGATAACCAAGCAGTTACCTAGGAAGGCCTACTATGAAGTTGGATTATATTGTTGATGTCCAAGATCTTCCAATTAAAAACGAACTGTCGGAACTGAAACAACGAATTACACGGGTGTGTGCTGGTTTACCTGCAGATATGTTACTCAATGTTGGAGAAGAATTTTCCAATCGAATATTTTATTGTCAAGAAGCATTAGGCATACATTTCAAACACCTAATTCATCAATTGACAACAATTTTGCTTCATTTTCTGAATAAATAGAAATCCTACATAATAGTTCTGTTTTTTGTTATACTTGACATTTCAAACGCATAATGTGGAACAACGTTTGGACGAAATAAAAAAAAATTGATGGTTGAGAAGAGAATTGAATTATCTTTCTAAAGATGTGCCACTTGACACCCCATGCTATTTGAAATTTTTAGGTTGATGTGTCCTCCCGCGCCATCTATCAAGTAATCACACTTTTGGAATGTTCCCTAATATTTCTGTGTATTCTGACTCAAATCAGAAGAATGAAGTATAACCAGCACACAAGGATACAGACAGTACTTACTTGGGTTTCAATCTGAATAACACTTCGAAAAATAATAACTAATATTTATTTCTGATCAACTTTGAATACGAGAAATGTTAAAATACAATCATGTTCTGTTTGTAGAAAAAATATAAACTGTTGTACTGCCAAATGCTCGTGTTGTAAATATCATACCTGTGTCTGAATTAATATCGTAAATTGCTCGTTGCATAATATACTATTAAACAAATGAAAGTTCAACATAATTACCGTAAGATGGGGTGAAATTGATTTTGTGGGTGAATTTGATAATGCAACGGAACTTGTTTGAAATATTCAAAGTAGGCGCCAAAAGTAATCTACGAACATCTGGCAAAAGGTCAGTGGAAAGTGAAACCATCAACTAGTAATGTGTTCACGTTGGTTTATTCTCCATGTTCCTTATGATATTTTATGGATGATCAAGAATAGAACACTTTCATTTAGTTCCATATTGACTATGAGAAAATGTGAGTACTACTTTGTTGTTTTTGGGTAAATTATCAACCTCAAGTTGAATTAGTATTTGCTGTCAGTTAGTTAACCTCAGTTTCCGAATATTTCATTCATTTTGTGCCCATTCCGATATCACAAATATTTTTATTGAGTGGGGTCACTTTGATAGAATTTTAGAGGTGACTTTGATTGTTATCAAAATCGCCCCATATTTTGTGAACAATTCTATTTACCAAGCATTATTTGAATATGATTTTTTACTATTACAGAGTTAATTATAATGAAAAAAATGGGACGTACTTACAAATGTAAATTAGGCGGAAGACGATATGGACATTACACAGAAGATATATTCGAAAAAGCTCTAGAAAAAGTTGTCGCACAAGGATGGCCCATAAATAAAGCATCGAAAAAATTTTATATTCCATTCGCAACATTATAAAATAAATAAATAGGTTTGTACGGTAACAAACCTGGTGGACAAACTGCGTTTCGTGAAGAAGAAGAACGAGCTATGAGGTCTGTAATTACCTGTAGTGACTGGGGATTTCCCTTAGGCATAGAAGACGTACAAATGATCACCAAATCCTTTTTGGATGAAGAAGGGCGACAAATAACAAAAATCAGGAACAACACGCCTGGGCAAGATTGGGTTGACTCCCTCTTAAAAAGGTATAATAATATACTTACCGAACACCTGGCCCCCAACATGCAACGTTCTCGTGCAAAGTCCGAAGAAATCATATTTCATTTTTCCAAAATGATTGAAAATGTATCCCAATCAAATATTTTCGACCATTCGGAATCAGCAATCTCAATTATGTGTTGTGGCTCTGCTTCGGGTACTTTATTACCGCCTTATGTTAGTTATGAATCAGAGCCCATGTGGGATGGATAGGCAGAAAATGGTCCCAAGGGTGCTCCTTGTTCTACCGAACGATGTTGTAGTTCTGGTTCTCGCTACAGCAGGATGGATAGAAGCAAGTTGTTTTACAGACTGGTTCAAGTGCATTTTCTTACCGCATGGTATCAGTGTCTGGTGAAGAAGTGTGGTGATAACTCATCCTCCCACTTCACAGACAATATAACCAGACAATATAGCCTACGTTTGTCTACCGCCCAATTCTACACATTTGACACAACCGTTAGATCTTGCAATTTTCCGGCCCTTAAAAACCGCTTTAATGTCGATATTGTTCGAATGGAAAATGGAAAAATCAAAATTTGTTTGTTGAAAAACACTCTATAAAAATGAATCAACCAGTCAACCATGCAGGGACCGCTTTGGAGCACGATTTGAAAAGCGGTTTCGAAGCGACTGGTGTATACCCATGCAATCCAGATAAAATATTGAAAAAAATCCCAAATGAAAATTAGAAATGAAAAATTTTCTCGTGATTATGAAAGCAATTCGGTCTCATTTTTGAAAGAAAGAAGATAAAATAGCACCCTCGTCTGAGGCCCGGCCCAAAAAAAAAGTTGAATGTCAAAGCTGGAAGAAGTTTTTATTGTCCAAAAGAATCAGAACTTGAAGTTAACGATGATATGCCAAACCTTACCAAAGATACATCAGGTGAAATTTCAGTTATCAATAAACCACAGCACGAAGAAGTCAAATATATCTCCGTTGAACCGGATAATATTGAAGTGAAAACATTTCTTCAATTGCGTATATTTTCAGGTAAAATAAAATCGACGAGTTATCGATATGTGTGTATTGTCCAAGAAGAACTAGGATATAATGAATATGCTGTCCTAGGCTTGGCATAATTGCAGTGCTAGGAAAACCAAAAATTGAGAGTTCTGACCCTTGTATGAGAGGAAATATATTTTTGAAAAATCGGTTGATGTTTTTGAAAGATAGAATCTACCTTTAAATACCCTTCATTTATTGTGTACGTTTTCACCTGTTTAGATCTGTAAAACAGTGCAGTTTTGAATAGAAAACATCTTCTTTTAGTTTTTCATGTAATGCTTAGAACCAAATAAATGTTTGTTCCTAAAGTTATTTTTCATTCAGCTGGGGAAATACATTTTGTTCAACAAAACATTTTAAATATTGTGAATAGATGTGTATGAATGGGGTGACTTTGATAACTCATTTAGTGAACATGGAACATCAATGTCACCCCTAGGCCGTACAAATTTGATACAAAAAATTTGTGAACCAATAAGTGAATGGGTGAATACGTAGAAGATCACTTAAACAAATTTGCGCTATTAGATTCACCCCACTATATGTATCTCTTTGATAACGCTAGTATTATTTTTTCATAATTTTTTGTGATTTTTTTAGTGGTAAATATTAATAAAATTGTCTTCCATGTCACTATCTCCATCATCTGGAATCTTTGTTTCAACGGAAATCTAGATAGATTTCAATAAATCGTAGAAAAACTGAAAAAACTTACAATTTCAGCCCATTTCACGGTATCGAATTATTCACGGTATTGCAAATGTGATTTACATGAGTATGTTTTTCAGAGTTGCTATTTTTTTGTCCTGATTTTATTGATTTACAATTGTAAATACATTGTTCGGACACATACACACACACACAAATAAATATATATATATATATATATAATATATATATATATATATATATATATATATATATATATATATATATATATATATATATATATATATATATATATATATTGTTATGGTATGTTATGCCATTATAAATTTTAAAAAAAAAACCAAAAAAAAAAATTTATAAAATTTTATCATACACTGTCATAATGATTATAACCCATAATTGGTGAAAAGACAACAAAAAGTCTAGATTTACAAAATTTTCATGAATAAACACATTTATAAATTTGAAACATACAGTATATGAAATTGTAGCTAACTAAAAGTAGCCAATGGTAGAACAGTGAACTTCTTGATAAGATTAGCCAATCAGGGAATAGATGGTCATATGGAAAATTGGGAATTGTGAGAGAATAACAACGGGGTGATGTCATAAGCAATTATTATTGAAATATGTACACAGTAATAAGAATGGGAAAATAGTTGTATATATAAATCATATGAGATGAACCCAAACAGTGAAATGTGACAATTTGGTGCGCGAATTCAAACATTCAAATGAAAAAGAAGAGGGGAAATTGATATCCAAAGGAGCAACAAACAAAGCCACATAGAGAGTTCGAAAATAAATTTACAAGGGAATGCCACGCAACATTTTGGGAGAAAGAAAAATGAAATAATTCCAACATTTGAAGAGAAAACCCAATATTACCTTAATTATACAACATATCCAAGTGTTCAAAGCTGATTTATGCATATGTATGGTTCCTGATTTATGGTATTGGAGTTCCTGATAGAGCTTGGAGTGAGAAAGGATCCAGTTTCAGGGCATATCTTGAACACTGACATCTCCAGCTGGTATAAAAACTTCAATAGTGCACATCCGATCCATGAACAATATCACAAATAACGTATCTCACATCTGAAGAACTTCATTTCACTTTATTTTGAATCATAAAAAAAATTCACTCTCGAGGAAAAAAAGTGAGGTTCTGTCTATCTATCCATGATTTGATTTCAATTATTATCCGTGAATATTTGTAGATTCACATTAGTATAAGTTATTTCTCGTAGGCCAGGTAAAATTAAGTCTTCCTGAATAAAGGAAATAATTGCTCTTTGATACTTTGTTGTTTGTTTTCTTACAATGATAAACAATCACACCGATGATAATTGAATAAATTGAAATTAGACAGCAGTGGTTAGTGGCTCTATTGCCTGAACTGGCTATCTGAGGTAAGAGGCGTACCAACTGTTGCTTAGCCGTGGTGAGAAAAGTGATAACAATTGGCAGCAACGTGACGAGAGAACAGTGACGTTCGCTAGCAATTATTATTACAGCATACAATACATATACAGGGCGAAAATATCTATCTATATAATATCAATTTGGCTCCCAAAGAATAGCATAAAAACTCTCAGCAATCTTCATTATATAACAACAACTATTGTTATTCAATTTATCAATACATAACAAATTGGCACCCAAAGTGTGGGGAGAAATAATAACATAATAATTTGTTATATCATCAACAATATATAACAATATATATATATATATATATATATTTATCCCGCGTACAATATTACGTCCGTACGTGGGCTTCCGACCATACACTACCGCGTCCTGAATGATACAACGTCCGTATACCGGACGCAGTATTGTTTTCTATCAATAATTCCATTACTTTGAACGAATCTTCGTACTATATATTCGCAAATTGTACTCCGCTTCCAGAGCTCCCATGGCATATGAGAACAGAAAACATTCATCATCAAATGCGAGAGTTATGTACACCAGAAAAACATAATGGAGGACGTTCTATTATACGGTCTTTGAAAGTTCCAGTATACATTTAGTTCAGACAATTTCTGTTTGGGGGGCGCTTTAAATCGTGAATGCTAATATACATTGAATATACTCCTTTCACCTGTAGCATGATGATGCGTCCTCAGTCTGGCAACCATGTACCAAAATACATTTTGGTCAGTGTCTTCATGTGCAAACACGTGCGAAGTTCTGGTGCACTTTTATTTCGTAAGTAAGTAAACTTCTTTGAATTTTTTTTACCGGACTTTCATATGTTTTCACAGAAATTCAAAATTTATGAGGAGGAAAACATATCATATATTAATGCAATAGTAAATTACATCATTTTTCCCCATTTGTTCGCCAGAAATAAGTTTTTGAGAATTGCAAGTGTTTTTATTAATTTTCAAGAAATTGAGTTATTCAGAACCTTTACATATGTGTGAAAATTCACAAATTGCTTTCCGATAGTTGGTCGGCTGATTGCAGCATTGTGAGGTGGTAACTCTAACTTTTCATGTAGACTGCAGTCTTTTCCAAAGTGTTCATATTCGAGGCCGGGCATGCTCCAAAAGTGAACTGGACAGACGCTCTTTCTTTTGACGCCACATACGGTAGTTTTGGGATAGCATTATTCTAATGTGGGCGACTCCGATGCAGAACCAACATTTAGCCCAATACGATAGACAAGTTATTAAGTTCATATTTTAATTTATCCCGTATCATTCGCATTCATTTGGATCCTACTCATCTCAGAAAAAGCACATTTTTCCTTCTATTATTTCGTCTTCATTTATTTTTAGGTAAAAAAAAACAATCGTTTTCGATCTTTGCTCTCAACTTCTTTCAAATCACGACCAATGAGTTTTTGAATATTTCGTCCAGCCCTAGCAAACACAATGAGAAACTACCTTCTACCCACGAGAATCCAATATCAAGGGATCAAAACGAAACCCTACCTTCTACACCCAGAAGCACTGGAAGACTGAATGACGAAATTGTCGTCCCTCCACTCCAGAGATAACAATCCGAATGAGAATATATCTACTCACGGGAATATAACTGAATATTGTAGAGTATGAAAGTGGAAATATTGTGTCCGAAAAGTATAATGAAAAAGGGGGGATTTTGTGGCATAGAGGACAAATTATTAAATTAAAGAAGGGAAAAGCATCCTCAAGTGGGAGTAGAACCCATGACCTTATGATTTCTAGATATATGCTCTACCATCTGAGCTATTCGAGGACAAAGGATGCTTTTTTTTCTTTAATTTAATAATTTGTCCTCTATGCCACAAAATTCCCCGTTTTTCATTATATATTTGGGACACAATATTTCCACTTTCACGTCATATGGCTAAATTTCATCAGTGGTTAGAGATCATCTGCTTAGATCAGCTACTGAAATTTTCGAATGACGATGAAGTTGAGTGACAGGTAATGGATCTCGACGGCCAGTTTGATTTTTGATTCATTTCTTACATGAATATTAAATTATGGAAGAAAAGGTTCACGAGTGTTTGTCGATTCCTATGTCTTCGAGTAGCTCAGATGGTAGAGCGTATGGCTAGAAATCATAAGGTCGTTAGTTCGACTCCCACTAGAGGATGCTTTTTTTTTCTTCAATTTAATAATTTGTAGTCTATGCCACAAAATTCCACCTTTTTCATTATATATTTCGGAAACAATATTCCCACTTTCACCTTATATATTTGGCTAAATATTATCGGTGGTTAGAGATCATCTGCTTAGATCTTCTACTGAAATTTTCGAATGACGATGAAGTTGAGTGACAGGTAATGGATCTCGACGGCCAGTGATAAGTTTGATTTTCGATTCAATTCTCACATGAATATTAAATTATGGAAGAAAAAGGTTCACGAGTGTGTGTCGATTCCTATGTCCTCGAATATCTCAGATGGTTGAGCGTATGGCGTATGGTTGTGGGTTCGACTCCCACTCTATGCCACAAAATTTCCCCTTTTTCATTATATATTTCGGACACAATATTTCCACTTTCACATTATATATTTGGCTAAATTTTATCAGTGGTTAGAGATCATCGGCTTAGATCTGCTACTGAAATTTTCGAATGTCGATGAAGTTGAGTGACAGGTAATGGATCTCGTGGGCCAGTGAGGTCGTTTGGATTTTATTATTTCTCACATGAATATTAAATTATGGAAGAAAAGGGTTCACGAGTGTGTGTCAATTCCTATGTCCTCGAATAGCTCATATGATAGAGCGTATGGGTAGAAATCATAAGGTCGTGGGTTCGACTCCCACTTAAGGATGCTTTTTTTTTTCTTTAATTTAATAATTTGTCCTCTATGCCACAAAAATTCCCTCTTTTTCATTGTAGAATATTTTTTTTGGATTACCTCATAAGGTTCCATCAACAAAAAAGAGAATATTACTCACTGTAAGTTTTATGAGGAGGAATGGGAGAATACTCCTTAGAAGATAATAAGATCGATGTTGGGACTGAGGTTAGAAAAGTATAAATGAAAAAAAACATTGAAAGAGGAATGAGGACAACATTGGTGGAATGGACAGCAGATCAGGAAAAAATTGTAACAGAATATTTTCGAAAACATATAGAAATAAAATATTTCCCTCGAAGAGATATGAATGTGAAGAATCGAAGATGAAATACTCACAATTATTAGAAAACAAAGACTGAGCGAAGATAAAGTATTTGTACAAAATACATATTCTGCAAAAATTAAATATATTCTGAAACTGACTAATATGGTGATTTTATTTCTTATTTTTCAGATGACTATCTGAAACAAGTTCATTCATTTAGGAATCGTGATATTTTGTTGTATTTTAAGATTCCAGAGAATTTATTTCTGTTTTACTCTTTGAAAAAGCAGCACTAAAAGCTCTAAAGTCACACACTTGTGAGTCTAGACTGACTTGGGACTACAAACTCTCCGTAAGACAACTGGCTACGAATAATCAGGTTACTCTGATGTGGGTGCAAAGAAATCAAAGGCAATGCAGAAGCGAACAGCCCTGGAAGGGCCAGAACCCTTCTGTGATATTTTCAGCCCACATCAAGAAAGAGTTTCGGCGCTGGGAAGCTGACAAAACTGCAATCCACTGGAATAAGGTTCCAGGGCAAAGATAAGCGAAAAAGATTTTGGGCTCATCGCCAAAGAAAGCTGAACAGCTTCTCGAATTGGACAAGCAAGACTTGAAACTGCTACTGCTCACCGGACATTGTCCTCTGAGGTATCACTTCAAAAAACTGGAGAAATCAGACAGTGAACTGTGTCGTTACTGCGAGAATTTCGCTGGAATTGCAGAACACTTGCTTTGCGACTACCAAGTGCTGTTTTGCAGAAGGCTTGACTTCTTCGAAGAAGTTATACTAACGACCTTATCCACCAGGAACTTAGCTCCCAGGAAACTGATACTCTGTGCAGGGAGTCTCGGAATCCCGGGTCTTGAATAGGTGAAGGGTAATGTACAGAAGACCTCACAGATCGAGGTACGGAGGGGCTGAGAAGCCATATCAACCCCCCTATGTTCTACTCTTTTGAAATGTATTTACTTACGAATCTTTCGAAAATTATTAGTTTATTTATATATACAGCGTACTATTTCTGTAAGCTCAATCAGTTTTTTTTTCCCAAATCTTGTCTGTTTTCATTGTCACGAATACACTACTTCCACAGCAACAATATGTTCAGTGGTAACAACAGCAAGCTGGTGAGTACCCACACTATGGAAATCCGGATACGCTGGATCAACGCGCTAGGTTATCCTGCTACCGAATCATTTTAGCCACGGTGGGTCCGCCTGATGAGGCTACTGGCTCTGGGATGTCAGTACCCGAGAGAATAAATGCGCCGCTTCCCGCCAAGTCAGCAAAGAATACAATCATCAGTGCCCATAGATAAAGGACGTCTTTACCGAATACGGTATGTTTTTCATTGGTCAACTATCTATCACCCTGCCCCCCAGAGTCCAACACCTTGTGGCGAGGCAACGGCAAGCCTATGGGGAGGCCCTCTTCCCCTGCATACCCATGTCAACATGAGAATTCCAATATCAGCAAGATTTCTCTCGCATCAACTATATCCGCCGCTTACTTTCTTTCAAAAGCTACTAGATATGCTACGATGTTAACTGAGAGGGGACATGAACCAGCTATGTCTGGGATCGCCACAAGTATCACCCCCTGTCGGCCTAAACACATGGCGGGCCTAGGCTCAACACTTTTTCCTCAGTTGATATTATGGAAAATTGAATGAATAAATTTTGATTAGCAAGGGGTCAATTTTCCGAAGAGAAGGACGTCATATTAACTATAGTTTGATTCTCTCAATTAGTATTACCATAACAGGTGAGTGATGAGATAAGGAAAAGTTGTGTTGTGGTTATCAACCTGAAAAAGCACAAAAAAAAACAAATATATAATGACAACATAAACGATTCCAAAACCCAGTTCTCTGTGAATTTTATGGAACGTTGGATAATTAAATAGTTTTCTACATTTTTCCAATATTCAATAGTTTTCGAGTAGTAAATTTCAAATAATTCAAAGAACTCTGGAAATTTTATAGTCTGCTGGGATCGGGGATGTGTTGTATCTGTCATATTTTTGTTGCTGTAATTAAACACCATCTTTTATTAACATATCATTCATGACTGGTCCCCAGCAATTATGATATTTTTTATGTGTAGTTATACATATAATGGAAGACATCACCTAATGGCCTAATCATTCGGAGACATCAGAAAAGACTCAATTTAGGGAACGAAACTGATTAATTACAATAATAGGATTATTCAAATGATTTCATTTATATAACCATAATTTATTATTTTTAGGATTATTTACTATTATACTAATTATATATCAAGGATGACGAGATATTGTTCGAGAAAGAACATATCAGGGTTTACATACTATAAAAGTAACTTGAGGATTACGATGAGGAATAATTTTATTTATTACTTCAGAAGTATTTTTTTTATTTCCTTCTTTCGGCGATTCTTCCATAATTTATTACAGAAATAAAATAATTGATAAAAAACCTTTTTGAAGACAAGCTTCTATTCAAATGCACTAAAAAGTAAAGAATAATTGCTTTGGATGTGTGACGTAGGTTATTCCTATGCATTTTTGTTGAAGCATCGTTATTATGAGGCCTTTTTTCCTGTAAGTTCTGAGCTATCTAGTCCTTCAATGAGGAGACTATCTAGAGATTAACTCATTCGCCATCCTGGAGTTGCCATCTTCAATTCATGAATTTCAACTAAAAATCAATAATCTTTGACTCAATTCGTAATCTCCGACCCCAAAAACCCCGACATACTAATTTTGAATCGAATCGGGCCGACATACCAATTTTGAATCGAATCGATCCATAATCACAAAACTCGCCCGCCATATTGGGTTTGTTGATCAGAAATCGTTCATCTCTGACCCCGAAAACCCCCACATACCAATTTTGAATAGAATCGGACCATAAACACAGAGATTATTGGCCATCTTGGAGCCGCCATTTTGATTTTATAAATTTTGAAGAAACACTCCTAATCTTCGACCATGAAAACTCCCACATACCAATTTGAATCAAATTGGACCATAAACCTGAATCTCGTCCGCCATCTTGAAGCGCCATTTTTTTTTCTTCTAACAGTAACTCCATGAGCTGCCATTTCAATTCCATAAAATTTGTCAAAACATTCATAATCTTCGACTCCGAAAACCCCCACACACTAGTATTGAATAGAATCGGACCATAGTCACAAAACTCTTACACCATTTTGGAGCCGCCATCTTGAATTCATGAATTTCGACAGAAAATTAATAATCTCCGACCCCGGAAATCCTCACACAAATTTTTTAATTGAATAGGACCATAATCATAAAACTTGTCCGCCATCTTGAATTTTTTTATTTTGACAGAAATTTCACATTCTCCGTCCCTGAATACCTCCACATACCAATTTTGAATCGAATCGTACCATAATCACAAAACTTGTCCATCATCTTGGAGCCGTCATTTTGTTTTTTTTTTCCAACGAAACTTTCATACTGCATTGTCACCGGAATTATGATCACCTGCCGAATTTCAGCTCAATCGAATGTCGGCAAGTGTTCCAGAAAAGGATTAAAAATTTTGAACCGGAAAGAATGACAGCATATGAACGAAGCGAGTTGAATAAAAATGTGTAATAAAACATGGCAACAGCGCTGGATGCCGTATCGTGCTGAGTATGAAAGATATTATGCAAATTGGACGCAGTATCATACTAAATATGAAACAAATAATTCACCGGACGTGATAATGATATGATGGTGAAAGGACGCAATATTATATAAGAATACTTTTTTTTATTTTTGGAATTTTTGATAATCTGAAACCAGCTTTGAGTAGGATTTTTTGTGTAGAACCAGTATACTCTATCAGAATTGACCTAGATAGCGTATTTCTGGTGGACGCAGTAACGTACGCTTCATGAAAGGACGCAGTATTGTATGCAAGATGTATATATATATATATATATATATATATATATATATATATATATATATTGCGACGATTCTGAGTCAGCATGTTCAGTTTTTCGAAGGAAAGGAATAGTTTTTTATCATCCTCTGTACTAAAAAATGTCAGTCATAAAAGTGCAATGAATAATCAATTTGCCAAACGGTGTGAATTGAAGAAAATCATTCACCAATTCTAAACGAAAGAATGTTGCCAAATATTTCATCATGATTTCTCATAAAGAGGGCTGTGATTCGGCAGTATCGCTTTCCTTCGACAATAGAGTTGATATGAAGCGTTCAACAGATGTTTCCTGGAAAGGTCAAAGATGAGTGATATCGGACAAACGTCGAGGCCACTAAGATCCTGCGATTCTACGCTCTTGTCTGATGCGTTTCCTTGGATGTATGTGTGGGCTCCTGCTGAAAGCATAGGCGCAAAATTAAATGATTTCCAGGGGATATTGTATGGGAAAAGAGTATGATAATTCTGCGAACAAAATATTGGATTCGTGAGGGTAAGAATGGGTTCAGTTTGATTCGTTCGAAATTATGAACAGGATGTTCATAAAATCTGTGACTGAAAAATAAACTCTATTCACCAGCTTCCGTCGTTCAAGTTAACCTCCTAGAGAGTATTCATGTTGAAAAAGGAAACATTTTCAATTGAAAATATATTGGAAATATTTTTCTGAAAATTCAAAAACCTATAGTTCGTAAAATGAAGTTGTGGAGTAATAAACTCTCATTTAGTAAGCAAAATCCATACAGAGAGGCTCGTGCATATTCAGTTTTAGAACCTTTATAAAAATAGCAAAACAACTGTTGTTTATAATTCGTTAGGTAGTGCCCCCGGCACAATATCTATTTGTCGGATTATGCCATTGTCAAGGGATTTAAAATTCTGACCAGACACCTCACAGTGGTGTATCTTGAATTATAATTTATGTTTAAAATATAATGGTAAATATTTTATGGAAATATTCAGGTTAACGTCAAATATTACTATAGAATGTTATTCCTTAACAATTAGAAAATAGTAAGTTGTTGTGTATTTTCACCGATTATAGTATTTTGGAAGTTGAAAACCAGAAATGCTGCAGTCATTAGTTATATAAAAATAATGGGATCAAAGGAGAACGATGTTATTGCTAGCCTCGAATTATTACAAAAAATTATTTGTATGAAGTTACAATTAATTTCAAAGATAAGCTGCCTTAAGAGTCACTGTCAAATTTAGTTCACAAAATCGAGTGGGTAAATTGTGATGAAATTTATTTCGGACAAACAAAACAATTATTAGGGAATAGTGTGAAACAACACAGAAATGACTGCAGGGACTTATCTTCTCGATCTGCAAAAACCGCGCTATCAGAACACCAACCATAATATGGGTCATAATTTTGATTTCAAAAACGTAGAAGTTTTGGATCGTGAAGAGAACGAGCATAGAAGATTAGTTTTGAAAATGGTAAAAATCTATCGCCATAAAAATTCAGTCAATAGACTAACGGACGTTAAATATCTTAGTAAAACTTTTAATAATATAATCGCTTTCGCCATCACTTGAACTTTTGCTAGCTTCAATTTGTGAGACCGGTCTACGACAGAATAAACCCTACTTTCGTTTGAAAGGTGTATATATATATATATATATATATATCAATTCACTCATAGATATTAAAGAACCCCTTAGAAACTTTTTATTTAAACTTTTTTCTGTAGTGTAAATTGTTTCATTCATTCTCGAATACCAGTTGTTAGAGGATCTGTTAGTTATCTGAATTTTAAACATTGTATAAAGTTCAACGACGCATTAACACAATGCAAAACTCCAATATATATGACCATGTACTTCATACCGCTAATTACGCCTGAGGTGAGTTTATATCTCAATATTGAAGTTTTATTGTTTCAATGTTGTCGTTAACTATATCTATATATATATATATATATATATATATATATATATATATATATATATATATATATATATATATATAAAGGTGAATTTGGAAATTTTTCAGTGACTGAAGATTATCCTTGGGGTCGCAGTCATATAATATATTGGCCTGATAAAGTAAAACTCTTGTTTAACTTGTCAAGGATAATCTTCAGTTACTGAAAATTTCCAAATTCACCTTTTGTGCCAATTAATCCAGTCAAGATACTACCTTTCTCTCTCTCTCTCTCTCTATATATATATATATATATATATATATATATATATATATATATATATAGCTCTGAAGAAGCGAACAATTTATTCGCGAAACGTTAGCAAAGACGTAGATTAGTTTTATTTGTCCAATACCCAGCAATCGTGTCGAACAAGATAGATCTGGCCGCAATCACTACAACACTATGAGCAGGACGTTCATAAAATCAGATGGGGAATCATCTGCGACTGAAAGATAAACTTTAGGCACTATCTTCCATCGTTCAAGATAACCTCTTGGGAGGTATTCATGTTGAAAAGGAAAATGATTCTGATTTGAAAATATAATATGAGGATTTTTCTGAAAATTGAGAAATCCACGACAATAATGAAGTTATTTTTCGTAATATCTAACCGAAAGCAACTTTTTCTCCGGCTGAAGTTACGCTGATCATTGAACTACATCTGAGAGATATCAAGAAATAACACTGACTCAAAACAAAAAATCTGATAGTAAAAGTTCGCATTTTTATTCAAATTGTTATTTGATTTTCTTTTCCAGTCATAATTAGGAACTCATATAGATGGATGAGGCAAAGAAGAATGTTTTCCAAAAAGTAGTACTCTAGGTCTTCAATACATTTTTGTCAACGAAAATCTATTTCACGCTTTCACGGTCATCAGGAATGCTGAAAATTCGCAATATACCGGATGTCCCGTATAGCGGTTCCAATGGATTATCTCAGCCAGTTCGAAAGATAAAAATTTGAAAATTTCATGATCTCCAATTCGTTCAAGGAACCTTCAACTGAGAGGAAAAAATTGAAAGTCACTTCCGGTTTGACCGGAAGTGATTCTGACTTTTTTATTTCAAATAGCACCCTGTATTTTTTTGCAATTTTTTATTTCTACTAAAAATTATCTTTCCAACGATGTATCACACTTTGTATTTTACATTTGATTTGATGGAGAAAACGTCAATTGAAATTTCAAATTGAAAGAATTGCAGTAGGCTATATTTTGTGTAATCTTCGTCCGTAGCATTTTTTTTTTCAAAAACAGTACACTTTCTATGAAATGATCCACTTGTTGCCAAATTCGAAGCCAAGCGTGTGAAATACATAGCGCTTGGCATTCGTCTATCAGGGTATTTCTCTCTGTATGCACGCGTAGGGCACCCCAACGATTATTTTCGCATTTTCCATAAATCAGTATCATATCCAATTCCTCTTGATTAGTGAAGTTATCATCATTTTCACTGTTATTCATTTTCGAAAGTTGGTTTCTCTGACACGCACACAACTATTGAGAATTATTAACTGTCAAAGTTATAAACAAATGTATTCACATGTTTCCATGGCCCACTAAGGTTTTCATTTAAAAATTATTAATTCTTCCAGTTCTACTACAATTCTAATAATTTGAAATTTCTCGAATGCAAAATTGTTCATGAATTATCAATTATTATTGAAGTCAAAATCAAGATTACACAAAATATCATAGCCTACTGCAATTCTTTCAATTTGAAATTTCAATTGACGTTTTCTCTATCAAGTCGAATGTAAAATAAAAAGTGTGATACATCGTTGGAAAGATAATTTTGAGTAGAAATAATAAATTGCAAAAAATAAACAGGGTGCTATTTGAAATAAAAAAGTCAGAGTCACTTCCGGTCAAACCGGAAGTGACTTTCAATTTTCGTTTTTCACAGTTGAAGGTTCCTTGAACGAATTGGAGATCATGAAATTTTCAAATTTTTATCTTTCGAAATGGCTGAGATAATCCATTGGAACAGGTATACTGGGACACCCGGTATATATATATATATATATATATATATATATATATATATATATATATATATATATATATATATATACTTGAAACTGCGACTGAAAGCCTATTGGAGATGGCTACAGGTAGGATTATAGCGATGCACTATAAGGAGTAACTTGGTGGACTGGTTGATAGCAAAACTGAACCCAGCTGGAGGGAAGATTCAAGACTTGGTAGTGCTAACGGCTAACGAGTGCACCAGCCCAGCGTGATGAGGATAAATGAAGCTTTTTCCTTAGCATAGTGTGGCAAGTTTGTCACGAGAGGTAGCACTTGTGGTGGGGACAGACATCAAACCTTCTCCTTTCAAGATAGTGTCATTCAAGTGATACAGTTGAATTATTTAAATCAATTCAATAAATAGGATATTTCTTTCAATAACCACAGTGCCAACAAAACATTGTAGTTTTGCGAACTGTACTTTGGATAATCGATATCCAGAGGGAAACGTATTTCTTATACCATTCGTAAAACCTCACATTGATGAGGTTAGATGTAATAAATAGATCCAGGCCTCGAGGAGAGTGGATTTAACGAAAGAAAAAGTTAATGAATATTCATATGTTTGCTCTAAACATTTTATGGGTGGTGAAGTTCCAACTGAAGATATTCCTGATCAAGTTTCTGTATAAATTAGTAAGGTAGGTTATGTAAATGTTGAGGGGTCGTGCTCATGCTCCCTGAAAATAGCTGTTTGACTTTTCTTACGTGTTTTTGCCTCCTGAACACGACTTCTTGGCGGCCTCATACCGTTTCCGAAATATATTCACTTTCTCCTTCTTCGAGAGGTCATTTTCAGGCACCGTTTTCGCGCACAAATATCATTCACAATGCCTCCTTATTTTTACCAGTTCGAACTACTATTACCAAATCACTTATTTTTGGCACAAAATATAGCCGGTTTTATCGGAAAGATACAAACTTTTCCCCTTTGACTAATGAAATTTTGTAAATGATGTAAATGTTAAAGAGTATTTTTTCGATGAAACCGGTAACATTTTGTGCAAAATTAAGGCGAAAATTAGTGATTTGGTGTTTGTAGTTCAAGCTGGTTGAAAAAAGGAGGCATTGCGGATGATTGTTGTGCGCGATAACGGTGCCTAAAAATTATCTCCTGAATCATATTCACTGTGATTAATTAATTATTTTTTTTTGTTCGGAAATTTCAAGATTCCGATAAGCATGCTACGGTTTCATTGTTGCAATTATTATCCTTCTTTGCTCCTTGAACGTTGTCTTCTGTCAAAATCATTTTTTTACGTTTATTTTTACATGTATTTTAATGCTGTAATGTTTGTCCCTACCGGACTACCAGCGCTGCTAGTCGGGAATTTTTCGAATTTGAGGAAAACGGCTCATTGTGGGTGATGAGAATTAGAACTGATAGATGATTCCAGTAAAACTGTTTCATTTCTCTTGACTTAGTAATGAATATCAGCTTATCAAGCACCGTCGATTAATTTGTGGTATATTAATAATGACGAGAGGCCTTTGGACCTTCAAGGTTGTCCATTGGTGGAACACTATTATAATACCCTTGCTGCAGTCTTGAGGTGGTAATGGACCCTACAAGAAGTGGACTGGAAATATTTTTTTCGAATATGAACATGAAAAAAGAATCATATGCGACTGAAAGAAACTTCATCCACTCTCACCATTCAAGATATCCTCTAGGGATATTGAAAAGAGAAAAACATTCAGAATAAAATCATAAATATTTTTTTTTCTAAAAATGGAAAGATCTACTATAAAAATTTGAGTATTTTCTGTAATATATAATAGAAAATAACGGCTTCCCCAGGAAAGTAGTTGCCCGCTTAACCTTAGATCTTTCAATGCCAATTTGTCGAACCATCTGTAGGTTTTCTTTTCCGGCGTACCTATAGGTGTTATAGACTCGATGATGGTTCTGTTTATGCTGTGTCTTGCTTCGGTCAGAGCTCTTCGGACCTCTGGCTGGGCCAAAAAGCCTGGAACCGGTATGCGGATGGTTGGGCGAACACGACATAAATTAAACATAATCAGAAAGAAACATTTGCATTCGATGTCCATTTATATGGAGGTGTGCATGGATTTTCAGGTGAATATCATTCAACGTTCTGCGTGGTATTTGCCAGGAAAGTAGTTGTTTTTCCCCTGTGATCTACCATTTTCTGGTTCAATTTATATTGAACTTTTGTTGTGAAGGAGACTGCACTTCGATTTTTCCATCTGTAGGTTGTTCGTTCCTACGTACACTCGTTGACTTGATATACAAACTCAACATCAACTTTATGCATATTCTAGCCGAATATCGGAATGATAATGAATAAAACAGTTGATGATGCGATTGTCTGAGCGTTCTCAATAAACATGATATCTTTATAGATTGACTGCTTATGCCTGAGGCTTTGCCCGCGTATATTTCCAGGAGGTTATGATTTCGTATACACTTTTTATTCGATGAAGAAATATGAGAAATATAATTCTGATGAATATGGCTCCACGCTAACATTTCTCGTTCTCCAACATGAATAAAAAATTAGTACAGATGGAATTTTAAGGACATTTTCCCCCTAAATTCATAGGGTTTTCACTGAAAACAATTCGATGAATACTGTAATCATAATTGTCATTGAAATGGAATGCACCAAGGTTGGAATTAGCGTCCAGTCTTGCTTGTTTCTCGTTGATCGTTTGTTTCAGACGAGCGCGCTTGAGCAGTACGTACTTAACGGTGTCCAGTCTTGCTTCCCGTTGCTCGTCTGTTTCTGAAGCTTGTTATGCCTTTTTTATGTGCTTGAGATATAGATCCACAATTCGCTTGTAGTTTGGGTGACATTATTAGAAAACAGCAAAAGTTATACTTTTCGACGACAATTACATATGCACTGAAGCAAAGAAAATGTTTATATCTATTATCTATTGTAGACCGCAGATTGGAATTCCTCAATCAACATCACTTGATATGTCATACTCGAACTGAAATGTGGCGAAAACTCACGAACTGCCGCTAAATATTTTTTTGGCGTTGACATTTTGTCGTTCGGACAGACACAAGTAGAGTATCAAGTGTTATTTTAGATTCAATAAATGCCTTCAAAACACAAAAAAATAGGGACACTTAAATAGAACACTGTACAACAGAAATAGACGAGTACGCACTCTTCACGTGCAGGGGTCCGTGAAACTGACTCTATAAAAAATACAACAAATAGACCACGGATTGGTAGATATATGCAACAAAAACATAGGACTACACAGTGAAAATATTCGGCATATTCAAAACACAAAGATATAGTTCATTCTACTGATCAAAATACTTGGAATATGCGAACAATATATGGTCTCGGTCTAGGTCTCCTTCTTGATCGCAATGATCACAATTTTTGTTGAGAATAATATCTATCGGGTAAAGATATTGTGGATATGCATGTCTCGAAAACACACAAACTGCCGCCAAACTATATTGATTACACTCATCTGTTGAAAGGACTCACGCGCCACCTTTTGTTGAATGGTTGTACTCATTCAGAATCTTTCGTGGATGTACGCACAATAACTCACCAAAGTTTATTCGCAATCGGATGAATGGTATAGGAACGCATTCGGAACAAATAAAGGAACATTCGTTTATATATATATATATATATATATTTATATATATATATATATATATATATATATATATATATATATATATTTTATAATTTTATGTAATATATTTGAAATAAAAATTGAATTTAATATGTAAGATTTTTTGAAAAAATGATAATAAAATTCCTCAATTGAATATTGATAGAAAGATTTTTCTGTGAATTGAAAAATCGACGATTAAAATGAAGTTATTTTTTGTGAATGTCTAACAGAAAACAACTACTTCCCCGGCTAGAGCCACGCTGGACATTGAACTACATCTGATATAGTGACTAAAGTTAATCTTTCAGTCGCAGATGATTCCACATCTGATTTTATGAACATCCTGTTCATATTTTCAACAAATCAATAGTTGTTGTTATATAATGAAGATTGCTAATAGTTTTTATGCTATTCTTTGTGAGCCAAATTGATATTATATAGATAGATGTTTTCGCCCTGTATTAGTATTGTATGCTGTAATAATAATTGCTAGCGAACGTCACTGTTCTCTCGTCACGCTGCTGCCAATTGTTATCACTTTTCTCACCACGGCTAAGCAACAGTTGGTACGCCTCTTACCTCAGATAGCCGGTTCAGGCAATAGAGCCACCAGCCATTGCTGTCTAATTTCAGTTTATTCAATGGTCATTGTTATGATAGTTGATCATTGTAAGAAAATAAACAACAAAGTATCAGAAAGCAATTATTTCCTTTATTCAGGAAGACTTAATTTTACCTGGCCTACGAGAAATAACTTATACTAATGTGAATCTACAAATATTCACGGATAATCATTAAAATCAAATCATGGATAGACAGACAGAACCTCACTTTTTTCTCGAGAGTGAATTTTTCTTTTATGGTTCAAAATAAAGTGAAATAAAGTTCTTCAGATGTTAGATACGTTATTTGTGATATTGTTCATGGACCGGATGTGCACTATTGAAGTTTTTATACCTGCTGGAGATGTCAGTGTTCAAGATATGCCCTGAAACTGGATCCTTTCCCACTCCAAGCTCTATCAGTAACTCCAATACCATAAATCAGGAACCATACATATGCAGAATTCAGCTTTGGACACTTGGATATGTTGTATAATTAAGGTAATATTGGTTTTTCGCTTCTAATGTTGGAATTATTTCATTTTTTCTTTCTCCCAAAATGTTGCGTGGCATTCCCTTGTAAATTTATTTTCGATTTCCTTGTGGCTTTGTTTTCTGCTCCCTTGGATACCAATTTTCCCTCTTCTTTTTCATTTGAATATTTGAATTCACGCACCAAATTGTCACATTTCACTGTTTGGGTTCATCTTATATAATTTATATATACAACTATTTTCCCATTCTTATTACTATGTACATATTTCAATAATAATTGCTTATGACATCACTCCGTTGCTATTCTCTCACAATTTCCAATTTTCCATATGACCATCTATTTCCTGATTGGCTAATCTTATCAAGAAGTTTGCTGTTCTACCATTGGCTACTTTTAGTTAGCTACAATTTCATATACTGTATGTTTCAAATTTATAAATGTGTTGATCACTTTTTATTCATGAACATTTTGTAAAACTAGACTTCTTGTTGTCTTCTTACCAATTATGGGTTATAATCATTATGACAGTGTATGAAATTGATTGTGTTATAGTATTTTGACATTTTTATCTATCCATATTATACATAGGCTTACAAATAAATAGAACTTCCAAAATTATGTCAAAACAATCTCTTGAAACTAATAACTATTTGGTAATTATTCTTTTTTGTGAGTTTTTTCCTTTTAAAACTTATAACTGGCATAACATAACATAACAATACATATATATATATATATATATATATATATATATATATATAATAGAGGGTATTTTTTGGGGTTGTTTGTATAATATAAAAAAAAAAATATAAATTGTTTTTTTTAAAAAATTTCACAAAAACATATATATATATATATATATATATATATATATTAAATATATATATTAAATATATATATATATATATATATATATATATATATATGTATTAAATTAAACAACGATTACAAATATACGTGTACCACCAAATTATCGAATCATCACTCAATATAAATAAATAGATATAATCATATAAATACTTGTGCATCATCATGAAGAAGAGGAAAAAACCACCAACCCAAAATGATGGTCCAGCACAATATATTCGTACTAAACTGTTTCAGCTGAAATAAACCCTGAAGAAGACTGCAAACCCAGTCGAAACGTCGTAAATGAATTAGAGTACCTATTCAAATCATCATAACTTCCAATACATGAACCAAACTCCCAAGAATCAACAAAATTCATAAAAACTTCCTGTTCAAGAAAATCTACACACCATATATATAAATATATATATATGAATATATTATTATGATGATAATATTATTGCTAGTATTCTGATTTTTATTATTTTTAATTGTTATTTTTATTTTTTTAATAACTAGTCATCATAATAAAATATTTGCGATGTGTTATGATAAGTTTGATTAATTGATTTTTTTCAATTGAATATTTTAAAAAGAAATACGTATTATAACAGTAATAAAATATCCGGCTATGTTGGTTACTCTTTTTCAAATACTCTTTTACCTGTATTCTTTTACCTTATCCCAGCTCAGTCGATACGCCTATGGAAACATGATATTACTCCCTCTCGAAGCAGGATTCAGTAGTGCCATCTAGTTGCTTTTTTCGAAGTCAATGTTCAAATTACGGTTTTGTGAAAATTGCAGGTTTTAATGTGATCAACAGATGAGTAATGAATGCAGAAAATAGTCAAATAATTATTCTTTTATCAAATAAAAAACTTGAATGTACCTATCCTGCGAAAATTAACTTATGAGTAGTGTTTTTGTCAAAATAGTGATATGTGAGAAGTGAAGTACTTTGCTAATGTACAAATCAAATGACATTTGAAAATAATAATTGTAGGTTATATTAAATTATACGAACACAATCAGAAATACTGCTCAATAACAGTGAAAGATGTAATGAAAGTACCTGTTATCTGTTCACTTGTGCTTTTCTTGAGTCCTAGAGGTATCCCTGGCTAGTGGATTCTCCTACTACTGTGTCCAGGCCCGTTTCTTTTGTTGGTTGGTTGGAAGCTGACGAGCCAGAGACAGGGTTGGCACTTAGCTTCCCTTGACTGCGACCAGCTGGGGTCTATTGTATCATTCTGTCGTCAGTGGTTCCTCATTCTTTTGTTGGACGATTTACGGATATGGATATTGCTGTGTCCTGGAGTTAATAAGTTTTTCCTAGGTAGTTTTATCGTTTCTGGATATGTTATATGGTTGTCATTCGGCTGAATTGTTCCTATTCTCGTAGTATTGTCGTATTTCTGAATAATACATTTCATCCTCAAATAATTTTTTTACCTCCTCGCCAAATCCTCTTTATTTTTCTTCCTGGCAACCATAACTTGGTATTATAAACGTTTCGCCTCTGGACGAAAATATATGTATAATAACTCTTCAATTTCACTATCACACAGTCGTCGTATACAAACAAAACGAGCAAACACAACACGCTATCGAACCAATATTCAATAATTGTATCATACAGCACTGAATAATTCATATTTCCTAAGAATAATGATCACCAAGATTATTTTATGAACCAACTAGCTGTACACGTATAGAATAAAAAATATTGAACCAATTCAATTCAGAGTTTTATTCAATTCGAAAGTAAGTAACATGACAATTTCACAATTCATAATATTATTTCCAGGTGTTAATTACAATTTCAATTTAGTTATTACAATTTCGATAGAGTACAGATCCAACTCACTCCATATACTGGAAACCTTTCACCTAAGCATAAGCGTGCTTGTGTTGTGTCAGGTATCCCATATTTAGAAGGAGATTTTTTTTATGTCAATTAGCGTCTATTTGGTGATTCTGGAGAATGGAGGTTTGAAAAGTGTATGTTCAATATACATTTTCGATTGTAGGTTGATTGTGTCGTACAAATGATTTTATGGCTATTCTGTATTTGTTAGTATTTGTGATATTCCTGGACTCAGATGGTAGAAGGTTGAAGAGTTTTGGGCCAAAATAATGTACAAATCTCTATTAGTGACTTTTTTTAAATAATGGCATGTGAACAGACCCTTTTATAACAGATCTGGTTTCTTTCTCAATAGTTGTCCTCAGATAGTTAGCTTTATTGTGAAATGTCCATATTAAACATGAGTGGGAATAAAGACTTCTTATATTGAATAATTTGACTTCCTCATAGGAAAAAAAATACCGGAGATGCCCCCGGCCAGGAGCGAAACATCTTAAATATCATAATTTAAGTTTAATTTCAACAGGAGAATTCCAATCCCAAGAACTTCCTACCAAAAAGAGAAACATATACCATAATTTAAGTTTGATTTCAATGAAAGAATCCCAATCCCAAGAACTTCCAACCAAAAAGAGAAACATATACCAGGATTCAAGAATACCTCACTACCCAATATATATATATATATATATATATATATATATTAAAATTATATTTATATATTAAAATTCTAGAGATTATCCCTACATACAAACAAACTGATTTTACAAATGTTACCTCTTTATAATATTAGTATAGATAGATAATCGCATGTATAAGGTACCAGAATACCAATTACGTTACTAACTGAAGAAGGAACAAAGACTCGAATAATTATACGGCATAGTGTCGCTCTAATATAAATAATATGCTAGAAAATCATTCTGAATTCATTTGAATTTTTCTATATGGCTGATATTGTTATGCTATTACACACCAAATTCATATAAATAACATCGCGAAACTGAATAATTCCAATTCTGTATTTGCTTTTCAATCTCAATAGAAATAACTGCCAATTTGTGAATGTTCAAACAGATCCAGTTTCAAATTAAACCAGCTCTAACTAGAAATGTTCAAACGGAATCTGTTCTGCATGGTCTGCATATTTAAATAATTTGTAAATGCGGAAATATTTCTATTTGTTGAATAATCTCATAGAATTTTTATGAACGCCAATGCAGTTCTGTTTACTTCACATGAACTGATTGGCTGGCAATATTATGTGAAAAAAACAATTATATTTATTTTCAAAAATGAAAAACTCATATTTTAATACATTTATCTTTGAAAGAGGCCATTGAAATACATATTGAAATTCTATAATGGTATATTGTTTTACGAGTGACGAAAGTAACGAGTGAAACACTATACTTTTTCTACAAGCCAGTTTATATAATAATATGCTAAAAAAGAACGATAAACAAATATTTTATTTCAAATTGAAAATAACACAATTTTTTCAAATATTACACACGATTTAAATATTGGTTAATTGTTACATTCGAGCAATTATTCAAAATTATAGGAGTATTACAATCAAGATTTTTATGTATTGAGGTAGATCATGTCACATATGTTATGTTGTTAACTGATGTCACTCCAGATGAAGATGCGTCGTAATCCAGTGGACGGAGGTTCATATATATTTTTGAAATCTCGTAGAAGAACCCAGGTACTTTTGTTTTTGTATTACGTATTGTAACTAAGAGTATATTGCTGGACTAAAATGTTTGAAATAGTGTTATTGGTCTAAAAACAAATGTGGCAATCCTCGTTGAAACATTTGAATATGTTTTCAATGTCATTGGAAACTTTACTGATGAATGGGATAGAAGAATAGCTTGTAGGTGAAATTGGAGAATATAAGTTGACATTTATAAAAGTGTTGTTTGTACGTTTTGTCTATAAGTTGTAATGGGTAGCCATTGTTGATCCCAATTTGTTTGATGATTTTCAATTCAGCGTTGAAATTTTATTGGTTGAAAGGAATAGAAAACAATCTGTTGAAGAGTTCTGTAAATAGAAAATTCAAAATTTTGGTTACTTTTTTCAATCAATAGATCTAGAAAAGGTAGGCTATTACAAGACTCGATCTCCATCGTGAACCTTATGGAGTTATGTAGAGATTTCAAGAAGGAGAGTAGTTAATTTTATTCGGATATGTTCCTATTGAGAAGGAAAAAAAGATAAAATATTTTTTTGTCAAAAAACGTGAAATCGGGGAGTTGTGATTCTAGGTTATGGAGGAATATTTCAGCGAAAATAGGTGAAATATTGTTGCCCATCGCTAGTCCACTAAATTCAAAGAAATTTTGTTTTAACACGGTATCCAAAAGATGGATCAAGTTCAAACAGTGGAAAGCATTCACACCACAATTGAACAATATATTCCTAAATAGGGCGATGCAGTCCTCCGGCGGAACACTGGGAAAGAGGTTAACAATATCAAATGAGACCAGAACAAACAAACAAACTCAATTTTGTTTACCTCTTTCCCAGTGTTCCGCCGGAGGACTGCATCACCCCAGTTAGAAATGTATTGTTTAATTGTGGTGTGAATGATTTCCACTGTTTGAACTGTGCCTTCTGTTCGACACCGTGTTGAAACAAAATTTCTTCTACCAACTCTCTGGACTAGCGATGGGCAGCCATCTTTCACCTCTTCTCGCTGAAATGTTTCTCCATAACCTTGAATCCCAACTCTCCAATTTCACGTTTTTTGACAAAATGATATTTTTTCCTTTTTTTCCTATTAAATGGGAACACATCCGAATTAAATTTACTACTCCCCTTTTTGAATTATCTACATAACTCCATGAAGTTCACGATGGAGATCGAGTCTTGTAATGACCTACCTTTTCTAGATCTATCGATTGAAAAAAATAACAAAAATATTCAATTCTCTATTCACAGAAAACCCACCTACACAGATAGTATTATTTCTTTCTCATCTAATCATCCTTCCTCACATAAATTGGCTGCGTTCAACTCTTTATTACAGATTGTTTTCAATTTTTTTGAACCAAAAAAATTTCAACGCTGAATTAAATATCATCAAACAAAGGGAGATCAACAATGGCTACCCATTACAACTCATAGACAAAACGTACAAACGACACTATAAATCTACTTATATCAACATATACTCTCCAAGCTTATCTACACGCTATTCTTCGCCATTCATCGATAGGGTTTCTTATGACATTAAAAACATCTTCAAACGTTTCAACGAGAATTGTCACATTTGTTTTTACACCAACAACACTATTTCAATCATTTTAGTCAGTAACAACAATGAATCCAACCCGTTTGACAACTCAGGTGCATACGAAATCAGTTGCTCCGAACCCTCTTGCAATGCCAAGAACATTGGCCAAAGTGGTGGGGAAATCATTACTAGAGTGAAAGAACATAAGAAAATTATAGACAAATATTCGGAGAAGCATCAAAACAATTATATGGTAGAGATCAATTTTAATAGATCCTTCGCTAACCATATTATCCATTCTTATCATTCGTTAGACAAAAAAATATAAAAATACTTCACCGTTCTAACAAAGGTCATTCATTTAATACTCTTGAAATATCTTCATTACATCATTAAACGAACGAATCAACTTTGATTGTATACCCTTCTCCAATTCTTTACATTTCCTATAAGAATATGATTGCTATTACACACATCACGAATATATATATATATATATATATATATATATATATATATATATATATATATATTTATATATATATATTCAAAAAAACGGTGTTACTCCTTGCCTTTACATAATGTTTAAATAATTCTGTGCTGTTCTTGCCCCCCTTAGTCTGGTTGATATTATCACATAAGATGGCGCCACAATAACGATCTGTTCTTATGATTAGTTTCAATGGTGCCATACTTGGCAGCGCCACTGTGGTATGTCATCTGTCCGTAATTGTTGGTTACACCTAACATTAACTTGTGCATTCATTAATAATTTAAATGATAATTCACCTCTTCTTCAGTTTTTGGAACTTCCAACAATTCGACATCCTCTTAACCTTCAAGCTTTTGACTTCGACTTCAACATGTATTCAATGTTAGGATACATTTTTCATGTAAGTATATCTTTCACAGCCCCCATCTTGTGCTGGAAGATGTTCTTGTCAACTATTGTAGTTTTCTTTTTTTTTGTAGCTCTACATATTGCTGAGGTTGAACCTTTGAAGGTTTGAA
Source organism: Gonioctena quinquepunctata (assembly GCA_018342105.1). NCBI lineage: Eukaryota > Metazoa > Arthropoda > Insecta > Coleoptera > Chrysomelidae > Gonioctena > Gonioctena quinquepunctata. Next base: position 159,502 of record JAFIRS010000445.1, read on the forward strand.
AGATGTACAATAAATATTATTTGGATTAGCCTTCTGGGCTCCACTAAACATGTGGAAAGTAGCAACGGACTTCGTATTCGATGTTATTTTACCTGTTTCCTAGCTTGTTATTGACAACTAAAATCTCAACAGATTTTATGAATCAAATCAGAATGACATCCCCACATAAGCATTTCAATGCAATTTATTTTATTCATGAATGCGACATGTACCTACGGCCTGTTGCCTTTCCACTCTTTTGCTTTAATTTAATATTGAATTCTAAAATTTTCGTATAGTGGGCCATAAATATTTATTGTCCCATCGCATTCGTGCTTTTGATCACCTTGTGTTCATAAAACGGCAGATATGAACATATATTGATTCAACATTTTATTATTGTTCCATTCCTGGTGAATTACTTATACAATTGAGTTAGGGACGCCTCTGATTTCCACAGAGCATATCGCGGTCGTAGTTCAAGATGAGTGATGTAGCGAATGATTCGCACAAACGTAACATCTGGAAATAGGGATGAACACGTTTCGGTTGAAAGGAAAATTTATGTCTGCAAAAAATTAGAAACACGGGGGAATCAGTGTATATCGATTTTTCAGAATTGTTCTTATACAATTGTAAACGAAGAAATATACGATAAGGCAACGCCGAACTATCTGATATGATAAAAGGGTCTTAACTAAAATAATAATAACACTAAAAACTGTATATTACTTTGTAGAGGAATCCCACATTACGGAATATTATCTTGCGTAAGGTTTAGAAATTTGTGACTTGACGCCGGGGTCACAATATCTCTACTCTCCAGGTCCTGATAATAGTTCCCTCCAAGGTCTCACTCAATCTGCTTACTCCTCAGAGAAAAGAAGAAGATTTTTATCGAAGGAGTAGGGCGATTGAGAACTCAGAGTAAACTAGTGTCGAGACCTGTACCCACTGTTCAAAAACTCATAGTATTAACGTAATAATATGGTAACCTAGATACATTGTTACGTTATGATTATTGGCCCATAACGTCTCAATGACCATTTTAGAGTCGTTATATGTCCACCAAGATAACAGAATCGTAGATACATTATATAAAAATCGAATCTGATACGTTATCTGAAGCTGTTCTGTTACAGCAAAAGCATTTATATACCAATATTCGTAATGTAGTCGTTACATAACAAGTCCTTTTTTTTCACATCATTTGAAACTTATTTCTCACGGAAAAAGTACTTTCTCGAAGAGTAACAACAACTGAGCTGTTATGTCTCAAGTCTCTTATTTTTGGGTTCTTTTGGATGTATCAAGTACATCATAATATACCTAAATGCATCTTTCCAACATACGCTATTGATGGATTATCTACAATTGAAGTCAAATCAATACATCAGAGAAGTTTGACACAAATGCTATACAGGGTGTTTCCTAACTACGGTACGAAACTTCAGGGGGTGTTTCGTCAGGTCATTTGAAAAAAAAAGTTCCTATGAACATATGTCCGGAGTTGCTTCGTTTCTGAGATACAGGGCGTTGAAGTATAAAAAAAAGGTATTCATAAAATATCCTGAATATCCTTAAACCGATGTGGTTGAAATGCGGTACAGCTATTTGAAGTAATAAGGCAAATATTTGGCCCTAAGTAGGTCCAGTGGCGTCTCAGTGGGCACCACAGCCAACAATATTGAGAAAAAAAATATTTTCTCCTTTTCAGTGCATTTGAATATAAGCGTGGGTTCTAAAAATTTCTTTAATAAGCGTGGTGAAAATACAACTTTTTGGCCTCCTTTGTTTTTTTCATATTTAGCTTAGTTTTCGAGAACAAAAAAAATGAAGGCACTCTACAATCATGATTACCTGCTATGGAGACTAGCTGACAGTGATAGTATTGTCATATCAGTAAAAGTCAGAGTTGTCAATTAGCAGTGATTCCATCATGACTTTTACTAACGCTGAAATGGCTGACATGCACTTTTTTTATGGATTAGCAAATGGAAATGCGGAAGAAGCACGGAGAATCTACCAGGATAGATATCTTAACAGAGTAATTCCATGTGCTAAAACATTTAGAACGCTACATGCAAGATTATGTGAAACTAGAAGTTTTAATAAAAATGTAAGTGGTGCAAGACCAGAAACTGTAACAACGCCTGAACTAGAAGAAGCTATACATGATGCGATAGAAGAAGATCCTTCAAATAGTACCAGGAAGATTGCACTGCAGCTTGAAGTAAGCCCAAAAACCGTTTGGAAAGTTCTAAAAAGGAACCTCTTATACCCATATCACATACAGCGGGTCCAAGCTCTACTGCCTAGGGATTTTCACCCAAGATTAATGTGTTGCAGGTGGTTGATTCATACGATGGCACACAATAATAATTTTTTGCCAAATATTTTATTTACGGACGAGGCAAATTTTTCACGATATTCTATTATGAACTTTCACATTAACAATTTCTGGGCCGACGAAAATCCCCACATTATCAGAGAAAGTCATTTTCAGCAACGATTTTCGCTGAACGTTTGGGTAGGAATTATTGGTGACTACCTAATTGGACCCTTTTCTTTACCAGCAAGACTATCAGGTCCATCCTACACGGCTTTTTTGCGAAATTATTCACCCATTTTGTTGGAAGAAGTACCCGTACTTGTGAGAGGCAACATGTGGTACATGCACGACGGAGCTCCAGCTCATTTTAGTGTTTTTGCACGTCAGCATCTCGACATCACCTACTCTAATCGCTGGATTGGACGTGCATTACCTCAACATTAGCCCGCTCGCAGTCCTGATATGAATACTCTAGATTTCTATTTATGGGGTCATCTGAAGACTCTCGTTTATAAAACCCCTATACTAGATGTGAATGACTTGAGGAATCGAATAAGTGACAATTGCAATGTCATAAGGAATACTCCAGGTATTTTTGAACGTGTCAGACAATCAATGACACATCGATTGCAGTCGTGTATTTCATCAGACGGTGGACATTTTGCTCATTTACTTTAAGGTCGAAATTGTTTATTTTTTACTTTAGGTTTGTATTTTATGTTGTCCATGGATGATTTGTAGAATAAGTTAAAGTATTTTTTTCTCGAAAACGAAGCATGATATGAATTAAACACAAGGGACCAAAGAGTTGTATTTTCAGTTGTTTAATCTGAAAAAATAAAATACTACAAAAAAAAATAAAAAATTCTCAGTATCATTGGCTTTGGTGCCCACTGAGACGCCCCTGGACCTACTTGGGGCCAAATAGTTGCCTTATTACTTCAAATAGCTGTACCACATTTCAACCACATCAGTTTCAGGATATTTTATAAATACCTTTTTTTTAATACTTCAACGCCCTGTATCTCAGAAACGAAGCAACTCCGGATATATGTTCATAGGAACTTTTTTTTGTCAAATGACCTAACGAATCACCACCTGAAGTTTCGTACCGTAGTTAGGAAACACCCTGTATACATTCATGCCTAAGCTTCATATGCTATTTGTTTTCAGTCGAGTTTATATTGCTATAAATCATGGTCAGTTATAAATGACAAGACATAGATTATTAGAATGTATGAATAAAAAACAATTGAATGATTACGTCCAGTGAATAATAGTTTATGTATATTGTAACGAACCTAGGCCGGACCTGTCGCCTCACACGTTGCCATCGACAGCGATGAGATCATCCCCGGAGATATTCGAGAACCATCCAGTCGCTCTTCCGCGGAAAACAACGGTCAATATTGGAAACAATTGGAACATGCCGTCGCCAACTGCCGGAATTCGAAAGATCGGGAATCCTGTGACGGAGATAAATAGGTAGCCCTCAAGATGGCACGAACAGTCTGAACGAGCCCATACGATCGAGCTATACAGTGGAGTAGTAATATAAATTAAGTTGTAGATTAAGTGTGAAATAAATTAGTAGAACCAAGTTAAGTTTATTTACGTTACAATTGGTGTCGGAAGTGAGATTTTGAAAATAAACAAGTGATCGTGGAGTGGATAGTCAGAAAAATAAATTGATAGACCTTTTTGTACGCCCAAAATAGACAGTGGCCCGGTTTTCGCGAAGTGGACAATTGTGCGTGGGAATATAAACTGATACACTGTTCGCGTGAAACAGAAAATAGACAGTGGCCCGGTTTTCGCGAAGTGGACAATTGTGCGTGGGAATATAAACTGATACACTCTTCGCGTGAAACAGACAATAGACTGGTGGCCCGTGGAAAAGAATTCGCGAAGTAAATTTTTTAACAAACTGATAAACTTTTCGTGTGAAACAGACTGATACCTCGTCAAAGACAAAATGTGTTCAAGAAAAGTGCGCCTTGCGGACTTGAAGGTAGCGGAATTGAAACAGGAATTGGAGGAAAGGGAAATGGAAACAAAGAGTAAAAAGCAAGTAATCCAGGAAAGACATGCAGAAGAACTGATACAAGAAGGTGAGGACCCGAAACATTTTTATTCGAAGTTCCCGGAGGTGATTTGAGTCCGATAATAGAATCCTTGAAAGAAGAGCTGCAACAAAATTCGAGGACTTTGGAAGAAAATTCTAGAAATCTGAAGAGAAGCTTCTAGAAAATTCAAGAAGCCTGGAAGAAAATGATAGAAATCTGGAAGAGAAGCTTGAAGAAAATTCTAGAAATCTGGAAGAGAAGCTTCAAGAAAATTCTAGAAATCTGGAAGAGAAGCTTCTAGAAAATTCAAGGAGCCTGGAAGAGAAGTTCCTGGAAAACACAGAAGGCCTAAAAAAAGAATTGTGTGGTGTGGCTAATTTCCTAGAAGAAAGAATGGGAACCGTTGAGACAGAGATAGATAAAATTAGGAGCAAATGAACACGGAGGTAGATAAAATCAAAGATGGGGTCGAGGCAGAGATGGACAAGATGAAGGAAATAATCAGCGATGAAATCAAAGACGGAATCGAGGCAGAAATGGACAAAATAAAGGAAACGATCAGTAAGCTGGAAAAACAAATTAATAGTGCGTCCTCCACAGAGATGGTTAACGAAAATGCAATGCTGGACTTGAGTTTGAACGTGGATAAAGTTCAAGAGGGTATAAAAGATGTCAAGGTCATTTCAGAAATAGGGAAGCTTTCCATGAAGCCGCCTCAGTTCGACGGAAAACTCCATGGGCAAATTACCGCCGGCAGTTTGAAGCAGCGGCCAAAGCAAACGGATGGAATGCAGGGGAAAGAGCTGAGCACTGACACTTGCATTACGTGGAGAAGCGACAAATATTCTACAAACTCTCACCGCCCAAGAACAGGAGGACTATGATCAGCTGATTAAACATCTAGAATTACGATATGGCCACGCCCATTTGGAACACGTATACCACTCCCAGCTGAAAAATCGCTGCCAAAAATCGGGCGAATCCTTACAAGAATTCGAAACTGACATTGCACGCTTGGTTCGTCTCGCATATCCAGCCACACCAGAAAATGTAATGGAGCGATTAGCGGTCCAGGCATTCTTGGATGGACTCCGTGACCAAGAAACCAGACAAGCGTTGATATTAGCTCGTCCAACACATCTCGTAGACGCACTGGCACGCGCTTTGGAATTCGAAGCAGCAAAACAATGCTGCGAAAGCCAAAATAAAGTTCGAACGATTGAGGAAGACTCACAGGAGCCTGCTAACTTGGAAGCTGCCATAAGAAAAGTGATTAAGGAAGTGTTGCCTGAGAAAAGACAGATAAGATGCTGGAATTGTGGCAAAATTGGACATGTGCGTAGCAAATGTCCAACATTCATCGACTCCGATGCAGGAAAACTAAAGAAGGTCGACGAGAAGGGGCAATCGTCGGCATGTGTCCGGCAAGCCCCGGTTAACAACGCATATGTCGCTATCCTTCAACGACAGAACAAAGGTGTCTTCGTAGACGGTCTCATCAATAACGAGCCTTGCACCATGCTGCTAGATACAGGTGCGACTAGGACAATTCTCGGGCCTTCCTTTGCCAGAACACCGGAACGGATTGAACCGACAACTTGGAAGCTACGCACAGCAACAGGGAGCCAGCTACTGTATATGGCGAGCTACCGATTGAAATAATTTTGGGCAGCACTAAAGTGAAACATCAGGCACTTGTAGCGGACATCGAAGACGATGCAATCATCGGAATGGACATCATGAATTCCAGAGGGTTTGAATTGGATTTCAAAGACGGCGTCCTACGTGTCAACGGAGAAGAGCTGGTGCTTCATGGGAGGAGTGAGGAGTTGATCCGTGTGCTGTTGGCTGAAGATGTAAGCGTACCTGAGAGGGCTGAAACCATTCTGGAGGCTCGCCTGGACGGGAGTGCGAGCAGTGGAGACGTGGTGATGTTCGAGCCCAAACTTCATGATGAGAAAATTGGACGAGGGATTGCACTAGGGAAGACCTTGTTGCGTGCTGACAAATTTGTGCCGGTAAGGGTCATGAATGTCAATTATTTCCCAGTGACCTTGAAGAAAGGAACAATTTTGGGGCACTGCTCGTCAGTTTCATCTGTGATCCGGGCGTACGAGGTACGATTAGCCAACCCAACAACTTGCCCACAGAACTAGAAAAATTAGTTGCCATCTCTTCCAAAGACATAAAACCAGCTCAACAGCCCAAACTAAGAGATTTAGTCAAAAAGTACCAAGACATCTTCGATACCGGACAAGGAAAAGGGGGTCGAACTAATGTGGTCCAGCACAAAATTGATACTGGAGGTGCTCGACCGATCCGGCAATCAGCAAGAAGACTTCCTCTTGCCAAGAAGGAAGAGGCTGACAAAATAGTCAGCGATATGGGAAAAGAAGGAGTTATCGAACCATCTGACAGTCCCTGGTCCTCTCCAGTCGTACTGGTGAAGAAAAAGGATGGATCGACACGCTTTTGTGTAGACTATCGCCAACTTAATAATGTCACGAGGAAGGACAGTTACCCTCTCCCGAGAATAGATGACACCCTAGACACGTTGGCTGGTTCCACGATTTTCTCGACCCTTGATCTGAAGAGTGGATACTGGCAAGTAGAACTCGCTCAGGAAGATCGAGAAAAGACTGCTTTTACCATCGGCTCAGGATTGTGGCAGTTCACCGTTATGCCATTCGGGCTCTGTAATGCTCCCGCCACATTCGAAAGATTGATGGAGACAGTGCTGAAGGGACTCTCATGGAACACGTGTCTAGTGTATCTCGACGACATAATTGTGGTCGGCAGATCGTTCGAGGACCACGTAAAAACTTGGAGGAAGTATTCCTGCGACTGAGGAACTCCGGATTGAAGCTGAGCCCTAAGAAATACCATCTGTTCCAAAAAGAAGTACGATACCTCGGCCACGTTGTCTCTGGGGAAGGAGTAGCAGTGGATGACCAGAAGATCAAAGCTGTTAAGGATTGGCCCATCCCAAAAGACATTCACCAACTTCGAAGTTTCCTTGGTTTGTGCACATACTATCGCCGATATGTGCTGGGGTTCGCAAACATCGCTAAACCACTGACCAGGCTCACGGAAGGCCAAACAAAGTTCCAGTGGTCCGAAGAATGCCAAGACTCGTTCAGGAAGCTGAAGGGAGCTTTGATTAACGCACCTGTTCTGAGCTATCCCTTACCCAACGGGAAGTTCATTTTGGATACGGACGCCAGCAACGTGGGACTTGGAGCTGTCCTATCTCAGATCCAGGAGGGGCAGGAGAAGGTCATTGGCTATTTCAGCAAGACGCTCAGCAAACCAGAGCGCAATTACTGTGTCACCAGGCGAGAGCTGTTGTAAAGGAAGTGGAGCACTTCTACAAGTACGTGTATGGAAGAAGATTCCTGTTGAGAACTGACCATGCAGCTCTCAAATGGCTCTTACAGTTCAAAAATCCTGAGGGTCAAGTAGCACGTTGGATCGAGAGACTCCAAGAATTCGATTTCGAGATCGAACATCGAGCCGGAACTAGCCATAAGAATGCAGATGCCTTGTCGCGAAGACCATGTCCAGATGATTGCTCTCATTGCCGACGAGCAGAAGAGAAAGAAGCAACACTTTGTAGAACCGCGGCAATGGATGACAACTGGAATGACAGCAAGATCCAGAAAGACCAAGAGAAAGACCCCCACCTTGGCTTAGTCGTCAGCTGGAAGAAGGGCAATCGAAGACCATCATGGCAGGAAGTCCGCAGGTTACTCGCCGGCTGTTAAGTCCTATTGGGCACAATGGAACTCTCTTATTCTGGACAATGGGATCCTGAAACGTGTGTTGGAGGCCGAAATTGGTGGGGAAGACAGACGCCAAATCATTGTTCCCAGGAACAGAAGAGAGGAAGTGCTGCGGGAAATCCATGATGGAGTCGCCGGAGGACATCTGGGAGTGACGAAGACCCTGCAGAAAGTGAGGCAGCGGTTTTACTGGGCCAATTGTCAAGCTGACGTCCAGGACTGGTGCAGAAAGTGCGCTGTATGTGCTGCTAGCAATGGACCTCGAATACGACCCAAGGCCCCGATGCGTCAGTACAACGTAGGCAGCCCGTTCGAGAGAATCGCCATTGACATCGCCGGCCCGTTTCCCGTATCCGACCACGGGAATAAATACATCCTTGTGGCAATGGACTACTTCAGTAAGTGGGCGGAAGCCTATGCCATGCCCAACCAGGAAGCCATCACCGTCGCCGACGTCTTGGTGAAAGAATGGATATGTCGATTCGGTATTCCAATGGAGCTGCACTCGGATCAAGGCAGAAATTTCGAATCCAACCTTTTCCAAGAAATATGTCTACTGCTGAACATCCGCAAGACAAGAACCACGGCCCTACATCCGCAGTCCGATGGAATGGTGGAACGGATGAACAGGACGATCAACCGCCACTTGTCCAAGGTTGTCTCTGACCATCAAAGAGACTGGGACCAGTATCTTCATTTGTTCCTGATGGCCTATCGATCCGCAGTACACGAGTCAACCGGTCAAACTCCTGCTAGTATTATAATGGGCCGAGAACTGCTACTGCCTTGTGACCTGAAGTTTGGGATACCGCCAGGACAAGACACTGCGGGAGAGTACTACGTCAGCAAACTTCGGCAGAGAATGGACGACATCCACAAACGAGTCCGGTTGAACATTCAGAGTGCCAGCGATAAAATGAAGAAGACCTATGACATCAAGGCCGACGCTGGAGGATTTAAGGTTGATGACCTGGTTTGGCTGTACAACCCCAAACGTCGTCGTGGACTATCACCAAAGTTGCGGAACTCGTGGGAAGGCCCGTATAAAATCGTGAAAAGGATAAACGACCTTGTGTACCGAATCCATAAGCCACCCCGAGGGAAACCAAGGGTCGTCCATTTCAACAGGTTGGCCCCTTACGCTGGAAACCATGACCAAGTTCGCACCCTCAAGCCACCGGAGGATGATATGACGTTCGAGAAGTTTATGTCCTTGTATTCAAACGGGCAGAAAGTTCTACATGGGGTTACTAGAGAGGAGTCACGAGACCTTTTCGAGGTGCCTGCTGACTACGCACTAGCGCACTGTGTGGCAGAAGATCTTCAAATGTCCAGGGGCATCGCCGCAGTGTTCTCCAAGAAATTTGGTCAACTCCAAACACTGCGGGAGCAGAATCCAGAAGTTGGTGGGGTGCTACAGTTGAAGAAAGGCCAGAGAAACATCTACTACCTAGTTACCAAGAGGCATTCCCAAGATAAACCGTCCTATGAAGATGTCTGGAAGAGTCTCACCAAACTAAGAGATACTATGGTGGACCAGAATCTGGCGGATCTAGCAATTCCAAAACTATCCTGTGGTATTGATGGGTTGGACTGGAGAGTCATAAGAAGTATGCTGGAGGCGATATTCAGATCCAGCGGCGTCAGGATTTTGGTTTGCTGTAACCCTCTTCCACGACCGATCATGAAGACCGTGGAGTGTTACTTCCATCGAACTTCACGGTGCAGATATGGGGAGTCATGCAGATATCGTCACACTCCAAGGATGAAATTTCGGGACGAAATGTCTTTAAGAAGGGGGCAATGTAACGAACCTAGGCCGGACCTGTCGCCTCACACGTTGCCATCGACAGCGATGAGATCATCCCCGGAGATATTCGAGAACCATCCAGTCGCTCTTCCGCGGAAAACAACGGTCAATATTGGAAACAATTGGAACATGCCGTCGCCAACTGCCGGAATTCGAAAGATCGGGAATCCTGTGACGGAGATAAATAGGTAGCCCACAAGATGGCACGAACAGTCTGAACGAGCCCATACGATCGAGCTATACAGTGGAGTAGTAATATAAATTAAGTTGTAGATTAAGTGTGAAATAAATTAGTAGAACCAAGTTAAGTTTATTTACGTTACAATATATTCAGATTATTATTGATAAATATTATGTGATTCAGTTGAATCTGTGTGTTGAATAGATATGATACAATAAAACTGTTCATATGTTGGCGGGATACATCATTTAAGTGAACTCGAATTTGAAATAAAAAAATATATATCAAAACATGGAACAAATAATAAACAAAAATAAATATTTCTCTGTAAAAATTAAATATATAAAAATTTATTATTTACTGAAATCTCCGAACTAAACATTTTCAAAATCCAAGAAGGGTTCGTTGAACCTGAACTTTCAGTTTTCATTATAGTGACAGCTTCAGTTTTTGGTTTCTCTTAATAATCATTGTTTTGCATGTCGTAGCCATTCCATGGCTAATTTATCGAATAAACAATCCGAAAATGTTGGGACAACTTTCCGTACTGTACCGAAAAAATATGCATTGAAATATTTTATTAACAATGCTGTAAGAAGTATTTCTCACCATCTCGCATAAGTTCGATAATAATCCTTTTTAGTTAATTTTTAGTTAATTTTTTTAGTATCGGTCACAGGGTTTTTTTAGACGCTACAATAAAATACAGAAATACTTAAGTGTTTATAATAGATTCGCTTGTGTCGATCCATAAAGCATGTTGAAGTTGAGAAATGTGATACAATTCAAATGTATTACCTTATTATCCATGATGATATAGATATCCCTGGGGCCATAAATATATCTATATATAGTTTTCATCATCATCATCATCATCATCTTGAGGATATTTCCTGTTGATTCTTAAAATAAGGGTGCAAATTTTTTGGCAAAACTTATGCCACAAACAAATCAAACCATTATATTGAGATTTTATTAATCACCCGCCTGAGAAAACAATAGAATGATGACATTCCTTTTTTTTACAAGTGGATTCTCTTGTAGATAGGTAATGAATACCAACAATAATTGATCACTCAAAAAAACTCATTATAGAACCGACACTAGACATCGATAAATGAATAGGAAATACCGCCACTTATTCGAGGTTAACTGCAGAGTAGACAAAGATAAAACACAAGACCAGATGAGAACGTTTTTGCAACGAATCAGTTACGTCATATTTCTTAACCACCAACCGTATCTTCGACTTTCCCATGGTATTGAAATGTTCTGAAAGCAGAACATCCGAAAGATATAAATAAGAAACATTGCAATAAATAAATCACCAAAATGTTTCAAATATGTCTCAAAGTTAGTTTGGTACGAAATGAAGCTGTGATGATTTTTTTGGGCTGTATTAGTGACAACGCTCATAATAACATCCCAAATATTACGTCTCCATAACTTATAGCAGTTAAACAAAACACCACCTCTTCAACCCCTATGATGAAAACACCACTCACAACTACCACCTACCATCGACATCTTCCAAAAAACCAACATATTCCAAACCTCATGAAATCTAACGATATCCAAATCTACTGAACAGTAAAATAGAACCCAATACCAATTTCCAAACGGATATTAGCCTTGTCAATATGATTCGAAGTAATCCGATATGAAACCAATCATTTGAAACGAAAAGGTGTGCCATCTGATGATAACATCCTCACACCACAATACATATATATATATATATATATATATATTATACATATATATATATCTATATATTTATATATATCTATCTATATATATATATATAATATACTTTGTGCTTATTCAAATACATATTTATGCTTCAGCATGAAGATGAGAATAAAATCCCCAACCCAAAGTGATGGTCTAGCTCATTATGTTTGTAATTAACTGTTATAGGTGATTCTACATTATTATTGAATACAAACATCTTGCATTTCATGTTACTTTCAACTTCAACAAACAATACTATTGTTGCAAAAAAAACATGTTATCGTTTAATATATACGCCTAGTCGGGCATAAAGCCACTCCTATCATAGGAGCAGAGTTTTCGTAGTGCTTCTTTCTGTCACCAGGTACCGCCATTTCAAAGTTACTTTCAAATGCGTACCAACAGGTGATTAACCTTGAGTTTGTTTTCATTTGTGTTGGGTTCCGCTCCAGCCAGAGGTCTTCAGATTTCTGACTGGTGACTACTCCGTACTTCAGGCAGATATCATTCAATGTTCTGCGTGCTATTTGCCAGGAAAGCAACTGTTTCCTGCTTGTAGTCTACTACTTGTTTCAATTTATATTGAATTTTGTGAAGATATTTCAGATCCGTTTTTCTGATATATACCGGTTGTCAACGAATCTCTATTAGACAAAGTCATAACTTCCAGAATATGAGGTCTATCAAAATGAGATTTGGTATAGGTAAATGGTATGTGTATTTCTCACATTCCGGTAACTTCCAGTTTCACCGGAAATGGCTGCAGTTTTTGGATTTTTAGGTGGGACATTTTTGGATTTCTGAGACCATTCTGGATCAGAATTTGACATTTGGAAAAATGTTTACGCCTACTTCATTTTTTTACAGTCACTTTTAATATTGCATCTAGAGACCATGATCGGACGTAAACTAATCTGAGGACATCAGGTGATGTCAGAAAATTACAATCGCAAAGTTTCAGTGACTAGTATGATAGATAGAAATAAGACAAGATGGCAAAATAACATTTTCGTATCTAACAATTATTTTTCAAATGGCGTCCATTTCTTACAAGCACTTTCCGAAAAAAGGATTTTTTGATGATTCTAACGAAAATAATTTGTTTGCGATCGAATCAAAAATAAGAACTTGAATAAAATAATATCAAGGAAAATACTGGATAATGATTCATTTACTTTTGTCAAGTGTGTCATGGATAATAATTTCATTTACTTTCACTGCTGTAAATTTTCAAAGTGCATTCCTCCTTGTTCAAGACACATTTCAGCTCGTTCAATTGTTTCTCTTAATACGTTGCGTAACATTTGGGGCGTTATACTTCCAAATGCCCCTAGAATTCTTTCTTCTAAGATTTCAAGAGTGGCTGGGGCTGTTGCATAGTGAACCTCTTCTTTAACATATTACTCAATGAAGAAATTGAGCACAGAGAGATCCAGTGAGCGGGCAGGCCACCGTTCTGGACCATTGGTTGCAATAATTAGATTATTAAAATGCTCTATTGAGCAATTAAGAACTTATCTGGTATTATGAGGGTGTGCTCTATCTTGTTGGAGGTAAATTCGTCATAAAACTGCTGAAGGTAGATTATCAAGATGATCCTCGATTTCATTTTGAAGGGAATATAAGTACCTAACTCCTGTTAACTGACGTTGAAACAATATTGGCCCAGTTATTCCGTTTCCAAACGATACCAGCCCAGACATTGACGACAAACCTTTCTTGAAAATAGCTCTCTCTCGTTGCATGTTGATTTTGGTGGGCCCAGAACCGAGTATTTTGCTCATTGAACAAACCATTATTTGTAAATCGTGATTTATCGGAAAATAGGATGAAGTTGCAACCATTTTGGTTAACTCTATGATTTTGAAGTAGCCAATCACAAAACATCAGCCGTCAATGGCCATCGCCACCAAATGAATGTTGATGTTACTGATACTTAAATGCTCGATATCCGTGTTTTTTCAGTATTTTTCTTGCTGATTCGTGACTAATCTGCATTTCTTGACTAATTTATCTTGAAGAAACCGTTTTATCAACCTCAACCATAGCAAGACTCTCTTCATTCATGATAAACCTCTGTATCGTCTCTAGATTTCCTTCTTGCCTTAAACGATTGTCAACAACGAAAATACTGACGGGCTGGATGTTGCCGATTGGGATATCTCTGAGCGTACTACTCAGCCGCTTTCCTTGAATTTCTATGATATTCTCCCAAATATTAATAACATATTCATTTTTTCACTTTGAGTACTGAACGAAAATTACCTGAGTGAGTGTTTTGTTTTCCAAATGAGACTTGATAATAATAACTGAAAAAATATTATGCATCATGGCACACTTGACAAAAGTAAATAAATTATGATCCAGTATTTTCCTTAGTAGTATTCAATTAAGGTTTTCATTTTTATTCCAATCGCAAATAAATTAGTATCGTTAGATTCGTCAGAAATTCCTTTTTTCGGAAAGCGCTTGTCAAAAAATTATCGCCAAAAAATAATAGTTAGACACGAAAATGTAATTTTGCCAACCCGTCCTATTCCTATCTATCATACTAGTCACTAAAATTTTGCGATTGTAATTTTCTGACATCACCTGAGGTCCTCAGATTAGTTAACGTCCGATCATGGCCACCTAGATGCAATATTGAAAGTGGCTCTGAAAAAATTAAGTAGGCGTAAACACTTTTCAAAATGTCACATTGTCATTGAGATTGTTACATTGTCATTGACATGTCAAATTTCAGATTTGCCTCAGAAATCCAAAAATGTTACAATATACAGCGTGTTCCATTTAAAAATTCAAAACCGGAGCCATTTCCGGTGAAACGGAAGTGACCAGAAAGTGAAAAATATGCGAAAACTCTCCTCTTCACATACTATTTACCTATTCCAAATCTCATTTTGATACACCTAATATTCTAGAAGTTATGACTTGTCTAAATAGATTCATTGACACATATATATATATATATATATATATATATATATATATATATATATAATATATATATATATATATATATATATATATATATAATATATATATATATATATATATATATATATATATATATATATATACAAGTTGGTATCCTGATTTTTTGAAACTTAGTTGTTTTATAACAGTATCCATTGGGGTTGAAGCATAATTTGAAACAAAAAATATAGAATATACAAGAATTGAATTCGATTGTGGAATGGATGTAGATTAATTTGTTCAACCTAGTTTTTTCGTGAACTCTTTCATAGAGCTGTTTTTGGTAGGTTTTTTATTTTCATAAATATAGTTGCAATATCTGGAAACTTTCTGTATTGACTATTGCAATTGAAATATGCTGAAAATATTATGATGCTTTCAAAAACAAATTATTCATCTTGTCATTATTTTTCTATTATAAATAGCGGCTCCAATAATGATCTCAGTGAGCTCATCTGCATAACATTGTCTGCAACCCATTATACTTTTACCAATTCATTTTCAAAGGAGACGTTGCAGCAAGAATCACTTATTATTATCAGCGAGCACATCTCTTTGAAAACTGCACACTTTGTTTCCGGGGTACTTTAATTATAAAGGAACTATAGTCGACGTAAATTATGGAGTTGTTACATTTTCTTGTTGAACTACTCGCAATTCGTATTAGAGCAAAACATAGTTCCCTATGGAAATAACAACTCATACTAACATCGTTCCATAAACACTAAGCAAGAAGAAATTCGTTCGCTGCATCCAGAGTTGTACGGGTCTCATTTTACTCCTGAGGGGAGTTATAAAGTTTGGGATTAATCAAAGAAAAGAGTAGGATTCCACGTCCTTGATGTGGAGATAAGACCGTGGAAGTTGGAAGGTATAATGTTGAAACTTCTGGCATTTTCACTTTTACCTGCGAGTAGGCAAGATGGGTAAGAAGATCAGATAAAATTTGGATGAGACAAATTCATACAGAAAATCCGTCTGCAAAGAAGGAAACTCATCCACACTAGAAGTCATCAGTGTTTGGTGCATGGTTGCCGATGTTCCTTTACTCGCACAAGCATTATTGTGCTAGCCGTGCCTAATATGAGTGTTCCTTTCAAACATGCAAATAGATATTTTAAAGCCCAAGGTTATGATGGTATTCAAGGAGAAAAAAATTGTCATGAAATGAAATCACTTCTCACTATCACGATCAGGTATATTTTTCAATAGCATTAAAAAATATTCACCAACCTCTCAACAAGAATGGAATAAAATTAAATGCTATAATTAATAAATATGAATACATATAGTGTCTGTGGTAACATGAAAGAGTAAAGGAAAATTGTGGCATTGCAGAATTTATTTCAAATATTTTTAAAATCCAGACAAAATATTATCCTCGAGCAGGATTCGAACCTGCGACCTCTACATTGCTAGTCCATACTGTAACCAACCGAGGTACTCCAACTGCGTTTCAAGTGCCGTTTCCTTCCAAAATTCTAGGAAAAAAAGCTGTACTTGAATATGATTATTTAAAAAGCAATTTGTGGTTTGCACATCCAAAATAATTTTTTTTTGTTTGTTTTTTACACAAAATTGGGAAGCGGAAACCCACGATTTTTTTTGAATATACATTTGTTGCTTGTTGCTTTGCTTTGGATTAAAAATTCACAAACTTTCTTTTTACATTCCTCAATTGTTTAGTCAAAATTTTACATACGTTTAATTTATCTACAAGTGAATTTAGAACATTCGTTGAATACCACAAAACAGTTAAGTCCCAAGCTGTATTCCAGTCGTTAATTCCACGGACTAAAGTGTCACTGTTGATTTGGATTGCCCCTCCTTTAATTTCTTCGGAATGCTGAACTTCATGGTATTGTCTATAACTTTTTTCAATGTTGTCGTTATAAATATCGACTCGGGCCAATGACCTTCCTTGAAGGAGATAATTTGTTATTTCTCTTAGCCAAGCCTAAATATTCATATATCTCTAAGATAAAACACTTGGTGAAACATTTGACATTTTTTATGGAATACAAAAATTGGAACTATGGAATACAAAACTTGGAACTATGGGATATCAAAATTGGAACTATGGAGGTTATGTTATTTTCCGGGGATGGTGATTCAGGTGAAGAAGGGAAAATATGCCATAACTTCCCGTAATTTATTTTGAGGGGATGGTGATTCAGGTGACGAAGGTCAAATATGACAAAACTTCCCGTAATTTCTAAAGAAAAAAAAATATATTAAAATTTTTGGAAGATTGATGAATGAGGTTTTCTTATTTGAATCAGAAAATATTTCAGCACACCTTCTACCCATATATGTAATGAATAAAAAACTACATCTTTTCCTGGCTTTTGAAAACTATATATTTTTGCTACCAGTCTCATGAATTTCAGAACTTGCAGGTGCATAATCTCACAGTCACCAGCTCTCTAGTGCACATTTTTGATCTAATATGCATTTCTAACACTTTAAATGTAATGAAATAGCTCAAAAACGATAGATTTTGTTATCATCAATTGAGTTCTGGTATGAAAAAGCAGAATGGCCTGCCTAGTAGGTTGATGGGCAGTAAAAATCCATCAGTTCTGAAAATAAACTGTGATTAAATTTTTGGCATATATACTGTATTGTGCTGAAGGGAAAAAAACACAATTTGAATGCCATACTACTGGAGCAGTTGTGTCCCACAAATACATTGTTGTTTATGCTAGGCAGCAATATGTTTTTGTGAGTTTTCATCAACCGTACTGCCATAGCAGTGAGACGTTTCTTTGACAAATTTTGATGTGGAAAAGCTCACAAAATTGTAGAGACAGAACGAATAGATAACTAAACTATGAATTTTGACAGCCTAAAATCGAAATGAATATGCGTATTAGTGGTAGAAAGTAGTTGAATTTAATGCTGTTTTTATGCACGCGTTATTATCTTCACCTGTATGTATGTACGTATGAATGTAGGTAATGGAGTCTTTGAAATTAATTTTAACTCATTTTCAGACTCTGAATTATTTAAAATTTTGCACACGTATTAAGATCCGATGACAATACAATAATTCCATAGCTAAGACCTGGTATTCTCACCAAGATCGTCAGAAAAAAAAATACATTTCAAAGGTATGGGAGTCCGGTCCTGCCAAGAACCTGGACAGCCGAAAAATCGCTCGCCCGTGAGGCTTTCGTTCCTACTGTACTTCCAAGGTGTGATCAGTATTCAACCGTATGAAGAATAAAAGTGAAAAGTTCTCTCCAGAAGCTTCGAGGTATCCGAAGTGAGAAATTATATTGTGTTCAAAGTAAATCCGTACCATATTTTTTCAGTCCGATTGACAAATTTGGTAAAGTATGAATATTCTGATATAAATAATTTCATCTTTGGTGCCCTCAAGTTTAAGTTTATTGTACTATTGGAACTCCAGCAATTTGTTGTTGCACGAAGTAAATTCTTTACGATATCTTTCGATGGATTGATTAAGTGAAGTGTAAATATTTTTTCTCAAGAACAAGTATCCGATACCGATTCTTAAAGGTGATTTTGTGAATTTTGCTCCACTAAGTGAATAATATTTTAATTTTTATGGAAATAAGTTTGATGCCACGGAGTCTGTCTCCAAACCCAGTAGTCAAAACACAGAAAATTAAAACAGTTGGTTGAGTTCAGGTAAGTCGCCGAACGAAAACAACTGGAGAGGAATATAAAATAATTTAAAAAAATTGAATTATTTCCAGATGGGCCTAAAACAAGAGGCGGCGTGGGGTATCAAAGTTGGGGTTAGTTCGACCGTGAATCTCTGGGAATAACCGAGTGGAACATGGAAAGTATGTTTGAGAATGAGTAGGAAGGGTTTAATCCGGAAGGGAAAAGTTAATTGCTTCAACCTAGAAAAATATATTTCTGAATCCTCACCCGTAACGAGATTAAAGCAAATCTCGTTTCAAAGATTCCAAAGATAACGATAACCCTTAACCCAAAATTACAGGGCTATATATTGTTACTAAAATTTTTATGGTAGTAATTTTGGTATTCTCACAATATTATTGTAGTAATACCGATATATTAGCAGTGTAAATATTAATAAAAGGATATTATTGTGGTAATACCGATTTACCCGTAGTATAAATATTTATACTGGTATCATTCATAAGTGAGGCTGCCAGACCGAGAAATTTGTTCTGTAAACAAAGATATATCTATAAAACATTGTAAGAACTGCCATAACCAAGTTTCTGAATATACCAGTTGATTTAATATTTTTACACGCTGTATTTACTGTAGAAAGCACCTTCATATTCCAGGCATATGAGTCATGGAAACAGAAAGAGAGAAAGAGTCACGAAACAGAGTTTGGTAATGTGAAGACAGCTCTGTCTGTCTGCTAGTGTGAAGTCGACTTGGTATGTCTGTCTCTCTGGCGACATAAAGGCAACCAATGTTCAGTATCAAATATTGTGATTGGAGCCTACAGTCCTCTGAAGAGTACAAGAAGTGTCAAAATATCAGACCCCTGGACAAACCGTATCTCCACCTGTTGGTACTCTAGTGCGTGTAGTAAACCACTCTGAAATCTGGCGCCTGAGATTTAAAATTGGGATAGGAACATATTTCCTGTATCGTACTTTGACGTCATAAGTAACGTACCCTACTAGGGACCGTTTTAGCCTTAGAATTTCCGACCTTAGAAAAACGCGTAACAATGTTGTGTTTTGCTATATCGCCTCTTACTATTTCCCATTTTTTTTCCGATTGGATTGGAATCCGAGTGACAACAACCTATTCGTGGGTATTATGTTGCGTTTTGTGGACCTTGATTAATTCGTAAAGTTGAGGTTCGTCCATATATGACGATGAAGGGTTCTTGACAGAAAGCTTCATTCGCTTAAACATTATGATAAGACGAATTATCATTGACCACTACTGATCTGGGAGGTAAATGGGGTATTCAATATTTCTCGTAATTGTTTTTCGTAATTTTCCGAGTTCATGTCATTAATAATCACCGCTCTTCGATCCTGATTCAATGATAAACAGGCCGTTTGGAATGTTACCGATGTCTCCACCACCTTTCGAAATGGGTGCCGATAATTCGTTCCATAACTCCAAAACTTGGAGGTTGTATATCAGAGTGAAAGTAAGTGTCATCTGAAATCACGATCGGTCTGCCTTTATCTCTTAAACTTTTAATCTTTTTTAAATAGTTGATAATCAACGCTTGTATGTCATCCTTATCTATGAGAATATTCCTGTTGTCTCGTATCTTTTCCTCCTTGAATCCAATTTTCTTCAGAAGGTGGTACAACGTAGTCCTTCTGCCTGTCTACTGTTATACATTTTATCGATGCGATTGTAGTTCGACAGCCTCGATATTTTATTTCCTTCCAGTTTTGATCAACTGAATACCCGATTTTCATTCTGTTTTGGCATCCGTAGCTTCTGCTCCTTTCATAATACGTTCGATGGTTCTTACAGATACTCCATAACAATCGTTAACACGTTGCTTTATTTGTTGTTTTCATCAATTTGGAAATAGTATTGTAAGATAATCAAAATTCTTGTACACTATTTCGCGTACTTGGCTCTGCAACGTCTTTCCACCACCTGATGTAGATATTTTTATCACAAAAATTCACAGTTACACTACAACCAGTCTATACAATGTTACCTTTCAGGATCTTCCAAAGAAAAATATAACAGATGATCCCGATGAGAGAGTTCAAATGTCCTGAACAGATCGAGACCGGTTCTGATATCTGAAAAATGAAAAGAACCATCATTATAATCATGATCTTTTGAAACCTCCTGTATATACTCACTCCTATTCACCATATTTGCTTGAATTTGACTGTAGCACAAACAAGTTCAAGCTTCTCTCTGCGGTTTTCATTGAGATCCAGGGATATTTCGCTTTCAGCAACCCATTCACTAAGCATTCTTGAGAATTATACCAATATTCTGAGGGATTACAATCAGTCCAAGGCTTACCTGAATCAATTCAGAGGTTGGTTCAACTCACAACATCTTTCTAGTACCTACCCTTTCAACATTCTAGTATTGCCGTTGTCCGGATCTGTTGTGGGATTCTATCAGGCAAAAATAAATATGGGAAAAGGATTCCATGTGTTCTAATTCGACTTTCATTTATTGAAATTATTTCCGATTTTTACAAGCTTTTATTCGACTTCAAATTTGTATGTATCTATGTATATTTAGTACGAATATTTCAAGTGAATTTTGACCCACTTCCAGTCATTCGATTACCTTGGAATTTGGCAGGTGTTCATAACTTTGGTGGCAATGCATTACGGAATTTGGAGGAAAAAGCAAAATGGCGGACGATATTTGTGTTCATGGTCCGATTCGATTCAAAATTGGTTTGTAGGGGTTTTTGGGGACGGAGATTATGAATTTGTTGTCAAAATAACGACTCCAAGATGGCGGACGATCTCTGTGATTATGGTCAGATTCTATTCAAAATTGTTATTTGTGGGTTTTCGGGGTCGGATATTTTATTTTTTTTCAAAATTCATGAATGCAAGATGGCAACTCCAAAATGGCGGACAAGTTTTGTAATTATGATCCGATTCGATTCATAATTGGTGTGTAGGGGTTTCCAGGGTCGAAGATTATTGATTTTTCATCAAATTGCAAAAAGTTAAAATGGCGGCTGCGAGATGGTTGATGATCTTTGTGATTATGGTTCGATTCACTTCAAAATTGGTATATGTGGTTTTTGGGGTCGGAGATTATGAATTTATTGTCAAAATTCATAAATTGAGAATAGGGGCTTCAAGATGGTGGACGACTTTTGTGATTATGGACCGTTTTTATTCAAAATTAATATGTCGGGGTTTTTGGGTTCGGAAATTATGAATTTTGTAGCAGATTATTGATTTTTTGTCAAAATTCATGAATTGAAGATGGCAACTCCAGGATGGCAGACGAGTTGATCTATAGATTGTCTCCTCATTGATGAACTGGATAGCTAATACTCACAGAGAAAAGGCCTCATCGTAACGATGCCTCAACAAAAATGCATAGATTAAGGCGTACTAACTGAAAAGCACAAAATAAAATAATCAATTACAAACTTTATTGAAGAAAAGCTTTCATTCAAATGCGCTAAAATTGAAAAAAAAAGTTCTTTGGATGTGTGACGTAGGTTATTCCGTAAAATACAGATCCAAAAGCTTGTCGCTTTTGTATTCGAATTGAAATCTTCTCTTGAATCTGTAACCCACGGAATAACCTACGTCACACATCAAAAGCAATAATTTTTTACTTTTCAGCGCATTTGAATAATATCTCGTCTTTGAAAAGGTTTGTTGTTGATTATTTCTCTATGTTAACATTAGGAAAATGTCAAACATCATCTACCAATAAGTAATTTGTAAACAAAGTCATTTCTGATAGAATTGATAAGATCCAAAATATTCCTTGGGCCATTGTGGCTCAAAATTTCAGCTGTGAAAGTTTTTTGTGGATTTGAGATTTCAGGAAGTAATAGGTATCGTGATAAGGTCCACACAAAATTGTGGATTTCCATCTTCTTTTCTGGAAACTTTCTTGAGCACGTTTTCGTGATTCACTTCAAGGCCATCCACCAACCAAGGTATGTCTCTCCGTTTCACATCATGATTTCTAACGCTAACTCTATCGCATTGCATTCACCAATAACTTGTATGATCATCAAATTAGGTTATGATTTGTCCAAAACAGCAACCACTTTTAGGCCCTTTTACTTTTTCACCTCACTCTACTTTGGTTGCTACCACTATCAGCACCGAGCATCGTGCCCATCCTATTGAGTACAGAGAGCTGAGCACCTCTCTTGCTGTGACTCAGAGCGATCCTACGGTGTGGCAGCGTCCACCCATGAGACCAAGGAGCGGGATGGTGCATACAGATGAGCCCTAGCTTAGATTTTCCACAGCCTATCTTCAAGTTCATAACCGTACATATTCATTTTGTTTCATCGCAACGGGACATTGTGCTACTCTGCTACAGTTGCGGATCGAACCCATTTTGTCCTTGCATGCTGACTGAGTACTACATTACCATCAATTCATAATCGTATTCTATACGGAAACAAGTTATCAGAGCTGAAACTAACCATACCGTTGTCGTTATTACCATGCTGTCGTGAACTTCCGTATGGTCCTACAAGGGGTCTCTTGCGTTTAACCTTATCAGGAGTATCTTAGATCCTATAATAATTATAGTTCCACATCAAGGCAGATTGATTTGGAGGTTATTTCATGAATTTTCTTGAAAAGCTTTCACTCTTACCACACTTGACTAGAGTTAAGTAGATCATATACGCTTTTTCTTTTATTTTGTATGCAGCCGCTAAACTCCGCCACCACCGCTGACCCAAATAAACACTTTCTCTCACACCTGCATTAATTTACTCACCCCAATTAGCCATGGTTTTGAAGAAGAGTAATGTAGAAATAATTGATGTCCCTTTCTTCCAATACAGAAGAAAGCCGGTAGCAATAAATCTCAACAGTATTTGACCAATGTTGAAACAAAACAGACGATGCCTTTTCTACTCATAAATTATTCTGTAGAAACCTACGTAAACAAATTCTAAGTATTAGGAACGATTGGTTAATTTTATTCAGAAGTAAACTCAACGGATTTGAATGTCCTATAATATTATAATGTGATGATTGAATATTCATTAAAGGTTATTTGTTTGAGTTACATCATGAACGTCATAAACGTAGATGAAGCTTTTTTCTTTTTGTCGATCAAAAAATATACTTCTTGAAATTTGAATACACAAATCTGTTTCTTGTGGAATTATGCCACTGTATGTCTTTACATCTTGATTATAAGCAGATTATCGTCTCGCTCGATACAGTTGAACATCCCGCTTGGCCAAGTGCACCTATAAGCCTTCTGTCATTCTGAAATGAGCTCTACTTACTCACTGTAGTAGTAACGTGCAATGCCAATCCCAGTGATATCAAAAATCAGGTTGGTTTTTCAGTTTTATACAGGGTGTTAGTAAATAAGTGCAACAAAATTCAGGGGGAAATTTTGAATGCAAAAATAATGACAGTTTGCTATATAACTTTTGTCTGCAAATGATTCGTTTTCCGAGATAGGGGGTGTTGAAGTTTTTCTTAAAAACTGACTATTTATTTATTGCTCTGAAACTGGTCGAGATATGCCAAAGAAATTTGGTGAGTTCTAAGAGGTAGTTTTTGCGCATTTTTTTACATGCAATGAAGGATTTTGTGTTCATCATTGGTGCGCATACGGGAAATGGTCTCAATTTTTTACAGAAAAAATGTCACTGAGATATTTCATAAAGAATCATATTTGAACTACTCGTTCAATTTGTGACAGAAAATCTCTCCTGCCCTTATTTGGTATGGGCGCCGTTTTATGCAAAAAAAAACATATTAACGCGTATTTTTCATTTCTTTAATACATTATCTAATAGCGATGCTAGTAGGCTACTGTCAACAAACAAACAAACAAAATGTCAAATTAGCGTTTCTTTATTTTTGAGCTTTTAGGTTGGTATAACATTAATGATAATAAGTAATTAATTTGTTTTTATCCTAAAGAATGGAACATTATACAAATGCGTAATTGTCAGATATGCATTTTGTTTATGGTCGAAGTAATGGAAATGGTCGGCAAGCTCGACGATTGTATGCTGAGTTGAATCCAGGACGTAGGGTACCCCATCACACAATATTTGCTGGTCTTCACCAACGTTTGCGCGAAAATGGTACATTTAAAAACGGCTGACCACGCGCCCTCGATAAGTACGAAGAACTGGAAGAAGCAGTTCTCGAGTTAATTGCGGAGTCACCTGAAACAAGTACTCGAAAAATTGTTAACATATGAATGTAAGCAACTTCATATTTAAAATTCTCAAAGAACATCAATTGTATCCATTTCATATTCAACGTGTGCAAGCTCTACTACCTGGAGATTTTTTACCACGCCTAATTTTTTTCCATTGAATTCCTCATCAAATCGCCCAAATTCCAAATTTTTTCAATGGCGTTTTGTTTACTGACGAGGCTAATTTTGGACGACAGAGTATACGAAAATTTCCATAACAATCACCTCTGGGCTGGGGAAAATCCACATGGAATCTTTGAAGCTCATTTTCAGCATCAGTTTTCAGTAATCGTATGGCTTGGGGTACTTGATGATCATTTAATCGGTCCATATTTCATCCCACAACGACTAACAGGCGACTCTCACCTTAATTTTCTACAGGAAGAGTTACCTGTTCTTCTTGAAGAAATTCCTCCACAGCGGAGACAACACATCTGGTTCATGCATGATGGTGCACCAGTCCATTTTAGCATTATTGTACGTAATTACTCAGATACAGTATATCCAATTCGTTGGATAGGTAGGGGAGGTACGGAACATTGGCCTGCTCGATATCCGGATTCAAATACTCTAGATCTCTGCATTTGGGGCTTTCTTAAGTCATTAGTTTATTCCACTCCCGTCGAAAATGTTGAAGACCCAAGGCATCGAATTATAGCCGGCTGTGAGACAATAAGGAATACACCAGGAATATTTGCGCGAATACGACAATCACTGCGGCAAAGAGTTGAATCTTGTATCACGTCTGAGGGAGGTCATTTTGAACATTGGTTGTAGCTTTGCGCCTATTGATTTAATAGTGTTACTTTCTGTTATTGTCCTGGTTTAACGTTATTGTATTAGATAGTTCTCTAAAATGTATTGAAGAAATGAAAAATACGCGTTAAGATGTTTAATTTTTTGGATAAAAACGGCGCCCCATACGAAAAAAAGTAAAAAAAGATTTTTTGTTACAAAATCAACGAAAAATCCAAAAATGATTTTTTATTTGGAATATCTCAGTGGCATTTCATTTTTTTCTTTAAAAAATTGAGATCATTACCCGTATGCGCGCCAATGATGATTATAAAATTCTTAATTGCACATCAAAAAATGCGCAATGACTACCTCCCAAAACTCGTCAATTTTCATTCGCATATCTCGACCGTTTTCAGAGCAATAAATAAATAGTCAGTTTTTAAGAACAACTTCAACACCCCGTATCTCGGAAAACGAAGCATTTGCGGACAGAAGTTATATAGCAAACTCCCAACATTTTTTCATGCAGAATCACCCTTTGAAGTTTGTCGCCCTTATTCACTTACACCCTGTATATGTTTCTTTCGTTAAATTTTTGACTATGTGTACATTCCTCAGACAAAATGAAAGAAGTCGAGAATTTCCCTCAGTTCCATATACTTCGCAGAGAAAGCAATTTCACTAGAATGAAAAAATGTGTATGGAAAAATTATCACCTCCAATTATCTTTTTTCGCACGTTCCCATTTTTGTATACGAGACACAAATAACTTCGTTCCATGAAATATTGAATGATCAGGTGTGCTTATAACAAGCACACTCAGAACAAAGGCGATTCGCAAAACATAAAGGAAAAGTTACTGCCCGGTATCCCCATAAACATACCTGGCTCTGAATAATGAATACACACCGGCATACTATCGGCAAGTTCTGTTAGTATGAAATATCAGTATAATGAAAATGTGGGCTCGTGAACATATCTCAGGAACCAATTAGTGTTACCCGATGAATTCCGTTACAGTACGAACACTTTTGTTGTCTCCGTGAGATATTTCAGCAGAGTCAATGAAGTTTGTTACTTCGGTCCCGGTAAAAGGACAAATTCAGGATGGCGGCTGTGAAATGAATGACTTGTTTCGTGATTAGAATATCGAGAAAAAGGTATATTCACGCATAATAAATTGGTTTCTTTGAGGATGCTCATACTGTTGATCAAAGTTATTGCACCTTTTTATAATTAATTGCAGTGTTGACTTCCTTTGGTTTGTTTCTACAAACGAAGTAATAAATAGTTATTTGTTGTCAGTGGCAGAGATTGAGATTTGAAACAGTTGAATTCAATTAAGCTCAGTTGAATGAATTGAATTATCTGTGGTTTGGTCCCTCATATAACTAATAAATATCAGGAAGAATATCCATGTGAGAAGTCTCAGTATTTGAAAAGAAATGAATTTTAATCGATTGAACTTATTGTGAATTGTAGGAATTTTGACTAATTTAAATCAGGCTGGCAAAGCCTAATAACTAAGTAAACACTGAAGGCCATTGTCTCAGAACTTCAAACCACTAGTTTTCGATTCATCCATGCATATTTTTACTGCCTCGTTTACCTATTTGTCCAACATCTGTCACATTAGTAGGTTTCCTGGTATGAGAATGGTCAGGCTATTTTTAGGGAGATGGAGTATCCAGTTATAACGCTTGAAACCGTATACAAACAATAGCCCATTGATTTTACGTATTTTCTATCTGCTATATTCTCTTACAATTATTTTTCGTAACCACAGAGAATCCATTAAAATACAATGATTTATTACTTATGAGCGTAAAAGTTAAAAAAAACATTTTCATGGAAAACATTCTTTCACACTACACTTACTCTCATTGTTAACAATATTTCCTGTTCTATAGCTATTCTCCCAAAAATATTTTTCATAACTCATCATTTGCATATATGAAATAGCATTTCCAAGGCGATAATTCGATTTTTCTCATATCTGCCTGTGAACAAAATAACTTCTGCGAAATATTGTATCCTACCTGACTGTACTATAATGATTTTCGGAGAGCGCCCTTTCAAGACGGTTGAAATCACCGGAGAAAGGCAATAAAAATTCTTCGAAAGGGATCTTTTTGAACCCATTGGACAAAACGATGGTTCGGAACTTTCATCCCTTTCTGAATATTTAACCCAACAACAGTGATTTTATGAATATCACCAAAGTTTTGGAAAATAAATACTTTCGTTCCAAATAATACTGAGCGATTTGTTACATCGTAAACTGTGTGTTTGTGTATTACTAGCCATTACATGATCTTTGCATATACTATTTTTTCTACGACTAATATATAATGAAATAGAAACAAGAATTTCTAGTGGTGTACAGATAGTTCTTCACCGCTCGACATACTTATACCTATGTACTTTTGACGCGTTGTGATTGAATTTCAATCGAAATTGAATGTCAAACAAGTTAGTAGTAGAAACATATAACTTGATCATCCCCAAGTACATGTTTCTATAGGCCGGAAATTAGTTTTTATTGGCCAAAATCTGTTTCGAAAAAATCGGTGTTGAAATGGACAATATTGATAAATCGGTAGCAGATATTTAATTCGCGTTTATATTAGGAAGTAGAAAAATAAATTTTTACATGTTTGTTAAAAAATAGATGTTAGAAAAGTGTATGTTATGGAAAAACAATGGAACAAACCAACTATATATAGTGATGACGTGAGCAAGAGGTAAAAGTTCAACGATCCAATAAAGAAAATTAATGTTGACATCTACGGGGGTAGGATTGATAGGATATGACTACAAAGTAACATATATTTGTGATTACACTACAAGTTTGCTAGTAATACCACAGTAGAATGCTCTATAGAGAACCAGTAATATCACTCTCGTCGGAACCTTTGATGTCTCTGTCTCACAGTTTCATTTTTTTAGGACCACTGCGCATCATGATTTTCCCGGCCTGGAGTCGATCTATCAGCGTTTCCATTTTATAAACTACTCAACAAGTGAAATAATGAAATAAACTGCTCAATAATATAAAAATCACTTCTTTCAAAATAACGTCTGCATAACATTTCAAGAATTATTAAAACTGTAAAATTTTGAGATGAAAGTAAAGTACCACAGAAATTTCTATTATTTGTCGAAAACTTTTATTTGTCGAGATTTTATTGTCCACTATTCCGATGGTAATTATTTTTGTTTGCCTGCTTCATTAGACAAACGTGATTTTGAAAATCAAAAACAAACTTGCTGATATTTTCGAACATTCCAACATATAATTTTCAGGGAATGAGAGATGAAAAATGTATTTTTACAAGCTTTCATTTAACTCGTTTGTATGTCAGTCATTCTATCCGGTTCAAAATTTCGAATCCATTTTTGAAG
The DNA here is from genome assembly GCA_018342105.1 of Gonioctena quinquepunctata. NCBI lineage: Eukaryota > Metazoa > Arthropoda > Insecta > Coleoptera > Chrysomelidae > Gonioctena > Gonioctena quinquepunctata. Next base: position 188,366 of record JAFIRS010000445.1, read on the forward strand.
CACTTGCCGACATCCGATTGAGCCGAAATTTGGGAGGTGTTCATAATAGGCCTTTTTCATTCGTAGATAAGATCATGTACACGAATATTTTCTAATGGTGAGTTTTCTTCTCCATGTAAATTCAAGTCAACTATCCATAGGAAAACTCGGAAATATTTTATTTCCTTTAAAAAAAAATCGCCGTTAATGCCGTTGGGTCTGACCGGTAAACAAAGTTAGTCATTTGTCTTCTGAATGAAAAAGCCTATTCCAGTGACAAAGCATTATGAAATTTTTTGAAAATTCAAGATGGCGGACAAGTTTTGTGATTATGGTCCGATTTGATTCAAAATTGGTATGTGGGGGTTTTCGGGGTCGGAGATTATGAATTTTTTGTCAAAATTTATAAATTCAAGATGGCGGATCCAAAATGGCGGAGGATTTGTGATTATGGTCCGATTCTGATTCAAAATTGGTATGTGGGGGTTTTCGGGGTCGGAGATTATGAATTTTTTGTCAAAATTTATAAATTCAAGATTGCGGATCCAAAATGGCGGAGGATTTGTTGATTATGGTCCGATTCTATTCAAAATTTGTATGTGGGGGTTTTCGAAGTCGAGGTTATGAATTTTTTGTAAAAATTTATTTAATTGAAGGGGCTGGAATTTTTTTAGAAAAAAAAAAAGGTTCGATTAAAAATTGGTATGTGAAGGTTTTCTGGTTCGAAAATTATGAATTTTTATCCCAAATTCATAATGGCAGATCCAAAATGGCAGATCATCTCTGAATTTATGGTCTGATTCTATTCAAAATTGGTGTGGGGGTTTTCGGGGTCGGAGATTATGAATTTTTTATCAAAATTCACGATGGCGGATGAGTTTTGTGATTATGGCCTAATTCGATTCAATATTGGTATGTCGGGGTTTTTGGGGTCGGAGATGATGAATTCAGTCGAAGTTTTATTGAACTCCAAGATGGAGGGTGAGTTAATCTTTAGATGGTCTCTTCATTGAAGGACTAGATAGTTCAGACCGACGAGTTATGGGAAAATGGTCCGATTCCATTCAAAATTGGTAAGTTTTTGGGGTCGGAGATTATGATTTTTTTGGTGAAAGTCAATAATTCATAATGACGGATTTATGAATGACTAAAGAGGATTGAAGATTTTATTCAAATGCACTAAAAAGGAAAAAAATATTTTTGTGTAACATACGAATAACATAAATAAAATGTTTACTTCTTAGTGCGATTGAATATAGCTCTCTAAATGGCTAACAATTCCTTTTACTATCATTCTCTTGAATGCAAAAACAGTTTGACTATTTTTTTAATGTTTCTTCTTTGAGAGGGTGATTAAAAAATAATTTTATGATAATGACTGTATAATTCAGTAACTAGAGACATAATTTTGCAATTTCAAAACCCCTTTGAATGCTATATTTTATATCTCAAAACCTTATGTTTGAGTCTAGTAAATGTGTTTTTATTATTTTAAGTAGGTCTGCTTATTTTTTGGCTGTTTTTCAGTTCTTCAAAATGTATCCGAAATATTCAGGGGTGAAAAAAGACACTTGATATATTAATTATTATATTTATATACATGTTCATAAAACAATAACCATTCTTAAACTTCATCCACTAAATGTAGCCCAAAATTACATACTAAAAGTTATGTTCAATAGAGGTAAGCTCTTTTCAACCAGTTTATTATATAATGAAAACATTTTAAATGTCAGATATCTTTATTTTATAACAATTTCAACATTCTACTACAAAAATAGTCAATATCTACAACAAATATCTCATTCTTATAACACACGAGCAAAACATAATGAACAAATAGCAATTCCAATATTTTAAATTTTGTTATGAAAGCCATTTGTAAACTTAAAAGATACTCAACAAATTTTGGGTTAATTATTTATGTTACCGATTATCATTTACACATTAGAATATATTATAATTATAAAACCAAACAAACACTTATAACCAGATACTCGACCTATATCTTAAATTACAATAATCTAGTTAACTAATACTTGCACATACAAGTGTTATACACTTAGGTGCAAAAGAAAAAATTAAATGCAACTTATTATTTCCATAGTTTTTATACATATGTTATAACTATATATTATGTGAGCAATAAATAAAAAAAAGTAAGTAGAATAATTACAAGAAGTAAAACTAATATGAAAAGAAAAATTACAAATGTTGCAGGGTAAGCAGTTTTTGATTTTTTCTTTTTTATTTGATTTCCAACTCTTCAACTTTCGGTTTATAAACTTGATGGAAAAAAAGATGTATTGGGACACGGAAAATGTTGATAAAATTATTCTCTAATGAATCAACAAACTGAATAAAAGGTGTATTGGGACACTGTAAGTTTCCAAATGTATCCTGTTCAGAATTTGGATATGCTCTGAAATGCGAATAAATATTTTCCATATTGAGCTCATTGTTCTCTTTTCCAAATTCCAAACATAAATTGCATTTATGCTTATCCAAACATTTTTTAATGAAATATCCACAGACATATGTAAAAGCATTTTTCTCAGATATATCCAATCTCGAATAATCATTGGTATCTATGCACAATGTTTGATTCGTACAAGTTTGAGGTACTAATAACTCGTATCTCTTAATTACTTCAGGTGTGATATGTGTCAGAATTTCATCGAATTCCTCTAGACAGTTGGTACCTTCAGTTTGCTCGAAGTAACCTAATGCGAACAGCTTTTTGAAACCCCTTTGAAACTGTATTGGTGTTGGGTTCTTGCAATTACCACTCTGTTGCCTAATCTTGCCAAAAAAATTTCTAAACAATCTTGATTTAAACGCCTAGTGAATAACTTATTCAATCCCTTTTCTTTCAAAATTGGCCATAAACTGAGATTGCAGAAATCGTTATTTGCCATGCTTTTTGAACTTCATCCTATTGGTAACATCTTTTTTGTTTCCTGTTAGAACTCTCATTTCTCTAAACATAGTTTTGTTTTTTTCCAAAAACTCTATTTGTTCCTCACTACCCATGAAAGGCCTATTGAAATCTTTTACCTTTCCAAATTTGCTGGAATTGAACAAATCGAATAGTTTATCCATATTCTCTATAAAAGATACCGTATGTACAGCTTCAGCACTTATATTACCGAATGAAATGTGAGCATTCAATCCTGCTGCAACTGTTGAGCTGAATACCTGTGTTGCTAATTTCACTTTCATTTTTTGGAAGTTATTGGGAAATAAATGGTTATCTGTCAATTTAGGAGCTAATCGAAATCTGCATTTTTTGTCTTGTGAATAAAAATCTTCTAGAAATTTTTTTGATGTGATTCCTTCCTTAAGTTTCAAATGATATTTAAAAAAATTATTTCTAGTCGATTTTATTAAATGTGGAACATCAACCATGTAAAATATTTTGGAATTGTCAACTATAAAATATGAGTGTTCCACAGTCACTCCCAAATTCTGATTAGTTTATGAACATTTCCTCCATTGTCTGAAATGACGGAATCTACATTCAAACCAATTTTGTTGAGGCGTTGAATTGCTTCAATAACTATATTTTTAAGGTCCGACACTGGACAGGATGAATTTACCAAGAAGTATGCTAATGGCTGTTTCCACTTTTCATTGATGCCTCTTGCCATCAGAACAAGGGCTTCACTTGCAGGCTCATAGGTCTTTTGCCCTACATCATGAAATCCAATGATTTCATCTTTTGTGATATTATAAAATAGATTTGATTTAATAGACATCTCATCTATGCATAAAATACATTGTCTGTTTTTTTCAGGAAGCATTTCTACTTTCATTTCCAGCGTAGAAAATAAAAAGTTGCTGAAGCCATTACCGATATTCCAATTCTGAGTTATTCTGAACAAGGTACATTTGGATGGCAAACAGAAAACTTTTGATAAAAACTTATACACTTTGGGGCCCAGAAAATATATTGTCAAGGCGAATTGTTTATATTCATTAGAATACCTCAAACCCTTAGGAGATTTGCCAAAGAGTTTGAGTTGAGTTTCTAAAAAGGACGCCAATGCTGGTGAAGAATTCTGCCTGACATATTCGACCACTTCTTCTCTTGAAATTTGCCCTTTGGAAGGAGTATTCTGCTCTTTCGATTTGCGTTGAAGGACTCTTATTTTATTTCTCAAGTCAACCTTACGTGGTGTGTTCTTAGATAACGATGTTGGAGTTTGGGTACTCACTTCTGAAAAATAAATTTCAAATACATTGACAAGCAAATCTTTGAATAATACCTCTTATTTGCTACACCAGTGATATTTTCCTCCTTGGAGATTACAGTTTTGAAGTTGAAATTAAAGTCTACTCAAAATTATCTTGTAGATGGAAGGAGTCAGATACATTAAAAAAAAACAAATATATATTTTTCTACGAGTGTGAAGTTATCCACAACCACAAAATACACTGAGAAAAATGTATGACGGATCTGTTTCTCATTAATATGAGAATGTAGGGTTTCTTTCAGTACACGATCAAATTCTGTAGGTTGATAAATGTAAGAAATTATATTTAGAATGTGTTGTTATCCCGGGGGCAGGGGGGAGGAAATCGGGGTGGAAATGTTGAAAAAATTAAATATAGATTCAAACGGCACTGTAGAGTTTTTTAGTTTGCAGAATCAAATTCAGTAGGTTGAAATACATAGCACCTGATATATGAAATCATTTGTCGCCCCGTCGGAGGGTGAGTTTTGGGGGTGGAAATGTTGAAAAAAAATCGGAATTCAGTTTAAACAGCAGTGTAGAGTTTTCTAGTATGCCAAATCAAATTCCGGAGGTCAAAATACATAGTACCTGATATTTGAAATCATTTGTCACCCCGGCGGTGGGTGTGTATTGGGGGGGTAGAAATGTAGAAAAAAAAATGAAATTTAGTTTAAACGGCAGTGTAGAGTTTTATAGTATACAAAATCGAATTCAGGAGGTCGAAATACATATATACCACCTGATATACGAAATCATTTGTCGCCCCGTCGGAGGGTGTGTATTGGGCGGTGGAAATGATGAAAAAATCAAAATTCTATTTAAAGAGATTTCTATTACGCAAAATCTATTTCAGAGGGTTAAAATATATATCACCTGATATTTGAAATCATTTGTCGCCCCGTCAGAGAACGAGTTTGGGGAATGGAAATGCTGAAAAAAAAATATATTCAGTTTAAACAGCCGTGTAAAGTGTAATTAAAAAAAATATATTAAGAAGGGACAACTAGTTTTTTATATTGACTTGAATATTTTTCTGTCATTTGCAAAAACGTGGTGATATACTCTACATTAATAATTTCTGACCGGTTCTGCCAATAACAATTTAAACCATGATTTTATTATCAACTTTGAAATAATTTACTGATAGAAAGTAATTAATACATTTCAAATTGTTATTGCCTATAGCAAAGACCAAGAAAATATAAAACCGAAATGAGTATTCGAAATAAAATTTAAAGTAATAGTGAAAAAATTAGAATTATAAAAAAAAAGTTTTCACAATTCCTAATAAAACCAAAATTAATACCTAAAATATTCTAATAACTTTCGAAATGAAGATTCTAAATAAAAGTGAACAATAAAAAACATTAGATTTAACAAATAATAAACAATACCTACGAAGTTTATAGAAAGGTATGGCACGTTCTTTGAACTTGTGTATTTTCTGAGTTCTATTTATAGTTTTCAACGTATTTTTATTTAAGAAGTTCGATTATATAAATGAACATTTCCCTCCTCTATTTTACAAGCTATGATGTTGGTTATGATAAAGTTTGCCCCATCAATCTTAGGTTATATTTTACATTGAGTGTTTAAGAACCATGAAAAAAAGTTTGACAATCTCAAATGAATTCGGAGTGATAATAAAGAATGTCTCGCCGTTCTTGTGGAATATGGCGGGGAATTTGTGAATAAACCAACCAGTCAAGAAAAGTTGGTATTAGTACAAAAATGTAATTAATCGTTAACGGTGGGAAAAATCAATCTGCATTTTTTCAGGATAAGACGGGCTGTGACCTTATAGTGTTAGGATGAATGTATATTACATTTCCACCCCGATTACACCCCCGCCCCCGGGATGACAACGCATTCTAAATGACGTTTGCATACATATTACCATAACATTTGCTTTCTAACCAATAAAGAAATATGATTGATCCTGTAGTACCCAACATCAATAGATCAGCAGAAAAATACTATTTTTTTCATATAAAAATAATAACAGTCATACCTTCTGGATTATATTCGGCAATGCTGGTTCTAGGAGCAGATTTTGAATTGGCTTGGTCAAAGCTCGTACTAGGAACAGATTCCCTCCCGGATGACGTTTGCATACAAATTCCCGAAACTCCTGTAAAATTCAATATTGCATATCATGTGTCAATAAACACTGTCATATAGCTAGTAGTGCCCAACAGAGCTTGAGAAAATATGATTTCTGTGATTATTTTTCCGACCCAAATATCGACCAATAGAATTGCACCATTCGACGTCACGTGGTACAACCTACATGGTATTATACTGATAATTTTTTGAAAATTTTCTCTGGTAGTTGCTATATATAAAAAACAAAACATGATCCAGTCAAATTAACCACACTTCAAACTGACAGGTTGAATTCAATTGTGACAATTGGAGATTTTGCATGAAAATGAGTCGATTTGGAGTTTGTTCTCTGTCCACCATCGATAAAAAAGTCAAAGGAAATGTTCCCATTAATACGGAGAAGGCAAAAAAAACAGTTTGGAACCAATTTACTACTTTTTTGGGACGGAAAAATAATCCCCCGAATACCACACGAGCTTCAAAATTATCTGGCATTTCCCTCAAGGTTCCCTGCAAACAAATAAAGTCGTCAAGTTTTTCAGGAAAAATCACTCGCGCTTCGCGCTCGTGATTTTTTAACCTGAAAAACTTGACTCCTTAATTTGTTTGCAACGAACCTATCGGGAAATACCCGATAATTTTGAAGCTCTTGTGGTATTATAAGTGAAAATTTTATACCGGTCATTTTCAAACCAATCAGATGCTTTATTTCGACATTGTTACTATGGTAACCAGTAAATTTTCTGAAATTTTTTTATCCACATCAGCATGTAGACGTAAAATTAATAAGTGGAAATTTCCCGGCACATGACAGCTATCATATAATTCAAAAATAATTTTAAATATTTTTTATTTACTTACTTTATAAGTTGGAAATATTACAATTTATTAAGGTGTACATTCTATAATATCATTAATTATTTTTAAATTCTTCAAAAGTTCCACTTCTACCTCCTCTTTCCTAAGTGGTGAATAAAACACAGAACCGGTATTTTTTTAACAATATGCCTGTGTTTCATAAAATAAAAATAATACTGAGACACTGGTTTATTTCTTTGAGTATTAGATTTGTTTCCAAAAGAAGGCACAATATCACGCAGAATGTTGCCAATCTCTTTAAATAAGTTTTCTTGCTCAGGATTTAATCCAGATTCTTCCACTAGGTATGTTAGATATTTTACATTTTTATGGTACATTTTAATGTGCTGTGATTCTTTGCAAAAGGAACACAATTCATACGATTGAAAGTTCATTTTATTATCACTTTTTACTAACTTATGATTATATACAATGTTATGAGGAACTTATAATGCCACAAATAAAATATTAATTGACAGGAGTAGTGAATGTCAAGTCAATGGCTAACTTTACAAAATATTTTTTTAACCGGCAACATACGCCAACAACATTCTATTTAGAATAAAATATCCCGATTTCCTGAATTATTTGAAAAACAAATTATTACCGCTAATATAAATTTTTCTTAGAATTAAACCTAAAAGAATATGAAAAATATTTAAGTAGGTATATATGTATAGGTATAGTTATATATTTTTTGCTGTATATCACCTTTGTAGTCAATATTGACATTTCCCTGAAACCTAGTAAGAAAATTATATGAAATCAATTATTTTTATATAATAATGTATCTGATATTATAAATTTTATTTTACTAGGGCACGGGAAAAATAAAAAAAAATATCCCGCAATACGAACATCCACTTTCATTCTTAATCAATATTGACATTTCCCTGAAACCCAGTAAGAAAATTATATGTAAACAATCAATTTTATATAAAAATGTATACTGGTATTATATATTTTATTTTACTAGGGCATGAGGAAAATCAAAAATATCTCCCGCAATACGAACGTATCCACTTTCATTTTTAGTCAATATTAACATTTCCTAGTAAGAAAATTAATTTTACATAATAGTTTATCTGATATTATATATTTTATTTTACTAGGGAACGTGGAAAATCAGAAAAAAATCTCCTCCAAAACTCCCATTACACACAGCCTTCTATTTATTTGTGAATAACGTCAAAATAAATATTTACTTGATGTTTTCTATTTAAATATGATTCCGGTATAAAATTTTCTTATCGAATCCCCACGTGCTTAAATTAATTGCGGGAAATTTGTCTCCAACATGAATTAAAAAAAAACAAAAAATCATGTACTCAAAAATTTCTGGTAATAATTCATGCTCTAGGAGATTATAAGTGACAATTCAACTCATGTACAAAAAATCGCATATGCCACAGTGCAATTGTCAGTTTGACAGCGGCAAAAGTTAGCTGAACTTTTACAGCGACAAATGCACTAGTGGTTTTTTCACGTATTCATTTGTTTATCAATTATCGCGGTGTTGGTTGCCAAAATAAATAAAGTTTGCATTGATATGTTTCTAAATTTCTTATTCATCAAATTGTCCTGCCGATTACACAGATGTTTGTATTGATATCGGGTAAATTTGTGTTGTTCAAATTCTAAACTGTTTCCTTTAGCAATTTGACTCGAAAAACTGTCAACCTAAAAACGCTCCACCTTTGGTGTCGCGTTTTTAATAGTTGACAGTTTTTCTCGTCTAATTGCTAGGCAACAGTTTCTCATTAAACAACCCAAATTTACCCGATAAAATACAAACCTCTCGTGCAATTATAAGTGAAAATCTATGCTTTTAAAATAAAAAATATGGACTAGTCGTCCATCTACATGAAGTTTGTTTTTTAATAAATAAAGAAATATGATTGATCCTGTAGTACCCAACATAGTTGCTACATACTCTCTCCTATAATCAGTATAAATAAATGAGGAATAGATCAGCAGAAAAGCACTGATTTTTTTATATAAAAATAATAACAGTCATACCTTCTGGATTATATTCGGTTATGCTGGTTCCAGGAGCAGATTTTGAATTAGGTCCGTCAAAGCTCGTACTAGGAACAGATTCCCACCCGGATGATGTTTGCATACAAATTCCAGAAATTCCTGTAAAATTCAATATTGCATATAATGTGTCAATGAATACTGTCATAGAGCTAGTAGTGCCCAACGTAGCTTGAAAAATGTCATAATTGGCATAAAACAGATTTTTTTTACATCATCAAATTTGAAATTTTAACTAGTGTTAGTATGTCCTGTGTAGCCAGGTCACAAATATGAAATTATATAAATATGACAACTACTAAGAGAAATTATTTAATTTTTGTTCCATCAACCTCTAATGTCTTGAAAAATCTGCCAATGCATTAGTTTGTTTGAAAGTAAATGAGTATACATTTCATATAAAAAAATAAAAACTTTTAACAAAAAATTAAACCGGCGAAAAAAGATACTGCAAAGCAAAAATTTAAATAAATCTTCTTAGTCTTCATAATAACTGAGCTAACAACTAATGTGTTCAACTAATTTTGAATTGGTGACAAACATACCAGCAATAGGATTAGGTAAAGCGTAAAATGAGGACAGCGGGATGCATGGCGGCGACTCAAAATTAGTTTCTCACATTAGTTTAGGAGCTCAGTTATTATTAAGACTAACAAGGTTCATTTTATTTTTTGCTTATCAGTTTCTTTTTTTGTCGAAAAATCAATCATCCCTATTTTTCTACCCTTACGGTTGGATTATTCCTTTCCAAATTCAACTCTGAAGTATACCTTATCCAATAAAAAAAGAATCATCTAAATCGGATAACCCAGAACAAAGTTATGAGTGGTAGAATCTTAACGGGTAAAAATTCAGTGAGTGAACGATAAATATCCACTATTTTTCTAACCGTAAGGGTGATTTTTTTTCAAATTCAAATGGTACCAACTTCGAGGTATACCTACCCTATCCAATGAAAAAAAAACACCGAAATCGAACTACTCTGTGAAAAGTTATGGGTGTAAAAAAATCTAGGCGTCGACTAGAGAACCTCTTCCTTTTTTTCGTCGGTTAAAAAAGATAACTATCTCAAAATATAGGAAAACCTCTGTAATTATGTTAGGATATTCATATTTACCAGAAGCTGCTTCATCCTCTCGGGTAGAATGTTGTGCATTAACAAATATGGTAGGAACCGCATTCCTCTTCAGTTTGTTTTTTTGTATGCTCGAAAACATATGATTTTCGAAGTGTGCACTACAGACTCTGAACCTTTTATAACATTGCTCTGCAGTTAAAGAATCCAGTTTCACTATCTCTAGAGTCAGTTTCCACTCGTTACACCTGAAAAAAAGTCATTGGAAAATTTAGGTTTGAACTTTGTAGTAGTGTTCATCTCATTTCACATCAGCCATATTAATCAATCGTATTGAACTCACCTAGCTTCATTTTTGGGGAATCTGAAATAGCTGTATTGAGGATTTTTCTTAGAATTATGGGAACAAACTACACAATATTCCAATGCCTTCTTGGGTTGTCTGAACAAATTGTTGGCCATCATTGAAGTATGAATTCGAGAGTTGTAATCAAAACACACGGTAAAATCAAAGCAAGCGAACTTAAAAGAGCAGTGAATACAAACGATAAACGATACAACACACTCACACTCAGGTAGGTTAGAACTTACAGTCTTTGGATGTTGCCAAGTTTCCTGAAATTATTCTCGTTTCGTATAATCCTTATCATATTCAAATATAAATCCAAATCTAAATACGGATTGAATAAAATACAACAACAACAAATTATGCCAGTTAGGGATTGCGAAGCAGAGATCCATAAACAAACTATAGGTCAGAGTTTTCAGAAGTTGGATGACAAAAGTGGTGAATTTTAAGAAAAATTGTTCGTCTGCAAACATTGCCGTTCACACTACAATTTACTGCGCACCCAAAAATGCCCGGCCTGGATTGGAACATGCGCATTGGGATTGCATACCAAAAAGTGGGGATAATGAGAATACTGGTTCTTTCAGCAATTCTACTGTGGTAATACTGAGAAGAAACGATTTCAACAAATGGTCAATCAAAATAAAGCACGGGACAGATTTGAAAAATATTATGTGATGATTAGCTGGGGCAGGTAAAAAAACAATTGCAATCAAAATGGATCTGTTGACTTTTCAATCCACAGAATAGTTTCTAGAATAAAAAGGGCTAAACATTTTTACATGTTTGCGAGAAGGGTAACAAACTAACATATTTGGAAGTTTTTGAAATTTACTCTCCATACAACAATCATATAACATCCTTGAAAGAACAACATTCCTAATGTTGAACCACGTCTACTTCTCATAATGTTCTATGAGTCATACACAGCTACTCGAAACCTTGGAAGATATTGGAGTTCGAGGAACAACGTATAATCTAGAAAATTATCTATACCAGAGGAAACAATTTGTACAAATAGAAAATAAACCGAGTTTAGAAAAGCTAATTCAATTTGGTGTGCCACAAGGAACTGTCCTTGGGCCTCTATTATTCTCAATATACCTCAATAATTTACTCACATTGAATACCCTCGGAATAATCAGCTTTGCTGCGATAATGTATGAGGGTGTAAATTGGCATGACCTGAAAGAAAAGGTATTAAAAACCCAAAGTTATGACTTTTACAGCTTACAGAAATCATCTACCAAATTTCAACACCCTCGATATACATAACAACAAACCGGTTATTTATATTTCCAGAACTGATACCATTGAATATTTAGGTGTAACAATGGATAGTCACATGAGATGGGACGTTCACACTGAGAATGTTACAAAAACCTTAAGGAGTATACTGTTCAAATTCAAATATCTGAGTAGATTACTTGACACTAATCACTTGAAGATCATGCATTTCGCTCTAGAGGAATCTCGTATTCAATATGCCATATTGAGCTGGGGAGAGGTTGCTGCTACTCACTTGGAAACGGTACAGAAACGAATTCTGAAAATTATGTATGGAAAAGAACCAACCTTCTCGAGCAATTTACTTTTTTCACAAGCAAGAATATGCGATGTGAGACAAACATTTCTTAATAACATACTTACACATATAAACAAAAACGAATATCTATTAAATAATATCGACCATGAACATTTTACTAGGAAGAAAAAAACATGTTAAAGCATCTCTGAGTAGTACAAACATCGAACAACGAAATATATCTTACCTCATTTCAAAAATATTGAATTTTCTGCCCATTGAAGAAAAAATTAATATAATGAATATAAATTCTCATCAAATGTTGAAAAAAATCATCAGAAACTACGTTCTTAACTTGAATCGAGATCTGGTTCGCTCTCTCTTTGACTAACAGACTTTTTGAATCTTCATGTTATAATTGTGTTTTTATATAGATCAATATCGTCTGTCGATTATAATTCGTCACAAATTGTTTGTTAACTATTTTTGTTTGTTGTTAATTTTCCCGTAGTTATAACTGAAATATGTTAGATGTCATAATGTTAGGAATCAATATTAATATTTATAAAGTGAGACCAATTCAAGCTATTTTATATGGTGAATATCATATGCATAAGGAATATTGTAAATTAAATTGTATAAAACCCACGCGCAACTTCAGTTTAAGTGGGAATCCCACGTTTATTTACAAATGAACAACAATTCTAGTGTTAATTCTGTAATAATAACATCTGGTAAATAAACTTATCATTTCAGACTGAAGATCATCCCATAGTCCGATACAAATGTTTTGATATCTTTAACTCCATCAATATACTAATCTCATAAATTTGAAAGTATGAAACCGTAAACATTCGATGAACAAAGGAATATGGTATATACACTAATTCAAAGTTTGGTTCTGTGTAGCAGTACCTGAATTGAAAAGTTTCACAAATAAATAGCAAATAGCATTTGGACATAGGCCAACATTCTTGAAGTTGATCCAAAAATAGCTATTATGCGTTTCAAATGATTCTTATAATATTTGACCCACAATATGTGGCGCCTAAAACATTACTAGAAATGAATGGAATACACACACTTGCCAAAACAACATTTGTAGCATGGGCATCAAATCGTACACATGGGGACAGGGGTCCGTGCAAGCTCCATAACTTTTTTTCTATCCAAGCCATCGACTTCCAAACGATAGGTCCGACAATGAGGCACATTCCAGAAATATTTATATACAGGAAGTCTCAAAATAAAAAACACAACAACGTTCTGTTTTTTTCAAATGGCAACCTTCATGTTCGTAATAATTTTAGAGTCGCCACTAAATTGTCGATATAACCCTCCCGGGTTTCTAGACTCATTGGACATAGTTTTTGACCTATGTCAATTAATCTGTCAAGATAGTGATGTGCATAGAGACTCCTAGAAAAATTCATAACCATTCAAAGTAACTCAACCAACTTATTTCCAGTAGATTCTCCAGGCTTCAGCGCATCTTTTGAGATGCAGGCGAACTAGGAGTTGATGTTCGCCTAAAATGATTTTTTTAATTTGACAAATTACAAATGGCAATAACTCGACTTTTTCTATATTGTATTGCATCACTGCTAGAGCTCTCTGCCGAAATAGGTTTTGTGGCGTCTTCTTTGTGAAATTTGCGAGATATGAAATAGGCAATGTTGATAATTTACAAAAAACTAATCGAGTAGGCCGCTCTCGTGAAATTCTGGAGAAAATATGTTTCAAAAAAATTAAATGGTAGTAGAAACAGGAGTACATCATAAAGGACACAATTTAAGCAGTCTTTACAAGAACAGAAAAGGATGATCAATCGAAAACGATTTGAACATTTTGAGCGGAGGCTTATCATAAATGCTTATATATGTCAATATAATGTTCCACATGAGCTACAAGTCTTCCATTAAATGAGCCCCGAACTCTAGCAAAGATTGCTCCATCAGTTGAAAGGGAGGTTTCGTTGATCCTGTTTTTCATATCATCTGCAGTTGTTGGACGATCTCTGAAAAATCTTTCCTTCGCGTACCCAAAAAAAGATTTTGTATAAGAGTCAGTTCTGGGAATTGCGCCGGCCAAGTATTAGTACCTTCTGTACCTAGCCAACGATTAGAATAAGATTGATCCAAAAACTATCGCACCATCGTCTTGCAACCACATGGTCCTTCTGGTGTTCATATCCACTTCTTTCAACATTCTGGAAAGATGTTTGTAAAGAAAATGTTAATACCCTTTACCATTCAGCATATTGTCGAAAAAGAAGGGCCCAATAATGTAATTTCAAATAATATTTCCCAAAAATTTGGTGATTAACCGTCCTCAACCAGTAATGATTTTTAATTGCATAATAATGCATAGAATGTCTGTTGACCGACCCGTTATTCTTCAACGTTACTTCATTAGACAATAGAATCTTGTTCAGAATATTATAATCCTCGTCCATCATGTCATTCACTCGAATACAACAGGTTACTCTGTTTGCAAAATCATTACCACGCGATACTGGATGTAGATTGAGATGACAAAGGTGGAACTTATGTTTCAATATTATTCTGTTTGTATCATTCGGTGGATTATGCGGTTTCGCTGCCATTTCTCATGTGCTCAAGTGAGGATTTTCCTGTAGCATCAATAAAAGTTTCAACTCATTTTTCCCATTGATCCAATCACCAACAATTTTCTTTTTGATATAAGACACACTACCAGTGAGTTCAAATCGATCACTCAACTTTTGGAATGAGGACACCCGTGGAGTTCTAGCTTCTGGATATATTTTATGGTGGATTCTGCGTGCTCATAAGGGATTTCTGTCAGCTCCGCCAATACAGTAGACTATATTCACTAATTCCTCGCGAGTGGAATTCACTATCAACATTTAGTCGTGTACAATTATTGGAAGTACACCGATGTGCCAAATTTCCCGACAGCGGCCTTCTCGGTTGCTTTTTTTCGTAAAAACCATCAAAATTTCTAATTTTGCAACAAATCTTGCAAACTTTGCCAAGTTGACTTCACAAACCCCATATCGAGAAAGCTCTTGAATAATGCCAGTGAATGATGCCATAAAATATAGGGTGTCGCAATAGTCGAGTTGATGCCATTTGTCATTCTCGAAAAATCGTAGTGGGCGATGGATCATCGACTTCGAAAAAGTTGGTTGAGTTATATTGCATGGTTCTGAAGTTATGCATTTTTCTGTGGTTCTATGCATGACGCCATTTTGACACATAAATTGACGTAAGTCAAAAACTATTGCCGATGAGTCTGAAAAATCTGGCTGCTCAAAATATAGAACTCAGTTGTGGATTATAATTTGGAACATCCTGTAAATAAATGGACATATTCTGAGAATGTGTCTCATTGTCGGACTTATCGTTTAAAAAAGTCAAGTCGATAGTTTGGATAGAAAAAAAGTTATGGACCATGCACGCACTCCTGGAGCACCCTGTATGATCAAAAATAGTATATGGTGTTGACGGGGAAAATGGAAAAAAAAAGCAAGTGGGTTCGCCAATCAAGAGAGCAAGCCAAACATACTGTTACGCCGAATAACACATGCCCTGTCTTCTACGACTGTTATAAATCTCTTCATCGTATGACCGTTATCAATCATAAAAATAGTGGCTTGTAAATGCCCTTCAATTTTGACATTATTTTATTTTACTTTGACAAAACTTATTATGAATATAAAAATTAATATAAAAAAAATTCATTGTATTAATCAAGTACCTAATTACCAATTTTTGACATTTTATATCAATTTCAAAAGGTTTTTTTTGGAATTGCCTCTCTTCTTTTGATCTTCCATATTTATCGATTTCAACCCTACGGCTCTTCATCTTTCAACAAAATCATAGGCCAATTCACGGTTGCGAGAAATCTGGAATATTTCTCTCTAGGAGTTTTGCCTCTCCTTGACTGGGACTGAGATATAATTTCGATCTGGGGACAGTAATTTCGGAAATTTTGGCATGTAAGCGGAAGTGGTCAGATTTATCATTCCAGAGATTATCTTGGGTCATTTCAAACGCGAGAGATCATCTATGGCATAATCTTCAGCTTCTTCAACTTGCGGGATTCCATGTGCTTCGACAAATTCGAATACCGCCTCATTTGGTCAATTGATACAATGTCTGGTTATGGTCAGGTTCAGGTCTTCAATGAAGTCACGCACATACCACGGAGCTCAAGAATGAGCAGGTTTGCCCGACAGGCTTAGCCCTATGCCGTTGAGGCATTCAGTGGAAAAGAGGTTTTTTTTTTGGTGTTCATCATGTGGTAGCATATCATTCATATTCCTGATATTAGATTTGACTTGAATGAAGGGCTTCCAAGAGAGCCGGCGTTGTATGGTTGAACCTAGGTACCTCACCTATGGGAACTATTCGATTCCCCTGCCAGCAATAATCACTTCCTTGTTAGGGTTACTCTCCTTATGACCCAAACATATCACCCGCGTTTCGTCCAGATTAACATTCACCTTCCATCTCAAATTTATTTGGAGCCTTTATATTGCCTTTTGCTCAACGGAAACAGGGCCATATTGTCGGCAAACAGAGATATTTCAATAAGTTTGCTCCTTTGGAAATGGCTCGTATACAAACTGTTAGCATCTGAAAGAGAATTGTGCCTTGAGGGACGCCCAGCTTTGGTGCATAAGAGGGAGATCAACCTTGGGAGCATAATTCTGAACACAGAGGACAAAAGAAATCGGCATGCCCAGCCGATTTTCTCAGAACAAGTGGGCGCACAAAGGGCCCAAATAGAGAGGCTACGTGTACGGGGTTCTTCGGAACCAGCCCACCTTGTGCGAATAAGAAGAAGAGGGACGTCGGCTTGAATTCAACAGGTGTCAAAATCATATCCACGGAGCTTGAAATGTTCTACCACACACAAACGATTCCATTCAGTCAACCAGGCCCAAAGGCGAGTGAAAAATGTGAAGTTTGTACAATAATCTATCAAGCCAGATTCTATATCCGATAGCATCACAAGTGGATATCCGCTATTGTTCAAGGCACCAAGCGAGTCTTGCACCAAACACAGAGACTGGAGCCTGTTAAATGGGCCACTCTGAACCACAATTATTCAGTTGGTAGTACATCCATATACACTTCTTTCTCTAGCATCTGCAGTTCAACTTTCTCAGCAAGTTCGCACAAACTGCAGAGCAAGCTTATTGGCCAATAATTTTAGAGGAATGGAGGATATACAGAAGTCACTGCGCCTTGTTTCCCAAATATTTCTCAATTGAAAAGTAGAAATTTCGTCACAATCAGGTGCTCTTGAGGATCCAGTCCTCTGATATAAGCCTTGAGTTCATCCATCGAAGGAATGACATGCAGGATTGGCTCTCTCGGAATCCATCGAATCATATTCTCCAGCAGGATGGATCGACCCAAGTCATCGGGCGGATCTACATTCGATCGAAATTGTCCTTTCATTTTGTCGGCAGAAGCTCAAGCTTTGAATTAGGGGCCAAAGCATATTCCGTTCTCGCAATGAATAATGGAAAGATACGCTCTCTCAACTGTGCTTTTTTAATTTCACAACTGATTACAATATTCGAGGTTTCCTGGGATTTGAACAAATATTTGGGGTCCAAAAATTGCGCTTCTCAGCCCTCTACTCAGATGGTCCGCACAGACTCCATCTTCAGGGAGCAACTCCCAGAATAGTCCTTTTGGCAAAATTCTACCGAATGAGTCTTTGATCAGCGAAAGGAATACATTATAATAATGCTTGCTTGTAGTTGAAGTACTTCAGTGCATGACCTCGTAGCGCGCTACGTAGGGCAGCTTCAATCCACTTAGGGCGCAATATGCAGTCTCCTTAAGTGAGGTGAACCTCTTCAGGTCCACCCTGGAGCGCATATGATTTTTTTCAAGGAGAGGATCACCACTCAGTGCAACAAGCACTGGATTGTAGTCCGAGCTCAACTCTTACGAAGCTTGAATGTCTCAGTTGATGTTCTTGATCACCGCAATGTCAAGAACGTCCGGTGTTGGACCACCTCAAAACTGTTACGAAGTTCCTATTTCATTCAGGTGAAATCCCAGTTCAACTCATATTATTTAACTGTTACGAAGTTTCTATTCCATTCAGGTGAAATCCCAGTTCAACTCATATTATTTTCCACGGAGTTAAATAAATAAATTCAGTTCGGCAATATTCTTCGCGTTCGACTAAAGCAACGTATGCATAGCGCGCATCGACTTTCCACCCAAAGAGAAAAGGAGAGACAAACTCAACAGCATTGAACCAGACTCTGGGAGACCACCGAAATTTCAGAAGCAGCCAGCGAGCAGATCGAGCACCACGTTGATACCAGCAAGCAGCAGACCGAGAGACAGCCGCCAAGCACCGAGCAGTCTAGAGGATCGATCGCCGTCGAAAGCGAGTTACTTTCCAGCCAGTGGACTGAGAACCTGATGTCACAGACGACTAGAGGAGGAGACTGGAAAATATATTCAGAGTCGGTAAATATACTATGGAAGGTAAAAGGTATTGGAAGGATTGTAAGTCCGCCAACCACTGCACATGAGCATGATAGTAAGAGGGTTATTGTCCTGTCCGTAATCCTTTAGCTTGTCATATCCTCCCCGCTTTCATTATTAATTGATTTCCAGTTCAACTAGTTAGTACTTCATCAGCCGTCTCATTTGTTATCGTTATATTCATATTTTATTGATTTCAATGAAGTTTATTGGATTTATTCAGAATTGGTGATTTTTATTTTCTCCTAATTAATTTAGAGCTCTGAGTAGAACGCAGCCAACACACAGGTTCGAAGCCCAGTAAAGGGCAAGTAAAGTCTGCCCTTCTGGCCACATTAAGATATGTCAATACAATAATGACCCCTGAAGTGTTTCCATTTCTTCACTGACGCTGCCCGGAGCAGAGTGGCCTTTCCACTATAACAGAAGGTGGCGCCCGAGGCAATCCCGAAATCTGAAGGAAAGTACAAGAATTTTATAGTAGAGGAAAAATCACCACTACAAAACGTCGGCTATGACCTGATATACGAACTCGTGACTATACTGTCCACCCTACTCCATTTTACATGCTCGATGTCAAAATCGCCTGCAATAATAGGGTGTCGACCTGCTTCATCAGAAGCACATCACGAACCTCAGGAGTTACCCAACTATTCAGAGGGTTGTACTCTGAAACTATCCCAAAAGCACCGCTCTTTTTCTGCAGAAAGATGCGCGCCGCTTCAATACCATGAGTTTTATCATTGGAAATGCTTAACTGAGCGCGAGAAAGACAGCGTTTTGCCAAGATGGCAATACCGCCTTCCCTACGCTCAACTTGTTATTTCTATACAACTGGTAATTGGGGAGTTAAACAACTCTTTCTCGAAGGCGAGTGCCTTGAAGAAGATCCAATCTATGTTATTTCAACTGAACAATTCTAAAACTCCAACTTTTCACTGGAAAAGCTGTTGAAGTTCCTACTGATAATTTTGAGAAAATTCAAGAACATTATTTGACATTTGTAAGTATGCCTTAGTGGATGATAATAAGTGCCCTCATTTCATCCATAGCAGTTAACATGTCTTTGGGCTTTTTAGAAAGATCTCAGTTGGCTGTGAAGTGGTCCCTTTGCTTTTGATGAGTACAAAACCCCTACCTGGGTCTTACTAGTGAATTGACAGGAACCCAACGATTCTTGTCTCTAACCGATACAGGAGATATAGCAGCCCTTTAGTCTATTGTACCTATTGATTCACTGGGGTTTTGTGGTAATAGCAAATCGTCACATCTATAAGAGTTTTGTGAAGCTCTATTCGACTAGGTCCAGGAATGCCCTCCACAACTGACCTTCTGTTGGATGCGACGAACATATCATGATTTTTATATCTTTCGGAAGTGCTTCAAATTTATCAGTACCTACTAGAATACTAGATCATAATTGGACTCTACAGGCCCAACTCCCTTCCTAGCAGTGGTTTATTGGGTCGTGCTCACCAATTTATTAATTTATTGAGATAATTTTTTTCTTCGCCATTAATATTCTTCCCGTTACATTTGTTGGATGAATTTCAAAGGTTCGGACTTTCATTATGTCTCGGCCAATCGAAAGGAAAATAGTATTCAGCAAAGAACAGTCTGTTCGTGATATTTCAGACTGTGTTCTCCAGTATTTCCATGCATTCTGCGACTATATTACACTTTGGGGGCAAAAAATCAACGCTCTCAACTTTTGAAGTAGAGTTGGCACATGATAAAGTTCGAGCAAGCACTGGATAATTGTCATGGCAACATATTCTAGTGGAAATATGGAAGGAAGTACATTATTTTTAATATACCTATTGAACATGTATGATGACTGAATCCAATGTTCTGATTATACCAAACTGAATATAGGTGTATAGTAGCTACAAAAAAAAACAGTCGTTTCTTTGCATATGAAACCCCAACCTATATATTCGAAACTCTCATTTGTTGACCCCCTCAAATATGATGGACTCTTTCTAGTCTTTTCGTACGAATTTTTATCCAATCCTATGACTGGAATATTCACTCCTCCTCATGTTTTTTGAAAAAATAATAGGAATTATAATTTATTCTCTAAAGGAATTTGACGATTCCATATGATATATTCATCTTGAATGTCCCTCATTTACTTGTGTTTCACTCTTTTCGAAATATTATTGGAACAACCAATATTTCAGAGACGCTTCATTGAAATAAACCTGCTATGAATATTTGTGGAACCTTCACCTTTCAAAAGTTTTTGTGATTGCTTCATAACGGAGAAAATATTTTCGGGCGAATAATTTTTTTCGACGAATACTAATATGGTCTCAAGTATTCATCTTTTTGTTTATTTACAGTATCTATAACAGTTCACCTATTAAGACCTATCGAAATATTCTATTACATCAATTAGGATATCATATTTCGCATCGCTTGTTATTAGTGGCAAACCCATTGCCGATCGATATCCTACGTCCATTTCAACCACCAATAATCTATCCAAGTGACAACACATGATGGATTCACTTCATAAATAATATTCACTGTGGTCCAAATATATATATATATATATATATATATATATATATATATATATTTATATATAATATATACTATGTAAAATATAAACATAATAAAACATGTTTTTAATGATATTTATACATTACATGAATACCTGCTATGATTGTTTTTACAATTTTTCTGTGTACTTTGCATCTCTGAAATCTTTGGCCATCTTAAAGTCAATGCAGATGATCCAAAAGTTTAACAGTGGAGCTTTTATATTATCATCATTATGTTTCCAACAATCCATTCAATTTTAGAGTATAGAAATTAAAATCCACAAATAAAATTTTTGAATTCAAATGGACAATAATAATCTTCAAGCAAGAACATCCTGTATGCTAATTTTGAATCACAAGGAAACATGACAAGGAAATGTCAAACTATTTTCATTGGAAATCATGAAAATATCAAATTTGAGAACAGAAAATTGGTAGATGTGAATTTTCAACAGTTCTATATAAATAATATCATGTATAGATATATAAATTGTGAATAAAATATGTATCAGCGCTTAGAATTGGAAAATGTGTGTACAAAAAGTGTGTGAAGAGTGGAAATTTGTACGAAAGAACAAAAAGTGATGGTTGCCAGAAAAAGAGGAAAATAGGAGTCAAAAAAAGAAATTTTTGGAGAGAAGCCGTGATGAAAAATGTATGAAAAAAATCAACGCAAATGAGCTGAAAACAGAAGTATAGCTGCAATTGGACACTTAAAACCATATCAAGAAACAACCAGGCACAGATTCGACCAAGCAACCACTTACCTCCAATCCAGATAAGATTTTCTGTACATGACGTAACCAGCAGCAAGGGGCTCAACGTTAGCAAACTTCACTTCCAATAGCCACAGAATAATCCAGGACTCGTGTGAGTGCACGAACTGAACTCACAACAAGTGGTTCGTCAACAAAAACAAAATAAAGTAATAATATTCGGGTTAGACACTTTTTGGTTTATTTTTAATAACACCTATTCACAGTAGTGAACTTTCTTTCATATTCATTAATATGATATCAATATAACCTCTAAATAATTATTTTACATTGTTACTTGATTGCGCATGAACAAGTTCATTTGATTGGTTGAATAATATTAACTAACAAGGTAGATAAGGCAGGGATAGGTATTTTAAGAATTGATTCGTATAAAATAACAATCAGATAACTATATTCTGGACTCATAATTCATCATTTGACCATATTACAAGCTATATTTCCATAAAAACAGTACATTGACTTCAAGCAAAACAACTAGATGGCGCAACTGCAATCCTGCTGAGATAACTATATATTGTTATATTATGTTATGCCAGTTAAAGGTTTAAAAGGAAAAAACAAAAAAAAAGAATAATTACTAAATAGTTATTAAATCCAAGAGATTTTTTTTGAATAACTTTTGAAGTTCTGTTTATTTATAAGCCTTTGTATAATATGGATAGATAAAAATGTCAAAATAATATAACACAATCAATTTCATACACTGTCATAATGATCATAAACCATAATTGGAAAAAAAACAACAAAAAGTCTAAATTTACAAAATTTGCATGAACACATTTGTAAATTTGAAACATACAGTATATGAAATTGGAGATAACTAAAACTAACCAATGGTAGAACAGCAAAGGTCTTCATGATAATAGCCAATCAGAGAATAGATGGTCATAGGTAAAAATTGGAAATTGTGAAGTAATAGCAATTGGTTGATATCATAAGCAATTATTATTAGAATTTGTTAATAGTAATAAGTATGGAAAAATAGTTGGATATATAAATTGAGTAAGATAAACCTAAACAGTGAAATGTGACAATTTAGTGCGCGATTTCAAAAATTCAAATGGGAAAACAAGAAGGGAAACTTGTATCGAGGCAACAACAAACAAAGCCAACGAGGAGATTGAAAATAAAATTAGAAGGGAATGGACGCAACATTTTGAGAGAACAAAAATTGAAAGAATTCCAACTTTTGAAGAGCAAAACTAGTATTACCTGAATTATATATCATTTCCACGTCTCCAAAGCTGATTTCCGCATCTGTTTGGTTATTGATTTATGGTATTGGAGTTCCTGATAGCGCTTGTAGTGACAAGGTATCCAGTTTCAGGGCATATCTTGAAACACCGACATCTCCAACAGGTATAAAAACTTCAATAGGGCTTTTCCGGTCCTGAACTATTTCACAAATAACATATTTCACATTCGAAGAACTTTATGTCACTATATTTTGAACAATAACAGAAAACGTCACTCTCACGGAAAAAGTGAGGTTCTGTGTATCTATCCATGATCTGCTTTATTATTTTTATCCGTGAATATTTGTTTGATTCACCCTAGTATAAGTTATTTCTCGTAGGCCAGGTATTGTAAGTCTTCCTGAATAAAGGAGATAATTGTTTTTGATATTTTGTTGTGTGTTCTTTCACAATGATCAACAAACATACCTACGACCATTGAATAACTTGAGTTTGACATATCAAATAAGGGCTAAATTGCTTTGAACCGGCTATCTTGAGATGAGGGAGTACCAACTGTGCTAGCTGTGGTGAGAAAGGAATAACAATTGTCAGCTACGTGACGAGAAAACAGTGACGTTCGTTGGCAATTATTATTACCACATACAAATTATTATACAGGGCAAAAATATTATCTATATCATATCAATTTGGTTCACAAAGAATAGCAAAAACTATTAGCTTCATTCACTACATAAAAACAATTCATATATTTTTCAATTTATCATAACATAACAATTGGCACCCAAAACGCGGTGCAAAAATATTACAATATTTATATTTACAAAATTCATCATAACATAATAATTTGGCGCCGCAACGTTGTGGCAAGTAAGGGCAAAAATATATTAATTATAATAATAATTAAAAATTTATATTTACCAAATTCTCATTTCATAACAAGTGGCGCACAAAACGTGGGGCGGAAAAGGCGAGAAAAGGCAAAGTTAGGGCAATATATCATTTCAAGGCAGAGTAAGGGCAAGTAAGGGAAATATATTATTTCTTGATATTTATTGTAACACTGGGTGAACATTAGCAATTGGCATTTCAACGTATAAGGCTAAATATTGTGAATAAAAAATGGATTTAAGAGATGGTAAGAAAGTTGGTTTGGAAGAAAGTGCAGAAGGTAGAGAGAGAGGTGATCAGGAACAAGAAGAGGGTAGTAATGTGAGAGGGAATGAAAATAAAGTTTACATTTTGGGAATTTTGCATTGACATATTTGTATGTATTGAAAAAATGGATTTGACAGAGAGTCAGTTTCAAAAATTAATGGAATGCATGGAAGATTTCTGTGAAAGTATGAAAGAGAACCATGATAGAAATATGGAAATCATAAAAAAATAAAAAATTCAAATATGTTAAAAAAAAAAAAAAATGAAAGAAAACTCAGAAAGAATGGAAAGTGTGAAAAATGAAACGAAAGAAAGTAGTGAAGGAATATGTGAACCATTAAAAACAAGTAGTGAGCAAAATAAAATTCAGGGAGTACTTATAAAAAAAACAGATGATAGTAAACATTTATAAGAACAACATGATAAACAGATACCAATTATAAAAATAAATATCGATAACAATAATAATGAACTTATCATAATATGAACGTGAATATAAACATTTTGAAAGAAAAGGGAAAAAAAAAAACAGGAACATGGTAAAAATGAATTTTGAATTGCAAAAAGGGAACGAAAATCATAAAATAATTATAATAAAATAAATGAATGAATGTAAAAATTTTAACAAAATAAAAAAATAAGAGTAATGCAAATCAATGACATCTACAGGGCGGATAGAATTTTTGGAATGAAAGAAAGAAATACTAAAAATGAAATAATAATAATAATAGATAGTAAAATATTAAATATTAAAATAGGAAAGAATTTGAATAAATTTTACTTTCAAAAACAAGAAAAAGTTGTAATTATGAAAATGAAAATAGTTGAAAATGTTAACAGAAAATTCCAATTGAAAATGGTTGAAATAAAAAATAGGCTTGCAGTTACAAGACAAGCAAGATTCCATAGAAGGAGAGACAAATAATTAAAATGAAAATTTAGGAATTAATAAATTGTAGGTTAGCAAATTTGATAGGTAAGTTAAGGAATAAAAAATGGAAAAAAGGTAAAAAAAAAAATTTGATAGATAGGTAGGATTTCAGAAACATTTAATAAAATAAAAAGAGATGAAAGACAAATATAAAGAAAAAAAAATCAATGAGAGAAAATATTGAAGGAAACAAAAATAAAAATAAGTAAAAAAAATGAAAAAAAAAATAAATTAAAAAAAAAATTAAAAAAAAGAAAAGAAAAATAAAAATATTTTGTGTATAAAATGAATGTATGTGAGAAATGAAAGTGGTTATGATAATAATAATAATACTAAAGAAGTATATTATAATAAATATGATGATGATAATAAAGGTATATTGATAAATAATATGAAGGTATATTAATGAATTATAAATGAATATAATATGTTAATTATGTATGAATAATGAAAAAGCGAAAGAGTATATGCACAAAATAAAAGTAAATGAAATGAGAGATTCAGATAAATAAAATATCCAATTCAATATAATTTAAAGAACAACTGAAGGAAAAGATAGGAAAAATGATAAATCAGTATAATTGAAAGAGTACCAGTAATTGTAAAATTGATAATTGAAAAAAATATCAGTATAAAATATAAAATGAAAGTAAGATAATCATAAAATTTAAAATATCATATATGATAATATCTTGAAAAGTTTTCTCTCTTGATCTGAAAAGAAGTCCATTGTCAAGTTTTTCTGGAACAACAAAACGTAATATTAGTAGTTGTAAATAATCGTTGTTATTGTAAAACTAGTTTTTCGGGAAATCCGCAAAGTAGTTTCCTGAAAATAGAAAAAAGTATTAGTCAAAGTAAAGTTAAAAAATATAAAAAAAAATGGATATTCAAAATTTTCTAACCAGTAAAAATTGTTGAATATAAATTTAGGAATGTTGTTATGTTATGTTATGCCAGTTAAAGGTTTAAAAGGAAAAAACAAAAAAAATGAATAATTACTAAATAGTTATTAGTTCCAAGAGATTTTTTTTTTGAATAACTTTTGAAGTTCTGTTTATTTATAAGCCTTTGTATAATATGGATAGATAAAAATGTCAAAATAATATGACACAATCAATTTCATACAACGAGGAGATTGAAAATAAAATTAGAAGGGAATGGACGCAACATTTTGAGAGAACAAAAATTGAAAGAATTCCAACTTTTGAAGAGCAAAACTAGTATTACCTGAATTATATATCATTTCCACGTCTCCAAAGCTGATTTCCGCATCTGTTTGGTTCCTGATTTATGGTATTGGAGTTCCTGATAGCGCTTGTAGTGACAAGGTATCCAGTTTCAGGGCATATCTTGAAACACCGACATCTCCAACAGGTATAAAAAACTTTAATAGGGCTTTTCCGGTCCTGAACTATTTCACAAATAACATATTTCACATTCGAAGAACTTTATGTCACCATATTTTGAACAATAACAGAAAACGTCACTCTCACGGAAAAAGTGAGGTTCTGTGTATCTATCCATGATCTGCTTTATTATTTTTATCCGTGAATATTTGTTTGATTCACCCTAGTATAAGTTATTTCTCGTAGGCCAGGTATTTTAAGTCTTCCTGAATAAAGGAGATAATTGTTTTTGATATTTTGTTGTGTGTTCTTTCACAATGATCAACAAACATACCTACGACCATTGAATAACTTGAGTTTGACATATCAAATAAGGGCTAAATTGCTTTGAACCGGCTATCTTGAGATGAGGGCGTACCAACTGTGCTAGCTGTGGCGAGAAAAGGAATAACAATTGTCAGCTACGTGACGAGAGAACAGTGACGTTCGTTGGCAATTATTATTACCACATACAAATTATTATACAGGGCAAAAATATCTATCTATATCATATCAATTTGGTTCACAAAGAATAGCAAAAACAATTAGCTTCATTCACTACATAAAAACAATTTATATATTTTTCAATTTATCATAACATAACAATTTGACACCCAAAACGTGGGGCAAAAAAAAAATATAATAATTATAATAATAATAAAAATATATATATATTTCCAAATTCATCAATACATAATTATATATATATATATATATATATATATATATATATATATATATAAGAATTTTGATAAATATGGCGCTACGCTAAAATTTCTCGTTCCTTAACCTTCCAGTGGTCGCGCACCTATCCCTATCAGTAGCAGTAGCTGTAACGATTGGAGGTATCTATTGACAGTCCAAATTTGTCCAGGGTTATTTTTTTTTCTATTTCTTACCAAATGAACCGGGTAGGCAGACCAGCGCGACTACTCACGTTATAGTTTTTTTTTGTGGTGCGCTAAGTAAATAGATATTCCAATGTTTTGTTTGCTCTCAATATTCAATATTTTTAGTTACGTTATTTATCGCGCGAATAATCCAGACAAAAATATAAAGAGAGTTTTTTCTGGAAGATTTGTTAAATGATTTGAGAAAACCTCATTTACCTACACGAGTTCGTTTGACAGGTACACAAGCTTATTAGACAGGTCTCCTAGGGGTATTGAAGCTTCGTCTCTTGAAAATAGGAAGCGTACAATCCATGCTGTGGAAGTTAATATTCCACGAAGTCGATGTTCCGAGCGTGGATGGAAAAAAAACATGAAAACAGGATTTTGTTTGGACTATTTATCTCCATTATGTTCGAAATGCAAACAATCCTCGATGAAAACAGAATTACTGACAGATTTTATTATTCAGTGATAATATAATTTTTTGTCTAGTTTTATAGCAGAAGAGTTAATTTTTATTTTTGTTCTTTAAATTAAGTTTTCCATATTCGAAATGATTGTTTTGAACCATATATTTTACAGTAAAAACCCACGATTTTAACCTTGAAAATTTGTGGATAAATTTTGTCAGATAAATAATATGTTGGTGTTCAAACAACAAAAAAAATGTTCACAAAAAATAGCAGACCCGGTCCCAGAGGCAGTGCGCGACCCAACTTGCAACTGAATTTCACGCGTCCACTGAAAGGATAACGTGAGTTCATTGAAAATAATCCATATTAGTAGAGATGCAATTTTAAGCAAATATTTTCTCACAATTTTGTTGAAGGTCACGAATTGGTTGAAAGGGTCATCATTACCGATTTTTTATATATTTATACATTCGACCTGTTGGGTGAAATACCTGTATATCCCACTTTTCGACTTCCAAGTTACCGTAGTTTTTTTCCAATACTCTGGTGAATGTTTATTTCTATAGACTTTACAGTATTGGATAATTTCGAGATAAGTATCATAATTGAACAAAAAAGAAGTCGCATGATGAAATGGTACACAGTATACATACATAATTGATGAAAAAAAAAGACTATGAAATTCTACAAACAAACGAAAAGAAGTAAGGATATAACAAGTACGACATCAGAAATACAAACTTTAGGTCGTTTGGTAGAGCTTCATATCATGCTGCATAACTTTAATTCGAAAAGTTTGATGTACACACACAAACAGAAAGTTTTTAATAAATTCATATTATGTTTTTGCCCTGTATTTGTCCTTTTAATTGGAGTTTTTTCGTTCGTGTCAATGTCGGGTCAGAACGTCATGAGTTTTTCTCGAATTCAAAGTTAGATTATATATTTATAATATATATATATATATATATATATATATATATTATATATTATATATATTTATTATATATATATATATATGGTTTAAATATTTATTGACAGTTAATTATCTGGGGAAATTATTTTTATTTGGGAAGCAGTCAGGTAAGTTGAATTCAATGAATAAACATTATCGAAATCTTGACTGAACAACGAAGAATAATAATTGAATTGAAAATACCTGACTGCTACCCAAATAAAAATAATTTCCCTATATATATATATATATATATATATATATATATATATATATATATATATATATATATATATTATTATTTAAAATATATTATTTTTTTTTTGTTATATTGAGTTGAAACTCAAGTAGGTATAAAGTAAAAACTGTCCATATCCTTTTGTGCTTTTGTTCAATAGGTGAGTGAACTTTTGTATTTTCATCAGTGTTTTGGATCTAAATTTTTTTGATATCCTCATGAAATCTATAGATGAATCGACCCGAAGGAAATTCAGTTTTCTTGTGTTTTTTTTTTAATTGAGTCAGAAACATTGCAAGAAAACAGTACATTGAAAAATAAAAAAATTGAAACATAATATCAATCAATCATTCAGTAGCCACTTCAGTAACCACTTAAGATTCGAATTTTGAAAAATCATTTTTTAGTATATATAGCTAATCCTGGATTGTAAACCTCGTGCAAAATTTTTCATACTTTCTGAGACATAGCCTGTTCTATAATAGGGGCAGATTTCACCAGCTGCAAAATTCAGACATAAAACAGTATTTTCAAGCAGAAACAAAAACGGTTTTTTCGTTTTCGTTGAATCAACAGTCTTATTGAAAAACTTATTCAAATACTTTGACCCCTTGACATTCCAATTCTTAGAAATTCTTGTTCAGTGCGTACCATACGAATATAATTCTTGTACAAAATTCAATTGTCCCATTACCGATTGTGATGAGATTTAACGCGTTTTATAATAGGGGTAGCTTTCACTGCTTGGGGGTAAAATTTCGAAATGAAAAAAATTGCCTTGGGTCGTGAATAAAATTGAAATGGCGTATACTATTGTTGTCATGGATGAAAATTATTCAAGTATTCACGAGGGAATGTCAATTCTCCTGGGGACAGATTCAGTTGCCAAGAGTGCAGAATTCAGACATGAGAAATTTTTCCTGAGGCAAAATGAAATGACGTGTTTTACTGCTTCTTTGTTAAAATTTCCAAAGACTAAAATCATTTAAATATTCAGGGGCTAGTTTCAACCTTAGCATCCGATTTTTGGAAAATCGTTCTTCATTACGAATATATTCAACCCTAGAATGTCATTCTTATGCAAAATTCTATGATCATTTTGCTGATAGTCTTCGTGATATGACATGTTTTATTGACGGTTAGTTTCTACCGGCAGTGGTGCAGAATTCAGACATGAAAAGAAAGTAGCAGAACTATAAAACAAAAATGGCCTGTTCCAATGTACCGAAACAGAAAACGTGTCAATTTTTATCAACAAGTTATTTTTGTAATATCTAACTCTGAAGAGATAGTGAATGTGTTGCCACTCTTGAATCAATGTTACAAGCCATTTCTGGCGATAACCTTTTTTTGGAGAACATTCTTCTTTGCCTCACTCACCTTTATATGTGTTTCACAATATCTATCTGAAGTAGTTATAATATCCAGCGTGGCTTCAGCCGGGAAAGTAGTTCTTGTCTGTTAGATATCAGAAAAAATTACTTCAGTTATATCTTTGATTTTTATATATTATAATTTTAT
This sequence comes from Gonioctena quinquepunctata, assembly GCA_018342105.1. Lineage (NCBI taxonomy): Eukaryota > Metazoa > Arthropoda > Insecta > Coleoptera > Chrysomelidae > Gonioctena > Gonioctena quinquepunctata. The sequence goes on from JAFIRS010000445.1 coordinate 219,063, forward strand.
CTTTATTTCAGCTTTGTTCGCAATAGAAACAATTAAAATCTACAGTCCCTTATATAATATATTTTAGAATTAGTATTCAGATCACCTAGCTATATCACGCACAAGCGATACTTATGTTATTGCTTCTGTGATGCTCTTGTTTATTTATATTTCTAAATGTACCTAAACTTTATCTCTATGTACATTCGAGAAATAAACTTTATTATTATTATTATTATTTTACATTTTTCTGAATAATATTTATTGGCAATATTCAATTGAGAATGTTTCCCCTGTCGAAATGAATACCTACAATGGAATGCCCCGTTCATATTCTCAAACAAATCATAGGGTTAGGTGAGTTAACATTGTCAATTACGACTAAGCACTCAAGTATAACATTCTATCATAATTCAATAACATAAGTCATTGGTTATGTGATCTTTTTTTATATGATTTCGTAATAGAAGTTGTTAGTGATCCAGTGAAATCAATCATCTACTTTGCAGTTGCTGAGGAACTTTCCAATCACCTTCTCAAGGATATGGAAGAGAAATTTTTAAAGTGCAGAATTCGAGGCTATACTGAGTTTTTACACATGGTGGTTTTTCGTTCGTTCAGTCATATATCAAGTTATATCGATATTTTCGGAACGCACCCGGAGAAAAAACAAGCTATTAATTCTACCCAGACAACCAACCAGGGAACCGAAAAACGATCTGAATATTTATGTTGCAGAAATTACAGATTCATCACTTTTTCATCGTGCACTCACCAGCCAGTCTAGCCGTTTGCATTTTATCCTTCCATTTTGAATTCGATCAATAATTACCGAGAACACGGGCGATAACGAGAGAGCTAGTTCCTGACTTCGAGTAGGTTATTCGAATGTTGATGTGAATAGATAAAACAGTTTTGTTGATCTACCGACGTATGTATTGAAATAGGTTTATCACGGATGGGATTGTATTGTAGATCAATTTCACACATTTTCCTGGTAATTATATCTTCTCATCCGATTGAACCATGAACGCTTTTAGCTATAATGATTCCATTTGAGTTGATTCTCACGAAGGAAAAATGTTTGAGCGACAATTTAAAAAGTAATTGCACAAAAATGACCCAACACGAGTCACATTCGATGAGAACATATTCCGAATTGATTGAAGCTAAATAAAGAGTCATCCATGGTTTCAGAAATCATTAAAAAAATCCGAATGATGCCTTAGAATGAATTACATTCAATCGAATAAAATATCTTTCAAAATGACGATGTGCAGCATTCCTATTTTTATGTGAACTCTAAATTCTACGATCAAATATTTCAGGTTTCACATGAATCTTCCTTAACCTTCCTAATTTTTCTATTGTATATTTGAAATATTTTTTTATACACTTGGGATTTGATTTTATGCTGATTTTGGTTTGGCAATCTTTCAATTTTGTTGAGATTTAAAATTTTAATTTTTAAAAACTTGAAAGGTGTCTTAGTGGTGAGTGAAATTATTGACTTCGTTAGTGTCACTAGAGAATTTTGGTTGGTGCAGATCTCAATATTAATTAGTTTTGCTCCTAACCCGTATTCATGTTCCTCAATATTAGTTAGTGCTGCTTGTCTCAATAGTATTCGTTATTTATTTATATATATATATATATAGATGAATGAATCAAATGAATTGAATGTGTTAACAGAATACATTCATTTCGAATCTACACGGACAAAACTTCGAAAGTGAACGGTCAAAAACTACCATCTGTTTTCATTGATACCTCAATAGTACTGCATACATGCATACATTTTTTCGGATTCGAAGATCAGTCATTATCTATTATGAAAAATGTGAACAGGGTCCTATGCATTCACCTCTTAGGTATAGGCAACGCGTTATACAAAGACCCATTTTTGCAAATATCTGACAAACTGGACGGTGCGGAGGATCGATTCAAACATTCGTGAGTCGGTTCATGGAGGTTAAGTTAACAACATACTGACATACTTTCAGGCGATTTTTAAGATTTTAATAAAACAACAGAACTACCTATATTGAGAAACATCAATGGTCATTTACAGCGCTTATCTATTGTGGAGCTCGAGAAGCTCCATCAAACGAAATTTGCCAATATTGATATGAAAACCAAAATCTTCCTACAGGCGCCATTTGAAAATTCTCAACTGTTTATATATATATATATATATATATATATATATATATACATATATATATATATATGAAAAGCATCAAATTATAGATAGTGACACCTATAATCTGTGCGGCGAAGCTTAGACCTAATGTCGTGGAATTTTAATGGCACGAATGGAAAATGGCACGAGATGTCAGCATAGGCCAACCCACGACACCAATAGTCGTACTCCTAGTGCGTTCAGAGTGACGCAAAACAAATAACGAGATAAAGAGAAATTTTTTACGAATCCAAGAGAGCCCACCATCCGCCAAAAGCTGTTTCATGGTTTCCCAATCATCAGGACCGCTTGTGGTCTCTTTCAAATCCGTATCAAATATCTCATAGTGTTAATACCTACCGGCGAGTACGAAAATGTGAAAAGCATCAAATTATAGATAGTGACACCTATAATCTGAGCGGCGAAGCTTAGACCTAATGTCGTGGAATTCACACCTTCACCGTCTCTTAAATACCTTACAAGACATTTTTTTCAGGAGGACATTGAAGTGGACAACAATATTTTTCTGATTCCCACAGACCATTTTTATTTTTTTAACTGCAAAATCCACTCAGCAAAAAAGAAACATGAAATTGATTCAAACTCTTTGGAAGTCGAAAGAACACATTTTACGCATTCTTCCACGGGCAATTAATTAAATGTGATATATTCATATTACACACTGCCCCTCGACAGTCTGGTTAATACCCACTTCATAATCTGCTGAAATACTGGAGCTTTCTGAAAGCGCACAAATTCTAACCCTTCTCAATACTTTATCCCCCTTTATCCTGTCGTCCTGTGAATTACATCTCGTTTTGTTATTAATCCAATCTCTTGAGTGCTGAAGTTATTGAATTATGCCCTGTATTCTGAGATACTCAAAGTTATTCAATGTATTCCATTTGGTTATTAAAATGGACATTATGTACGTTAGTATTCACAGGATATTACCAAATCAGTTTTAGAATACAAATCATGAAACTGATCAACTCCAATTATTTTGTAGGAAAAAAAACTGAAGACTTTCCACTTAACTTTTTTAATCCGTTAATTGTAATATAATTATTCTGTATTCTTTGCTACAGATCAGATCTACACATTAATAATTTAACAGTTTTCGATTTATGAAATGAATGGAAAATTTTTCCTAGAGGGTATTTAAAGAGGATAATTCTTTTTTTTGGAACTAAGTTTCTTTACGCGGCTTGCGGTAGGTATCAACTGGTAGAAAATGTAACGTAAGAAAAAAGCGTTTCTTTCTCTCTCTCTCTCTCTCTCCCTCTCTCTGTCTCTTTCGATTATATACGACTATGTGTGACAACTACAATTGATCCTGTCAGAATAAAATGTCAACGCATTCAATTCCTGTATAGGGAAATAGGAAATGCAAAATTTATGGAATAAGGGATTACGAACTCACTACATACAGTGATTTGATATTTGAATTCAAATGTACCTTTTTCAGCATGTTAAAAAGCATCAGATTTTCAAGTAGGTAGGGCAATGAATACGTTAATTGTGTAATTATAGAAATTATGTTGGGAATTCGGTACATCATACGAAAGGTAAGGTTTGTTCTAGAGGCTAAACAAGGAATATTGAAGTTCAATAAAAATAGTAATGTTGATGAATCGATTTCATCGTGTATAAGTTTATGAATGAAAGTAAGGTCAGAAATTTCACGACGTTTTCTCAAAGAAACCATATTGAATTCATTCAAGAGAAGATTATACTCACAGTGTCTTACTGGATATGAACCATGAAATTTGAGATACATGAATTTCAGAAATCTACGTTGACATTTTCTATTTTTTCACTGTATTTTTTATAATGCGGGTTCCATATCTAGCTGCCGCATTCCAATTTCAATTTCACCAAAGCAAAAAATATGCATTTAATTGCTTCTGGTGATTTGAATTCTTTGCAATTTCGTAAGACAAATCCAAGAAGACGCATTGATTTATTTGTGATACCTTCTGAGTGTGACGAAAACGTTAATTTCGCGTCAAACGTTATTCCTAACTCCCTACATTCAGATACCCTCGTAATGGTGGTAGAGGTATGCATGTTGTATAGGGAAACTAATTAGGTATATCACTGCTTTAACTTATATTGAAATTTTTGGTTAGGATAAAAATATTCATTGCATTTTGAGGACTTCATTTATGATTCACCCGCTGAGGGTGAGATTTGATAACCTCGCCTTCATTGCCGGAAACCTGCCTGTGTTGTTTATCACAATGAGTCAGATTACAATGAATTATAAGAGAGTGTTTGAGGAGCATCGAATTCTTCTTCAATTTTTTTTCATGGAGTTTCAGGTTTATACAAAAATGGACATGTTATTTGTATGCTTCAATGAAAATATGTCCCATTTTTTTCGAGACATATATTGTTAGCTTGATTGGTGGTAATTTCAGAATCAATGAAATAATTCTTGAATCTACCTTTCCGACTGGCCACGCCATGGAGGTTCATTCATTCTTCTATCATAGTGAATCATTTTTGATGTTATTCCAACAGTGAATTGATTAAAAGATTGCTCCTTTTCTTTATTTACTTTCTCGTGTACTAATGGAAATCACGGGACTTTTTTGGAAAAGTCAATATTGTTATTATTTCCACACCAACAGGAGTATTTGATTGTAAGGCAATATTTTTCTCAGTCTACATTATATCCTTCATAGATTCAATGCCGTAAAGGACTTCGTTAGAAGCATACTTCTCACTCGTTATATTATATAAATGATCAGCAGTTACCTTAGACATATTTTTCATCATAATTGATTCACAGCAGTTACCTTTGATATGTTTTTTCATCATAATTGATTCACAGAGAAAATAACTTTCACTGCGATACTTTGATCAACCATGCGATGTTGAAATAACGATGTAGAGACAATTGCTACGAATTATAATTTAGGTTGCAATTTTTCTAGCAGAGATTTGAATGTACAAAAAATTATTGGGAAAAATTCCACCAAAGGAAAGTTGTCCTTCGAACAGGACAACTTTCCTTTGGTGGAATTTTCCCAATAATTTTTTGTAGATTCAAATCTCTGGTTATTGTTCAAAATCTCATCGGGGCAACAAATTCAAAAGCGTTTTTGTTGGAATGCAGTACATTTTCCGATTTTGTGCTTGACTTTGACGTCAAATTAAAGCTTATTTTGGGCTGTAACTGTATAGCTCGCTGCGCGATATCATAAAAACGCGTCAACCGTTTGAGTTCATAGACACTGCAGAATAGTAACTTTGAATTTTTTGTCAGAAAAAATTATGATACGAAAACCAGTTAGACTTTTTGTTTCGAAAAAAATCTACGAAAATTTGTTACCTATATCACTTCAGTCGATTTACCCTTTTCTAAAGGCCACAGAGTTCATGAAGAAAGAAATTATTATAAATCAGTTTGAAAAGATACCTGTATGTGTACTGTATCCATAGCTGATTGAATAAAGTCCTATTATTATTATTATTATTATAAAAAAAGGAGATGAAAACAAATCTGAGACGTCCAGAACACACACACATATTCATATAAATATATATATATATATATATATATACTTGTGTTTATGGTGTTGAATCTTGTTAGTTATCAAAATGTTTTGTTTTTTTTTTTAAAAAAAAAAAATTAACCTTTTCCTTAAAAAAAATAGTTCAGATGCATTTCGTGAATTGTTGTTAGTTTTTAATTCTTTCATTTCAATTGTTTGAAATGTTGAAATTATTCCATTTTGGTTTCCTGTCTGTCGTCCCATACGAGAACCGAGAACGACAGAAAACACCATTTCGAACAATAAAAACGAAAAAATTGAAAACAAACAAAACAACAATTCACATAATGCATGTGAACTAAAACACTTCACTTTCCCATTTGTATTTGCCTAGGGACGTACCAAATACGTTTATTTCATATTTATGTAGGTACATTGTTCACATTTACGAAAAAAAAAATCCTTTATTATTTACAGAATAAATCGAAAAAGTCCTCCGCCGAGGATGAAACGTTTTTCTATATATATATATATATATATATATATATATATATATATATATTTGAAAATGGAAACAAAAATAACGATTATCGAAGTATCCTAATATTCACGTTAGAATTTTAAAATAATAGTTCTCACTACCAAACTCTTTTTGCGTATTTTGAACATTCCATTCGAAGAGTTTTTCTCCCCTCCTCTCCATAGTCATCCAGATGTTTTGACTCATTGTATGGAGAAATCAAAGCAATGAGAAGATATTTTCCCATTGCGTTTCTGAAATAGTGGAAAGAACTGTTCTTCCAATAATTCAGCCTTGTTAAAATGATTCAATGAATAACCTACACGAAGAAAAACAACTTCAGGATCGCCTGGTAGCGTTTCCAACCACATGAAATGGTCTGCAATGTTTTTTTCAGCATATTACATAATTACAACATAAGTTTTTGATACCTGAATTACAGATTTTTTATTAAAAAAATAAGGGTAGACAGGTTCATCCTTATTGGTCTCTGGATAGGTGGACAAAACGACAATTTTTATTTTGTCGCAATATCGTTCTAGAATACAGAGCCATATCCGAAGTGAAGCGAGCAACATCGTTAAAACAAATATTACTCCACAGCCATTGAAATGATGTATGTTGTTTTCATTGTGAAAAATACAGAGAGCTGAATTCGTGTGTGTATGTGTGTGTAAAGTGTCAAGGGGGGGAGGGGTGTCAAGGGGGGAGGGGTGTCAATGGAAGAGTTTCGAATTTTTGGTGTATTCAGTGCCGAAAATAGTGTAACGAGTGATATGTTATTTTACCACTCGTCTGTCTTTTTAAGCTTTTATTCAACTTGAAATGTTTGTATGTATGTATGTTAGGGTCAAATCTTACAAGTGAATTTTGACCGACTTCTAGTCGTCCGATTAATTTCAAATTTGGCAGGTAATCGTAATTCTGGTAACAATGCATTACGGAATTTTTGTTAGAGAACAAAATGAAATGGCGGCTCCAAGATGGCGGACGATATTTGTAATTATGTTCCTATTTGATCCAAAATTGGAATGTGGTGGTTTCCGGGGTCGGAAATCATGATTTTTTCGTCAAAATTCATAAATTCGAGATGGCGGCTCCAAGATGGCGGACGAGTTCTGTGATTATGGTCCGATTCGATTCAAAATTGGTATGTGGGGGGTTTCGAGATCGAAGATTGTGAATATTTTGTCGAAATTCATGAATTCGTGATGACGGCTCCAAGATTGGGAAAGAGTTTTGTGATTATGGTCGATTCGATTCATAATTGGTATGCGGTGGTTTTAGAGGTAGGAGATTTTGAATTTTTCTCCAAAATTCATGAATTCGGAATGGTGGCTCCAGATGGAGGACCAGTTTCTGATTATTGTTCATGTTTTATTCAAAATTGGTATGTGGGGATTTTCAGGTTGGAAGATTATGAATTTTTTGTCAAAATCTATTAATTTAAGATGGCGACTCCAGGATGGCGGACGAGTTTTGTGATTATGATCAGATTCTATTCAAAATTGATGTGTGGAAGTTTTTAGGGTCGGAGATAATGATTTCTTTCAGCTGAAAACTCACAGGAAAGAAACCTTGTAATAACGATGCTCTACTTGAAATGAACAGATTGAGGCGAACTCAAAAAAAAAAGCGAAAAATAAAATAACTATTAAAAAAACTTTTTAACGACAAGCTTTTCTTGAAGACATGCACTAAAACGTATAAAATAAGTTCAAGTCATCGCTGACAATGTTTTTTTTTTGGGAATATTTGGTTTTAAAAAGCTTGTCTTGTCTTGTCTAATACTTCGACAAGTTGTTACTTACCAACCAATCATTGTCCAATGAAATTAATTGGTACTTACTTCTATAAACTCTTCCCATGACAATCTTTTCCAACCAAATCATTCAACAAAAAATAACTAAATCATTGTCAGCGATGACTTAAACTCATTTTTAACCGACGAAACCACAAAGGTTAGGGAGGTTCTCTAGTCGACACGTATATTTTTTTTATCATCATTTTTTTTTATACGTTTCAGAAACACGGCTTGAATAAAAGCTTGTTTTTAAAAAGTTTTTTATCAGTTATTTTTAATAAATGAATTATTACAAATCAACAAATTTTTTGAAATCCTACTCATACCGATATTTGTGTTACATTTTCAACCATAGAAAACTTATAAGATCTTTTGAGATCCGTAACTTTCAAACTGGATATGGTTCAGACTTCTTTTCCTCATAACCTTCCCTCTCTCAATTAATTCAAATAAAAAAACGTATTAAGCATTGGAAAAGTTGAGTTGCATTTAGCTCAATTCTATGAATTATTTGTGGCTTGATCCCTAATATGACTAATAAAATAATAGAAAGGATATCCATACGAAAAATCTTAGTATTTGGATCGTGAAGAATTTTAATCAGTTATTCTGAATTGGACTAATACTTAATGGAAAGATGAGAAAATTCGAGTAATTGGAAATCAGGCTGGCAAAGCCCATGTAACTAAATAAAATATAACTACATGAGGTAGGTTTCGAAACGGAGTTCTTTCTACGATCGGTCCATGGATATTATTTCTGTAAGATCTTACATCTGTCGACTAACTGTCGAAAAATTAGGCATGACTCTCTCGGAACCACTGAGGCACTCTACGAATGATAGTCCAGTCATTTTACGTAATTTGGATCTATGCTTACTTCCGACAATTATTTTCCTTACCACAGATATATTCATTATTACGATGATTTATTACTTATGAGTGTGAAAGTTGAAAAACCATTTTTATGGAAAAAAATACTTGCACACGACTCTAACTCTTATTGTTAACAATATTTTCTGTTCTTTAACTGATTATTCTTTCAAGAAAATCTTCAACATATATGAAATCGCATTTCATGATGATAATTTAACTTTTCTCATATTTGCCGATGATGAATACTAACTTTTTATGAAATATCATGTACTAATTTGACTGTATTATTATGATCTACGATGAGTGCCCCTTCGAGATTGTTAACCACTGGATGTAGGCAATTAAAATTCTTCGCAGGAGATTTTTTCAAACCTATTTGGACAAAACAATGATTGGTAACTTCCATCCTTTTCTGATCATTTATTCAAATAAAAGTGGTTTTGTGAATGTCGCCGAAGTTTTGGAAAAATAAATATTTCAGTTCTGAACTTATACTGGGCGATCTGTTACAATACTGCAGAAAATGAAAAACTATACTCCTTCGTCCCCCGAAATATTTGAGTAGGCCGCGTTTTGAGTACGGATTCGTGTTCAGGAGGCAGTACGTGAGTATCATCAAACGGCATATTCTCAGTTTGGTCAAAATCAAACTCGTTCATTTGAATTGAGGAATAAATGAGAACATCGAGCAGTCCGGAGATTGGAACTTCGAGGTTGAAGGTTAACCAATATATTTTCGTCGTATTCAAACAACGAAAATTGGGTAGGTATTTTTTTTCTTAAAGACCCATCGAAAATATTTCCAGCTTTAAGCTGTTGTTCAACAACGAAGTTCACATCCTGTATATCGATACCAGGGAACTGTCAGACCAATGTTGATCCTGTGAGGCATTCGACAAAGGAATCATATTGACATCCAAACTTGCTGATATTGGTGAACATGGGGATCTGGTTGATTGATTTGCCAACATATATATATATATATATATATATATATATATATATATATATATATATATATATATATATATATATATATATATATATATATATATATATATATATATATATATACATAAATATTTGTTGATCTGTTATATCTTTTAACATTGCTTATTTTGCTTGCCGAGGTTCTCAACTGCACGTTTAGCTGTGGTACTGTGTTTCGGAAGGTATGTTGTTACAATATCTATGCCAAAATCTAGCTGCTGTACCTAATCATTCGCTTTATTGTAAAGGTACCATGCCTTGTGAATGCTTATATTAAACATCCATGTAAATAGACACCACCACCATTTTTTGATCTTATGGCAATTCGGTACCTAGCGATGTTTTGGTCCATCAAATCCGAGCTACCACTTGAACTGTTGTTCTATTCAATTAGGTGAGGCGAGTAATTTGAATAATTTTGTTTTCACTCCTAGAAAATATTTTCACGAAAGAGAGTATTCCAGTTTCTCAGTCCGAAATAGAGTAATATTCAACTCTAGATTTCTTGTGCAAACTTTTTTTATCGTCCCGGTACCCCAGATACCCAAATCTCGCATATCGCGTAGAAACATCTCGCTTGTTAATGAATTGTCTGTATACAATTCATACGGCATATTTCTTCACTTTCAGATGAATTTCTCAACATTGTTACCAGTGATGCGTTAGATTTTTCATAAAGCACCCCATCACTTGCATTATTTTGAGTATTTTTAACCTGATATAATTCCAAATTATTAGACCTCCGCCTTCGATATTCAGTGACCTCATTTTGTACCCAAAGCATATGGGTTTTTCCCTAATAAATTATTTGCAACTATGCCTTCCAAAATACTTTATCGTCGACTCATCATAATTTATATTTCCTTCGGGTGCAAAGTTGAGAAAATGTGTCCTTCAGCTTATCCATCAGTGGACGAATTTTCCATAATTTATCTTTTGTTCTGGTATATTGTTATCTGCCACATGTAATAAAAAATTTGCATCGACTTTTTTACCATTTAATTTTCCATGTCTGGTTTGGAATCTCAGTTATACTGCCTGGCTGGTTTTGCATCATCTCCACTCAAAATATGTATAGCCCAAGCACTTTTCAGCTCTTCAGCTGTGATATCAAGATCGAAGGATTTTTCAAAATATTATGCTTTCTTGTTTCTTGCACTAGAAGCCATTTCCAAGGCTTCTTGAAGGGTATATCCTGTTATGACTGCTCGTTATTTGTTAAAGCTAGGTCTTAACTAAACTGGGCGTTATCAGTCTATTGACCAATAACTGGACAACCTCCCAGAGTTGCTTGGAAAGCTATCACACTCAGTTTATAATGAAGCATAGGCCTTGATTTGACTATTACCAATGTCAGATAATTCAGAGACAATAATACACTTAGGAATTTCAATAATATATATGTATTTTCTAAAGAATAACAACTTATACACCTGGTATAATTTACGGAGAAAAAAATGTATAGAACGTCAGAATGAATGGCTATGCATCTTCACTAGATGAAATTTGATTCTACTCTGATGTTATTCATACTACGAAGGTTCCTAACTGAACTGACCTCTTTCTGAACTATTTTTACCTTTGTCTTTGTTCTTATATAGAATCTGCCCACTATGACACCTTCCGGTTTTGAATATGGGCAGCGTTGTTCCCACCATATAGATTATAACTTCGGACATCAATTGCCTCCGTGGTATATTTCAATCGCATTCCTTGCTCGTTAATATTTCATCCCGGCTGTCGGAGAATCTTCAATTATCTATTGCGGTGGAGATCAATAGCAATATAAATAACTGTCCTGTCGTAGTAATTTTCGGTCGGTTTTACTTTCGTCGTTGCTGTCAACGTAACATTTTTATGGGGCATTTTGATGGGTAGTGTTATCATATTAAATAATTTACGAGAGTTTACTCTTTGTCGGAACTCACCTCGCATTCCCATCGTCTAATTCAATAGCGGACGGAGGAAAACAGTCGTTCATCTTTTTTGTGTCGCGTTCCTTCAGTCAAGGACATTACAAATTTTTACGTTAAAATAATTTGTTTGATCAACGGGCATCACAATCCATCCCTGATGGAAGTATCTATTTCAGTCATACCCACACCCGTAACAAAATCATTTAGTTATCAAGAATAAAAATTGAAAAAAAATATTCAAGACTAGCCTTTATACAGATGCACTAAAGGGGTAAAAATAATTTCTTTAATTCTTTGACCTGTGAGTAACAGATTCAAAATCTTGCCGCGCAAGAATGCTTTTTATTTTATGGTCGTGGCATACTTTCAAATCTGCTACTCACAGAATAACCTAGGCCAAATAATCCTATCACAAGAGCTTGTCTTAAAATATTTTTTTAATAAATTTTATTTAATTCTTTTTTTAGTCATGCATGGAATAATCCGTCATCTCTTTGAATTCTGACATAAATTGATCATTTCCATTCCGAAAAAAATCAACAAACCAATTTTGAATGAAATCGGGCCATAATAACATGACACGTCGCTATCCTGGAGCTGCAATCTTGAATTCATGAATTTTGACAAAAACGTCTTGATCTCCGACCCCACAAAACAATTCTCATTGGAATCGGACGATAACCACAAATCTCGTCTGTCATATATAAGCCGCCATTCCATCCTAGCGTAACTTATATGTAACACTAATATTTATGGCTGATTAATCAATTTTTTTTTATTTTATCATGAGAAATGTTGACTCAGTAACAATGCTCATTAGCAAAAAATTACACATCCTCCAGTAATAATTTATAAAGTGGTATATATAAACCGTCGCTCCATTTTCCACAATGATTCAAAACAACACCTGATGAATCAACCTGCTACAGAAACAAAACGCTCTGAACTCACAAAACGTGTCAAAATTACGTTGAAGCGGACTACACAGAAAGTGGAAGCCAGGGTGTTAGAGAATAAGTGCGACAAACTCCAGGGGGTGATTCTGCATGAAAAAATAATGACAGTTTGCCTATAACTTTTGTCCGCAAATGCTTCGTTTTCTGAGATACGGGGTATTGAAGTTTTTCTTAGAAACCGACTATTTATTCATTGCTCTGAAATCGGTCGAGATATGCAAAAGAAATTTGGTTGAGTTTTAAGAGGTAGTTATTGCGCATTTTTTGACATGCAAATAAGAGATTTATGTTCAATGATCTCAATTTTTTTGAAAGAAAAAATGGTACGCCACCGATTTTTGAATTCCTTGTTCAATATGTGTGAGAAAATTCCTCTTGCTTTTTTTGTATGGGGCGCCGTTTCTATGCGAAAAAATAAAACATCTTAAGGCGTATTTTTCATTTCTTTAATACATTATCAAGAACTATCTAATACAATAACGTTGAACCAGAACAATAACAGAAAATTACACTTATAGATGAATAACACTAATAAATGAATAAATGAACTACAACAGATCTTCAAAATGAATTTCCTCAGACGTGATACAAGATTCAACTCTTCGCCTCATTGATTGTCTCACAGCCTGCTATAATTTGATTCCTCAGGTCCTCAACATTTTCGACGGGAGTGAAATAAACGAATGACTCAATGAAACCTCAAGATCTAGAGGATTTAAATCCGGAGATCGAGTGGGCCAATGTTCCGTACCTCCCCTACCTATCCAACGATTTGGATATTCTGTATCTATATGATCACTACAATAATGCAAAAATGGACTGGTGCACCATCATGCATGAACCCGAAGTGTTGTCTCAGCTGTAGATGAATTTCTTCAAGAAGAATAGGTAACTTTTCCTGTAGGAAATTATGGTAAGAGTCGCCTGTTAGTCGTTGTGGGAGGAAATATGGATCGATTAAATGATCATCAAGTACCCCAAGCCATACATTTACTGAAAACTGATGGTGAAAATGAGCTTCAAAGATTCCATGTGGATTTTCCTCAGCCCAGAGGTGATTGTTATGGAAATTTCGTATATACTGTCGACCAAAATTAGCCTCGTCAGTAAACAACACGCCATTGAAAAAATTAGGAATTTGAGCGATTTGATGAAGAATCCAATGGCAAAAAAACTAGGCGCGGAAAAAATCTCTAGGTAGTAGAGCTTGCACACGTTGAATATGAAATGGATACAATTGCTGTTCTTTGAGAATTTTCAATACAGTGAAGTTGCTTACATTCAGCATGTTGGCAATTTTCCGATTACTTGTTTCAGGTGACTCTGCAATTAACTCGAGAACTACTTTTTCTAGTTGCACATTTCGTACTTCTCGAGGGCGCCCGCAGTCAGCTGTTTGTTTCTTAAATGTACTATTTTCGTGCAAACGTTGGTGAAGACGAGCAAATATTATGTAATGGGGTACCTTACGTCCTGGATACAACTCAGCCTACAACCGTTGAGCTTGCCGACCATTTCCATTACTTCGACCATAGACAAAATGCATGTCTGACAATTCCGCATTTGTATAATTTTCCTTTCTTTCCGATAAAAGAAAAATTAATTACTTATTACCATTAATGTAATACCAAACTGAAAGCTTAAAAATGAAGTAACGGTAATTTGATATTTCGTCGAAATATTCGTATTTAACAGAATGTTGACACTAGCCCACTAGCATCGCTACTGGATAATGTATTAAAGTAATGACAGATACGCGTTAAGATGTTTTATTTTTCTTCATAAAAACAGCGCCCCATACGGAAAAAAGGCAAGAGAGCTTTTGTGTCACAAATTTAACGATTAATCCAAAAATTCAGATCATTACCCGTATGCCGCCAATGATGAAAATAAATTCTTAATTGCATGTCAAAAAATGCTAATAATTACCTCTTAAAACTCACCAAATTTCATTTGCATATCTCGACCGATTTCAGAGCAATGAATAAATAGTCAGTTTTTAAGAAAAACTTTAACACCCCGTATCTCGGAAAACGAAGCATTTGCGGATAAAACTCACCCCCCGAAGTTTGTTGCACTTATTCACTAACACCCTGGCTAATAACCACAATTTTCAAGAAATAAAACAAATTCGTCAGTGAAATCTGCGTAACATCTATATGTGAAACTAGTTCATCAAGGGTAAATTCAAAATTCTTGGTTGAATTAGGAGTAAGAGTTTTGAGTTCATTGAATAAATGCCATGGTTTGAGTGTTCCGCTCAATTCGAAATAAACCGATTATTTCGGTGAAATAAATCAATTTATTCTGTCTAATACAACAATGTTTGAGTGAAACAAATATAACTCAAACCAAAGATCCATATTTTGGATAAATTGATATAGGTACTGAATTCAAACATTCCTTCCTTGAATGAAGAGAAATATAAAAGTCCAAAATTTTTTTTTTATTTTCTCGATGCTCAGACATTCTTAGCAAGAAAAATGTTAATTCGATATACGAAAAAGTTGATAAAAGATA
This sequence comes from Gonioctena quinquepunctata, assembly GCA_018342105.1. NCBI lineage: Eukaryota > Metazoa > Arthropoda > Insecta > Coleoptera > Chrysomelidae > Gonioctena > Gonioctena quinquepunctata. The sequence continues at coordinate 234,308 of JAFIRS010000445.1, forward strand.
TCCTCTACCATCGAGATGAATCCACATCGCGACTCGCTATTGATTTCATCACATAGCATGACTACAGAAACGAAAATCATAAAACCAAGGAATGGTGAATTCCGCATTTCAGCGGCGCATTTCCCCGATTCCGCTCGGATAAGGCAGTTTAATTAAGAGAGATGTTGCGATTAGGAAATTCACATCCCTAATTGGAATGGTCGCTAATTACGTCCAAAATTAACGAGATCAGCAAATGTTATTTTCGCATGACACCATCGCATTTTATCTGGTTTAAATCGACTGTCACTGCGTTGAGACCATGGAAGGTTCATTCAGTTCATATAATATTGACGCAGCCTTGGGGAAAATGTTTTTTAACCGAAATTAAGTGTCAAGAATCAGAGGAACTCGCGCATTAACAGTTTCGTACCATTAACCTTTCTTTTGAACACGTTCCACAAAATGCCAAATTTGGGATAATGATAGAGTCCCCAAAATGGCATTTTACCGTAGTTACTCACACATACCAATTTTGAATAGAATCGGGTCATAATAACGAAACACGTTCGCCATCTTAGAGCTGCCATCTTGGATTCATGAATATTGACAGAAACATCATGATGTCTGACCTCAAAAACCCCCACATACCAATTTTGAAAGGAATCACAGAACTCGTCACCATCCCAATTTTTATTGGAATCGTGGCAATTACCACAAAACTCGTCGCCATATTGGGGCCGCCATCTCGATTTTATGAATTTTGACAGAAAATTCGTGATCTCTTTTCCCGAAAACTCACACATTTCAATTTTCAAAAGAATCGAACAATAATCACAAAACTCGTCTGCCATATTGGAGTCACCATTTTTTCCATTAGAAAAAAGTCCCCAATGCATTGTCACTGGAATTATGAACACTGCCAAATTTCACGTTAATTGGACAACTAGGAGTGGATCAAAATTCACTTGCAAGATTTGAAGTGGGTAGGTACTTAACTAAACATACAAATGTGAAGTTGAATAAAAGCTTGTGAAAAATCGTCGAAAGTCAGAGAAATGAAGTGTCAAGTATCAACAATTTCGTACCAATAACCTTTCTTTTGTACACGTTCCACAAAATGCCAAATTTGGGATACCTCAAAATGGCATTTCAGCAGACTTATACTTGATGTAATCATGGTAATACTTTCGCAGATTCTTTTCATTCATTTCGAGAACTAATAATTCATATCCTGTAAACGTTTCAGAGGACGTTATAAACTAGAGTATTTTAAAATTTGTAGTGATAGCACAAAATTCTTTTTGAATACTTATTTCAGGGACAATAAACACGAATATTTCAGTGAATTGTAAATTCTGCTGGGGTGATGTCTAATAACTGAAACCACTATTGATTATTTGCCGACGTTTCGACTTTTATAAAGTAATCTTCGGGGCACTATAATAAAAATGGGAATATAAATCAATCGGTATTATCAACATTTTCGAAAAAAAAAGTCGATATTTCCTTCACTTAGTCGTTGTCAGGCATCGGAAAATAAATGTATTTTTCTACAACTGTCGTACAAAGTGCACTTTTTTGTGTAGTTTGCGTGCCTAAAGAATGCAATTTTTCAATATAGTCATAATGTTTCATTATTTTACGGAAAAGTGTACAAAAAAATTGCACTTTTTTCAACGGTTTTACTAGGCGATGAAATACTGACGTTCTTGCAGGTCTCGAATACAGCGAGGCAGCAAGCGAACAAAAATCAGGACGGCCAGTGGCAGTAATATATACTCATATATTTATTAACTACCAATATTGATAACCGGCCATAAGAGGAATGCAATGAGAGGGAAGAGTGACCGAGCGATCGTCATGCTTCATTTGCTATGTTTGTTATCAATATTGGTACTCAATACATATATGCATATACCCCTCTAAGGGATTATTGGAGCGATTCATTCAAATCAAGCCAATGTGGCTGTGGTCTTCAGAATCCAGATGTCATCAATAATTGGTGACCTGTGAAGTTGTCTCTCGTAATCTCTCAACATTAGTAATACTTTATAATTGCGAAATTAATATAAGTAAACACTGGAAAGCGATGAAGACTTGAACACCATACCAGAGGAAATCGCGGATAGTACGAAAATAGCAGTACTTAATCTGCTGCCAGAAAAATCTGAGGAGATATATCTGGAAGAATACGAGTCTTCCATGACATGGCAAGAAGAGAATGGGATGAATAGCTTGTATAATTACTGTACTTCCTTATCTAATGTAAATGCAATTCCCAAAAATATTGTCACCGCACTCTTAGTCGACACTCATAAAATTCAAGAGTGTACTTATTATATAATATATATTAGTCTCAATTGTTCTATTGCTCTTGAAACATATAAGAATGTATTTAAAAGTGTATTCTATTATATAAACTATACTAGACCCTACTGTATAAGATATATTCAAATGTATTAATTTAATTTAATTTAGTTTCAACCCGCACAAGAATTTTTAAATTTTTTTGGGTATCTCATTTATTGTACAATCTCTCTATGTATTACTATGAAAATTGTCCTCTGTACAATAAAATTACTATTACTAAAATTACTATTACTATAGCTTCACAGAGAGGGTATTGCCTGCTCATTCCGAAGAAAAATCTATGGAAATTGAAAGTTTCACCCTATGATCAAGTTATTAGAAAATCCACGTTGTAAGTGCTTGATATTATCGACGTCAACAGATATGCGTATTGGTTGTTCTCTTTTTTTGACAGTTGGAGGAAAAATATTGTATGCAACCCATGTATAAAGTATTTTTTCATGCGCAACACTTCGTTTCAGACTCAGCCGTTTCAATTTCAGAAATAAATAACTGACTGCAGAAGTGCAATAATAGCAAATCTCCAGGACGTGACGGAGTCACTTACGAATTCTTGAAACATCTTCCCTAAAACAGGCTGCTTCACCAATGTGCTCTATACAATGGGGTACTGGGAAGTGGTAATGACAATGTTTCACAAAAAAGGGGCTAAAGACGACCCAGGCAACTACCGTGGAATTGCTCTATTGAATACCCCCGCCAAACTATGTGTCCTCATTTTAATGGAAAGACTATCCTACTGATGCGAATTCAACGTAATCCTACCCAAATGTCAATTCGGGTACAGATCAGGTATAGGTTGCATCGATAATACTTTCATTTTGAACTCTTTGCTGCAAATCCATCTAAGACTGAAGGGCAGGAAAATATTCACTGCTTTCGTAGAATTCAAACAGGCCTTCGACTCGGTTTGCCATAGCCTTCTCTGATTTCAACTTCTCTGTTTAGGAATCATCTCAAAGCTCATCCGCATTATTGAAACCCTGTACATCAGAGCAACTATATGCACCAAAGCCAATAACGAGTACAGCAAACAATACGATATCACGGGAGGAGTTCTCCAGAGTGAGTCACTAGGCCCTCTGCTTCTCTCATTTTTCATCTGCGTCATCGATGAGTTTTTGGTCTCCCATGGTGCTACAGAAATCAACATTGTTGGTCAGCATAACGTGATGCTTCTTTTGTACGCTGACGACCTAATTATCCTGAGTGATTCGCAATTCGACCTATCAAAAAAACTTGAGAATTATACTCAAAACACATTGATAGTAAACACACAAAAATCCAAGATCCTCTGTTGTCAAAATTAGTCATAAAATTAGTCATAAAATTAGTTTAAGAATGGATTAAACATTGGAAAACTCTAGACAGTTCCAGGCAAAAATATATTTCCAAAGGCTCATCGCTTTAGATAACGTTGACCCCAAATACAACTGACTTCTACAAGTCAAAGATTACGTTGCAATGTTGAGGCAAGTAGATAAGTGGGAAGATATTTTAGAGAGTAACCTCGAAACAAATGTCCAAATCAATATCAACCGCTTTCAGAGATAATATTGACTTGCATAGATTGGGTTCACCTACATATATTTTTCAAATTCTATCCCTACGAATAAATACGCAGAGCTATCTAACTGCTTCACTTCCGATACAATTAGTGAGAATCAATGCACAGCTGAGAACATGTAGCAAGAAACGTCTGAAATTTACAATCAGCGGTTCGAACTACTTCATTAACACTGAAGAACTATGCACGATATGCAACATGGGAAAAAATTTGTCCATCGATCATATTCTATTCGAGTGTCCTACCTATGGAGGTGTACGAGTCTCAAACATTTTTCAAGAAATAAGTGACATGAATGATATATTATATCTCTTTAATTATGGTCAAATTTGGTATTTGCGATAATGAACATGCTTAAATTAAGATTATTTATAATCAATGAATAGGGTTTGTCCTTGATAACTGTTCAATACTTGTTTCGCTGTGCTTTAAAAATTTGCTTATATCATTTCCTTACAGTTATTTGTAAAAAAATTTTGTTTTTTCGAAAATAGCACAAAACGATCCTATTAAAAAATGTAAACTAGCTCAAGACCGTGTTATATAATCGAATGGAGTAAGCTGGCCTCAGGAAGAATTTCACAAGAAATGTAAAATGTCAATGGGAGTACGCCATTTCCGACGCAAAACAAGAAAATGACAAGAATTGTATCAACTTAACAACTTCGCTGATTTCTACATCACTGCAATGAAAGTTCTAGCAAGTTGTGGGATATGGAGGAAGGTAAGTAACCTCAAGAAAAATTATGCGAGAAATATATTTTCGATGTAAAATTTCCAGAAACAATAAGAAAATACAAGTACAAAGAGTTGGATTTCATGAGCCGCTTTATAAGAGGAAGGTTGGTCTTCGAATATGCAGATGATATGGGATTTATTGTGAACTCAACATGTTTATTCATATCTGACGAATATCATCACCCATGAACTAAAACAATTACAAAAACTCTTATCCAACTCATCGGCAAATAACGTGCTGGTTATAGAGTGCGCGGCTACATTATGGAACAAATTCGATATTTCGCAAGCAATGTACTTTTGACAGAAATTCTGAAAAAGGTTGATTTTAATTTTCAAATGCCGATTCTTGAATATATATTCTGAAGAGGTTATGTCACTGGTTTTGACGTGGTGACGTAATCGTTCATTTTTTTTAAATTGAAATAGATGTCTTGTGATACTTCATCTGAAAGGTCTTTCAAAACTGCATTCAATGATAATAAATAATTCGATTTGTTTGTAAAGGGTGAACAAAAATTTATATTTTATTTCACTAAGAGAATAACTTTATATCCAACAAAATACAACATTCAAATGAAATAATAATTTTTGTTCACCCTGTATAAACAAATCAAATTATTTATTATCATTGAATGCAGTATTGAAAGATCTTTTAGATGAAGTATCACAAGAGATCTATTTCAATTTAAAAAAATTATCGATTATGTCACCACGTCAAAGCCAGTGACATAACCTCTTTAGAATATACATTGAAAAATCGGCGTTTTTAAATTGACCTCTTTCAGGATTTCTGTCAAAAGTATATTGCTTGCGAAATATCGAATTCTTTTCATAATTTAGCAGCGCACTGTACATATAAACATATCCGTACCACAATTATCCAAGTACAAAAGTGATGGCTGAAACAACAAAATATACCATTTTCAGAAGAAATACTGAGAGCAGTCCATAATTCAAAAAAATAAGTAATACCCATAAGTATTGATCTGCAGGCTTGAAAGAATCAAAAGGTCATGAATTGGTATGGGCAGCCTTGAGAAAGCCTGTGGTCATATGAATTATGGGGTGCTACTTCTTAGATGTTTTCTTCTAAAAGGCTGTATGTCTGGTTTTTCTCCAGAGTTTCTATATTATTTTTGAAGTAAAACTTCTTTACGCACGCTTGACTTGGGGAGTAAGCTGGTGAATGCGTGGCGAGAGCGTTACGAGAAGTGGGATCGGGCGAGGCGAATTTAGGAAAATTTTCCTAAATCCAAGCGGCGCACACAGGTGAAAATGAAGGAATAGCTGGCCAAAACTATATAAAGACGAAATATTATTTTTGTTGATAGTTTACACGTAGAATAACACTTATCAATTAATTAATTGCATGAAAGGTACTGAATGATCACCTATTGCCACGTTTATAGTATTAACACGGTTTTCACAAGCTTTTATTTAACTTGCTCCGTTCGCATGTCCTGTCTCCCCGGTTCAAAATTTGTAAGTGAATTTTGACACATTTCTAATCGTCCGATTGACTTGAAATTTGGCAGGTGCTTATAATTTTGGTGACAATGTCTTATGAAATTTCTGTTAGAGAAAAAAATTAAATGGCGGCTCCAAGATGGTGCGTGGATTATATTCCGATTCTATTCAAAATTGATATGTAGGGATTTTTGGAGACGGAGATTATGAGTTTTTTTTCAAAATCCATGAATTCAAGATGGCGGCTCCAAGATGGCGAACCAGTTTTGTGATTAGGGCCCCAGAAACCCATAAGTATATATGGGTTTCTGGGGTCGAAGATTATGAATTTTGTGTCAAAATTCATAAATTCAATATGGCCGCTCCAAGCGGGTCGACGAATTTTTTCATTTATGATCCTATTTGACTCAAAAATGAGTATTTGGTTTTCAAGTCGAAAATTCGAAATGGATTCGCAAATATGGCGGATGAACTTCGTTATTAATAATCAGAATCAACTCAAAATCGTCTTGTATGGATTCTTGGGGATGCAAATAATGAATTCATCATCAAAATATGGAAATTCAAAATGGCGGCGGCTCCAACTTTTGACAATGTTTTTGAACAGAAAAGTACATTGAAGTGTCAAGCCAATTTTTATTTTTACTTTGAAAACGTTCATCTTTTCTTGAGGCACTTTGCCACTTCTTTTTATATTGATGTATAAATTTTGACAACTTTGGTTTGATGTCTGGTAGTTCGTCCTTAACAATTTGTAGCCTCACGAATTTTCGAAACCAGTTATTCACATATTGACTCATTCTCATCTGATGCGCCATTTTTATAAAAGTAACAAGTTTTCGTCGACTGATTGAGATTTTTATATGTGGAAAAAAAAAACTGTTATTACTACGAGACCTCTAATATTTTTACATTCTGACATATTTTTTCTGCAATTCGATTGATTGTCGATGAAACATTCTGAAATCTTCCCTACCGCAATGGGAGGATTCCCTTTGGGAGGTAGAGAATGGGGAAAAGTGCTTTTCACCTAATTTCAAGTCTACAATTGTCAATTATAGAACAAGAATACAAAATTAAAGCTAATTACTTATAATGCCTGAAAATATTTTTCGTAATCTTCTGGCTCGGCAAAACAGTGGTGAAAAAATGCAGTAGGATTTTTTCCTCTATAAGTACACCACTAGAAAAAACAAAATTAAAAAAAAATTAAAATAATTCAATGTGTTCGACTTGACGAACTATTTGACAGACACTGCATAATTTATATTATTCAATATTTTCACAAAATGAAACATTTGGTGATGCAATAATGAATATTTATGTCCATTCAAGATGTTCAAAAGAGACAGAACTGGAAGCGAATATTTCAGGATATTGGGCAATTTCTGATGGCACACGCTGTACAATAACATAGACTCATTATAACGGAGTACTTTATTCAATTACCAGTATACTATACTGACTTATCTTGTCATGAAAATATACAATGTACCTACTTTTATAAATAGATCAATTGAGGTCGCGAATCTCAGCTCTATTTCAGATGGATTTTAGATACTAAGAAAGAAGGGACCTAATTAGAATTTTTCAGGAAACCCAGGGAAATTGATTTTGTTTAGAATTATTTTTGTTGTAAATTTTGAAATAAGCCACGGAATTTGTAAAATTTCAAAGATATTGATTTTTGTCCCACCCCTACGGGGTAAATCCCGTCATGGGGAGGCAAAACTTGAAGACAATGGATTACCCAACAATGAGTTCTCACATTCAAATTGAAAAAAAAAACAGAATTTCTTCCCAAATTATGGGGATTTTTTTCAAGTTAGCGCTTGGCGCGTATACACTTATCACGAGTCAAATAGATCTAACAGATTTTTTTCTGAAAAGCGCAGATAGGCGCAGCTGAGTTTGATACCAATTCAAAGCCTTTCGAAATGAGCTTTCATATGATACCAAATATGCCGTTTGATCTTGATTGATATGGTACTTTCATTCCAAATATAGTAGATGGAATATATTTTTTGTCATACTAACTTTGAAATCGTGTTATCTTTGACTGGATAGATTGAAAGTATGTTTTTATGCAAATAAACATGTTCTTACTTTCTTGAACGGAATCCATGATAAATGAAATACTCTTAACCCTGCAGCAAATTTTACACACACAGCAAATAGTTCTCGAAAGACTCTATATGACGATCTGTCAAGAAAACGACTTTCTTTGAAAACACACAGGTAACTAGATAAAGTGCTCAAAGTCAAATTTTGCTCACCAAAAGATGGTCTTACTCGCCCTATCAATAGTGCAACAAGTTATTGTTCAGGAAAAATGATTTTGGCCAGCTTTTTGGTCATTCTCACCTGTGTGCGGCGCATGGTCATTGTTGAAAAGGTAAACCAAACTACAATTGAATCCTCAAAGATAAATACAAAAATGTGCAAAATGAAACAATCCAATCATGATGGCCTATCTGGTCAAATAATTTTCCACCTGTTGGAGTCTGTGTTATAAAAGACTTGAAAAAGCCTGGATGTTTCCAGGGAAAACGTCGTCCTAAATTATAAAAAACACAGATTCTACACTGGTTTTTATTTTTATATTCATACAGAACCAATCTCCAAGAAAAGTACCCCCTATGATACATTTACATGGTTCAAGAATATTTCACAATATATATATATATATATACATATATGTGAATTGCATCAGATTATTGATAGTGACATCTATAATCTGTGCGGTGAAGCTTGAACCTAATATCGTGGAATTTTAAAATCACGAGATTTCGTGCACTTTAACAGGTCACTAACAAATTGTTAGAAAGGCCTACCCACGATATCAATAGTCGTACTTCTCATGCGTTTAACGCAAACATCGATATCGAGAATGAGAGAAATCTGTTACGAATCCAAAAAGACACACCATCCGTCTACAGCCTGTTTCATGGTTTCCCAATCATCAGGACGGCTTGTGGTCTCTTTCAAATTCGCATCAGATTTCTCGTTGGTTCATAGCCTTAGGCCAATACAAACATGTGAATTGCATCAGATTATTGATAGTGACATCTATAATCTGTGCGGTGAAGCTTGAACCTAATATTGAAAATCATTCTCGATATCGATGTTTGCGTTGAACGCATGAGAAGTACGACTATTGATATCGTGGGTAGGCCTTCCTAACAATTTGTTAGTGACCTGTTAAAGTGCACGAAATGAACCAACAAGAAAACCGAATTCACCACAGATTATAGATGTCACTATCAATAATCTGATGCAATTCACATGTTTGTATTGGCCTAAGGCTATGAACCAACAAGAAATCTGATGCGAATTTGAAAGAGACCACAAGCCGTCCTGATTATTGGGAAATCATGAAACAGGCTGTAGACGGATGGTGTGTCTTTTTGGATTCGTAACAGATTTCTCTCACTCTCGATATATACATATACATATATATATATATATATATATATATATATATATATGTTTATATGTATAATATATACATGTATATACATATACATATATCAGTTTTCTTATAACCTATAATTTCATCATTTTAGTTTGGTAAATTTAGTAAATTATTATAAGAGTCATGAATGATTATAAAAATTAAATAAAAATCAATTTACCCAACTCCGATAATTTGCCTCGGTTTTTGTACATGATCCATTGTGGGATTTTCATCATCAACTTCCATTTGATTATTTTCATGTTCAATCACGATGTCACCAATTATTTGTAATGGTGAACCTCTACAATTAATAAGTATTTCATTATTAACGTATTAGTTAAATTTTATGTTATCCTATTTATAAAATTTGGTGAAGTAAATTGTAGAAACGCGAGGCGGAAATACGGAAGAGTAACCGTTCGCCTCGCCCGATCACACTTTTCGTAACGCTCTCGTCACGTTCACCAGCTTACTCCCCAAGTCAAGCGTGCGTAAAGAACTTTTACTTCAAAAAATCGATTTTGTTGCCTGAATTATTCTGATGGAGATCAAGTGTGACTTGATCAGAAATGTCCAATTCGATTCACCATTCCAATGCAATTCATTCCTGCAAATCTGGTTATACCAAACAACCAGTTAGCAGATGCGAGAACACCTGCCAGACAAAGTTGAGCGATCCTCCGACGAGATACCGTAAAAGAATGAGATCGCTTTGATTTATAAACAATACAAATCCCGTTAGCCATTCTTCAGAACGCGCTAGTATGGGGACTACTTTCATTCTCAACACTCATTCTGTTTCTAAATCGGCCATTTTTTCGTATGTCGCTCCGGTTCTTTGAAGGACAGCGGAGCTGCTCGGGTAGTTTTTCTGCTGATTGGCATATTTATGTAAAGCTGTCCAGGATATGAGTCTACTTTCGCATTCTTTGTCTTACCAGTTTGGGGAATGACATTGGCATTTTGAAACGCAAGTTTGACGAAATCTTATATTGATATATCGGGTAGGAGACATTATTGAACGTACATACTTCAATCTCATACCCACAGTAGTCCAGTTTGTTTTCACTCTACAAAAAGGGGGTAGAAAACTTTTTGATATATGTAGAAAAAGGAAAAACATTATCAATTGAATGTTAAATAGAAATAATTTTCTGTGAATTTAAAAATCCACGATGAAAATGAAGTTATTTTTTGCGAATGTCTAACAGGAAACAAATACTTACCCGGCTAAAGCCACGATTGACATCTGTAAGATATTCTGAAAGGATCCTACCTCGAAAGAAAAAATCTGAAATTGAAAATTTGCATTTCTATTCAGATAGTTATTTGATTTTTTATTCCAGTCTTATTAAGAACTCATATATATGAATGAGGCAAAGGAGAATGTTTTCCAAAAGAGAGTACTCACCAGAAATCATTTGTAACATTGCCGCAAGAGAGGCAGCGCATTCAATAGGTCTTCAATACATTTTTGTCGAGAAAAATATATTTTACGCCCCTACGACTATCAGGATGACCGGAAGAAATGGGAAACACATTGTCTAGAAGCAATCTCACTTTGCAAAGAGGGAATTGAAAATCAAATAACTATCTGAATAAAAATGCAAACTTTCATTTTCAGATTTGTTCTTTTGTGTTAGGGTCCTCTCAGATTATCTATCAGATGTAGTTCAATGTTCAGCGTGGCTTTAGCCGGGAAAGTAGTTGTTTTCTGTTAGACATTTACAAAAAAAAAACATTTTCATCGTGGATTTTTCAATTCACAGAAAAATCTTTCTATTCAATATTCAATTGAGAATGGTTTTTCCTTTTCAAAATGAATACCCCCCAAGAGATCATCTTGAACGATAGAAGATAGTGATAGTGATAGTGATAGTGATGATTCCACATCTGATTTGACAAACTTCAGGAGGTGATTCCCCACAATATTCAAATATGAGTTGTTCAAATAAATATGTCTGGAAACGCTTCGTTTCCAAGATACAGGGTGTTGAAGTTTTATTTTTATTTTCGTTTTTTTCAAATAACTTTTGAAATACTGACCTTAATTGAACAAAAATCGGTATTGATAGGTTTTTTGAGGTGTCGAATTCGAACCTGATGTTATTATTGATCTTTCTCGTAGAGGGCGTCACCTACACGTCCTTTTCTTTTTTGAAGATTCATAACTTTTTTGAGCGTACTTCTAGAACGTTCTTAGTGGAAAAATCAAAACTTCTATCATATCTACGTGAAAAAGCTGCCCGTGTTACAAGTTGCTATAAGCAACCGTTTCTAGATATTTGGACTTGAATTTCGTCGATTATTTGATAATCGATGCGTGTTCAAATTATACCATCATTTGCAATCTCTCAGATGCTCAGACATGAATTTGACGTTTAAGTGAGTAGTTTTGGTTTTTTGTAGGGGGCGCCACCCATTTTATTTATTTTTACGTGTTTGAAATAGTTATTTCTTTTTTGAAGATTCATAACTTTTTTGAGCGTACTTCTAGAACGTTCTTAGTGGAAAAATCAAAACTTCTATCATATCTACGTGAAAAAGCTGCCCGTGTTACAAGTTGCTATAAGCAACCGTTTTCTAGATATTTGGACTTGAAAATTTCAAGTCGATTATTTGATAATCGATGCGTGTTCAAATTATTACCATCATTTTGCAATTCTCACAAGAATGCTCAAGACATGAATTTGACGTTTAAGTAAGTAGTTTTGGTTTTTTGTAGGGGGCGCCACCCATTTTATTTATTTTTACGTGTTTGAAATAGTTATTTTTGTAACAAGGGTGGAAAATCTGTATTTGTTCTAATAAAATTTGCAAGAAATATCGACATTTTATTTTAAGAAATTTTGAATATATTGAACAAAATGAAATAAAGGAAACTAAATTGTATTCAAATAAATTGTTTAAAGTGTCCACCTTCAGCAAAGATACAGGCATTCAGTCTTCTAGTCATTGAATCTCGTACCCGCTCAAAAATTATTGGTGTGTTTCTTATTGTTTCACAGGCGTCTACTATTCGGTTTCTTAGATCTTCCTCGTTCGCTACTGCAGTTTTATAAACTAGTGACTTCAAATGTCCTCAAAAACAAAAAACTAGCGGGTTTAGATCTAGGGACCTTGATGCCCACGCCTGGTTAGGTTCGTCTACACCCCTACCGATCCATCGATTTGGATAGATAATGTTAAGGAATTCCCTGGCTACAACGCTAAAATGGGCCGGAGCCCCATCATGCATAAACCACATGTGCTAATGGTACATTCTGAAGTAGTCCCGGCAATTCATTTTCTAAAAAGTTTCTGTAAGTTGCGCCATTCAGTCGGAACGGAAGGAAGAAAGGACCTATCAAGTAATTATCAATTATTGCCGCCCATACATTTACAGAAAATGGATACTGATAATGTCTTTCACTGAATGCGTGCGGATTTTCCAGAGCCCAAACATGGTTGTTATGAAAGTTTGTGATAGCATTTCGGGAAAAGTTTGCCTAGTCCGAGTACATATCTCAAAAATTTCCTCAAAAACCACTGACACGTAGTAATGCGTTGGAGAAAGTCTCGTGGCAAAAAAGCTTGTACCCTTTGAATATCGTATGGATAAAATTGTTGATGGTGGATAATTCTCCAAACTGTGAACTGAGTAGAATTGAGAGCTTCAGCAATTATTCTTGTACTTGTTTCTGGATTCTCCTCGAGAGCGTTCAAAACAGCTTCTTGCAATTCTGGCGTTCAGACTGCTCGAGGTTTTCCAATAATATCAGCTGCCCTCTCAAAGCTACCTGTTTCTGCCAAACGACGGAGGAGACTAGTGAATGTTGAAACTGAAGGCAGTACTCGATTAGGAAATCGCTCCTGGTAAATACGTCTTGCTTCGCGCGCATTGCCATCCGCAAGGCCATAAATGAAATGCATATCGGCTACATGAGCATTATTGTTTGAGAAATCCATTTTTTTTAAATAAGTGTTCAAAAACAAAACAACAAAACGTTTAACTGTCACATAATATGTAATTACCAAAACTACTTACTCAAACGTCAAATTCATTTCCTAAGCATTCTTTTGTTAAATGCAAAATAATGGTAATAACTTCAACACGCATCGATCATCAAATGATCGACTTGGAAATTTTAAGTCCAAATATCTAGAAAACGGTTGCTTATAGCGACTTGTAACAGGCGTAGATATGATGGAGTAATTGATTTTTTTACTAAAAATTTAGAAGTAAGCTTAAAAAAGTTATGAATCTTAAAAAAATTGAAAAAGACGTATAGGTGGCGCCCCCTATGAGTAAGAGCAATAATAACATCAGGTTCGAATTGAACACTTCAAAAAACCTCTCAATACCAATTTTCGTTTTTCTGACTCACCCTGTATGTTATTCAGTTCCAGGCCTTGATGAAAAATCCAATTTGGAGGGGGATCGGCCATCTTCAAGAATACTGTATTCAACATCACCACGGGGTAGAGTAAACGGCGCGTTTTTCTAAATTGTGGTATCCTCAGTGAACCTAATCCACAGATGTTCTTTTTTCCGCGGATGATAACCTGGTTGCAGTTAGTGATGAAAATCTGAATATTGCTATGGGGAAAGTGAATAGGTACCTGAAAAAAATTTCATTGTTTCGGAAAGTGAGTAAATTGAAAGTCAACAATTAGAAGACTGAAGCTATGATCACAACTTCAAAATGTAAGCAAAATCAAATTGAGGTTCATGATTTGAATATACAAATTTATGAAAATAAACTAGATATAGTAACAGAAATAGTAACAGAATAAAACATTTTTTTTACGGCCCGCGCCGAGATTTTTCATCGGGGCCTGGAACTAAATAACATATATCTCAAAATTGATTTGTTCGAAAATATGAACGGGCAGAATCTTGTTCATTCCAGACCCTTGCATCTTCGCAAGATGTGCTCTGCTATTTCTCCATCGTCTTGACCAAAGCGACACTCTGCGCTCTCCGCAAGTCTGATTCTTCAAAGATGCTTTCGCAGTATTGAGTGACCTGTCAATAGCCCAGGTATAATCATCAGGTTTTTCCTATTCAGTTCTTACAGGGCTGATGTTCTTTTTTTCGAGGGATTTGGTATAAATGCCTTCGAGGGGATTTGTCCCACTGTTTCATACCAGTACTAACGTTTTTTTCCGCTCGGTCCAGTCTGAAAACACTTATCTGGTCATGCTCTTTGATATTCCGAAAAAAGACTCTGGTCCTATGAACTCCTTTATAGTGCCTTCTTTTGCCAGAAGGTCGGCTCTCTCATTTCTTCAAAAGCCTTTATGTGCAGGGACCCAAAGCAGAGTTATTCCCACTGGACTTGGTTCCCAATGTTTTTTTTTTACTGAAACCGTTTCAGTAGTATTCAAACGTATTCAATTCAAGCGAATAACGTAAAAACTAGTGCACTCCAAGCACTCTCAATCTGATGGGATTTGCTGTTTTTCTCAAACCCAGATTTTTTTAAATTCATTAAATTATGAATATATAGCCATCAAATGACATTCGATCCATTGGTATTGGTACATTCGTATATGCGTTGAGTGGCTAGGAACTCACATTAATGCATATATAGAGTTTCTGTTCTGCTCTGAAATAAAAATGATTGATGTGGGAAATATTACAAAACCCAAATTCATGCCAATAGAGAAAATCTCTTGTGAGAGCAAGAATAGGAATTCTCTTGCACATAGATAAAAAACTGGGAAAAACTCCATCGGATTCGCAGAAGGATTCAAAAACCAATGTATTTCAGTTGATGGAAAATCCTGAAAGTCTGGAAAATCCGGAGAGAATAATATGAAACTATCCCTTCGTAGCGGAACAAAGTTCTTACTTTTCTTCGCATTGTACGTTTTGTTTTGTGTCTGAAATAAAATGCGTCTATGAATATAAACAGACGCAAAAAATATGGAACTTTTTGCATTATATTATCGATTATGTTCTTTCAATGCCAAAGGGAATATAACGTGAATTATAAAGAACTTTCGACATCAACATCATCCGAACGGAATATAAAAATGATAGTGTGAGAGGTGGTTGAAGTTTTATCGAAATAGATATATACCGGTTGAATTCTGGGTAACTTTTATTCATATTCTTGTAGTCCGAAATAGGTGGCGAAGCTCTCGTTGTAGCTGCATCTTATATTTTTGTAAATATAAAATATTGAAATATTTTGAAAAATCGATATTCATGGAAGTGAATAATTTAGAAGTTCAAAGTTATCTATATAATAAAAATAATGTCAAATGTACTGCTAGCGCATCACGCATTTGGCTATTTTTTTTTTTTTATAGAATGAGAAAGGTATTCTTGGAAAAAAATTGGAAGAGTTGCCCGGAGAATTGAAAAATTCGGGAAAGTGTTTTTTTCTATGGGATTTTTGTATGACCATAACTCACGATTCGTTCGATGGATATGCGTGATTTTTCAGTTTTTAGGAAAATAAATCGGAATAATCACAAAGGAAAGGCGAAAAAGTCGGGAAAACTGCAAAAGTCATAATTTTTTTATGCAGTCTCGAACATAACTGACGATAGGAACGACATATTTGGTTGAATATTTTTTTGAAAGAAAGTCTTTTTCCATGGAAAAGGTTTTTATGCTATACATTCTACTTTATCTCACCACTAGAGGGTGCTGCAGCGCATCAACTTTTATACCGTTCAACCGATTGCCATGAATATTGGTAAACACAATATTTTCGCGGTATAACGGGATAACGGGAATACGGGAAAACAGGAAAACGGGATAACGAAATAACGGGATAATGAAAAAACGGGAAAAACAGGAACAGGAAAACAGGATAACGGTATAACTCGAAAACGAGATAACGAGATATCGCGAAAAAGGCATAACGGGATAACGGGAAAACGTAATGAAGGAATAACGGGATAAGTGGAAAACAGAATAGAGGAATAACGGGATAAGTGGAAAACGGGAAAACAGGAAAACGGTGTAGCGGGAGAATGGGACAACGGGACAACATGATAGCGGCAAAACAGAACAACGGGATAAAGGCAAATTGCACAAAGAAAGAAGGAATAATGGAAAACGGCATAACGGGAAGCGGCAGAGTCACAGTCATAACTCCGATGGAATAACACGAAGAAAAATATGAGAAAAAACAATTTCTACACGAACTAAGTTTTCAGGCAAAGAAATTAGGGAATATAAAAATTTTGACTGGACAAAATCTGTAGGGTCAGCTAGTTTTGAATAATTATAAAAAATAGATATGTTGACTTTCTATCACCTTTATATTTCGAGTACATATTAGAAATTCAGTCGTTAATTTCGCATGATGAATATTAAATTCAAACTATTAACAAACACACGAAAAATTAACTTTTTTGGGTCCGAAAAAATATCACCATAAGGTGGAGCCAAAGAAATCAGTTGACAGTCTCCAATAACTCAACCTATACATTAACAATTCAAATATAGGTAACCTACACCCTTCCATATGATAATAAAACACTATTGGTTCGAAAAATTCGCATTTTTTCTCGCTTTATTTTCACAATGAAAATGGTTTTCTATGCTAACTTCAGATCCAAGCATGTACATTTATGTTATATCGAAAGCTGAGAACTACATTGTAACATTACTAGTATACACATAATTACTTCCTGAAATAAAATCGAAACAGTTATAATAATTTCCGAAGGTGTTATCAGCTAACTGCATGCTAGAAATATAGTTGAATATCCTGTAAGATATATCTCGATTAGAAGTTGATGAATGTTCGTTCTTGTTCATTTCGGAAATGTAGATTTGATTGATTGATTGATTCGTAGAACAATCCAAAGAGCACGAACATATGTAATGTCTGTTGCTCCAATAGATATACACCCACTTTTCCCGAATGAGGTTTCAAAAATATTATCTCCGTCTCTCCCAAGAATATTACTCTAAAATTTAGTGAAGATATTTTAATCTTCAATTCATCATCTACGGATGATCCCTGTTCAGATATTCTGATTTTTTGAGTATAGGTGTATGGGAGTTCCCATTCATATATCGAACAAAGTGACAAACCCTGCGAAAATGTAATTTCGTGATCAGTTTATTATATTTTCACGAAAATCGGTTATTTTTTTTTTACTTTTTGCTAATTCAGAGAAAACTTCTTTTTGTTACTTCGAATACTCCAATTCTTCTGATGTGGAAACCCAGATGTCTCTACATCTTTTTAGGGGACGTCCAGGTGGTCGTTTGTGTTCCGGTTCATGTAACGTGACGACTTCTGATTTTCATACATTCCACATGGTCCATCTATTGTGTTCTTAATTCTCTTATACATCAAAATGTATTATTCATCCTGCACTTCTCTCATAGTTTTGTTACCTCGTCTGTCATGTTGTGTTGCTCCTGTTATTAATCTCAGCGTTCAGTTTTTCTGTATATTTGTCTTAATTTGTATTTGTCAGCTCTAATCTCCCACCCTCCGTGATTATTCCGAATCAGCAGGAACTTCTTTCAAATACTTATTAGCACAATTAATAGTGCTTAACATCGATATACATAAAATAATTATCAAATTATTGGAACGAAGTTCCTTAGCGCGCGTTGCGAAAGGAGGCTAGACGTAATAAATTAAGACCAAAAGTTGTAACAACACTTTTTGCTGTAGTTGTAAGCCGTGCGGCGTGCGCGTGTTTCTTTGTCTGTCTCTCTCTCTCATAGAAAGCAAGCCAGTTATTTTCGTTTCGTCTTTCTATTTCGCATTGAACAGTGTGGTGTCGCGACGATTATTTTTGTTGAGTGTATACAGGTTTTTTGTACATAATAAATAATGAAAAATAATAACAATAATGAATCCTGACAGTGTTTCTGCACAAGTTCCGGATATTGCTGATGGAGTTAGGTAAGTAGAGATTTTATACAGACAATAATAAATGCTTATGTATTTTTAGCAAGTACGCATTGTAACCTCTCTTTACTATTTTGCTAACCAAGTCATACGCGTTTTAATCTCTCCATTATTGTGTGTTTAGCAAGTGTACGCGTCATAACTTTAATAAATTTAAAAGCAAATTATATTTTAATATTACAATATCAATGCGTATGTACTAAAATTGAGCCTGCTGCTTAAGTTTATATTATTATAACTTAAAAAAAAAATTATTACAATTCCTTCACTAATTAATCGAAAGGAACTTCGTTCCACTCGGGTGTCCCTTGACACCTCTCAACTTTTTATTTTACGAAAGTTCCATTTGTAGCGAGATATCAAGAGTAACAGACTGTTCAATAATAGATTCACCATGTTAGGTACCAATTTCCCACCTTGGCTACTCATATGCCAAAATGTTGAGAAGCGTCATTTCTCAAAGATATTTTTCTACCAAGAAGAGATAAAAATGTCATCTCGGTATGTCAAGCCTAGACGAGAGAGGCTTCTGTCAGATTTCATTAAAATACTAATTTTTGCACATAAAAAAGGCACGGTTTTTATTCTATTTGAATAAAAACTGCTCAAATTTTTGTGTCTCACTGTCGCGTTCGCATTTCCTTTTGCCACTTTGATAAAAACACAACAGGAAGTTTTCCGAAATTTTTGTACCGCGCAAAAATAAAACAACCCTTATTGTTATTGTAATGATTCAGACATCGGGTGGAGTGAACACTGTTGCCCAGGGAGATTCTCGCACGCACGGTTTACGGACAAAAGTTTGTTAGATTTCACTAGTGTTTTCTGATTGGCTGGTGGAAAAATATCGTAATTAGCAAGCAATCAGAAAACAGTACGCGATGTGCAGGAGAATTAATTTGTAAATTTTTGTCTTTGTCTTCTGCTGACTCTTAAAACTAAACACTGTGCTGTTCCGTGCGTATTTCGAAGTGTGGAAGACAAGATAAATCACTCGTCGCATTTGCAACATTCTTTATTTTTGAACCCCAAATTTGAAGTATCTAATGCAAATTTAAGAAGGTGAAATCACTTTGCCGATAGGCTGCTAAGATGGATACGGTTAGGCCGTGAGTAAGGTTCAATTAATGACTTCTCCCAGTTTATCAAATTGGGCCACTAAAAAAATTATACATTGATTAACTTGAGTAGTTCAAAAGTTGGGCGCCAGGCTTGCTGAAGACAAAAGCCAAAGATAAACAAAATTAAATAATTGTCACCTAGCTTGTATGGGATAGGCAAATAAATATGCAAGAAATCAACTTAACAAATTTATTCCAGACAATTAGAAAAATTACTGGTTATCATAAAAACTTCAACAAGTGAGTAGAATTTGAAAAATAACTAACAAGATTACTTGAAGAGTAAAAAAATTCAATGAAACAATTGAAAGAATTACATGAGTATTGAAAATTTTGACTCTAATCAAATTTGAACATTTACAAATGTCAAGATTCCTCTAGATGTTGGTGATACAGTATATACCTGCGGAAGTCATCAATGGAGGGAGATGAAGAAGGCTGGTTTATGCGAAGCTGGTCTCAGCGGTACGACGAAGAAACTGATCTCAGCAGTACGAAGACGAATCTGGTAGTGGGTGGTTATATATTCACTTTTCGACCCCCTTGTTAGCGTGGGTTGGTTTGCTCTTCATGGACCAGGTTGAATTTGATGTGCTGTATGATTTTCTGGGGTACCAGTCCTTCTGTCCAGTAGGTGGCTTCACTTCGTGGTATATATCATGCGAAGAAGATGATAGGAATCAAAATTTGTACAAAAAGGGGAGAACGAAGGATATCCTTCGAACCTCGAATTTTTATGATTCAAATTTTAATTTATAGTCAGAAGATAGATACAAATGATAGCATACAAAAAAAATATATGCCTCAGTCCATATATTAGACTGGAAGATAACAGTAAAAGAACAAGGATAATAGCAATCAAATCTGCTATTCTGGATTTAAATTTTCAAGTTAATTTCAATCATTTAAAAAAATCAACAATGAGAAAAATTCAAAACAGAACTAAACAAACCTCACCCAAAACGTTATGTTAGAATTCAGTTAAATTTTGAAACAGAGTAAGCTTTGATAAGGTGATTATATGTACCAGAAGGGTCAAAAAAATTTAATGAGTAAATGTATTCAAAAGGGAATATAAAAATTTCCTTGAGATTTTACCAGGAACAAATTGAATATAGTATTTCAAAGCAAAATACTCTGAAGTTGCCAGAGAAAAAATATAGTAATTTAAAGCAAAATACTCAAATGTTGCCAGAAAAAAATTTAGTAATTCAAAGCAAAATACTCAAATGTTGTCAGAGGAAAAATGTAGTATTTTAAAGCAAAATACTCCAAAATTGCCACAGAAAAAATATACTATTTCAAAGCAAGTACCAAAGGAAAATATAGCGTTAGGAACCAAAATAATAATCAGGCCCTAGGGCAAAAATATACTATTCAGTTAAGATAAGAGGAGAGCGACTACAAGTCTTCCAGTGGCACAACTCTCTTAGATAAAGATAAAGTGAAATAATTCTTTTTATTGAAGAATTTCCAGAGATAAACCGAAGAGGGAGACCGCACGTCTTTCAGTGGGCACAACTCTCTTAGATAAAGATAATTTCGAAAAGGGGCGGCAATTCCCTTTCGAATCGATAAGCCAGGTAATTCTCAAATAAGTTAATGAATCTCCCTGCTCTTGGCGACAAGGTAGTAACTGAAATGAATTGATTCTACAACGATAAAAAATCAAATAACCCTCACTGTGAATTGAATGAAGTAAATCGATAAAAGGAACTTATTAAATGTGAATACAATTTTATGCTTGAGGAATATATTAAATCGAGTGTTCTGAGACAAGTTGAGCCAGAGGTACAATCCTCTCCAGAAGCAATTATTTCTGAAATGAAAACCAAAGTAATCTCAAAAACGTATAGTTAATTAGATAGAAAATTGCTTACCAGAGAGCTGTCCTATAAGGTACTGCAGAACTGTCCCAGAATAGTCGAATATACCCTTCGCAATCGGAATCCTTGGAATAATTTCCTGGTAGTGTGAGGTAAGTAAGCGCTAGTCCACTCGAAATTACCAATTATCTGGTACCTAGAAAAAGGAAAAGCGTAGAACTGATTTCCAAAAAAAATTAGTCTTAAATGGTCAGCCACATAGATATGTGCAGTAAGATGCTTGACAAAATGGACGAAATATATTTTTTTTGTGGTTTTTTTACTTAAATCCAGAACACAAATCAACCTTGATAGAAATTAGCCAAAATAAGATATAAAATAATATGTAGGTAATTTAATCGGAAATTTACTGATAATTCCAAAAGTGACGAAAATCTGACTATAAAATTTATAGGTAACCTTCAAAAATTACCATCCAAGAATTCGAAAATAACAAGCATAGAAAAAGCGGAAAATAATGTAAAATATCTACAACATTAATTGCAAGATCAAGAAAATAATTATACTCCACCAATTTCAACAGTGATCGATATTCAATTTACAAATCGTAATGTCCAAAATAAATTCACTCACCACACCTGCCTATCTCGAGGTTCAAATCAAGAAAGAGGCCGATCATCCTTTCGGTTCGACGGAATCATAGTTCACCCGTTTTTTCCACAAACCATTCTCGGTTTTTCCTTCTACTTAAAAACACTTATGCAAAAAACAACCACCGTACCAACGTACCACCGTAAACCGTACCAACGTACCACCGTAAAGATAACCGGAAAAATTATGAGAAATTGGTTATGTATAAGGAAGTAACGATAAAATTGGTAACACATTTATGAATGAAGTAGTAAATTTACATTCTGGTTGGAGTCGCCAGTCACTGTCCGGGTGTTTTCGTACTAGATATCTAGTGAACGTCCGCACAGTGATTGGCGACTCCGAAATCCAACCAGAATTTAAATTCACCACTCTATTCATAAATGCGATGAGTGATTCATCTTGTTTTCCACTCTTCAAAATCCGCACGGAACAGCTCGGTGTTTAGTTTTAAGAGTGTTCAGTTCATGTTTCGCTTTTCAATTGTGTTTGAGTCATTTGTTCATCACCTGTGACTATGATGATAATGATAAGTGCCCCAAAGAAGAGCATGTAGTCAACTAGTTCTGACTTTATCGCCAGTTTGGATATAACAAGGTTATATCATGAACCGGCCCTGCATACTCCATCGCACTTGGTTGAGATGTTCTACGTAGTGGCGAGTTTTGTCTTTCAATTCAATTCATGTAGTTCTGAAATATCTCACAAAATCATGAAACACATCAAAAGGCAGGATTCTCAAAAATTGGAGTAAGATA
This sequence comes from Gonioctena quinquepunctata, assembly GCA_018342105.1. Lineage (NCBI taxonomy): Eukaryota > Metazoa > Arthropoda > Insecta > Coleoptera > Chrysomelidae > Gonioctena > Gonioctena quinquepunctata. Next base: position 257,127 of record JAFIRS010000445.1, read on the forward strand.
GAAACATTTTAGAATCTCATGTAAATAAACCGACAAAACACTTTCGAAAAACTGTCCATCAACTATGAGCATGTCTCTATCTCCAGTTAGCATATTGTAATCATCGAATATGAATAAACAATTACTTGTCAAAATAATTAAAAAAAAATAATTTGGGAAGCGTCATGTTGCGAAATATTACTGGTAATGATTCAACTATTCAACGGCCCAATTCTTTTTATATCTATTATCATGACTGTGAACATCGGACTGTGCTTCATAGAAACTCATATTATTTTATGAATAATATGTTTTGGTACAGGACATAATTTTAAATTTCTCGAATATAGGTCTGCAGCTGGTGTCCCACTTTAGTTTTCGTATGCTACGTATGGCATCTTTGTGAAGGATAAAACTTTTTTACATATTACTATTTGATGCATTACCCCATAGAAGGGTCAAAACGGAGTAAAAAAATACGAAATGAGTTGTAGATGCAGCTGATTCCCTCACTGTGTTACGACACATGGCGTTTACTGTTTTTGAAAGCTTGTTTCACAAAATATTTATATGTTCTGTCCATTGCAATTTTGCATCCATGATAACTCCAAGGGGATTTGATTTTTCATGCACTGAATTTTGAAATTTTGATTCAAAAGCAACTGATTTGTTCCTTCTCCAAAATAAGTGACAGGATGATTTCTGTATCCTCTTTATTATATTAATCCCAAAAGTTGTATTTGAGAGACGTGTTGAAGTCATGAAATAAGAAAAATCGTTTATGTAAATTGAAAGCAAGAGGGGACCAAGAACGGACTCTTGTGGTACTCCTCTACTGACGATAGCTTATCACTTCGATGCTTCCCATTACAATTTGATTTCTATTTTGTAGAAACGATTTCAGTATGTCCAATGTTCTACCACGTATTCCGTAAAAATTGATTCCATTCGTTGGAAGATCATGATTTATACAATCAAAAAGCAGATGTCAGGTCAGTGAATATTTTGAAGTATAATTTTTTGTAATTGAATCCTTTTCTTACAGAGTTTGTTGAATAGAGAACAGCATCAGCAGCTGAATCCATATTGTTGTGGTGATATTATTTGATAGGCATTCAGAAAATACAATAAGTCTGAATAAATGGCCATTTTCCATATTTCGGAAAAAAAATTTTTTTTTCACTTTTCCAGGAAAATTTCTGCGTAGATTCATGAATTTATAATATCTGTTAGAGATTCCAATTCCACATTTTTCTATAATGGATGTGCTGAAATCATAAATGTATTTTTGGATTTCATTGTGTTAATAAATGTTCTGGTATCATCTATTATCAACGGTTTGAAGAATAAGAACTCACCAGACTGTGTTTTGTCTGAAAGATTCAATGCACCTCTCTCGTTCTGTAGTGAATTTCCAATGAAGGATTCAAAATGACTTACAAAGAAATCATTCAATTCATTTGCAGACAGGTTCCATTCAATTCATTTGCAGATATGTAGTTATCAGATTTGAGTAATTGAAAAGAAAACCAAACAAATGGTGATTTTCAGTGATCTTGACGACATATCCACTATTCATTATATTCCAAATACTGGATTTTCAATTACTTCATTAAAAAAAACGATAGTATTCAGTTGTATATTGTAGAGAAATAATTGGATATAGTAGTATGTCTTTTGAAGGATATATATTTCAGAAAATGGCTGAGGGTTTCAAATAGAAGAAGCGAAGTTCAACTCGCCAAAAATATTCATAATAAAGGCCTGATAAGAAGTGTGAGTTAGACATTGATTGGGGTTGTTTCATGTTACTGAACATCTAAGAGGGTTTGATTCAATTATTGACATGAATATCAAATTTTAGCTTGATATGAAGAGTAACTCCCAAGTCTTCCACAACAAATATTATACAATAACAATTTTCAGTGTACAGGGTATTAATTGACTGGGCATTTCAATTTACAATTGAGCAGGATTGTCTGAAGAGCTGCGGGTGAAAAAAACAGATCGATGTCTAAGTGGGATAAATAGTTGACTGTTGTGAGTATTACGAGTATCGTATCTATTTATATCGAAAGAAGTCAGATTACGAAAGATATGTTTCCGTTTTTCTAGGGTTAGGATCTTCTGGTGTTAGTTAGGAGTTGAAAGGTTCTGAGGGTCTTTGGTCTCAACCAACCAGAGTGTTCCATTATTGACGATTTGTTTTTCATTTCATTAAGTAAGTGTAATCAACAATCTACTCGAATACAATGAGTGAATCAATGATTTACTTCGTTTACCAAATGATTATTTTTGTGAGAAATTTTTATTTTTTTTTTGTCAGAAACTTACCGTATTTTAATTTTTTCTATGGAAAATATGATTTAAAAAATGAATGAAGAGTACCCCTCTATACCAGAAATTAACATTTTGGGGATTTCATCTGTCTCCGCTTTCTACACTGGTTGAATTCTCAAATGGTTTAAATTCTTTTTTTTTCATATTTGACAAATTTTGATTGAAATCTGGCAAATTATTTCGGACGACACTTTTCTTAAATGGGCGTTTCAGTTTAATTATTTTTTTAAAATTTGGTCGATAAATTATTGCGCCAATTTTTTCCTTCCTTCCCTTGGTTCGGTTCACCCATTATTTTTTAGTTTTTTATTATTTCAATCTATAATATGATTGCCATCAAATGTGAAGATGTGTTCTGATATTTTTGAATCAGTTATTTTTGCTTTCTCTTATGATCCTTTTTACCTTAATAACAATGGACTCGATGTTTTACTCATATACCTTTCACCACACCCACACACAAAATATGTTATTTTTGGTACTTTCTCAGATGTTATAATAGAAAAATCAACTGCAAGAGTTAGTGCGACTGTTTATCGAAAGAAAATACATACTAACAGAATTCTCTATAACTCGAACCATCACACTAGCATGAAAAGGGAAATTGTCAAATATCCTCAAACCAAGGTCTGAGAGAAGAATATAATGTCATAGTTTGTTCTCAAGGAAAACGCGTATCCAGATCATTTCGTTGAAAGAGTCATGCATAAAGCCAAAAAACACTCTAACTACATACACACCTGACATTCAACATAATAGCTTATGTTTATATGACTGTCGGCACAATGATGCGTGCAATTCCGCCATGTGCAGCGGTGCGTGTTATTTCGCGCGGTGTGGGGGTGCGTGAAGTTTCGCGCCTCTGCAGCCCGCCAGAAAGAGCAATCAGGGGTTTCCATACGTTCTTGATTTCAACGCTTGGTTGACTAAAGGCGTTATTGGTTTCGATGTGGGCGGCCTCTTTGAACTTTCGTTTAAACCAATGCTCCTCTCTATGTAGAACACTTGCGTCGTCCCATAGAACTCGATGGTGCTCGGTCAGCGATTCCCGATTTTGATGTTTCTCCACGTTGAGTCCATTTCTTGTGCTCATCCAATCTTACCGATAACGGTCTCTTTATCTCTCCAATGTAGGAATCTCCGCATTCACATGGAACTTCATAAATGCAATTCTTACTGATTTTATTTTTGTTGTCAGGTTTGGTCTTGGTCAGGGAACTCCAAGTACTGCCGGATTGGAAGCAGCTCTTGATGTTGAACTTGTTTCCGATCCTTCTGATCTTCTCGGATACACCTCTGATGTATGGAAGGCAGATCACTGAGCTTTGTTGTTGCTCTTCAGATGTCTTCGTTCTCCGGAGTTGTTTCAATACTTTTTCTATGAGTTTCTTGGGATATCCATTCCGGTGGAGGTCCTCTCTGATGAGGTTTAAGTCGGCATCTAGTGACTCCACGTCGTTTCATATGTGCGTCGCTCTCTCCACCAATGTTTTCACGATCCCTCTCTCCGTCGATCGGATAGTTGGAGCTGTAACTGAGGTACTACCCCGTATGTGTCTTTTTTCTGTAGACAGAGGTGCGGATTTCATTGCCCATTCTCTCAACGTTCACATCGAGGAAGGGTGAGGCACTGTTGGTTTCCATATGAATTTGATCGAATCCCTGATTCTGTTAATTCTTGAGAAGAAATCCTGGAGATGTTTGTCTCCGTGATTCCATATAATGAAGGTGTCATCCAGGTACCTCAACCACAGCTTTGGTTTGTATTCTGCCTCCCGTCTTGTCAGTATCTGCCTCCCGTCTTGTCAGTATCAGTATTCACCTGAAGACGATTGCAGATACAAGCATTCGAAACGTCGAGAGAACCTTTCAAATACACCAAGACGATGGACGTCAAACGATAGTTATCAAGTTACCACATCGTCTATAACCTTCAAACAAACATAATAGCTTATGTCCCCAGATTATCTGGAAGGATCAAACGGATAGATATGATGTCAAGACAGAATTCGAAACAACCAATACTGACACATACTGAACCAATAAAAGCCAATGAGAGTAGAAGAAATCGTAATAATAACATAACTTGCTCGTGAGGTCGAAGTTATATAGGTGAAACATCTAGATCCTTGTCAGAACGACAAGAAAAACATTAAAATATATGAGAAATCGAAAGAATGGAACGATGGAAAAACTTCAATCAAGTTGAGAGAAATTGCCTTGATTTTTTCACCTACTTTTCAACAAACTCTGTCGAAATTGGCCGCCCATGCCAACTGATACCAAACACCATATGTATCAAGATAGCATGTCTGTCATTCGTATGAGAATTCAAACCATTTGACAACGAGAATTCAACCAGTTTTGTGGAAGGAGACAAATATAGTCCCCGGAACGTTAAGTTTTGATAATAGAATCATTTCGATAATTTTTCCTGATAGGCATATTTAGAATACGGTAGGTTACTAAAATTCCCAAATATTTTTATTCACTACGAATTTAGTGAGTGTCGGTGAGGGGTTGTCTTGAACAACTGTCGAAATAGAAACTCCTTCAAAATATGAACCGTAACACCGTCAACTTCAAATAATGAAAAATAGAGTAACAAAATTAGTGTATGAAATTTCATACTGCTCATCTACATTTTCATGTATTATGAATTTTTCACTTCCTTATTAGTCTAAGATACGAAGTAGAGGCGACCTTCACTTATCTGCTTACCGGATAAAATGTATTTTTTATTCAATGGAATATTTCAAGAAATATATCACAAATGGCTTGCCCAAAAAAATTCGGTCAAGACTATTTTTTTTTGCCAGCTTTTATTTAGCTTCACCTGGTGTCTTACAAGTTGAATTTGACCCCCTTCTAATCGTCCAATCAACTCGCGACTTGGCAGGTGTTCATGATTCTGATGAAAATGCATTATGGATTTTTTGTTGGAGAAAAAAACAGAATGGCAGCTCCAACATGACGGACGAATTTTGTAATTATTGTCCGATTCTATCAAAAATTGGTATCTGGGTATGTTTGGGATCACATATCATGAATTTTTTGTCGAAATTTATAAATTCAAGATGGCAGATCCAAGCTGGAGGACAAGTTTGGTTATTATGGTCCGATTCGATTCAAAATTGGTTTTTACAGGGTTTTCGAGGTCAAAGATTATGAGTTTTTTGTCAAAATTCATAAATTCGGGATGGCGGCTTCAAGATGGCGGACGAGTTTTGTGATTATGTTCCGATTTAATTCAAAATTAGTATGTGGGAATTCTTGGACTCGGAGATTCGGATTTTTTTGGCAAAATTCCTATATTTCAGATGTCGGTTACAAAATTGCGTACGAGTTTTGTGATTATTGTCAGATTCGATTCAAAATTGGTATGCAGGAGTTTTTGGGGTCGGAGATGATTTTTTTGTCAAAAGTCATGAATTCAAGATGGCACATTCCAATTATGGATCGAATCGGACCATAATCACCAAACTCGTACGTCATATTGGAGCCGCCTTCTTGAATTCATAATTTAGACAGAAAATTCATAAGCTTTGATCCCAAAAATCTCCATATACCAAGATTTGATAGAATAGGACCACAATAACAGAACTCGTCCGCCATATTTGAGCCGTTATTTTGTTTTTTCCTTTGACAAAAATTTCATAATGCATTGTCACTGGAACTATGGATACCTGTCGCATTTCAATCTGATCTGACGACTAAAAGTGGGTCAAATACAACTTAGGGACAGGTGAAAATAGATAAAAGCTTGTAAAAAAATAGCCTTGACCGAATTTTTTCAAGCAATCCATTTTTGATATAATTGTTAGCATATTACATTTTATAAAAAAAACTTGAGAGGTGTCAAGGGACACCCGGATGGAACGAAGTTCCTTTCGATTAATTAGTGAAGGAATTGTAATAATTTTGTTTTTTTTAAGTAATAATAATATTTTATATATATATATATATATATATATATATATGCACTCTGTCTGTCTATTCTTTCGTACACGTCATAGATGCGCGGGACTAAATTTATTGAAGTTATGACGCGTACACTTGCTAAACACACAATAATGGAGAGATTATAACGCGTATGACTTGGTTAGCACAATAGTAAAAATACACAAGCATTTATTATTGTCTGTATAAAATCTCTACTTACCTAACTCCATCAGCAATATCTGGAACTTGTGCAGAAACACTGTCAGGATTCTTTATTGTTATTATTTTTTATTATTTATTATGTACAAAAAACCTGTATACACTCAACAAAAATAATCGTCGCGACGCCACACTGTTCAATGTGAAATAGAAAGACGAAACGAAAATAACTGGCTTACTTTCTATGAGAGAGAGAGAGATACAGACAGAGAAACACGCGCACGCCGCACAGCTTATAACCATAGCGAAAGTCTCGTTACAACTTTTGGTCTTAATTTATTCCGTCTAGCCCCCTTTCGCAACGCGCGATAAGGAACTACGTTCCAAAAACATTCCATCCGGTAAGCAGATGGGTGAGTGTCGCCTCTACTTCGTATCCTGTACTATATGGGTAATAATGAGGGAAAAAATATTAATAATAATTTGCTTTCATTTTGCAAAATTTTGGTGTGATGAATAGGAAGAGATTAATAGGTAGTCCATAGCCTTATGTAAAAAGTTTCCTTCTGTATCACACTTCGTTCAGTTTTTCCGTATTGATCCAGAACAAAAATAAAACTCTACGAATAAATAAAAAAAAAGTCATATTCAATAATCTATTGTGAGATGCACCAAGATGAATCCGAACTCAGAAAAGTCTTCGCCCACAATTTTTCATGCCGAGGGATAGTCTGCAGTTCAATATTCCAGAAAATATTGTTTTCACAACTTTAATCATTGTATGTGAAAGCCAGAGTTCCTTGTGTCTCAAAATTATATTAATTAATTCAGAAAATTCAAGTTTTAGTTAATTAAAATAATGAAACTAACTTTTGTATCAAGAAGTCTGCGAATGTTGTAGAGACGAGGCATGTGAAAACTTCATACTGGATTGGGGATCTGACATAATTAAAAGTTTCAGGAACGTTAGATATTTTTTATTTTAACTGGAAGTAAATGGCAACTAAGCTCTCCTAATCAGGGAATCGTTCTTGTGAAGAGTGTCTTTTTTATTTTATTTCATTTCAATAAAAAGTGTCTACATTTGATTAAAAGTTCTGATTGTCGTCTATGAGATACAAATGGAAATATATGCAAGATAGGGTTATTTTCTTTTATCTGATCAGGATATTAAAAAAAAATTTATGTTACATCAACTTCATGTTCCTCCAATAAGTGACTGATAAAAACTCGTGGGTGATTTGGATAACATCAATATAATGGATATGGAAAGTAATGGAACATGATTATCTTATTCTCGGGTGATCGTCCAATGCCTATTCATAGAATATTCTCAACTGTACAAAATGTTTTACAGAAGCAGGGCAGCTTGAAGTCCCTCAAGAATACCATCTATTTTTTACACGAAATTTATGCCTATTTTCTCCTTTTTCATCATTATAACAAAAATCAATATCTGTTGCGGCGTTCTCGAATTATAATTTTCATAACTAATACAGGATCATAGTTTATTCATTTATTTAAAAAAAACTTCTTTGCTGACAGTAGTATCATAGGCTTCTCCGTGTTTTCATGATATATTCATTTACAGGCTGAGAATTTCAATATATTTTTTTTTCATCTGATGTTTCAATGGGACACCAGTGTACTATGCCTATAATCAATGGTACTACCATGACTCTTCGCTATCATGAAATATCTTTTATTTTCAGTGTCGTTCCGAAATTGAACATGAAATTGAACTACAATTGTGATATTGAGAAAAACATAACTGTGAAATGGGAATTCTACAATAAACAACGCGTGTTTTTGACCAACTTCCTCTCGTTTTAATTTTAGTTCATCAACCAAATCAACTCTTTTTCAAAAAAAGCGTGTGCGGTCGGTGGACCCCGGTCAGGAACGAAGATCCTTGAGCATTTGTTTTTCTATTTCGATACTCTTTCCGACGCTGAGCTTAAGATTTCACTATTATCTCTCTGTAATGAATATAAATGGTTAATAGTAAACACTCGAATCATATGTTTTTTTTTTATGTTCTGGTTCCCACGGAAAGGGATATCCTGTAATGTTCAGAGAACATCGTGGAAACCAAGGGAAAGAAGGTAGGAGTTGGTGTTCTTCTTAAATTTCTGGAGGTTGTATGCCTCGGGGAACACCTCCCTAGGCAATGAGTTCCAAAGCCTCACTGTTCGTTGGATGAACGAGTCTTTGGAAAGTGATGTTCTGCAGGTCTCCAAAGTGACCACGAAGGGGTGTGATGACTGAACTTGACGGGTTAATCTCTAAGAGACTGCCAAAGCAGGAACGATTGTTGATATTTCAGAAGAGCATCGCCTATGAAAATATCTATAAAATAGAGACAAATCGACAACTTTTCTACGGTGTTCCAGACAAGTGAGCGAGATTGTAAGCGAGGCATCACCGACGAGACGAATTCCCCTTTTTTGGACAGAATCCAATAGCCTCAGGATATGTTTAGGTGCCGCGCTCCAAATATGGGAACAGTATTCCAGGACAGGTCGGATCTATGCCTTATAGATCATAAGCAGCTGAGTGGGGGTGAAATAGCTCTTGGCACGAAACAAAAAACCAAGTTTTTGAGATGCACTTTTGGCAATGGACCTCACGTGATTTTCCCAGGAAAGGTTATTGCTGATAGTAATACCATGCATCGATATGGATGACTTTAGTAGTATGGTTACTCCTGACAAAGTTATGTGTATTGAACGTATGTAAACAGTAAATACTTTTATCAAGTTATACAATTTTAGTACTTTTCCAAGTTTGTTATACACATACTTGCTGCACTTTCCATGTCTCGATTCTTCATTGCAATAATGAGACAATATAACTCACGTACGATTTAAAACAAAAAACATATAACAAATATATTTCCTACGTTGCTCCGAAATCTTACATGCCCAATAGAAATATTCAATTCCACAACGCTCATGTGCTACAAATACACAAATAATTTGAAAGACCAAACGGAGCTGCCGTAAAACGAGGGATTACCAAGCCAGAGGTCCGGGGTTCAATCCTCAATACGGCCATATTTCAGTTCTTTATTTTGTGTTTGCTGTGAGTACTAACATTTTAAACACATTTCATTCGATTGACCAGGTTTTCTTCAATTCCGAATGAAATTCGATATGGGGAATAAGATTATATTTGTATATTTCCGTCACGTGACGAAAAAGCGTTATGCTCCATCCATGGTTCTGAACGATCCAAAAAATCAATCAATATCGAGGTAGCAGAATATGTTGCCATCAATCTCATGCATCCACCATTTTGTGTTTCTTTTTTCTTAATATTTTTCCCTTTGAAAGTTGACGTTTTCTATTCCATCACATTTTATTGTCATTATACCATGCAACACTATTACTATTATATCCTTTTCCAAACTCCCCCGCCACAGTAAAAGATATTTTATATAGATATCCTACCGCTCATGTATAATTTTGAATTTTCGGCAAGCAGAACAGCAGTTCGGTTAGTTTCGTACACCTTCGGAATTGTATGGGCAAGGGCACATAGACTCGTATGTAATAGAAAGAGACAGAGAGAAATAAAGTCGCATAGAGGGAGCATAACGCTTTTTTCTCAGGTGACGATTTCTACCAGTCAACACCTTACGCAAGCCCCGTTCCATTAATCCAAGTGCGGTCAGTCGGAAAGGTAGTCATCAAATCAACTCATCATGAGGTATATTTTTCAAAGGAAAACACAAACAGCATTTCTATTTCGCTGTAAACCTCAAATTCTAGGATCAAAAGTTGTAGGTTGCGAATCTCTCTAAACATTGCTAACATTCCCATGTAATCTAACTCAAATCAGAAGAAATGGTTTTAACCGAACTGTGTTCCTTTGTGTTTGATGCAACTCTTGGATTCCATGAAGATAACAAAAAGTTGGAAATTTAGATCAACAACACTTCTGAAAATGCAATGGTCCTTTCACACATGGATGTAGGCAGTACTTACTTAATAGAGTTTGAATTCGAATGGCACGTTCAATAGAACTTGCTATTGATACTATTCACGAATGACGTTGTGACTGACCTAACGTATAGATTGTTCGCTCTTCACAGATTAGCATACACAGGGTCGACTCTCGGTATTTGGTCACCCCAGGTGAGAAATATTTTGGCGCCCCCTGTCGCCCCTAATAATTATTTTTACACCTTGATTCCTTTTGTTTCGTATGTTTCTCACTTTTTAAATTAAAAATATCTGCCCTGACTGAGAATCGAACCCAAGACCTCTCGGTCACGAGTCGAGCGCAAAAACTACTGCGCAATCCCCCTCCTTGGAAAAACCTTCTTTTTGAACTAGCTACAGACAATGGCAAATTCAGTAGATTTTCTGTTTGCGGTTACATTTAAGAGAAAACCTTTTCGAATGAAAGTTGTGGATCTTAGGAATTTCTTGCAAACGACATTATAGTTTGAATAAACTAAAAAACAAACTATATGGCAATAAGGACTAAAAATTTGAAATAATAAGAAAAAACCATTAACTGAAAAAAATTTTTTATGTAAAAAAGCGAGAAATATATGGTAGATATTAACAGAGATATAGTAATGTCTAACAAAATTTCTGGTACTATATGTGAGAGAAATAAATTATGTTAAGAATAAGTATGGAAGAAAAAAATGCTAGGCATTAACATAAATTATAGTAAATGCATTGAATATATTTTCTATACCAAACATATTTCATTGTAACCTTATGTTCAATTGCAAAAATCATATTTTGGCAGTTCATAAATCTCTAAAATTACCGAATTATTATGAATTAATGTAAATATATAATTTCAAGGGTAAAATACTGTATGTTTAACAAAAATATAATTTTATTTCCCAGAAAAAAAACGGATATTCGCATTCCAAATTTAGAGTTACCATTATTATCTACTTATCACTAATATATTTCAACCTGCTGATAGATAAAAATATGTCACGGAATGGTCCTGAATATTTGATATGAAGAAATATATATTTTCATATCAAGATATTATTGATTTCATGTATACTTAGAATTTCTTGAATGTTTTGTAAAAATCAAAATACTTTGAAAGTTTATAAAATTCATTTAAATAAACATATACATTCATATTAACTTTAGAAAATATTTTCAACAAATATTATTTATGCAGAGTGGCCAACTGATATTGAGTACATTAAATAACACCATCCAAGTTTTATAGCAACAGGAAAAATAATAATGACAATTTCATGAGACTACATATTTGTTCGACACGCACCTTGTAAACATTCGTTTCCAATCTGTGTCTCTCGAGCTCTGGTGCTATGGGATAATCATTTGATGTATTGCTCTCATCAACATCAACAGGGTAACATTGAATCCTGAAAAACAGATAAAATGACAATATTAGATTATTTTAGTTATACCCTAATCCAGCGTTATCATGAATTTTCATTTACCAACTATAAAAATGACTAAATTAATAAAAAAATTGATAGTTTTAGTCGCTAGCTTTGAATGATTTACCCTTTGTATATAGTAATATCAAACACTTACATTTTCCTTGGATAATAAATACTCAGTAAATTCCTTTTTGAATTTAATCATGTTTCCATTTGGGAATCAACGCCTTCAAATTATCATCCATCAAATTGAAAGCTTCCTCATCTATTCCATTATCTGAAATTGAACTAGAAATTTATATTATTTTACGAATGAAATTACCTATGCAGAGCTAATTTCTCCCATGAAATTTTCCCCATACCATCATGCAACGAAAATTAGCTATGCATTTTTGAGTAATTTGACCATAGTTGAATTGGTCAATGGCAAATGTGTCAAAATTGATAGGAACATACCTTTCTTACACTTTTAGATTATTTCCATCACATATCAAAACCGCTGCTATATTTCAGAGCTTGGATGTTTTCAGAATATTTAAAACATTTACAGCAAATCAACCAGGTTATGTTAGTTATTGGTATCAGTAATTTGTGTTCTTTGAAAGCGAAAACTATTGTTGTGACACTGTACCTTCTGTAGTCAACCAAGGCTACACCGACACAGAAGCTCTAGATATGTACGAATATGCAAACACGTGGTATATGGTGAAATTAGATTATGATCATGCAATATAATCATATTATAAAGATTTCACTCAAGCCAGTGACATGAATATTATAAACTTTTCTTTCCATTTTTAAGTTTAACGAAAATGAATTGTGTACCTACAGTGAAACAGACACAAACAAAAAAAAACAATTATAATACTTATATACTTCAATTGATTCGAATAAATCCATGAAACCCCATTCTTTCAGAGGATATTTCATATTAATCCTTATTCCACAAATCGCAATTATTAAATAGTCATATGCCTGTGGTAAAGAAATACCGACATACAGCACATCACAACTGCACGCCTGCAACTCAAACTGTGCCACCTGCAGAGAGTTTTGGATCGAAAAATGGAAGTTTACATCCTCCACCAATATTTAAAAAAACATGATTGTTCATCACCACCATTCGTATGGTTGGGAATTACATTTTCTTATGTTCATTTTCTGAGATATATAATATAATAATGTTTAAGATAATATATATTGACAATGCGGATTTTAAGCATATCATTCTGGTAACGACAGGAAGACCGTATGTTAGATAAAAAATGTGTTACCAGTAATAAACAACTTTTCATGGAAAATATAAATTATTCCAGAACGTGAAATAATTTCTTAATAATAACGTATGTTCTCCACACTTCTCTCCGTATATTATGGCCAATGACTTTATTCTCATTATTTTCAACGTTTCAGTCCTTATTGCGTATTTTTTTAGTTGTTTCAAGCTATAAATTCATTTTTAACTTTTCAGTTCACATTGCTACAGAAAAATAAAAAAGACTACGCGTGAAAAACTCTTCGATTGATTCATTCACATGAGATGGAAGTTATTAATAATTAAATTTTGGCGAATATGCTGAGGACCAGTGCATTCGCACTCAATAAGAAATGGCCAATGACTTGAATTATCGAGCTTTCGAAAAACTGTATATAATTATCAAAATTTCTGAAAAAAACGAAGTCAAATTGTGAAAAATTTGTACTTGTATGTAATAAAAAAAAACTTACTTAACCCTAGGTTAGGTTGGGTTAGGTTAGGTTAGGAAAATATCAGTGCACTCATAGTTAAAATCTTTTAATATGAAACATATTAAAACTATTTTGAAATCTCACATTTTCTAAGATAATTTCAGTCGGTGTTATTGGAGTGGCTCTGCCTGCCATGAATCACAGAGAAAAGAACATAAGATGGTCAAACTAAGGTGACAAGTGTTCGACCAGGGAAGGAGACCACATGTTACACATACATTTCGACGATAAATTCGTAGCGGGCGATTTCAAAGTTGTACAGGGTCACTTTCGCCATTTTAATCAAAATTCAGTAAAAATTTAAATCACGCTGAGATTTCCAATATCAAATCATTTGTTCCTACAATTCGGTTGATTGTTTATTTGAACCATATCTAACAAAATATCTCAAAGATATTGTTCTCTATATCCAAAATAGTTGGATTATAAAAACCACCAAAGTGTTTAAATTTAATAGTGTCTCAGCCTGCACTCGCTTTTTTGTTTGGATTGCAATCAATTTTATGGGACGTAATGCGGCCTGATTAATTTCATCCAATATAAACGTTGTTACAATTCAGACAGATCATTCTGATGTTGATAGAGAGTTTGGTTTTTGTAAAAAGGGTGAAAATTTATACAGTGTGACCCATTTAAAATGGAACCACCCTGTAGATTACGCATTTTTCAATCATAATCATTTTTGTAATATTGACACGAATTTTCATAACTTTAGTTTCATTTCCAAGGCACTCTATGGTTTTTTTCTTCGTCAAAAATGGCAAAAGTTTATAAGGCAATTTTTGTTTTGAAATTTGACTACTGGATTCGTAGTCGTTATGAATGGAAACCATGGAAATTTTATAAGAAAATATTAGTTGACAACGAAGTTACAACAATTTCAATTTTGGAAACAAAGTATTTGATTATAATTTTTATTTAGGTTATAGACATATTTAAAATCTGGCAACACTGCCAATACGAAGTTGAACACCAGTGAATTTGTACAGGAAAAATCCGAAGTCAATAGCTCATTCCGCTCTACAGTTATAACTCCTGAAAGTATGGTAATGTGAGCGATTTTGTAATAGAAATCTGACTACGCCACTGGATTTGTAAATTATATTCCCTTAAAATAATTTATTCAAGTTTAGGGTTATAAGTGTATTCAAAAATAACAGAAAATTAAAAATTCATTTTCAAGTTATGCAGTCTTCCATAGCCGATAAAAACGAAATGAACCGAATCAAGTTTTAAAGTATCAAAATTATTTATTGAATGATAAAAAGAAAGCAGGGACAAAAAATGTTCCCTTTGAATTCTGCAAAACTCAATTGAGAAAAGCTTTAGAGAAGGTATCAATAATTGGGAAAGGTGAACTAATACATTAGGCATAGGTATTGTACTGAAATCAATAGTAGGCTGTGATTTAGTACACCACAAATCGCTCACATTACCATACTTTCAGGAGTTATAACTTAGAACGGAATGAGCTATTGACTTCGATTTCGCTGTACAAATTCACTGTGTTCTACTTTGTATGGTAGTGTTGCCAGATCTTAAATATGTCTATAATCTAAATAAAAATTATAATCAAATACTTTGTTTCCAAATTAAAGTTGTTGTAACTTCGTTGTTAACAAATATTTTTATGAAATTTTGATGGTTTTCATTATAACGACTAAGAATCATGATGTAGTCAAATTTGATAAAAAAAATTGCCTAATAAACTTTTGCCGTTTTTGACGAAGAAAAAAAACCATAGAGCGCCTCGGAAATGAAACTAAACTTATGGAAATTTGTGTCAAGATACAGTTTCTGATGCTCAATATTGAAAAAAAATATTTTTGAGATTGACTGAAAAATGCGTATTCTACAGGGGTGGTTCCATTTTAAATGGGTCACACTCTATATATATATATATATATATATAAATATATATACATATATATATATATATATATTTATATATATATATATATTTATATATATATATATATACATATATACATACATATATATATATATATATATTTATTATATATATATATATATATATATATATATATACTATATATATATATATATATATATATATATATATATATAGGGTGTTTCCTAAGTACATGTAGAGAATTCAGAAGCATGTTGCCGACGTCAAAATAAGAAAAAAAGTTCCTATAAACATATGTACACAAGTAATTCGTTTCTGAGATGCAGGGTATCAAAGTTGAATTCCTATTTTTATTTTCTGTGAATATATTTCAAAATGATTTTGATATTCGAGTGAAGTTTGGTATTTGAGGGTATTTTTCAATGAAAAAATCAAATTTGATGTTAGTTTGTCTCTTCCGTGGAGGTGGCGCCACCTACATGTCTTTTCAGTCATTTGGAATATCATAACTATATTGTACGTACCTGTATCACGTTTTCCAAGTGAACGAATCGACTCTTTCCTAACATTTTCGTGTAAACAATATGTTGCTGGTAGAGGTCGCTGCGAGCCACTGTTTTCGCATTATTGGGATTTGAAATAATCGCCTCTGAGTAGAAAATATCTTCTTCTATTCAATGGACTTCTGCATTCAACACTTGAATGTAGTCAAAAAATTATTCTTGTTTTTTGTTACATAGTTTTTTGGACTCTTCCGATTCAAATGAATAACATTCAGGTTAGTACTTGTCATGTCATTTCAATTCGTTATTGTGACAGTGAAGTTGTTTTCTGTATTTGTGTTTCAATCTTTTTCAAATTGTAGCATAACACGAATACCGAAATGGCTAATATGATTCACGTATACGGTCTTGACGATGGCAATTGCTACGTATTCATGATGAAAGATTCCCTAATCATCGAGCGCCGAATCACCAGATATTCAGAAACCTCTTTTTTTTTTAATAATAATAATAATAATAATAATGTTTTATTCACGAAAGTTCAAATTTTACAATAATTGAAGTACAGATATATATTTATTGTATTGAATAAACGGAAAATCATGAAGCTTTAGTATAAAACTATCGCTTTTTGAAGAAAATAAATTTAAAAATTTGGTAATATAATATAATATAATATAATTTTTTTTTACTATTTTGAAGAATAAGTATATAACTAATTGGTAAAAGAAGTTTCAACTAATGAATGTATAAATAAAATAGTAAATAGATATTATAAAATAAAATAATAGCGGCTTATGGAGTCTGGATCCTCCAAAAAAGCTCCAGTGGCAGGCAGACCGTTGACTACTAGGACACTATAAGTTGAAGAAGCTATTCTTCAGGCAATCGAAGAAGATCCACAGACAAGCACGAGAAAAATTGCGTAAAATCTGAACGTACATCACAAATTAGTTTGGTTAATTCTCAAAGAAAATCAGTTGTATCCTTACCATACAGCGTGTCCAAGCATTGCTGCCCCGAGATTTCCTGCCCCGTGTAACATTTTGCCAATGGATACTGCAGAAAATTGCACAAAACCCTCAATTTACTGCAGAGATATTATTCACTGACGAGGCACATTTTTCAAAGAACGCCATAATGAACTTTCATAATAATGATATGTGGTGTGACGAAAACCCTCACGCAATAGTTCAGTCCAGGTTTCAACACCAGTTTTCATTGAATGTGTGGATTGGTATTGTTGGGGATTATTTCATTGTTCCCCACTTTTTTTCCGGGACTCTTAATGGAAATTCTTATCATGATTCTTTTGAAAATATTCTGCCTGAATTACTTGAAGACTTTCCACTTTTACTGAGACAAAGAATAGGGTTTTATGCATGATGGAGCGCCAGCGCATTTTACTTCAATGTTTCGTGAATTTTCAAATCAGCGATTTGAAAACAGATGGATTGGTCGAGGCGCTGAAGTTCCAAATCAATTCTGGCCTCCAAGGTCCCCGGATTTAAATCCAATCGATTTTTTTTGTGGGGTCACTTGACGACTTCAGTTTATACGGTGCCAATAGGAACCAAAGAACAACTTCGTCAACGAGTCATTGCTGGATGTGACGCTATCCGAAATACACCAGGTATAATGGAACGTGTGCGTGGGTCCATGAGACGTCGAGCCGACGCATGCATAATGGTGCAAGGTGGCCATTCTGAACAATCACTTTGATTATTACCCACAACTAACTGTTTTGGTATCGAATTGGTCTTAATAACATTTCAAATGGCTGAAAAGACATGTAGGTGGCGCCTCCCCCACGAAAGAGACAAACTAACATCAAATTTGATTTTGTTATTGAAAAATACTCCCAGATACCAAACTCTACTCGAATATCACAATTTTTTTAAAATGTATTCACAAAAAATAAAAATAAGAGACACCCTGCATCTCAGAAACGAATAACTTGCGGACATATGTTTATGAGAACTTTTTTTCTTATTTTGACGTGACATACTCCTAAATTAAGAAACACCCTATATATGAAGAAATCTAACTTGATTCACAGCATCCCATGTAACGATTGCCCAAAAGTTTATATTGGAATGACGTCACAACTCCTTGAAAACAGGTTAAAAGGGCACAAATACATGAAAAATTCTAATACAGCACTAAATAAACAAATCCTAACTGACAACCATACCCAAATTCCACCAACACAAAAATCCTAACATGAAAAAAAGATGCCTAAAAGAAATGATATATATCAAAAGAGAGCCTAATTCCATGAGTGATAGAACAGATATAAGAAACCTGAGTCAACTGTACCATAATATTCTATAAAATTTACTACCAGTAACCAAAATCATATTTCAGTTGTTATGAAGAACCAACTAGCCCCCATTTCCCCTTACACCAATACACTGATTCGAAATCCCAACCATCCTAGCTACGAATTCAACGAGCAAACACGAACTCCATGACAAGATACACGTCATTTCCGACCACATCTCTGTCAGCCATTCAATGAACGCACGCACAGCCAAGAAAGTAAACTTTCCAAAAGTGAATAAGATATCCGATTTTGATAACTATAGCCACAAAACATAATGAGGCACCAAAACCTAACTGTATAATTACAACACCTCAGTGGTAATACCACGATCATTACTCGCAGTTTTTTTCAAAAAAATAGCGAACTTTCTGCCAAGGTAGGTCACCTGTTTGTGTATTGTTTCCCAATGTATGTTACAGAAAAATATTTTTTTCCAGCAAACCATGTATGTTTTCATATAAAAAAATAAATAAATAAAGAATTGAAAATGTCCCCGGCCAGGGACGAAACGTCTTCTCCTACGAACTACTAGAACATTGTTTTCAAAGAATCCAAAACCCAAGAAAACCTTCCCAAAAAAAAATATCTCAAAAAGGATTCAAGAATCGAACAAAACGTATATATATATATATATATATATATATATATATAAATATATATTGATGTTGTACTTCACTCACCTGAAGCATTTCGTTCCGGATATGAAGTGAAGTCTTAATGACTATTGGATTTTTTACATTCTTCTAACGAATTGAAATTACATCCTGATTGATTCCTTTAGATGACAACTCATACCTACTCAATATGTTTTGCGTTTTTACGACGTTAAATATAACGATCAAAATGGAACTGATGAGATCACTACATATATTTTTGAAATGGATTAAAGAGACAATGTTATCAACCAATTTTGCCATCAGATATATTTGTGCATTTCCAATCATCGAACATTGAATAATCCTCAATTTCACTTTTATCTTTTGTTTTACAGGTCGGAGTCACGATAAGTCCTTCACCTTGTTCCGGCTGGGACAAAGGTCCTCTGCCGGCGTGAAAGCCTTCGTCGAGACGGGACGTTCCGACATCCTGGAGGAACAAAGCCAAGGTGATGGTGGCGTCTACGACGAGTTCAACGCTCCGCCTATCACCTCAGGCGCGGGGAGGACGGAAGCGGAGTTTTTCGTCGATGGAAATCACTCTAGGGTAAGAAAATGTATCAGTTGGAAATCGTATTTATTATCTACGTGATTCCAGTTTGTCGCAAGAACTCCGCGAAATAGTTTTCGATCGAGCAACAGGATTACCTGGATTGAAATGTTAAATTGAATGAGAAATTAATATCGAAAGGTTTTGAAAAGTTCAAATACTGGGAGTCCCAATACTTGTGTTGTGCTTATTTGCAAAAAAAATTAGAAACTAGAAAATGATTGTTGATTAAAATTATCCTCAGTTCCAGGGAAATTGCGTAACATATCAGTATCGTATTCATTGTGGTGGGACATTCATATATCTGTGAATAACTGAATTTGTCTTCTCTCTGGGATCACAAACATTTCATGCAATTCTAATGCACAGTATTTTGAGAAAACAAAACAATATATCTGCTCCCATACCTATATAGATTGTGTGGATTGATTCCATCAATTACAAAAAAAGTTGTTATTTCCAACGGGAACAATTCATCCACAAAAAACTTCAATTTGGTATGAGGGCATAGGATCCATACCTAATATAATAATAATAATCACACAATAATAATATAATTAATACAATATAGGTCATCTTAGTATACTATTAGCAGATAGTGGATATTTGCACCCAGACCATAGGTCTGTATGTGCCGTGGTTAAGCATTTCAGTATCTTATCATTACTTATCTAAATATATATAACAAAAAATCAAACCGACGAAAAAATCAACTGAAAAGCAAAAATAAAATAAACCTTTTTATCTTAATGATAATTGAGCTCCCAAACTAATGTAAGTAACCCATTTTGATTTGGCGCCAAACAAACAATTAGCGAAGATCATTATATTACTTTGAAGGAGTAATTAAAAAGCCGCTATGCATCTCGCTTCCATCATTTTACGCTTTACTTTATTCAATTGTACAAAATTAGTTACATTAGTTTATGAGCTCAATTATCATTAAGACTGAGGTTTATTCAATTTTTTGTTTTTTTTTACTGAAATCTACTAATTACTACCTACTTAATTTTTGATTACTTCCAAAATACTTACTTACCTAGCTTACTTCAACTATTATCTGTTAAATGATATGATTATCTACTTTAACTATTTATTGTTGTATAATATAAATCATTTTTGAAAGTTCTGATTAGTTTATTTCATCACTCTGTATATAATTCCATCCTTTAATAGGATGTTATTATTGTGACGGAGAAGGAGGACCTGTCAATATCAACTACATAGGTGTGCCAATATTCACAAGTGAAAAATCAATCATCCCCTATTTTACTACCCATAGGAATGGATTATTCCATTTCAAATCAAAATATGATCAACTATGAGCACTATCGAATGAAAATAAGTCATCCAAATCGGAAAACCCACTACAAAGTTATGCCTGATAGAATCGGTTAACGGACCAAAATTCAGAGGGTGAACGATCAATATCCTTCATTTTGCAATCCTTAAGGATATATTTTTTTGTTCAAATTCGAATGGGACTATCTTCGAAGTACACCCTATTCAATGAAGAATGAATCATTGGAATCGAACTGCTCTGTGAAAAGTTATGCGTGATCATTCATAAAAAAAAATATATACCCGTCGACTAGAGAACCTCCTCCTTTTTGGTTTCATCGGTTGAAAAGAATAACTGACTGACTAACATATCAACGCACAGCCCAAACTCCTGAGGCTAGGACCGTGAAGATTTGCATGTGGGATTCTTTGACACCTGTAGGTGAGCACTAAGGAAGGATTTTTGGAAATTTAACTCGTAAGGTGGTGAAAAAGGGGATGAAAGTTTGTATGAAAATCTGTCATTTTTTAATCAATAAATCTGACAAACTGTCAAATTGCTGTTCCAAGCTGGATGAAATCACATGAAAGATACCAGGAAGAATACAAGTTCTACGCGGACGAAGTCGCGGCCACCAGCTAGTCATTTATATTGTAAGTTTAGTTGATGTACATTTGAATGAACATGAATACCCTAGAGATTACTTCTAGAGTAGTTCCACATATGTGCTATGAAAAATGTGATACTTAGACCGTTTGGAGAATAGTTTCCATTGTCCTATGAGCCTGGTTTCTAGAGGTAATCTGTTGTACATTTTTGGAGCCAAAGAGCTAACAGACCGCTGGTTTGCATCTGATACATTTTCATTACTGACTTGTCTTGTTCGATAGTTGTGGGATATAAAACTTCTTATGTTATGATTCTTATATATGAAGAGACAGATTCTATGGAAGAATAGCATTCTGACATTGGGTATGTCAGAGATATATGAATTATTAGTAGAATATGACCTATCTTCATGGAATATAATCTTTAGAATGTAGTCAGGTAATAGGTTCGAATTTTTCAATTGATTATCATACAAACCACCCCAAAACATAACACCATACTTCAAGATAAATTCAACAAGAGTTTAATATATCATCATTTTTTACATAGATTCGTTACGTGATCGTACCATTAGGTACTTTGTTCTTGAACTTTCATGGATAATAAGATTGGTGTTAGGGACCTGCAGTGTATTGAAGGTTGTTCTGTTGAAATTAGTTAGAGACAACTGATAATAATTAAACCATTCTTTCAACTCATGAATACCTAGTTCGGCCTGTTCTTCAACAGGTGGTGTCATTAAGAAAGGGAATTGTGTCATCAGCATAAGATATAACAGTGCCATTTCTAATAGATTGTAATAGGGAGTTTGAATAGGTTATAAATAATATAGGTCGAGTACTGTTCCTTGCGGAATACTGATTTTGATAATTTGGGGAATACTGTATCCATTTCTGATTTTGACTTGTAGTGATCTATTTGACACATAATTTTTAAATAATTCCAACACAGTGCCTCAAAGTCCAGATAGTGAGAGAATTCCCAGAAATTTTCCATGAGGGACTGTTTCGAATGCCCTTGCTAAATCTATGAAATGTCCTATAGATTTCATTATTTTATCCAAGTAATCTTTGATATTTCCACCTAGGCTAAACGTTGCGTCTTTGGTACTAGTTTCCCTGAAAAAAGCATATTGATTTCTATTGAGGATATTATTATTCACAAGGAAATCTTGTGATCTGGTTTTGAGACACTTTTCAAGCAATGTTGAAAATTAACCGATTAGACTAATTGGTCTATAATAAGAGATTATATTTTTATTTCCTGCCTGCTTATATATGGGTACAACTATCGTTTTCTTCAGATCATATGGGTGTATGACCTACTTTTGATAATCTAGAGCTCATTTCATAAAATCCAAGTGCATTATTATTTTACAAGCTTTTATTTAGTTTCACTTGTTAGTTCGTTCGTTCATTCGTTCGTTAGGGTCAAATCTTGCATCTTGAATATTGACAAACTTCTAGTCGTCGGTTTGATTTGAATTTGGGCAGATGTTCATAATTCCGGTGACAATGCATTATTGAGTTTTCGTTAGAGGAAAAAACAAAATGGCGGCTCCAAGATGGTGGAGAAGATTTGTATTACGGTTTGATTTGCTTAAAAATGGGTACGTGGGGGTTTTTGGTGTTGGAGACTATGAATTTTTTGTCAAAATTAAGAAATTCAAGATGACGGCTCCAAGATGACGGACGAGTTTTGTGATTATGGTCCGATTCGATTCAAAATTGGTATGTGGGGGTTTTCGGGGTCGGACATCATGAAATTTTGTCAAAATTCATGAATTTCAGGATGGCGGCCCCAAGATGGAGAACGAGTTTTGTGATTATGGTCTGATTCGATTCAAAATTGGTATGTGGCGGTTTTGGGGTCGGACATTATGAAATTTATGTAAGAATTTATGAATTTAAGATGGCGGCCCCAAGATGGAGAACGAGTTTTGTGATAATGGCTCAATTTGATTCAAAATTGGTATCGGAGAATATGAATTTCCTCTCAAAATTCATAAATTCAAGATGGCGGCTCCCAAGATGGAGGACGAGATTTCTGATTATTGTCATATTTCATTCAAAATTGGTATGTGGGAGTTTTCAGGTTCGGAGATTATGAATTTTTCTGTAAAAATTTATCATTTCAAGATGGCGACTTCAGGATGACGGACGAGTTTCGTGATTATGGTCAGATTATACTCAAAATTGGTTCGTAGGAGTTTTTGGGGTTGGATATCATGATTTTTTCCAGCTCAAAATTCACAGGGGAGATAACTTGTAATAACGATGCTCAATTAGAAATGAACAGATTGAGGCAAACTGAATATAAAGCAAAAAATAAAAAAACTTTTCAAAGGCAAGCTTTCATTTAAGCAGTGTATTTAAACGTATAAAATGAATTTAAGTCATCGCTGACAATGATTTAATAATTTTTTGTTAAATTATTTGTTTTCAAATTGTAATGAAATTAATACTTCGACAAGTTGTAACTTACCAACCATTCATTGTCCAATGAAAATATTTGGTATCTACTTTCATGAATACTTTGTGAAAATCGAATACTTCATACTTACTCTTACTTACTTACCAACTAATCAGTGCCCAATCAAATTAATTGGTAACTACTTCTATCAACACTTCGCGCGACAAGCTTTCTCAACCGATGAAACCAAAAAGGAGGAGGTTCTTTATTCGACCCGTATATTTTATGTTTTTCCATCATATTTTTTTATGTATGATCACGCATAACTTTTCACTGAGGCGTCCGATTCCAATAATTCTTTTTTCAGTGGATAGGGTGTACTTCGACTTTGGTCCCATTTGAATTCAAAAGATGAAATCCACCCCTAAGGGTAGCGAAATGAAGGATATTGATCACTCACCCTCTGAATTCTGGTCCGTTAACCGATTCTATCAGGCATAACTTTGTACTGGGTGGACGCTTGGTTGACTAAAGGCGTTATTGGCTTCGATGTAGGCGGCCTCTTTGAACTTCCGTTTGAACCAATGCTCCTCTCTATGTAGAACACTTGCGTCGTCCCATAGAACTCGATGGTGCTCAGTCCAGGCGTGGTCAGCGATTTCCGAATTTGATGTTTCTCCACGTTGAGTCCATTTCTTGTGCTCATCCAATCTTACCGATAACGGTCTCTTTGTCTCTCCAATGTGGGAATCTCCGCATTCACATGGAACTTCATAAATGCAATTCTTACTGATTTAATTTTTGTTGTCAGGTTTGGTCTTGGTAAGGAAACTCCGAAAGTACTGCCGGATTGGAAGCCGCTCTTGATGTTGAACTTGTTTTCGATCCTTCTGATCTTCTCGGAGACACCTCTGATGTACGAGAGACAGATCACTGTGCTTTGTTGTTGCTCTTCAGATGTCTTCGTTCTCCGGAGTTGTTTCAATACTTCTTCTGGGAGTTTCTTGGGATATCCATTCCGGTGGACGTCCTCTCTGATGTGGTTTAATTTGGCATCTAGTGACTCCACGTCGTTGCATATGTGCGTCGCTCTCTCTACCAATGTTCTCATGATCCCTCTCTTCGTCGAATTCGGATGGTTGGAGCTGTAACTGAGGTACTGCCCCGTATGTGTCTTCTTTCTGTAGACGGAGGTGCGGATTCCATTGCCTATTCTCTCAACGTTCACTTCGAGAAAGGGTAAGGCACTGTTGGTTTTCATTTCTATCGTGAATTTGATCGAATCCCTGATTCTGTTGATTCTTGAGAAGAAATCCTGGAGATGTTTGTCTCCGTGATTCCATATAATGAAGGTGTCATCCACGTACCTCAACCACAGCTTTGGTTGGTATTCTGCCTCCCGTATAGCCAATTCCTCGAACCACTCCATGTATATGTTGGCGATGATTGGAGAAAGGGAAGATCCCATCGGGAGTCCGTCGACTTGTGAGAAAAATCGGTCCTTTTCCTGGAAATATGAGTTCTGTAGGCAGCACTGCAGTAACTCCAATATTGCGTGGGTAGGAAGGTCAGTCCTCTCGTGTAGCTGGTCATCCTCTTCGAGTTTCCTTCTGATGATACTGAGAGATTTCTCTATAGGGACATTGGTGTAAAGGCTCCCAACGTCGAAGCTGATGAAACGATCTTCTGGTCCAAGTTCAACATCTGTGATGGTGTCAACGAAGTGCTCAAATTCTTGACGTATGAACTGCTATTTCCTTGTTAGGGTTTAGTATCGGTAGGAGGTATTTCGATAATTTGTAGGTTGGTGAGTTCCGTGAGCTGGGATCGGTCTCAGTGGCATGTCTGGTTTGTGGATTTTCGGAAGCCCGTAGAGATGCGGTGGTTTGCTGTAGTGTGGCGTTAGATGTGATCGTTCGTTGTCTGGAATGAAGTGTTTGAATTTCCTCAGAGTGTTGTAGATCTTCCTCTCTATAGTGGGTGTCGGATCCTTCTTCAAGAATTCATAGTTCCCTGTGCGGAGTAACGACTCTATCTTGTCATCATATGTTGTGGTGTCCATGATAACCATGGCGTTTTCTTTATCGGCTGGAAGAATCTTTATGGATGAATCCTTTTGTAGAATTTTTAGGGCCCTCTGTTCCCCTGCAGTGATGTTCCTCCGGGGATTCCTCTCCTTCTCGAGTGTCTCTCTCACTTTCCATCTGAACTCTTCTGCCTGGATGGGATTCATTCTGCTGCTGGTTGACTCTACAGAGCTTACAATGTCTAGGATAGGTATTGTTTTAGGTGCAACTGCAAAGTTCAATCCCTTTTCCAGCAGGGACTCCTCTACTCCTGTAAGTGGTTTAGTTGAGAACTTAATGATGGTTTTTTTACCTTTGCTGCTGGTTTGTGGAGACCGTGTTCTCCCTGCTATTCGATTCCATTTCCTCTGATGCCTCCTCTCTTGTTCCTGGCGGATTCTCGCGCATCTACAGAAAGAAAACACATACAAGGCAGTACCTCAGTTACAGCTCCAACCATCCGAGTTCGACGAAGAGAGGGATCGTGAGAACATTGGTAGAGAGAGCGACGCACATATGCAACGTCGTGGAGTCACTAGATGCCAAATTAAACCACATCAGAGAGGACCTCCACCGGAATGGATATCCCAAGGAACTCCTAGAAGAAGTATAGAAACAACTCCGGAGAACGGAGACATCCGAAGAGCAACAACAAAGCACAGTGATCTGCCTCCCGTACATCAGAGGTGTCTCCGAGAAGATCAGAAGGATCGGAAACAAGTTCAACATCAAGAGCTGCTTCCAATCCGGCAGTACTTTACGGAGTTTCCTGACCAAGACCAAACCTGACAACAAAAATGAAATCAGTAAGAATTGCATTTATGAAGTTCCATGTGAATGGGGAGATTCCTACATTGGAGAGACAAAGAGACCGTTATCGGTAAGATTGGATGAGCACAAGAAATGGACTCAACGTGGAGAAACACCAAAATCGGAAATCGTTGACCACGCCTGGACTGAGCACCATCGAGTTCTATGGGACGACGCAAGTGTTCTACATAGAGAGGAGCATTGGTTCGAACGGAAGTTCAAAGAGGCCGCCTATATCGAAGCCAATAACGCCTTTAGTCAACCAAGCGTTGGTATCAAGAACATATGGAAACCCCTGATTGCTTTTTCTGGCGGGCTGCAGAGGGGCGAAATTTCACGCACCAATACACCGCGCGAAATTACACGCACCGCTGCACATGGCGAAATTGCACGCATCATTGCGCCGACAGTAATATAAATTGGTAAGTAGCACCTAAACTTGTCAGTATTCACCTGAAGACGATTGCAGATACAAGCATTCGAAACGTCGTGAAAACCTTTTAAATACATTAAGACGATGGACGTCCGAAACGATAGTAATCAAGTTACCACATCGTCTACAACCTTCAAACAGACATTATTCTTGTTCCGTCAAAATCAGTATATTTCATGAGAGGATGGAATGATATACAAAGTAATGAAATAAACTAACCAGAATAACGAAAATAATTTATATAACAACAAATAGTAAAAGTAGATAATCATATTATTCAGCTGGTGATAGTTGGAGTAAGGTGTGTAAGTAAGTATTTTGGAAGTAATCAAAAAACAAGTAGGTAGTAATTGGTAGATTTCAGCCACAAAAAATTGAAAAATAAAAACTTTTTAGCAAACAATTGAACCGACGAAATACGGAACTGAAAAATAAAGAATAAAAACTTTTTTACAAAAAATTTAACCGACAAAAAACTCGACTGAAAAGCAAAAAATAAAATAAATCTTCTTAGTCTAAATGATAATTGAGCTCCTAAACTAATGTAAGTAACTGATTTTGAGTCGACGCCAAACAAACTAGTAATTGAATTAGGTGAAGCGTAAAATGATGGCAGCGAGATGCACGGCTGCGTTTTGATGACTTCTTTCATAGATAATGATCTTCGATAATTGTTTGTTTGGCGCCGACTCAAAATCAGTTACTTACATCAGTTTAGGAGGTCAATTATCATTCAGACTAAGGGGGTTTATTTATTTTTTTTGCTTTTCAGTTGATTTTTTCTTTTCGTCGGTTTATGAAAGCAAATAATTCAACAAAAAATAATTAAATCATTGTCAGCGATGACTTAAATTTATTTAATTCTTCTAGTACACGGCTAAAATGAAAACTTGTCTTTAAAAATTCTTCTATTAGTTATTTTTTCAGTTGATTTATATATGTGACTTATTCATTTTCATCACTGGGCTTAGAAAACATAAAATTATTCATACTAGGGGGGTTTATATTATCATTTCCAGTCGGTTGACTAATCTGTTGTTCCATTTCATGTTTATGTAATAATCATTGCAGAAATTTATCATGTGCTCATCATTCATGTTCATCCACAATATCAGCATCCATACTATATCATTGAATTTTTCAATATTAGTTGTGTTTTTGTTTATTTGTTGTGTATGGTAATTGTTTTTTATAGTGGTTATCAATTTGTTTCTACCTCATCAAAATAGTGCATAGTCCTTTCATGATTTCAGACTTAGAAATAAAATTTGTTCAGAAATTTGCAAGTAAACAGGATACTGATCTGGAATGTTGGTGTTAATTACTGCTGTAATAGAATTTATTTTGTATTCAAGTTTTTCAACACAAATATGTGATCAAGTAAAAGTTTTGATATATGATTGATGAAGCATCTTCCAGGAAATACATGCCATTGAAAGATGTGCCCGGTTAAACCTTGACAGAATATACATGTCTAAGAACATAGCAATTATATCTGATAGGCGAGCAGTCTTCAAAGTATTGAACATCCCCCGACATCAATTTGAAGATAGTATGGAAATGCCTACAGGAAGTGAACGAGCTAGGCAGAATGAATGACGTGAGCCTTTTCTGGGTCCCAGACCACACCGGAGTGGAGGGAAATGAACAAGCAGATACCATGGTGAGAAAAGGTCATCAGGGCCACCAATCGGACCAGAATCATTCTGTGGACTCGGAGAATCCTGCTTCCAAGGAAATGTCAAGATAGAGAAAGGAGTATTGAAAAAAAAGAATGGAAAAGACTTCCAGGACTGAGACAAGCCCAATATGTTCTTGATACCTGCAACCGAAGAAGGCACTTGTTAACCTCGGAAAACAAAGTCTTAAGACCATAACGGGATTTCTTATGGGATCATACCAGCCAACCATAGAAGAAATGCAACATACAGAACTCCTCAAAATACCCAAATCTCCTCGAAGATCTCGGGCTTGAGCGGCTGCTCTGAACCAGAAATCCCTCGAAAAGCAAAGGTGGTGCACAAAAGATCTAACCAGTTCGCAGTGCAGCTGTCACCACCTACTACCACCAATACCAATATCGACAAAATTAGCGAACTCATGGCTAATAATAATAATAATAATAATCATGAAATCTCCGATAAAATGGGATATGAACTTCACAGAATGAAGAGGAAAAAAATATTGTCAAGCTTGTTTTTTTATGTATCCCTATTTTTTCATACTTTTTGTTTGTTCTCAGTGTGTTCTTATCTTACAACCTTTGATAAATGTTGAATTTCTGTTTCTGTTAGTACAGCCAATACATCAATCGTGAGCATACCCCGCAGAGAAATACTGAAACGTAATCGTAACAAAGCAATGGATAAATCCCCATGAATATCAGTGATAAAAAAATATCCGAAACAACTTTCTCACTGGGGCTGAAGTTTTTATGAATATTAAAATGGTCTTACATATTTTCGAAAGATCGAATGAAATACAGCTTAATTACTCCCTTTCATTTCCAATTACAGTACGAATGTTCCAAATAACCCCTAACAAGTATTTCCAATTCTCCTAACCAACGGCAATATATCATCAATTAGAATTGCCCTGGAAAAAGAACCTCTATCGTGCCGCTGGCTAGAGCAATGCACCACTAATGGGCCCAGCGGAGCCCGTACAATCGACCATCTGCAGGCCTGACACGCGTCCAGATTGACGCTTCAACTCTTTGAGTGTAGTTTATAGGGAATTGCTCGACCAGTAAGGACCGCATTAGTGAAATGTGACGGAATTATTGCTAACGATGCCAGATTAAGGGACTCCAGATGTCTGAAGTGGATGGATCGCTTCCTGAAAGGAAAACATTTCGATCTGAAACGCTTCTTAATGGCGGAGGTCGAGTATATAGGGTGATTTCTTTTGGTAAGTTGTTCTTATCGCCGGTGCAGATTCACAATTTCTGGCACTAGGTGCGCCACATACGTATAACGTAGCAAAGATCGCTGATATTGATTTGTTGTTTATTGTTGTGCTAGTGTGGCACGAATTCAACTGAGGATAGAAGAGCCTTACGAGAGACTTAGGTAACTGGAAGAATAAAATTTCTTGTTGACGAAAAAAGTTGGAAAACTGGAATGTATTCAACAATCAAACAATATTGTTGTATTTGGATTGAATAACGAACGCCACGATATAACTTTCGATTGTCAACGAAGTGAGCTGGAATCGTTGCTGCAAATAGACCTATCGATAAATCAAATAAGGGATATATACTGTCTGGGAACTGGTGAAAACTTCCTGTCAAAATTGACTTAGTCTCGAGTCTTCCTGAGAAACATTATTTTCAAATTGCAAAAAACTAAAAGAAACTCGAATCTCTATCTCACAGGATCTCACCACTCAACAAAGGGGGGATTTGGCAGTTTTGAAACGGCATCTCCAGACTCACAGACAAAACAGAAATGAAAAATCATTCATGAAAGGAAACAAGGTGGTTGTTGATGAATTCGAATATTCGGTGAATCAACTCCTTGCAATTGAGAGAAGCGAAGAAAATATCTTAAAAGCAATTGAGATAAACAGGCCCCCAACAACACCACCTGTACTCCTTCTCCGTGGAGTATATGAGGCAGAAACTGCTGAACTCATATCACAAACAATCGAACCCAGTACCGTGACACCCAAAACAAGTGTGTCCTTTGGAAAGTACCATCATCAGAAAACCAGCTCAGAAAGTGATTAGCAACCTAAACACCAAGAAAGTGAAGACTAGATCAAACAGTGGAAAAAAGTGAATATTCTCACTACTTTCCTGAAATTGCCTCTCTTCTAGTACATCCCAAAAAATAACTGTTATTCCTAATATTCTTGTTGTGTCCACGTGTTTCATTTTCCCGGTTGTTCAGTAGAAAATGAATACCTATTTGCGAGACTTTCATATCGAGCAAATAGAAACGATTGTTTTGAAACATACCTTAGACTATAGCATGTTCTTCCAGAAACAGGTGCATAATCTTGAACGGTAAATTTTTCAAATAATAATAATAATAAATGCTTTTATTGCAGGACAGCAGTTAGCTCATTTCCTAACAAAAGGCAGGATTAAATGCCTGCACATGATTGCTCATGGCAGGAATTGCTCTTCCATCCAACCAGTGGATTAACTTATCATAATAAATTCATAGTCAATAATATTATAAAGTATATACAACAGAATAGGGTAGACTATTCAAACTGCTCCGAGAAAAATAAAAGTCCAACCATAATAATATAACAAAAGAAAATACTGTAACGTAAATAAACTCAACTTGGTTTTAATAATTTATTTCACACTTAATCTACAACTTAATTTATATTACTACGCCACTGTATAGCTCGATGGTATGGGCTCGTTCAGACTGTCCGACTCTACTTGAGGGTTGCCTATTTATCTCCGATACAGCATTCTCGATGTTTCGAATTCGGGTAGTTGGCGACCGGCATGTTCCAATTGTTTCCAATATCGACCGTTGCTCTCCACGGCAGATCGACTGGACTGTTCTCGAACATCTCCGGGGATGACCTCATCGCTGTCGACGGCAACGCGCGAGGCGACAGGTCCGGCCTAGGTTCGTTACATTGCCCCCTTCTTAAAGACATTTCGTCCCGAAATTTCATCCTTGGAGTGTGACGATATCTGCATGACTCCCCATATCTGCACCGTGAAGTTCGATGGAAGTAACACTCCACGGTCTTCATGATCGGTCGTGGAAGAGGGTTACAGCAAACCAAAATCTTGACGCCGCTGGATCTGAATATCGCCTCCAGCATACTTCTTATGACTCTCCAGTCCAACCCATCAATACCACAGGACAATTTTGGAATTGCTAGATCCACCAGATTCTGGTCCACCATAGTATCTCTCAGTTTGGTGAGACTCTTCCAGACATCTTCATAGGACGGTTTATCTTGGGAATGCCTCTTGGTAACTAGGTAGTAGATGTTTCTCTGGCCTTTCTTCAACTGTAGCACCCCACCAACTTCTGGATTCCGCCCCCGCAGTGTTTCGAGTTGACCAAATTTCTTGGAGAACACTACGGCGATGCCCCTGGACATTCGAAGATCTTCTGCCACACAGTGCGCTAGTGCGTAGTCAGCAGGCACCTCGAAAAGGTTTCGTGACTCCTCTCTAGTAACCCATGTAGAACTTTCTGCCCGTTTGAATACAAGGACATAAACTTCTCGAACGTCATATCATCCTCCGGTGGCTTGAGGGTGCGAACTTGGTCATGGTTTCCAGCGTAAGGGGCCAACCTGTTGAAATGGACGACCCTTGGTTTCCCTCGGGGTGGCTTATGGATTCGGTACACAAGGTCGTTTATCCTTTTCACGATTTTATACGGGCCTTCCCACGAGTTCCGCAACTTTGGTGATAGTCCACGACGACGTTTGGGGTTGTACAGCCAAACCAGGTCATCAACCTTAAATCCTCCAGCGTCGGCCTTGATGTCATAGGTCTTCTTCATTTTATAGCTGGCACTCTGGATGTTCAACCGGACTCGTTCGTGGATGTCGTCCATTCTCTGCCGAAGTTTGCTGACGTAGTCCTCTCCCGCAGTGTCTTGTCCTGGCGGTATCCCAAACTTCAGGTCACAAGGCAGTCGCAGTTCTCGGCCCATTATAATACTAGCAGGAGTTTGACCGGTTGATTCGTGTACTGCAGATCGATAGGCCATCAGGAACAAATGAAGATACTGGTCCCAGTCTCTTTGATGGTCAGAGACAACTTCGGACAAGTGGCGGTTGATCGTCCTGTTCATCCGTTCCACCATTCCATCGGACTGCGGATGTAGGGCCGTGGTTCTTGTCTTGCGGATGTTCAGCAGTAGACATATTTCTTGGAAAAGGTTGGATTCGAAATTTCTGCCTTGATCCGAGTGCAGCTCCATTGGAATACCGAATCGACATATCCATTCTTTCACCAAGACGTCGGCGACGGTGATGGCTTCCTGGTTGGGCAGGGCATAGGCTTACGCCCACTTACTGAAGTAGTCCATTGCCACAAGGATGTATTTATTCCCGTGGTCGGATACGGAAAACGGGCCGGCGATGTCAATGGCGATTCTCTCGAACGGGCTGCCTACGTTGTACTGACGCATCGGGGCCTTGGGTCGTATTCGAGGTCCATTGCTAGCAGCGCATACAGCGCACTTTCTGCACCAGTCCTGGACGTCAGCTTGACAATTGGCCCAGTAAAACCGTTGCCTCACTTTCTGCAGGGTCTTCGTCACTCCCAGATGTCCTCCGGCGACTCCATCATGGATTTCCCGCAGCACTTCCTCTCTTCTGTTCCTGGGAACAATTATTTGGCGTCTGTCTTCCCCACCAATGTCGGCCTCCAACACCCGTTTCAGGATCCCATTGTCCAGAATAAGAGAGTTCCATTGTGCCCAATAGGACTTAACAGCCGGAGAGTAACCTGCGACTTCCTGCCATGATGGTCTTCGATTGCCCTTCTTCCAGCTGACGACTAAGCCAAGGTCGGGGTCTCTCTCTTGGTCTTTCTGGATCTTGCTGTCATTCCAGTTGTCCGCGGTTCTAAAAAGTGTTGCTTCTTTCTCTTCTGCTCGTCGGCAATGTGAGCAATCATCTGGACATGGTCTTCGCGACAAGGCATCTGCATTCTTATGGCTAGTTCCGGCTCGATGTTCGATCTCGAAATCGAATTCTTGGAGTCTCTCGATCCAACGTGCTACTTGACCCTCAGGATTTTTGAACTGTTAGAGCCATTTGAGAGCTGCATGGTCAGTTCTCAACAGGAATCTCCTTCCATACACGTACTTGTAGAAGTGTTCCACTCCCTTTACAACAGCTAACAGCTCTCGCCTGGTGACACAGTAATTGCGCTCTAGTTTGATAAGCGTCTTGCTGAAATAACCAATGACCTTCTCCTGTCCCTCCTGGATCTGAGATAGGACAGCTCCAAGTCCCACGTTGCTGGCGTCCGTATCCAAAATGAATTTCCCTTTGGGTAGGGGATAGCTCAGTATAGGTGCGTTGATCAAAGCTCCTTTCAGCTTCCTGAATGAGTCTTGACATTCTTCGGACCACTGGAACTTTGTTTGGCCTTCCGTGAGCTTGGTCAGTGGTTTAGCGATGTTGGCGAATCCCAGCACATATCGGCGATAGTATGTGCATAAACCAAGGAAACTTCGAAGTTGGTGAATGTCTTTTGGATGGGCCAATCCTTAACAGCTTTGATCTTCTGGTCATCCACTGCTACTCCTTCCCAGAGACAACGTGGCCGAGGTATCGTACTTCTTTTTGGAACAGATGGCATTTCTTAGGGCTCAGCTTCAATCCGGAGTTCCTCAGTCGCAGGAATACTTCCTCCAAGTTTTTCACGTGGTCCTCAAACGATCTGCCGACCACAATTATGTCGTCGAGATACACTAGACACGTGTTCCATGATAGTCCCTTCAGTACTGTTTCCATCAATCTTTCGAATGTGGCGGGAGCATTACAGAGCCCGAATGGCATAACGGTGAACTGCCACAATCCTGAGCCGATGGTAAAAGCAGTCTTTTCTCGATCTTCCTGAGCCAGTTCTACTTGCCAGTATCCACTCTTCAGATCAAAGGTCGAGAAAATCGTGGAACCAGCCAACGTGTCTAGGGTGTCATCTATTCTCGGGAGAGGGTGACTGTCCTTCTTCGTGACATTATTAAGTTGGCGATAGTCTACACAAAAGCGTGTCGATCCATCCTTTTCTTCACCAGTACGACTGGAAGGACCAGGGACTGTCAGATGGTTCGATAACTCCTTCTTTTCCCATATCGCTGACTATTTTGTCAGCCTCTTCCTTCTTGGCAAGAGGAAGTCTTCTTGCTGATTGCAGGATCGGTCGGGCCCCAGTATCAATCTTGTGCTGGACCACATTAGTTCGACCTCCTTTTCCTTGTCCGGTATCGAAGATGTCTTGGTACTTCTTAACTAAATCTCTTAGTTTGGGCTGTTGAGCTGGTTTTATATCTTTGGAAGAGATGGCAACTAATTTTTCTAGTTCTGTGGGCAAGTTGTTGGGTTGGCTAATCGTACCTCGTACACTCCGGATTACTGAGGAAACTGACGAGCAGTGCCCCAATATTGTTCCTTTCTTCAAGGTCACTGGAAAATAATTGACTTCATGACCCTTACGGGCACAAATTTGTCAGCACGCAACAAGGTCTTCCCTAGTGCAATCCCTCGTCCAATTTTCTCATCATGAAGTTTGGGCTCGAACATCACCACGTTTCCACTGCTCGTACTCCCGTCCAGGCGAGCCTCCAGAATGGTTTCAGCCCTCTCAGGTACGCTTACATCTTCAGCCAACAACACACGGATCAACCCCTCACTTCTCCCATGAAGCACCAGCTCTTCTCCGTTGACACGTAGGACGCCGTCTTTGAAATCTAATTCAAACCCTCTGGAATTCATGATGTCCATTCCGATGATTGCATCGTCTTCGATGTCCGCTACAAGTGCCTGATGTTTCACTTTAGTGCTGCCCAAAATTATTTCAATCGGTAGCTCGCCATATACAGTAGCTGGCTTCCCTGTTGCTGTGCGTAGCTTCCAAGTTGTCGGTTCAATCCGTTCCGGTGTTCTGGCAAAGGAAGGCCCGAGAATTGTCCTAGTCGCACCTGTATCTAGCAGCATGGTGCAAGGCTCGTTATTGATGAGACCGTCTACGAAGACACCTTTGTTCTGTCGTTGAAGGATAGCGACATATGCGTTGTTAACCGGGGCTTGCCGGACACATGCCGACGATTGTCCCTTCTCGTCGACCTTCTTTAGTTTTCCTGCATCGGAGTCGATGAATGTTGGACATTTGCTACGCACATGTCCAATTTTGCCACAATTCCAGCATCTTATCTGTCTTATCTCAGGCAACACTTCCTTCATCACTTTTCTTATGGCAGCTTCCAAGTTAGCAGGCTCCTGTGAGTCTTCCTCAATCGTTTGAACTTTATTTTGGCTTTTGCAGCATTATTTTGCTGCTTCGAATTCCAAAGCGCGTGCCAGTGCGTCTACGAGATGTGTTGGACGAGCTAATATCAACGCTTGTCTGGTTTCTTGGTCACGGAGTCCATCCAAGAATGCCTGAACCGCTAATCGCTCCATTACATTTTCCGGTGTGGCTGGATATGCGAGACGAACCAAGCGTGCAATGTCAGCTTCGAATTTTGTAAGGATTCGCCCGATTTCTGGCAGCGATTTTTCAGTTGGGAGTGGTATACGTGTTCCAAATGGGCCTGACCATATCGTAATTCTAGATGTTTAATCAGCTGATCATAGTCCTCCTGTTCTTGGGCGGTGAGAGTTTGTAGAATATTCGTCGCTTCTCCACGTAATGCAAGTGTTAGTGCTACAGCTCTTTCCCCTGCATTCCATCCATTTGCTTTGGCCGCTGCTTCAAACTGTCGGCGGTAATTTTCCCATGGAGTTTTCCGTCGAATTGAGGCGGCTTCATGGAAAGCTTCCTATTTCAGAAATGACCTTGACATCTTCTATACCCTCTTGAACTTTATCCAAGTTCAAACTCAAGTCCAGCATTGCATTTTCGTTAACCATCTCTGTGGGGGGCGCACTATTAATTCGTTTTTCCAGCTTACTGATCGTTTCCTTTATTTTATCTACCTCCGTGTTCATTTGCTCCCTAATTTTATCTATCTCTGTCTCAACGGTTCCCATTCTTTCTTCTAGAAAATTAGCCACACCACACAATTCTTTTTTTAGGCCTTCTGTGTTTTCCAGGAACTTCTCTTCCAGGCTTCTTGCATTTTCTTCCAGGTTCTTGAATTTTCTAGAAGCTTCTCTTCCAGATTTCTAGAATTTTCTTGAAGCTTCCCTTCCAGATTTCTAGCATTCTTTTCCAGGCTTCTTGAATTTTCTCGAAGCTTCTCTTCCAGATTTCTAGAATTTTCTTCCAGTTTATTCATTACCAAACTTAAATCACCACCGGGAACTTCGAATAAAAATGTTTCGGGGTCCTCACCTTCTTGTATAAGTCCTTCTGCAAGTCTTTCCTGGAGTACTTGCTTTTTACCTGTTGTTTCCAGTTCCCTTTCCTCCAATTCCTGTTTCAATTCCGCTACCTTCAAATCCGCAAGGCGCACTTTCCTTGAACACATTTTGTCTTTGACGAGGTATCAGTCTGTTTTACACGAAAAGTTATCAGTTTGTTAAAAATTCACTTCGCGAATTCTTTTCCACGGGCCACCAGTCTATTGTCTGTTTCACGCGAAGAGTGTATCAGTTTATATTCCCACGCACAATTGTCTACTTCGCGAAAACCGGGCCACTGTCTATTTTGGGCGTACAAATAGGTCTATCAATTTATTTTTCTGACTATCCACTCCACGATCACTTGTTTATTTTCAAAATCTCACTTCCGACACCAATTGTAACGTAAATAAACTTAACTTGGTTTTAATAATTTATTTCACACTTAATCTACAACTTAATTTATATTACTACGCCACTGTATAGCTCGATGGTATGGGCTCGTTCAGACTGTCCGACTCTACTTGAGGGTTGCCTATTTATCTCCGATACAGCATTCTCGATGTTTCGAATTCGGGTAGTTGGCGACCGGCATGTTCCAATTGTTTCCAATATCGACCGTTGCTCTCCACGGCAGAGCGACTGGACTGTTCTCGAACATCTCCGGGGATGACCTCATCGCTGTCGACGGCAACGCGCGAGGCGACAGGTCCGGCCTAGGTTCGTTACAATACTATTCCTAAAAAAAAAAAAAATATAGTGATCAGTACATATAAGCGGAGAAAAGTACATATAAGCGGAAAAAACATATAAGGAAAAGTGATGTGCCGATTCAAGTTTGCCATTATAATTATCATATTATATTAAGAAATTTGAAAAATTGTTATCAAATAAATATTGCTTCATATTCTTTTTCAATTTTTTTATTTGTGATAATTTGAAATCACTGGGTAACCGGTTGTAAAGGCGAGCGATCTGAAATGAGACAACACTAATGCATCACATAGTATCATTTTACTTTTTTTGTTCAAAATATTTCTGTTTGAATAGATCGTTCTTAGATTCATATAACCCTGTTTTAAAATATGAGATACATGTGTAGTGAAGCGTAATGCACTATCAAGGTACAATCCCAAATTTTTTGTTGTATCTGCGGTGGGTAGGGGGACTCTGTCAACACGTATATTCAATAAATTCTTGCAACTATTCCTTGCTATTGTCCTCCCGAATAGCATAACGTATGATTTAGATTTATTCACGGTGAGGCAGTATTTATTTGATACGGTTATGAGCGTATTCAAATCATGATTCATTTGGTCAAGTGCCAAGTTGTAGGAGTTTTCTTCGAAATTTAAATACATCTGCGTGTCATCAGCATAACAGTGCATTGAAGCGTAACGTGAGGACTTTGAGAATTGTGTTGAGAAGTGTAGAGAACAAAAAGAAAGGGCCCAAAATTGATCCCTGGGGAACATTATTCTTTATTTCTAGAGATTTAGATTTTTCATTATTTATGATAACGCTTTGAGATCGGTTGAAAAAGTAATTTTTGAGTAGAGATATTGCATTCATAGTGAACCCTAGGTAACTCAGAATTGATAAAAGAAGTAGGTGACTGATTCGATCAAAAGCCTTAGAATAGTCGAGCAATACTAGTAGACACAATTCATTGTTATCAATAGAGATGTGTATATCATCTATCACTTTCAGAAGAGCCGTGGAATAACTATGGTCAGATCTAAAGCCTGATTGGCAGGATGGTAATATGTCAAATTCATTCAAGTATATACGCATCTGAGCATTCAATATCTTTTCGAAAGCTTTCGAGATTGCACACAAAATGCTTATTGGGCGAAGGTCACCATATTTTCTGCATTAGTTACTTTCGCTAATGGAAGAATATGGGAACGTTTCCAACTTGCTGGATAAACATTTTTCTGTATGCAGAAATTAAATAGATGGGATATATGTGGCAATATCAGGGGACAGCAGTGTAGTAACATTTGAATAATTACCTTGTCATGTCCAACAGCGTTTGATTTTATACTTAGTAGGTATAGCCTTATATACTTCATGATCATTAGTTTCGTGAAAAGAGAAATTATTATTGAAAAGAGAAATTATTATGAAATGAATATAAGGAGTGCGAATAAAAACTTTGATGAGTTGAAAATTCTACTTTCTGAGGTAAGAAATCATTTTGATTCCATTGTTATCACAGAAACATGGTAAATAGCAGATATATCCCTTATTGATCTTACTGAGAACCAAAAATTGTATAAAGAAGTTTCATTCAATCAAAATGATAGTAAATTAATATTTGCTAAAGAGTATCTCAGTTGTATAAGCACTGTGGTGAAACTCGGAGAAATAAATATATATTGGAGTTATGCACTACCATAAACATTAAATGAATATTAGTCAACGGTATTTATAGATCGTGTCCAACATCTGAACAAAAATTTATGAATGACCAATCAGATTACCTTGAATCTTGTCCAGTCCCAGACGTACACATGTGATATTTATATCAACATTTCGAATGAAAACGATACCATTGTACATGAATATCTGAACGTCATGGGGAAAGAAGGTTTCAATTGTTTGATCAATAAGTGTACTTAGGAAAATAGGTTAAAAAAATCTGGCTTCGATTATATATTAATTGAAACCAAAGAAATGTTCTATAATAATATTCCAGTAGTCCTCGAATACAACATAACAGACTACCATTGCGTTATGAATCACCTAAGCACGTCTGGAAGAACACCTTAACAAAAACCACAAACATTCAGACATGTATTGAATGAAAAGAAATTCGAAGAAAAAATCCAACATAAAAATTAGTTAGATATTTATACTGAAAATGACGTGGACGTATACCAATAACTCAATACCACGAATAAATAACCATATCAAAAATTCAACAACACAATTAAATAATTAATAAAAAAAGCCTTTTTAAAAACAAGCTTTCATTCAAATACCCTAAGAAGTACAAAATAATCACTTTGGATGTTCTAGATTCAAGAGCTTGTTGCGCAAAGTTTTCATTTCGAATACAGATGCGACAAGCTTTTGAATCTAGAACTCTCGGAATAACCGACGTCACACATCCAAAGCAATTATTTCGTACTTTTTAGGGTATTCGAATGAAAGCTTGTTTTAAAAAACGTATTTGAAGTGAAAACTTCTTATGGCGCGGTGGGCATATTTTAGGTGAGAGAAAATCGCTGGACTCGCGACACCGTAAGGGGACGCGACACCGTAATGAATGAGACGCAGCTATAGTGTGTGCATAGATGCTTGAAGTGGAGACTGCTTGTAGCGCGGTACGCATATTATTAGCTATAGTGTGTGCATATATGCATGAACATATAGCAGACCGCGAACGCGTCTATATAAATAAATTGAATTTGTGAATGGAGAATTTGATTTTACTATGTCCAATCAACGCAATATTAGCACATCGAGATATTAAAGTACAATTGATGCGGTATTCACGAGATATTTGAATAAATTCGAATCAAAATTGTTTATTTCCTATTTCAGTTACCATGAACCTATAGT
Source organism: Gonioctena quinquepunctata (assembly GCA_018342105.1). Lineage (NCBI taxonomy): Eukaryota > Metazoa > Arthropoda > Insecta > Coleoptera > Chrysomelidae > Gonioctena > Gonioctena quinquepunctata. The sequence goes on from JAFIRS010000445.1 coordinate 297,792, forward strand.
TTCTATTTTAGATTGTAATAATGTTAATGATAATGATGATGATACAAGAGTTTTCGAAATTGTTAACGATGATTCATGAAAGAATATTGAGTGTATTTTAGAGTTGCTGATCATTAATACAATACAATTCATAAATAAAATGCAATTCATAACCCAATAACCCTAGTACCCATCTAAAAAATGTCTAACGCGCCAAAATACGTTTTCACTTCTGTCGGCACTCCCGGAGTGCAACCCGGATTTTTTTTATTAATTATTTTATTGTGTGCTTTTTAGTAAGTACCCCTAACACCCACATACCAATTTTGAATCGAATCGGACCATAATTACAGAACTCGTTGGCCATCTTGGAGCAGCCATCTTGAATTTGTGAAGTTTGAAAAATGTCATAATCTCCGACCCCGAAAACCCCCACATACCAAATTTGAACAGAATCGCACCATAATCACAGAAATCCTCGGACATTTTGAAGCCGCCATTTTGATTACATGAATTTTGTCAAGAAATTCATAATCTTCGACCCTGCAAACCCCCACATACCTATTTTGAATCAAATCGGACCATAAACACAAATCTCGTCCGCCATCTTGGAGCCGCCATTTTTTTTTCTCTTAACAAATGCATTGTCACGGGAACTATGAACACCTGCCAAATTCCACGTTAATCAAACAACTATAAGTGGGTCAAGTGAAACTAAATAAAAGCTTGTAAAATCAAAACATATGAAATGAAAAGCAAATGCTGGATAACTGCCAGAATAGTGAAATCCACCTTTGAAAAAAAAAAGGCTAAACCTAATAATGAAAATAACTCCACTGAACGCAACAAGCAACAATTTCGAAATTATAGAAACAAATTGACTTATCTAATAAAGAAAGCAAAAAGTGACTACTTCAATAATAAAATCAATAAAAACGCGAGAAATTTTTTATCGGAATGTATTAATGAAATTTCAAGAAAATTGAAAATAGATTTAATGGAAATAAAAAGTTCGGTTGGGATAACAACAAATGACCCCAAAGTAATTTCCGAATTTTTTTTAAAACAAGTTGGACAAAAAATGGACTAAAATTCGAAGATTGTTATTGAAAAAACAAAAATAAATTATCACAAAAATAAATTATAACAAAAAAAATGTTATCACAACTTTTCTGTCGGAGACGAACGAGACTGAGGTCAAGCAAATAATAATGGATCTGAAAAAGAAGAAATCTCCTAGAGAAGGTCACATCAGATCTGAAATTCTTGATGATGTCGAGGTAGAAATTGCACCTCCATTAGCGTATATAATAAACAAGTCTATGTATGATGGTAGATTTCCAGACTGCTTGAAAATTGCCGAGATAAAGCCTCTTTTCAAAAACGGTGATAAACTTGAAGTAACAAATTACCGGCCTATTCCATGAATATCTAGTATCGGTAAAGTTTTCGAAAATATATTACAGAATAGGTTGATTTCATTCCTCCAAAAGTACAAAAAAATGTCTAACAAACAATATGGTTTTCAAGAAAACAGTTTAACATCTGATGCAATTGCCAGATTGATAGATGTGATAAATAATCAACAAAAAAACTTCATCTATATGTTTTTCTATACTGCACTCGAAACTGTTGACCATGTTAAATTAATGTCAGTGCTTGAAAACATTGGAATCCGAGGAGTTGCTCATCAACTGTTTCGGAGTTATTCATGTAACCGAAAACTATGCGTGGATATCGATGGAATGATAAGCAGATATCAAATGATAAAATATGGCATATCTTAAGGTAATGTTTTGGGGCCAGTTCTTTTCAACTCATATATGAATTATCTTTTTGAACCAGAACGATGCAGAGAAGTGGTGAGTTTCGCAGATGACATCACAATTTTTTACAGAGCACTCAAAAACATCATTGAGGAGGACCTTCGGACTATTATAAATTTTTTCTGCAATAAAATATTGATTTCAAAAAAACGAATTTTTTGTCTCTCACGTCATACTCTTCAGATCTATCACCATATAATGAACTCAGTATACAATGTGATAACGTCAACCATTCAAAAATAGAGTGTATTGATAAAATAGAATATCTGAGTATATACATAGTCCCCCACCATTTTCTTGAGCACAGTACAAAACTTCATCGTAGTTGTAGTTATAATTAATTACCTTACCGTTTCTTGAGACTGGTAATTATTTATCATTATTATTATTATTATTATTATATATATATATATATATATATATATATATATATATATATATATATATATATATATTTCCTAATTTCTTGACCACATATGTCTATATTCTTCATTTTCTCGGAATGAGAGCCTTAGCAGACTATGTATTTTTTATTCCATGCGACGTTTCAACATAACATCAAATACGATTAAAATTCAAAACTTACTATATAATTCAACTGTTATTATTCCATTAATTCGTTTCACGTTTCATGATTGAATGAACATTGTTGAATGTCTGATATTGCTGGTATCGGGTTTGTTCTATCTGTTATCGTGTTTTTTCAAATAAAATACATTGGAGTGTTCGACATATTCCGTTATAGTACGAGGGCTCTATTGCTATAATTCATGCAAGACTTTTCCGTGTAGAAATGTAAAAATCTGTTTATTTTTTCATATCTATTTCTTGTTGAGGATTGAATGTTTCAAATAAGTTATCGTAGATTTTATTGATTTCAAACACTCACTCCACAAGAAATAAAAAAAAATATATTTAATTTCTACAAGAAAAGTTTCATGAATTATAGCAATAGGCCCTCGAATAATGAATATTCGAAAATCCAATGTATTAAAAAAAAAAACAGATAAAACAAACCCGACACCAGCAATCTCAGACATTCAACAACGTTCATTCAATCATGGAACATAAAACGAAATAATGAAGGAATAACAGTTGAATTATATTGTAAGTTTTGAATGACTCTCTGAATTTTATTCGTATTTGATATTATGTAACGTAATATGTTTTTAACTTTATATGTTTTACATTATTTTAAGGATTTACCTGAAGATGACATAAAAAATGTCGAAACATCGCATGGAATAAAAAACTCATCGACTGACTAAGGCCCTTATTCCGAGAAAACAAAGAATATATATATATATATATATATTTATAAAATATATATATATATATAAATAAATACATATATATATATATATATAAATAAATATATATATATATATATACATATATATATATATTATATATATATATATATATATATATATTTATATTTGAAATAGTTTTCTTGAATCCTTTTTTCCGTAGAGTGTCTTGGGTTATTGGATTCGACAATTATTGAGACATTGATATTGGTAAAGAGGTTTCATCCCGGGCCTGGGACTTCTTCAGTTTCATTTATCTCATGTTATATAATTCTATAATAGAAAATAACAAATATCAGATTTTTTGACAAGAACAATTTTGTTGGTTTGTATTATAGAATTATTTTCCATACAATCCTTTTTACGTGAAAGAGAAACACAGGCTGATTTATCTTGGCTTAACTAGCTATCCAGAACTGTATTATCAATAATCTGTTTGTAAGGGACTTTCCCCCTGCTATCTAATTTTGGCGCTAAATGAGGACTCTCTGGTTCCCTCGGGTCCCACCTCCTGTTTATAGTGGAAATTACTTTTGCTCCGGCAAATTTCAGTAAAGATATGACGTTCCAGGGGCCGATATACTAACTTTAATACTGGAAGCCAGAAGGGCAGATTTTACTTGACCCAGACTGGTTGTTTGCCTGGACGTCGACAGCCCTAACTATACAGGGCTTTTCACGATGAGCGTTAATTAGACGTTACCGGCAAACCAGACAACGTATCAACCTGAAAATTTCACAGTATGTATAAATTAATATGATCTACACGCCTAAAATATTTCAGACGTTGCGGCGTTGACGTTTCTACTATAAAGTTGCGGCTACTTTGATTTTTGAAATGGAACACCCTGTATATAATATCATATTATGATTTCTTATCACTTTGTCAACAATTTTGTGTACCGTTTCTCCATACCTATCTGTTACCGTTTAGAAGATATAAATTAATTTTGATTTTTTTTTACCAAACATGTACTTTTATAATCGCTGATTATCTTGAACTCTCTGGTACTAAGATGATCAAATTCGAAATGGAGTGGAGTGATACCATGAGGATCTTCACTCTCCATTGGCCATATATTTTTGAACTCTAAAATACAAATAACTCATGAAGCCTGTAAAACTATTGTGTTAGATACAAATATAACAGACCCCAAGGCAACTATTATAGCAAGTTGTTTCAGTCTTACCTGAAATATCGTTTTAAATTCAATATTTTCCGGTTCGAAAGGCAAAAATTGATAACACCTTTTTTGTCAAATGTCAGAATTGTTATTTTTATTTTTTCATATATCATAGTCAACTATCTGTAACACAGCAATAACATTCAATAATAGTTCGGTCAATAAATAATAAATATAATTGTAACATATCTCCCCCTTAGTAATTGTTCTCCATAAACAATTACTCGAAGTCTTCTAATCTTCCTTGTCCTCCTTTCCTCTTACATCTAGTATACAGAGTCTGGAAACAGGTCGTCGTAGTTGACTTCCATTTGCCGTGGTGACGTCTACAACTCTGATTTTTCCATCTCTTACTGGATAAAGTTTAGTTATTTTCCCTTTCATCCAAACATTCCTAGGGCCATTTGGGTCGACGATTAGAACTATGTCCAAATTTTGACGGATCTTTGATCCCTTATGCCACTTGTACGATTGATTAGAAATGGCAAATACCCTTGGTCCATCTCAACCAGAATGAGTCGACGATCTTCTGGCAGCTTTCCATTTGGATAAAGAGATCAATATTTTTTGACATCCGTGTTTGTACATGGCAAAGCAGTGTATGATTCCCTATGAAATGATTCGGTGTCAAGGCTTCTTCGTCGTCAGGGTCTACAGTGTACATGAGTCAGTGGTCTTGAATTAGATGTTCTCTACTTCCGTAAAACTGTCCTAAGAACATACTTGCGGGTATTTGGTTTTCAATCTTCCTTGATGTTTTTCTTAACAGTTTGGATAAGTCTCTCCCAGCATCCCCATGTTTGGTGCGTATGCCATTCCAAAACCATCTATAGATTTTAAGGAACAAATTTCATAATTTCTGATTGATTCAGCTTCTCAAGATTCTCAGAAATTTCTCGTTCAGCTCCTTTGAAACATGTCCCATTATCACTATAGACTTCTTCTGGAAATCCTCGCCTACATCCAAATGGTCGAAAGGTATGAATAAAACCATCTGTGCTCAAATCGTTGGCAATTTCTAAATGGATTGCTCTGGTTACCATGCAGGTAAATATAACACCCATCTCTTGACATGACTTCTTTTAACTGTTACCTCGATTGGTCCAAAATAATCCACACCGTTTCACGAAAGGTCTAATAGTCGGCTCTAACGACAAGTCGGAAGTTGTCCCATTATAGGAATCTTTGGCGTGACTTATTTTTACACTTCTGACAATTTGCCCAAACTTCGTACAGCTTGTCTCATGCGGAGAATCAAAATTTGTGACGTAAAGTTATTGATAGCAATTTCCTGTCCAGATGATTAACTTCCTCGTGTTGCAACAGTATGATCAATTTTGTTATCTCATGTTTTGGGTCCAAAATTATAGGATGTTTCTTGTTTTCATTGAGTATGTCGAATTGTTCAATCTTCCTCCCATCGTATCAGTTTTTCTTCTGTGTCATAGAAACAATTGAACATGTACAACCTACTCGATACTGGAATATTCAGATTTTTCGATAAAGTGATTACTTTTGTCAGAATGAATCCTCTTGAATTTTTTCGTAGAAGTAAATTTTCTGCTTCTTTTATTTCTTCCACATCAAGTTCCCCATATGTTTTTTTTGAGTTCTTCTGCAATTCTTGATGAATCTCTTCATCCATGCAGTAGTTCTCAAAAGCCTTTGCCATTGGAAAATCTTCTTGGTTCTGGTATTTCTAAGAGTTCCTAGTAACGTTGACAAAAAAAAAAATCTGTCTTTTCTTCTGTGTCATTCACATCTACAGAAGAATTTTTGGAAATTATCTTTTGGCCAACATTCAGGTGATTTCGAAAGAAATGAAGGTGCATTAATCCATTCACTATGTGAGGGAAAATTCTATTTTCTCGGAATATTTTGTAGCTTTATCGCCACATTTTCCTTGGATCCAACAAATTTCCATTCACAAGTTTGTTAACTCTGAATTTCTCCCAGTCGTTGAGCCACAAATCTTTGAAGCGACATGCTTCTGGGATCAATATAAAACAGTCTTCGAGTCAGTCAGTAAAATAAATTTGACTTATCGTCGGTATCAAATTATTTTTTCAAAAGTATCCTAGTCTTGCCTCTATGAGGGCGCTTGGAGTTCAAGTCTCGGTATTGATGTCGGTTTTAGAGGGCAACTCTGGTTTTGGCATTCAAAACAAATTTTCACATTATTCCTATATTCCCATCGAAGATAGGCAACACAGGCATATGCTTTTTTCAGATGCGTCACAGAAAATGTGAAGTTGAATTATATTGTCTCCTATTCATTTGTGGTACTGTCTTGGAATTTCGAACTCAGATATTTTCACAATATTTGTGATCCAAATTTCCCATATTTTTGTTCAGTGTGTCAGTTACTTCATCGTCCCATCCTATTTTACTTCTCCAAAGATCCTGTAAAAGAATTTTGCCCTGTACCATGAAATGTGCCAAAAATCCAAGTGGGTCAAATATAGACATCACAACTTTCAGAATATCTCTTTTGGTTGGTCTTTTTGTATTGTTCATAATGTCTTTGTCGATTTTGCTGAATTTAGTTTTGAAACAGAAAATATCTTTTACTGGATTCCACCAAACCCCTAAAATTCTTTCGGTTGATGTGTCGTGATTATTTTCCAAACATTTCATTGTATCCGCCACTAAATGTTGGTCTATATTTTGAAGAACATTCTGTACATTAGATATCCAGTTGCAGATGGTGAATCCACCCTGTTTATGTACATGAATGACATCGCTTATTAACTTTTTCGCCTCCTGTTCAGTATCTGCTGTTCCAAGGTAGCATCCATATAATGGTGGTCAATAATAGCCTTGGCTGCGTCAGGATACTCTTCGGCGAAATCACGCGATTTCTATTTTTGCTTCTTGGCTAAACACGGTCCACATGTTGATCCAAAAAATACTATTTATGTCGTAAACGTCAGGTTGTCGTTGTCTATCCATTCCTCGGGAAAATATTCGTTGTGCTGAACGATCGTCTTTTCTTACACCTACTTGTAAGAACATCTCCTTGATATCTGCAGTGAAGGCAATATTCTTAATACGGAAATTCAGTATGATGGTGTGTAGGGAATTGTACAAATCAGGACCAGTCAATAGACAATCGTTTAAACTTAAACCATTTTATTTCGCTGAGGCGTCGAAAACAATCCGCATTTTATTCGGTTTATTAATATTAATTTTGCCAAAATGAGGTAAATACCATAATTTTTGACAAGGTTCCTCAACTTCATCCGTTGTCAGTTTCGTGATATAACCCTTTCTCTCCATGTCTAACATTTTCTCACAATACATTTTCCATAACTCACATTTTTATCCATTTTCCTTTCAGTACACCCAGTCTCCTAAAGCATTCTCTCTACTCTCAGGCAAAATGAAATCGACATTTTTTCCATAAAAGACCAGTTTCAAATTTTCCATTCGTTCTTACCATTGTAGAGTCTAGAATCTGTTTTAGCTCTTACATCCTCTCTGGACATAACCCTAGTCTGATTGTCAAATGAGTCAATTTCCATTGTTCTTTAACTAGTTCATGTAAAATATCCAATCATCTTTTAATTTAGAGTCTATGTGGCATACCGAGTGTCTATAGCTACCCTCATGGGGCATGTTGAATTACCATGGAGAACCCATCAAGTAACGTTTTGCTCATTGTGGACCATTCAATACCCATTGATAACCTGTTCTAACCAATAGGGGCCAATTGTCCTGTCAATCAAAATTTTTGGTTCAGCTTGAGTCATAGATGTCGTTTTATTGTCGATATAGGGATATTTTCGTGAGATGTCTTAATATTTATGGTCTGTCGAGGTAGCGAAAGTCCTTTTATTGTCCTGACGTGTGAAAGTAAAGTTTTATTATTAGTTTCTGCAGAAATCTTGAAACTTACACTCTAGAATCATCTTGTTCATTTACCTGATTGTTGGTCCACTGTAAACATAACGATTGCTGGGGTCCAATAAGATTTAACTCGTCAGCCAAATCTTGATGAATCAAAGTCACAGGTGGATGCATCGTCCAATAGCGCATACGTTTCATCGATATATTACCTTTAGAAATAACAACCGGTACTATTTTCAAAAAACTCTTTTATCCGTCATTATTGGCAGTTGTTTTCAACTGAGTGATCTTCGAAGCAGATGGACTCTGCTCAGTTACTTCAATTTTTTATGATGTAAAGTTCATTATGTGGTTTTTTGACAATTATCTATGCCACAAATTTTACGCTTTTTTTCATTCTCTAATGCCGTGATATGGCAATAGACATGAAAAACAGAATTTATTGGAAGTAATGAATGACCATCTTTCGTCAACAGACAAATCTTTGAATTTGTGGAGCAAACACTCAAGTGTTGAATTTTATTTGCGCAACATGTACAATTTTTATTCATACCTCTGGTAGTCAAGGTTACTTCCTTTTTAAAATTTTGTACTTTCGACTTTTCGCTGTCAGATTTAATGTCAAACTGAGTATTTGAAGCTGACAAAGCGCATTGGATTTCACTTCAAGCCATGAACTGAATTCAATGAGTTTGCATTTATATTCTGGAATTGCAGAAATGTATTCTATCCAAGATAATTTATGGATGTTGGCGGTTTATCTAACAATTCCCTAATAATTAGGATTTCGCAAATGATCCATATCACCAAGAACTTCAATAGTGGCCACAAGATTCTTTACTTCATCTGAGAAGTTTAGAGCATTTCAAGTCTGTCCTCTTTTACGATTGGTTGCCTTTTTTACTTTATCCAATAGTAGAAAAATAATATGTTCAGGGCGCCCAAAACGATTTTCTAAGAGACTAATCACCTTATCTACATTTTGTGGTAATATCAGCAAAGATTGAACAATTTTTTTCGCGTTCCCTTTCAAACATTTCTGTAACCTACATTGGTTTTCTTCATTGGAAAACCCACAAAGAGTTGTCGAATTCTTGAATTGAAAAATAAAATTTGGCCATTCAGTTGGGTCCCCACTAAATATAGGTAGATCCTTAGGAATTGATTGTCACGTTAATATCTTTGTTAGATTTGGATTACCTGCCTGACGCATATCAAAATCATTTCCATATTGAATTGGATGTATTTCCTGATTAGAATAGTGTGAATCACATACCTTAGAACATCTCCCACGCGAGTTCATATTGGGATTTTGATCACCATTCCATGGATTTTTTCCTGCTACCCATTTCTCAATATTTGGTGCCTCACTTACCACTGACTCACTGCTAACCGACCTACTCATTTCCTCATCAGGTTCCTCTTCTTCAATTTTGGCCATTTTGAGTGCAAATTGTAAGTCCAACATTTCCTGTTGTTTTTTCAACATCTTCTGTTCCAATTCTACCTTCCTAATCTTCATTTCCATTTCTATTTGTCTTCTGCTCGAAACTTTACTGCTTCTTGTTTTCTCAGAATTTGACTTCTTCGAACTATTTCCTTTTTCGGGCGCAGTCTTCCTGCTGTCTGCATTCAAGGATACCATGGAACCGTCATGATTGTGTTCCGTATTCTTGGATCCTTTGGATGCTGTCCCCCGCTTTTCATCTGTGGAAATATTCGATGTATCTCCTCTTTTTTCTACCAGTCGTTGGCATCGGCTTATTCCGGACATTGTTATATCCACTCGTACGGTTGATATTTGTATTCCAAAGTGCTAGATTCGATAGTAGCGATGAAGGACCAGATGTTTCAGTCTTACCTGAAATATCGTTTTAAATTCAATATTATCCGGCTCGAAGGACCAGATGTTTCAGTCTTACCTGAAATATCGTTTTAAATTCAATATTTTCCGGTTCGAAAGGCAAAAATTGATAACACCTTTTTTGTCAAATGTCAGAATTGTTATTTTTATTTTTTCATATATCATAGTCAACTATCTGTAACACAGCAATAACATTCAATAATAGTTCGGTCAATAAATAAATATAACTGTAACACAAGTATACCTTCTCAATTGATTGTAAAATAGAACCATCAGAGAAAAAAGTCATCAAACTAATCAACTATAACGCACTTTATGGACAAATTACAATAGTATTGAAGTTACAATTTATACTGCCTCTGTAAATTTATATCTGGCGTACCGAACTAATAACCTTTCATGGTTGATGCGCACATCCAAATAAAAAAAACAACAATTCGGATCTGCGTGGATATTCGTTGATAAATTGCAGTGACATAGTTCGGGATAATTGAAGTAATCAAACAACATTGTACCTTTGTTATTTCATATCTCAAATCGGAGGAGAGGAATCATAGAATACTTCCATTACAACATTCAATCCATCGGTAAATAATAAGCCCTAGTATTGCTCAAAGGTTTAATATTTTCTACGGAAGCGTTTCAGAAGATTGCATGAAAAATATGAATTGAATAAAATGATTGGAATTCCAAATGGAAAAAAATACGGATAGTTTTAGATATCTGCACTAAATCATTATTAAATCTGAGTAATATAATTGAATGCACCGAAACTCTTTGTTAGTTCTTAATATTTCATGAAAACTCGAATATTTTCCTCAGATACTACTAATTGGAATTGTAAGAACAAACCGTTCGGATCGATCGAATACTTATTTCAAATATCTCACGAATGACAATATATGACTCTAAATCTTCAGTTCTCTTCAGTTCGCTTCAGTACGCTCGAAATGTAATATGATATTTTTTGATACTGGATACCCACTCCACGTTGTATCTTCTGGAATGTGGCAACGTTGTTGGAGGTTATGGACGTTATGCTTTTCAGAAATATATACCTATATAAGATGAGAATACATCGTCTTCTCCATTTCAACAAGAATTCAAAATATAATATATTTACCCCTCTTTTGACAAACGGACTCTGGACATTCCCCCACATCATATATTCACAAATTTATCATTCAGACAGCTCCTCGACCTAGAGGTCAGGTCGCCTACCCAACTCAACGGAGGTCTCAACTTAGCAGGTATATATATATATATATATATATATATATATATATATATATATATATATATATATATATATATATATGAACCCAACAACCTTCTTGATACATGTTCAAATTATATAGTTCAATTCACTTTGTCAGAAACCACATTCAGTGTTTACATGAGTTATTCACACTCATGAACATAATACTTGCTGGTTGGATTAACATTCATGTTTCAAATTTAACCAGTTACCAAAAAAGGTTTATAGTTATTTTTTCTCCAACATTATTTCACGATGTATTTGTTTCTGTATGTCTCTATCATAGACCTTTTCTGGGATAATTTATAAACGAATAAATGTTTCTCTCCAACTGAAATTTCATGTAGCATACAATTGAATACCTATTGACACATGCTTTTCCATTCGAATCATCAAATTGAAACATTTACAAAATAACATTTTTATAGTCACTTTTTCTTCAAAGAAATTTCTACAATGTATTTGTTCATGTACGTTCCCATCATAAACTGTAAAAGTTCTCAAGGATGATGTTATAAATAAATTAATTTTTCTCTCCAAGTACAATTTCTTGTTGCGAGAGAGCGACTTTTCATAAATCACGGATTGGACTTGGAATAACACATTCTTTAGTTTTTTCTCTTATTTCTCGGCGTCAGCATCAAAGGAATATGGAAGAAAATATAATTCCATCATATGGTGTGAGATAATAACTGGAGCTGACTCGATATAAAATTTTATATTTGAAAGTGAAAATTCGAGAAAGGAAACCAAAAATGTAACCGAGCACTAAACTCGTACTTGATGGCTTCTTTCAATCAATTCTTCGAATAGTACAGTAATAGTTCAACGTATTTTTTTGTTTGTTTCAGATATCACTGTTGTCCCGAATTGTGCCTTCTCCAGACTGGTTCATAGGCATTGATAGTTTTGACCTATGCGTTAAGGGAATTGGATTGATAGTATCACTATAGAGGTGGGTATTCAGTTAATTCAATACATCAGTTGTTATTGGTTAATTGGCACTTATGAAGGATGTTGAACTTTGTGAACAATTGGCAAAGTTATTAAAGTCTAGAAACGTTACTGAACAATCGGTGATTACTTCATGATGATTCGAACAATAATTGATTAAGGAATAGTTCAAATTAATTCATTTGTTTGAATCATTGATTATTCGAATATACGAATTGGATTGAAATAAAATTATGTTCATTTTTCCTTTTCATAATTCCAAATTCAAAAAATCAATCGAATCAATGAAAGGGAAAAATAATTAACATTTCCAACAAATATGTTCTAGATGTATTCTGATTGTGTAGATATGTGAAATTTGTTTTTTGTAGACTTTCAGTTTTCGTATGTTTCCAGTGGCCGCGTACCTGTCTATAAGACCAGGTTTCACACTCCTTGATGAAATTTGATTGTAAATGGGAATATCAGGCTTTCCCTATCAGTAGCTTCAACAATTGATGGTACCTATCGACAGTACAAATTTGACTAGTGTGGGTTTTTTTCTAATCCTTTTCAAAATAAACCAGTGTGGCAGACCGGCGCGAATACACACGTTGATTTTTTTTAGGTACGCTATTAAATACATATGTTTGTGTTTTGTTTGTTTTTAATATTCAATATTTTCAGCAATGTTATTTATTGCGCGAATAATCCAGACAAATGAATTATAAGAGGAGTTTGAATAAACCTACAGCTACAAGAGCTTGCTTGACATGTATCCACTATCAATTGCAGAAGCATAAAAAACTAATTCACCAGTCTTCAGGCGGAATCCTTCAAGCGGCAGAGGCGGAGATAAGTAATTTTATTTAGATATTCAAAGATTTTAAAAATACATTAAAATAAAAACATATGGCAATGAACGAGGAAGTTTGTATTAATAGGCAATCGGATCATCATAGTTTCCTTTTCCCATGGTCGAAAGATAGCCATATTCTCCAACAAAACACAACACACACAACTATAGAATATTTTAAAACCAATTCCGATCCCAGACCAGAGACGCTACTGGTTTTTATTCATTCCGACCTCCTGAAACACGTATATAACTGGTGATTTATCAGTCTCAACGTATAGACACACCTCCAAGCATTATCATTGGCTTGCGGTCCGTTTTGATTGGCTCAGGCGAATCTGCGGTAGAACTAACAGCTGTCACTCAAACCCACGTTGACTATCGGCTCTTTGATTTCCTTTGATCTCCTCTCAGCACGGAGAATGTTTAGAGTAGTCATTATTTGCGCTCCTTCGATATCGCTGTGTTAGCAAGTGAGTTTTTGATTTGCTCCCTATCGAAACAGCTTCTGCAATTGATAATGGATAACTATAGTCAAAATTCAACGGGGTTGATGTTCCAAGCGTGGAAGGAAGAAAAACCGAAAAACAAGTTTTTGTTTGGAGCATTTAACTCCATTATATTAAAGATGCAAACATACCCTGATGGAAACAGAATAACTAACGGATTTTTCGCCAAAATTATTTAGTAATGATAATAATATTTTTTTTGTCTATTGGAAAAGTTGTATTTTTTCATTTTTGTTCTTTAAATAAAGTTTTACATTTCCGAAACGATTTTTTAACTATTCCAGTAAAAAAACATGATTATAAATTTGAAAATTTGTCAAGATATTTAATAATCATCAGTAAAATGATATGATGTTCAAACAACAACAAAATAAGTTAAAAAAAAACAACCCGGTCCCAGAGACAGTGCGCGACCCAAATTTCACGCGACCACTGAAAGGATATAATATATATATATATATATATATATATCTATATATATATATATATATATATATATATATATATATATATATATATATATATATTATATATACAGGGTGAGTCAACAGGATTCCCTCGGTTCATTGCTCCTTAATCTATCACTATTTCGATTTCTTATATTTATTTTGTCAAAGGGACCATCTAAGACCACCTTCTGAAATTATTTTCATCCATATAGGGTGCATCATTGATGCGTGGCTAACCGAAGTTGTTCTTTTTCAAATGAAACACCCGGTATATTTTCATATATTCCGATCGGCTGTTCCATTGGCTGCTCAATGATTGGCTCTCAGGAAACTTTTGTTCCTATAATCTAAATGCCAGTAAGCAATTGCCATCACTTTCCCCCAAAGCATACACCATTTTAACCATGTCCTCTAAACGATAATTCATAATGCCACAATAATTTTAACACAACTGGATTGTAGTTTGACAATTACCTCTATTTACAAATTCCGATAGTCATTTTTTCAGCGGTAGTCTAAACTAGAAAAAATAGTTACATTTAAAAATTTCTTTTGCTATGATAGTTATTCATGAGTTGCCAAGAATGCTTTTGAAGATGGAAAAAAAATATTGAAACATCATTCAGTATCAGTATTTCCTAAGAACAAACATGTACATAAAAAAATCTATAGAATTGTTGATTTGATATTGAACAATTCCTTTAAACCATCATGGATAAAAAGTGTAGAGTCATTTAAAAGGAGTTGATTGAAATGAAAATATATAGGGTGTTCCATTTGAAAAAATCAAAATACCGATGTTTAAAAAATGGCTAAGTTTGTGTTGTTGTGTCGAACATCCTGTACAATTTATTGCAAATTCTTGGTATTCTGAATGAACATGATCATATCGACCAACGATTTCCCAATTATCTTTACTAAATATTTCAAAATGTGAAATAGGTAATTTTTCGAAAAGAAGTCTACATCAATATATCTTTTTGAATAACTCGAGAAGCGCTAGATGTCTTCAAAAATAGAAAGAATCGTTGGGGCAATGACCATGGAACATCCCGATTGGAAATATGATGAAAATATACCAGGGTGTTTCATTTGTGAAAAGAACAACTTTTTAGTACGATCAATGATGCACCCTGTATGAATGAAAATATTTTAGAGGCGGTCTTGATGGTCCCTTGACAAAAAAATATAAGAAATCAAATAGTGATACATTAGGAGCAATGAACCACGGGAATCCTGTTGACTCACCCTGTATATATAAATTTAGAAATAACGACTGAAAATTGGTACGAACAGTGGGGAATAACGGGGATCTCCAGTCAGCACAAGTGTTGAACTATGAAAAACTCTTTAATACGTTGGACCGAGCTTTCGTTTCAATTTTGAAACTTCTTTAGGGTCCTAAAATATGTAAATTACATTATTGGGAAAAAATACTCAAAATGAAGGAAGTACTTACAGTAATTTGAGTGGTTGATTAATAACATTAACAAAAAAAAAAAATATTTGAATATTTGTCGGCTCTTTGACGTTTCGAGTGACATTGAAGGATTTGAAATGACAACCTATGATTAAACGTCAGAAAAATTCAAAATATGTAGTGGGTGTGTTAATTTTTAAGCTCCGTCCAACGTATTAAAGAGTTTTTCATAGTTCAACACTTGTGCTGACTGAAGATCCCCGTTATTCCCCACTGTTCATATATATATATATATATATATATATATATATATATATATATATATATATATATATATTATATTTGGAAAGTTTTCGATATATCATGTATTGCTATGAAGATATTATAAATGAAGGAATTAAGTGACAAATTTGTCACGAGAGGCATCACTCGTGGTAGGGACAAACATCAAACCTTCTTCATCTACGATAGTGTTATTTGAGTGTTACGGTTAAATTATTTGAAATAATTAAGTAAATATTTTTTTTTCAATAAAAACAATGCCGACAAAACCTCGTAGTTTTGCGAACTGTACTTCGGATAATCGATATCCAGAGGAAAACGTGTATTTTAGACCATTCGTAAAACCTCACATTGATGAGATTAGATGTAATAAATGGATCCATGCCTCGAGGAGACTGGGGTTAACAGAAAAAAAAAGTATTCATATGTTTGCTCTAAACATTTCATTGGTGGTGAAGGTCCAACTGAAGACTATCCTGATCCAATTTCTGCAACGATTAGTAAGGTAGATTAGGTAAATATTGAGGGGTCGTGCTATGCTCCCTGAAAATAGCTGTTTGACTTTTCTTACGTATTTTTGCTTTCTGAACACGTATCCAGAAAAAAACAGCGGCGGTCACATACCGTTTCCGAGATATATTGACTTTCTTCTTCTCCAAAGGTAATTTTCAGGCACCGTTTTCGTGCAAAAATATCACTCTCAATGCCTCCTTATTCTTACCAGCTTGAACTACAAACACGAAGTCACTCATTTTCGGTACTCTGTACAAAATATAGCCGGTTCTATCGAAAAAAACTTACTTTTCACCTTTGCAGATGAAATTTAGTAATTGTGGAAAGTTAGGTTAGGTGTGAATGTTGAAAGAGGACTTCTTTTTCGATGAAACCGGTTACATTTCGTGCAGAGTTGTACTGAAAATGAGTGATTTGGTGTTAGTAGTTCAATTTGGTGGAAAAAAGGAGGCATTGTGAGTGTGATTGTTGTGCGCGAAAACGATGCCTAAAAATGACCTCTTGAATCATATTCACTGTAATTAATTCGTTTCTTTTTTCGAAAATTTCAATATTTCGACAATCAAGCCACCGTTTCAATGTTGCTATGTATCCTTCATATTTGTCAATTTTCAATTGGCTCCTGGAACGTCGTCTACTGTGGAAAACATTTTCTTGATGTTTATTTTTACATGTATTTCAATGTGAGTTAGGTAATGTTTGTCCCTACCGGACTACAAGCGCTGCTTGTGGAGAATTTTTCGTATTTATTCATTTAATGGTCATGAAAGATACAGACAGACAAAAGTCCAGTGAAGTACTTACATTATTACATTTAATTTTACTTATACTTAAACTTATATACTAATACTAATTTCAGACAGCAATTGAGACAAAGTAACAAAGATAAAGTGGTTTTTTGTTAGTTGTTTGCTTTTACTAATTTAAGCAGAAATTCTTTGATACATGAGTCGTTCCAAAGTGGTCTTTAATTTTTGGTTGGATTTAGAGAAAATATCGATTTGATCAGTGTACCTATTAGCATTTCGAACAATTCTACATAGAGGGGAGTTTTGAGACGAATTAGTTCTCCGAAATGGTATGCGGAACAAGTGGCTAGTTCTAAGTGGCCGAATGGGAACGTTGATTTGAATTTGATTCAGTATATTAGCATCATCTACGACATTTGAGATGATTTTGTGAAAAAATAAAATATCAGAGATCACACTTGTACTCGATAGTGATATAATATTGAAATGTTTTCTCGCATTTTCAATATCACCGTTGTAATTGAAATTTTGTTTGAAACAAATGTATTTGACAAATTTGTTCTGAATGTTTTCCAGGCGGTTTATATACGTTTTGTATTGAGGACTCTATATAATAGAAGCGAAATTTAGCTTATTTTAGCTTATTTAGCATTATAAACACAAATTGAAGACTTGATGTTTTCGAAATGTTTACATGTCTCATCACATAGCCTAAAATTCTTGAGGCGGAGTTTGCGATTGATTCGATATGTAGATAAAAATCAGTTTGGAATCGAATATAATTCCTAGGTCCCTAATCTTACTAACTCTGGTTATTTGATCATTCCCTATAGAATAATCGAAGTGTACCGGATTGATATTCCTTGTTAATGTGATGCAATGGCATTTTTGAAAATTCAAATATAAGTTAGACGAGTTACAATATTCACTAAGTCTATTAAGGTCATCTTGGATCTTATGACAATCATTTAAATTTCGTACGGTTAGGTAAAGTTTCATATCATCTGCATTTAACAGGAAGTTGGCATGTTTAAAACACGACTTTATGTTATTTAGATAAATGATAAAAAATAAAGGTCCCAGGTGTGATCCTTGGGGGACACCTGATGGGGAAATATACTCTTCCGAACGAAATCCTTGAACTGTTACAGATTGAGACCTATTCTTTATATGAGATTCCGCCCATCTCAATAGTGAGCCTCGTACCCCAACCTCAGCAAGCCGCTCGAGAAGAAGATTATGGCTAACCTTATCGAATGCCTTGCTGAAGTCGGTGTAAATAGCGTAAACTTGTAGTCTGTGATCCATGTTACTACATAAATATTCATTATATTCTATTAAATTCGATTCCAATGATCGTCCTGCAAAGAAACCATGCTGTTCTGATATGATGATGGATTTCACGAGAAAATGCATATATTTGTAAACCAATTTCTCGGATAATTTAGGAATCGCAGATAGTTTACTGATAGGCCTATAATTTCTTATTATGTTTTTCTTTCCGTTTTTGAAAATTGGTATTACATCCGCGTTTTTCCAGTATTTGAGAAATTGTTCACTGATTATTGATTGGTTGAAAATCGAAGTTAAGGGTTTAGCTAGTGATTTAGAGCATGTTTTCAAAAATATTGGCGGTAATCCATACGGTCCAGCGGCTTTATTAATATCAAGCTCTTTCAATCCGTTTTCTACCTCATTTTCTGTGAGTTGAACGTGATGTAGTTCGTTATTAATATTAATATTGGTTGACGGTAGCTGTTATAATTGAAGTCATGTGTTTCTGGTGTGTACACGCTTTGAAAGTAGGTTGAAAACAGGTTGCAAATATCCTGTCCATTATTAGCTATGGTGTCATCATAATTAAGCTCGTTTGGAATTTTACCTGCGCATTGTTTTTTGATAGACGCGTATTTCCAGAATTGTTTAGAATTAGAGGGTAATCCATGTTCAATTCATGTTCAATTCGAGGAAGAAGGCTCATTCACTGAAGGCTCAAGTGTCATTGATTGAAGTTTTTATATAGGGTAACAGTTGAAGGAGTGTTATTTGTTTCTCATTCTGATGAGTGCCAAAACGACTGAATGAGTGTATTTATCGCATTGATAAAAAAGTCGTGATATTTTTTGAAAAAAAATTGCATGAGAAACTCACCTCATTTTCATAGAGAGGTGAAATAATCCCTTATATGTTCGAAATATCCTTTCACTCAGTATCTGAGAAATTAATCCAATAAGAGCATTACCACGCGCCATTATATTCCGGTCCCGATTTCGTTCTCACCCATGCACCAGCATAATTGCGTTATCCGCACGTAATCCCAATAATCTTGGTTGATTCTTCGACTAGGTGGACCCCATCGATGCAGGAACCGATAATGGATTCACCTTCACGGCTCCCAACTGGCCGACAGAGCCGCAAGGGGAAGCTTACCGCATCACAGCACATTATCCAGCTCATCCCGCAGGCTCCTTCTTCTACCCCTATTTGAAACGACTGCCCCCCATTGGCACGTTTCAGTTTATTAAGGTGAGTGGCTGACATGAGTGAGAATAACATACGTGATATTGATTCAAAGTATTTTTCTTATTTTTTTTGGGTATATAACCTTCCACAGTAAGGATATGGAAAATATCATATAATGTGCCCCCAATGAGGGTTAAGTTTGTTTTTTTAATAATAATAACGTTTATTGAACAAGGCTCGCAAGAAAAAGTTCCCATGTTTACAATTCAACGTTGGAATATATTCGCGAGTGTCGAGGATAAGCACTAGTCACTGTGAGAGAGAGAGAGAGAGAAATGTACTTTATAGTCAAATAATAAACATGTTCTTATTGACAAAGTCAAAAATACGAATTTTTTACAATTATTTTAGGTAAATAATATAAAAATCAATTATAGTAACTACACATTAATGGAGAAGTATGTCAGATGCGCTTAAAAATGTATTTCTCATCATTACACAAGAGTATAAAACATTTTTATAAATATACACATAAGATACAAACAAATTTTAACATATATATAGCTGTACAATTGAACGAAACTGCATACTCTACCAATTCTCTGAATAGTACTCTTCCAAATTATAGTAACCTTCCTCGAGTTATACATCTTCAACAGACTTCCGAAATTTTTCAAAAGAGTTATTACACTTTATGTGTAGGGGTAGGTGATTATATATTTTATGCCTTCATATATAATTGATTTCCTGGTCAAAGTCGAGGACGGTATAGGCAGAGGTAGATTCAGATTATTTATCCTACGTGTTCTGTGATGAATCTGATGACTTGCTAAATTATCACGGTTTTTTAAAACTAAGTACACGGTTTCTAATATGAATAAAGAAGATAGAGTGAGTATTCTCTCAGAGACAAATAGCACGAATGTATGTAAGAAAGATACCCTACAGATGTATCTTTTGCAAAATGAATATGTTATTGAGCCTTTGTTGGCTGCACATGCCCCAGAAGGCAATTCCGTATCTGAGGTGGGACTCCACGAGGGCGTAATAAACTGTTTTTGCTGTTTCAGAATCAATCTCGCTTGTGATCATTTTTACGGCATAACATCCTGAGGCCAGTTTTTTACTAAGAAACAAAATGTGTTCTTGAAATTTCAGCTCGTTGTCAATTATTAGGCCAAGAAATTTGGTGTTGTGTTCACGATCTAGTGTATCATGGCCAATAGTTATACCTCCAATGTCACACTTGAAAGCGAGTAATTTGGTCTTGTTGATATTCAATGCTAGCAAATTACAGTCGCACCATTCCTTAACTTTTTCTAAATCGTTCTGGATATTTTTCTTGAATGCTGAAGAATCTTTTCCGTGCCACAAAATAGTGGTATCACCAGCAAAGAGAGTGAACCTACGATAAAAAAACTATGTAAATGTAAATGTTTCAGTTTTATGATAATATAACTATAAGGTACAAGCTATATAAAATTTAAGATGGTATATATATATATATATATATAGTTAAAATATTGAATATAATCTGAAATATAAAAGTATGAAAGTTTGGGATATAAATATTTTGTTTTCAGTTATTTTTAGGGTCTATAATTTTCTATTGTTGTTTTATTTCCTGATAGAATTTTTAGGAGTTTTTTTTTTTTTGTGAATGTATATTTATAAATTCGAACGGAAGCGAGTTTGAAATTTTGGGGCCTAAGTAGTTTAAACTTCTTTGTCCAACAGTTTTGTTCATGTGTGGAACAGAAAAGAGGGTTTTTGATCTGGTGTCGTATCTGGAGTTGTGAGCGTTTCTAGAGTGTATTTATTTTTTATAGGTGGTTGACAGCATTAAGAAATATATTTGTCTTGGATTTGAAAGCTTACATCGAATGAATTTTATTCATTGTTAAAAAATGCGATTATTGAATATGACTAACTTATGTCATTTCATTTTTACATAATCCCAAATGAATCTCAATATATAATCCCAAATGAATATTATATTAATATAACAATTGTAGAGTTCCTGAAGAAGAGCCAAAAAGACTCGAAAGCTTGAACAGAAACAAGAGTTCACTTTACTTCAGCCCTATTGACTGCATATATATATAAATATATATATATATATTCATATATTTATACATATATATATATATATATATATATATATATATATATATATATAAACTTTTCAATTTATGGTATTCTTGTATTCTGAGAACCATGATCGACCAAGATATACCAATTTGTTTTTGAAGTGTGAAGTGGTGACGCCCTGTATGAAATCAATCCAAAAGGATCACTGGCTTCTAGGCCCTCTTCTTCATTCATTTCATCAAATCTCACGTTGAATTCCACGAGTTTAATAAAATACATCTCCTGATTTTCAGTTCGTCGCATGTCTGTTTTTTTCTCTGCGAAATTCCCATCTCAGCACGTTCCAGTTTATTAAGTTTAGTTACCAACATCGAAGAGAATGAAGCATATTGAATTTCCTTGTTCGCCAGTTCTCCCTTCAAGCGCAGAGAATTGCTTTATGGTAACCTGCATGGAGTGTAATAAGGTGCAGGAAAAGGTAAACATGACTTTGCTCTTTTGGCTCGATCACATTATTAGCATTGATTGAGATGCTATTTAAGAGACAATGCAGGAAGCTTGGGCGAGTGGGGAAAATTGTTTCAGGTAGAATTTGATAAATGGAACCTAGTTTTCGAACTGCTGAAATAAATGTGAATAATTGTGTTTCTTTTTCCTCATATTTTTGTATATAATTGAGGAAATAGCAGAGTGGTTCCAACATTAATTTCAGATCCGCGACGTGTAAATCCAAATCTGAATGCAGAGAGAGCTCGGTAATATTCATTTATCCATCGATTTTTTAATCATTCATTCATGAATATAAGAACAAGACAGGACATACCCAAGGAAAAGCATTCTTCAGCAGAAATAAAGTTATACCTCTGGGGTAAAAGTGAGATAGATGCCCAACTTTTTGAAATTAAGTTATAATTTAAAGACGAATACTATTGTCAAAAACACATTGATGAGTATTGATAGACTCGACCTTCTACTCGAAACCGCTTGATGAAAAAAAAAACATTCTCCTCACATACATAAAAATAAGTAAAAAAATCTCTAAGAAAGAGGATAGATGCCTATGGTGCGGGATAGTCGCACATTTGAATTTTTTATGTGAGGATAGATGCCTCTATAAATAAAACAACATTTGTTGTAGTTTTACCGCAAATTCAACGATAACAACTTAAAACAAATTGTTTGAATAATTTCTCTAATTAGACTTAAATCTATAATGATTTCTGCCTTTTTACCAGCATTGTGTGAACAGTCGAAATTTCTACTAACCATTGACCATTTACCCACCTTAAATCAAAAATAAACTTTATTTTAACTTATCAACTTAACAACAAGAATGAGAACTTACTTTGTCTGGGGATAATTTGCAAACATAAAGCGTTTATTTATTCTTCCAAGCATTCTTTGCATTCTGAGTTCTTCTTGTCATCGTCAGAGATAAATCTTTTTCAAAATCAGAACTTTCCAAAAAAAAAACAATTAACTGTTTTTCGCTTTTGTTTCGTTCCTATTCTTTCTATTCAATTTGTTTGTTCTCATTCGCTTTTTCTTTTATATTTCTTCTCTTTCTGTTTTTCCTTCTCTTCGTCTATGTATTTTGCTTCGTCGCTATTCTTAATACCTGATTCTGTTCTTGGTTTCTCCTTTTGCATAATAGAGTGTAGTTTACCTTTTATAGGTATATTTTTTGTCGCTTTTTGTTCAATTTATAATTTTGTTGCTTTCATGTTTTCTTCACTGTTCAAGACAACATCAGACTGTTTTTCTCTTTTATAAAATAGAATAGGTAAACTCGGGATTGGGGAACATTTTTACAAATAAGTTTTCAGTTTGTCTAAGAATTGATGAGCTTGATCTTTCTGGCATGGTACTATGATCTGCTTCTTGCCTAGAACTAGTTGCAAAGTGATTTTGGTATAATTAACGCATTTTCAGTTGGTCAGTGGAATTTGGACGTTCTTCAAGGTAATTTGGACATTTTCAAGGTTTTGTCTGGATGGATATACGTCCACTGAATCAAGATCATTTTCATTTTGTTTAACAGATACATGATGAGTTTGTTCTAATTCATCAAAATCATGTATTTGGCGTCTACCATCGATTTTGTTGTCTGATATTGCAAAAAAAATATCCTGAACTACGACAGCATTGCAAGGATAGATCATACAAAACCCTGGAATGGCATTGGCAAATGTTGCTGCTCGAGCCAGGCGTAGACTATCAACTTTCCAGCAATTAAACGATTGATTTTGCGTTCCTTGTGACTGACAACCCAACTTTCTGTTTCATTTTCGTTAAAAGTTTTGAATGGTTAGAAAAAACTTCGGTCTGGTGGCTGTAGTGCTTGGGTTGTATGACTTGGAAAATAAAATGATATCATTCTTTTTCGCTATTTCAAGCATATCGATAGGCGATATCACAAATTCGCAAATTTGAGTCATATGTGCTTGAAGTTGGAATAAGTGATGAATATTATGTATGCATAGTTTTTCCCAGAATTTTTCCTGTAATTTTCGAATAACGCTGCTCTAAAACCTTCAAATCATGAACATTCAAACACAGCGTTATTGCTGCTTCTTTTGACGTCATAAGTCCATTTATTTGGCATTTTCCCGAGTTCCAGTGTCACTATTTTGCGGAACTTCTGAGGAAATGTTATTCTGTTTCATTATATGAATAAAACAGAACTTGAGTTGGCATGTGTTATATTGAAATGGACACTTCATATTCGATAGCTGTTCTTGATTTGGTAATTCTTGAATAATAGGAGAATGATTCGTTATCGTGTTCCTGAATGTAAATTCTTGGTATTTAATATCAATTTTGAATAATTCCCTGTTTGTAATGGCCGTATAGTTCAAACAAGCAGTGAATGAGTAGGCATGACAACATATGAGTAGCAGAAATGAATAAAATGAATAGTTTTGAATTCGACATAAAAACTTAAAAAAATATCAAACCGACGAAAAAAGAAACTGGAAAGAGAATAATAAGTAGATTTCGGCAACAAAAAAATTAAAAATAAAACTTTTTAACAAAAAATTAAACCGACGAAAAAGTCAACTGAAAAGCAAAAAATAAAATAAACCTTCTTAGTCTAAATGATAATTGAGCTCCTCAACTGATGTAAGTAACTGATTTTGAGTCGGCGCCAAACAAACAATTATCGAAGATCATTATATTACTTTGAAAGAAGTAATCAAAACGCAGCCGTGCATCTCGCTGCCATCATTTTACGCTTTATCTAATTCAATTGGTTAGTTTGTTTGGCGCCGACTCAAAATCAGTTACTCACATTAGTTTGGGAGCTCAATTATCATTTAGACTAAGAAGGTTTATTTTATTTTTTGCTTTTCAGTTGATTTTTTCATCGGTTTAATTTTTTGTTAAAAAGTTTTTATTTTTCAATCTACTAATCACTACCTACTCAATTTTTTATTACTTCCAAAATACTTACTTACCTAGCTCACTTCAAATATCAACTATTGAATAATATGATTTTAACTATTTATTGTTATAATACAAATTAATTTTGAAAGTTCTGGATAGTTGATTTCATTACTTTGTATATAATTCCATCTTTTCATAGAATGTAATCATTTTGACGGATGTAGGAGGGTCTGTCAATGTCAACTACATATGTGCGCCAAAGTTCACAAGTGAAAAATCAATCATCCCCTATTTTGCTACCCATAGGGGTTGATCATTTCATTCCAAATTGGAATATGATCAACTATGAGGTATACCCTTTATAATAATGAAAAATAATCCAAATCGGAAAACCCACTACAAAGTTATGCCCGATAGAATCGGTTAACGGACCAAAATTCAGAGGGTCAACGATAAATATCCTTCATTTTGCTACCCTTAGGGATGGATTTGGTTGTTCAAATTGAAATGGGACCAACTTCGAAGTACACCCTATCCAATGAAAAAAGAATCATCGGAATCGAACCGCTCTGTGAAAAGTTGTGCGTGATCATACATAAAATCAAATCAATCAAAATTTAAATATCTGACCCCACAGAAAATTTCAAAATTATCAACCGTTGAGTTTTGCAAAAAACGCTCTCAAAAATTGTACGATTAACATTACAGGCATATACAAAAAAGTTATTTTACCACACTTAAATTTAATAAGAAAAACGCCTCGAGTAATTTGGCTAAAAAACTGGGACAATGTAAAATGATGTTATATTTATATTTCCAAGAACTAAAATGTTATTGACCGTTCAATTATTGTTATACATTATGGAAAAATTGGACATTTCTGAAGAATCCAAGTGGTGCAAAAAATGATAATAGGATTTGCCGCTATGATATTCTATGCCGACCATTGGCAGAGTTTTTTCTTTCATTTGAAATATATCCGCGTATTTTTGTTCAACATGTTTTTTCGAAGTTAGTTGAATGTGCCGAGAAAATCGAAAGGAACAATGGAACTGTATTGTCAATGAATTATTTGAAATGGAAACAACTGAAACACGAAATTTTGGTTTGTCAGTATTAACATATATTAATCTATTATGAAATATATATTCTGTGAAACAAATATTTGGTTATATAATATTCAACAAAACATTTTGAAGTTTAAAGTCAATACATATAACGTCAATAGATATGAAATGAAATGTTTATAATATGCAGCAATAATCATAGTTAATCACAGCATTTCATCGCTGTTTTGTAACTTGAAAAAATCAGTTATTGGGCTTGGAGTACCTTGTAATTTGCTTTTTTCACCATCTTCAATCCATTGTTTGAAATTTCGTTCGTTATCTTTACTTTGGCTATTTTCCTGAACATTGCAATGGTTTTGAGTACGGTAACGTATTATAAATCGTTTACAATTCTATGTTATGCATGACAGTATCACTAAATGACTGTACTATAGAATATCTTCCTCGTTTATAAGAGAGGATGATAGTGATTGTAATATTTGAACATCGTACGATGCCTAATGAATTTATCTTTTGATGTTATACTCAAGAAATCAGCAGCAATACCTCTAACTCAAATACTCCTCCGTTTCTTTAGAGACGCGTCGTAGAATAGCTAGAACAAGATGTGATGTATCAAAGAAGCGTTATGCGCTATTATTTTGAATGGTTTTTGACGTATGTAAAAATTATTCAAATGAAACTGAATCATCTTTCAAAGGAATTGATGACAGTTTTTTCTGATGAAAAAAAACCTGTCCAACAATATTTTTAGACTCGGTGTGTTGATTTTTCTCGTTGGTGAAATATGAACACTTAATTCATACTCCTCGTATCGGGCTGCGATCGGCAAAATGTCATCTTTTTTCCGGAATACCGACGTCTATAAATCGAAATAAACAATTTTGCGTGTTTCTACAGATATTTCAATGCTGGGGATATTTATATCTGAAATTGGACAGTGGAGAGTGAGACCATTAACATTTTCAAGGACTCAAAATCCGCGATTTGACTGATATTGCAGATACTCTGATTTTTCTACTTTTTTTCTCGAATTTCATCTGTACAACAGTTCAGCTACAATCTGGAACAACAATTTTCTGTTCAACACTATACTTATTTTAAATTTCACAGTGTATTATTAACGAAATTTCTATTCAGTTTTATAGCCTATTATGAAAGAAACTTTTGGACCCGATTAGACAATTACCTTGAAAAATTTTCGAAATTTCTAACAACCACTCAAATTTTGTGTCATATAAAACAATTTCACCCAATCATGTCAACATTACACTGATAATTGCATTCAGTGCAATTATCAATCACTATGACAACACGATTGAGTTTGACAACTTCATTCCAAATAAATTTCAAAATGTCATGTTTTGGCAATGCGAATGTTCAAAGTATAAATGCGCTAATCAAAGAAAAAATTCCCAGAAATACAACCTAAAGTTACAAATATATTAGGGGAATATTTATGGAATTTTGCTGCGAACGAGAATATGAATTGAATGAACATATAATCATAGAAGAATTGGCGTTGATACTAATGATTGGGCGGTCAATATGAGAAAGAAAGACGGGACCGAATTTAAAGAAGCAACGGTGAAGACAATGTGCAACGTTTCGTGCAAACTTTTGCAAGAAAAGTACTATAATGACTATAATAGTATGATTGATCCGTTTAACAATACAGTATTTAAACCAGCCCGAGATGCCCGCGATGCAATCAGGAAGAAACTACAAGCAGATCCATGTAAACGTAAGTCCAGCTCAGTTTCGTTAAATTTGTCTGAAGTTAACAAAATAATATTGCTATGGGATGAAAATACTCCTAAAGGTCTTATGTGTGAATTTTACCATATTGCTGCTGTAGAATTAACGTGGCGGGGAGGAGAGGCAGTTGCTTGTCTGGTAGATTTTTTTCAAATCGAGAGAAATAACGATGACTCTCCAACAAATCGCATTGAATAACATAATCTTTGATGATAATTATGATTTTTCAAAAAAAAACGTTTCTTAAAAAAAGAATTGTATTGCTTGAAAACGCATTTGTTAAATAACATTTTTTTTACTACTTGTTATGAAAATTAAGAAACCATTTTCCTTTCGAATCATTATTTATCTTGTTCTTCGATATTGAAAAAAAAACGTTTTTTTTTTTCTTTTTTTTAAAAAAATTTTTAAAAAAAATTATCTCTTTGTATTGTTGTTTTGTTTTTCTATTCAAAAAAACAAAAACAACCATGTATTATTTTTGGAAAAAAAAAATATTTATATTTTTATTGAATTTTTAATAGTCTGTTCCCTTTCATTTCACCACTCTGACCTGGTTTTTTATGTTTAATTTTATTATAACTTTTTAACTAATGGAGATACAAGGAAAAAATTCTAGACTTATTTATTCTTTATGAATTAAACAACAAATTGCGCTCCCACTCAATTATTTATTTAATTTATACCATTTGTTTATAAAAATAATCTTTCAGAAAAAAACAAATTACAATATTTTATAAATAAACTTACTTGAATTAAATAACATTTCTAATTAATTTTCGGTTATTAAGATGCTTAGGCTAATAAACTTTTTTCAAACTTATTTTCATTCATAATTGAAAAAATTACCAAGCAAAACTAAAATTTATAAGCTAAATTTGTTGATAAGTATACGTTAGATAAAAAGTTACATAAGTTGTATGGTCATAGTTATATTAGTTTATAAGATATTTAGACATGAAAGTGGAAAACAGTTTTTCCTTGTATCTTCCTTAGTTAAAAAGTTATAATAAAATTAAACATAAAAAACCAGGTCAGAGTGGTGAAATGAAAGAGAACAGAAAATTTAAAGTTCAATAAATTTTTTTTTTTTCCAAAAAAAAACATGGTTGTTTTTGTTTTTTTGAGTAGAAAAAGAAAAAAATACAAAGAGATAATTTATTTGTTTATAACAAATTGTTTATTGAATAAACAAAATATAAATAATAAACGTTTTTTTTATCAATATCGAAGACCGAGAAAAATAATGTTAAAAAAAATGGTTCCTTGATTTTTATAACAAGTGGTAAAAAAGAATTATTTAACAAATGCGTTTTAACAATATTTTTTTTTTTTTTTTTTAAAAATTGTTTTGAATTATCTCATAAACAACGCATTTGTTTATAACAAATTTTAAAAAATATGAGATAAAAATTATAAAAAATCATTTTTGAGTAGTTTCTGATCATAAGAAAACGGATCAATAATAATATTATAAAAAAAAAGTTTTTTTTCAATGTTTAATGAAGCTTTATAAGTTTTTACCTTGGTAAATTGTTAATAACAAAACGAAAATCAACAATTTTTCAATTTTTCTAACGGAAATCTATTCTTAGACCTTTGGACTCCACGAAAGAAAAACATTCTCAGATTAATAGCTCAACAATTATCGCACTTGCAATGTTAATGTTCGTGCTACAAAAAATTGTTAATTAACTAATGGATAACTTATTGAAAAATCGGTATAAAAATTTTTGGACCACGGATTATTGTTCATTGATCTATCCTGCAGGCGCCTGCATTTTTTCCATTTTAATTTTTTTTATTTAATAAGTTTTTTTTTTTTTAATAAGTTTAAATAATATTTATTCATTAAAGGTCCGAAGGGGACGTGGCTGGCGCAATCCGGAGTACCCGTTTTCGGTCGTATTTTCAACTCTCTGGAAAAATTATCAATATTGCTCCGGGAGTTGAAACTTTTTCTTAGGAAATTTCCTCTTCTTTTTGCATCTTTTTTCAAATTTGAATTATCTCGAATTGTTTTTGAGATATTGGCGAAAAACCAAACCCCCTTCTTTTTCACTTAATTGTTTATAACTATTGCAATTTTTGCGAGCGGCCTTAGCATTTTCTCAAAAAATATCTACATGCCATTCCGAATCGAATGACACCTCAATTATAATTTTCGGAGAATGAGAAAAAAAATTGACCCGAAAAGCACTTGTTAACTAGACTATAAAGCCTGAAATGATGGGAGCAGCATGTTCGGCGACGGCGCGACCCTACGCCGGAAATTGCCGAACGTTCCCGAAATTAATATCAGCGGGACAGCTACATGAACGAACACACACTTGAAGGGACACGTCGTTGCATTTAATGATCTTCGTCGATTGTTTGTGTGGCGCCGACTCAAAATCGGTTATTATAATTACATTAGTTTAAGAGCTCAGTTATCAAGAATAAAAAGGTTCATTCTATTTATTTTTCGCTTTTCAGTATCTTGTTTCGTCGGTAAAATTTTTTGTGGACCAAATCCACCAATTACTATTTATTAAATTCTTGATTACTTTTGGAATACTTACTTGCCTACCTTAGTTCAACTAATAACTGTTTTATATTGTAACTATTAATTTTTTCATAAAATATATACTTATAAAACAACAATCTCCACATACCAACATGGGTAGGCCTGCAAAAAATGCTACTCGAATGAAAAACGATATTTAGAAGAATTTAGTAATGAGAAAAAAAAAGGTTCTAAACAAAAAATAAGCCAAACACGAGAAAGTGTGACAACCTGCAGTTGTAAAGTGATTTGTTTTTTTCATACTTCGGTTATAAATAACCGTCTAGCCAACGGATGAAACTTATAGGCTTGCCCTGTAACATAAATTCAATCAGAACATGGAATTCAAAACTTTAACAGGCAAACATATCGACAACTTGAATTCATAAGCAAACCTACTTAGTAAGAAACCCATAGTGAAAGTTCAACTGAAATTGAATTGCCGTCAACAGAACGCCCACGTCATATCGATACATTGTATCATAGCGTTACATTTTTGTTTAGGCTAGTGGAGAGAACAAGGCTTCCTTCAATGCCTCGTCGCGCTTGATTATTCCAGAATTTCAGAGAGTCTTTCCCGCGGTTCGAATCAAAAAGATCGCGGAGTCCTTTCCACGAAGCGAATCAGTTGAGTGCCCTCTGAGCGGATCAGGGACAACGGATTGAATTGGAGATTTTCCAAAAATCTCCTCAAAGCATCGAAGCGGGTTGTTAAATAGCGGAACATTTAGAGTTTTTCTCGGGAGGTTGAAACGAAACGGTTGAATTGAATATTTTGTTAGTATCTTCCCCGAGTGTCCAAGTGCATCGAGCGATACCGAAAATTTAGAATATTTCATAGAATCACGAAGCAAATTAATCGATACGGGTCGATAGGTGTTTTCCGAGAGATATCCGGAATATCGAAATCTAACGCGACGAGCTAAGTGAAATTAGGCGCGCGGACGCGTGCATCGAAGTTCGTGTATTTGTGTTTGTAGTGATTAAACATAATAGAAAGTCTACATATCATAAAACAATTGGCCTTTTTGAGATAACTTGGAGAATATACGAGATTGTCCGGTATCCACAGCTCGTGTGGTAAGTGGTTTTAGGGTTCAGGGTAATAATAAGATATTTACCATCCTAATTTGCTATTTGGGTGGTTTGAGAACAGTTGGAGAAATGATTTCCATCCAATTTATATCAATCTGAAGTTCGAGGGTATTATGAGACCAACCGGACTCCTAAATCGTAAATACGTGTATATGACAATGTAAGGCCGTACCCAGAGAAAAATTTGGGGGAAAGTTTGGTTCTAACTCTCCCCCCAAATTCTTAGTTGACCCATCAAGTCATCTGAGATCGGAACAGTAATTCAGGATTATTGGTTGGAATATTACGAATATTTTATATATAGAAAAACTAAGGGTATTTAAACAAAACTGAGAAATGTGAATTAGTGTAATGGATGTACATAAAACTACTTGATCTTCACTTTATTTCAGATATAGTTTACAGATTTCGGGTTGGGGGGGGGGTTGACCGCCCTAACCTCTTCCCCCTCCGCCCTGGATACAGCGCCTTGTACAATACGAAGTCACGTATTTGGTGAACGAAATAGGCAAGGGGAACCAACCCCCCCCATTCAGGGCCTAAAGTACAGGCGCCTCCATAGTTTCATTCACCGAAAACAGCGAAGGTTCATTTTCTTCACGTAAGCTTAGTAGATGACCTATATTATCGGACTCCGGTGAGCCTGAAATTCACATTGTTTCATTAAATTCCTTTCTCCATGTAGAGTAAAGATTTATTTGAATATTTTCACTTGAATATACTTGTTTTACTATAAACAGTATCATCATTCGCCGGTCAGATCAGCGTAACAAAAAAAAATCACAACATGACTAGACATCGCTTTTAGGCGAACCCACAACCGATCGGATGTTCAGGTGATGGAACCTAGTGCCATGAGTAATTTTGAGGTAATTAACCTCAAACAATGAAATCCTAGCCACCTCCACTGGATAGGTTGGTGACAGTGAGCGTGCTCTCGCAAGATAGGTAGTTGCCAAACTTATTTTCCTTTCCTCCTTTGTTGGGGAAAGTTAAATATATATCTTCTGATAATCATTAAAAAAGTAATAACAGTCATAAGACCTGTTTGTTACAAACTGGTGACAGCGTTGTAAGACGCTGTACAGAATGGTTACATTTGGTGGGATGTTATAGTAAAGTGCATTTTTATTCAGAAGGGAAAAAAAGAAGTCAATGGTCTATTGACCTATATTACAACTGGTGACAACTTGGTGGAATTATTCAGTTTTTTTTTTCATTATCATTTTTCAATATCAAAACAATGAATGGTCGAAAGGCTTTTCATTCGATACAGTAGCTGCTCCAAACCGTTGGAAAGTCAATTATCATTCGTCTTCATCACCAGATTAACTCCAGGTCTCCATTATGTTGTAGTATCATCATAACTACATATGTGTGCAAAGTTTCAACAGAATCGGATCACAGGTGAAAAATCTATCAATTCCTATTTCTCTACTTTTGGCGGAATTCCATTTCAAATTAGCCAACTTCGAGGTATACTCTATACCAAAAAAAAATAATAATCTAAATCGGATAATTCATTACAAAGTTATACGTTGTAGAATCGGTTTACTAGTGAGAATTCAGTGGCTCAACAATCAATCATACCATATTGAAGTGGAATTTTTATTTCAAATGGTATCCAAAAAAATCCGGCTCGTCTGTAGAAAATAAGCGCGGTCATACTCTAGAATATATACGCGTCGACTAGAGAACCTCCCTCATAAGTTAGAAAGCAATTTACATGAATTGGAACATTAACAGGATTTTATCATGATGTCCACATTGAATAATCAAGTTATACCAAAATCGATACAGGTGTATTCCAGCTACTGATATGATGGACACGAGCATGGAAAACCCATTTAACACTCGTATGGAATGCCTTTGGCTTGTAGTAGTATGAGGAATGAGTGTAGTATTTGATTTTGCAATGTAGAATTCAGAAACAAGTATCATCTTATTTGTAATCATTGAGCAATCAGTACAATTGAAGATAAACTCAAACAATTCGAATTTTATTAGTCTGATATTGCAAAAAAATATCCTGAGCTATGACAGCATTGGAAGGATAGATCCCACAAGCTCAAAACCCTGTAATGGCATTGGCAGATGCTGCTGCTCGTGTCCAGGCGTTGCCTATCAACTTTCAGGCAATGAAACGATTGATTTTGCGTTCCTTGTAACTGACAACCCAACTTTTTGTTTCATTTTCGTTAAAAGTTTTGAATGGTTTAAAAAAATTTCGGTCCAGTGGCTGTAGTGCTTGGGTTGTATGACTTGGCGAAGAAAATGAAATGATATCATTCTTTTTCGCTATTTCGAGCATACCATATTGGAGTGGAATTTTTATTTCTAATTGCATGGGTATCCAAAAAAATTGGACTCGGCTGGAAAAAATAAGCGCGGTCATACTCTAGAATATATACGCGTCGACTAGAGAACCTCCTTCGTAGGTTAAAAAGCAATTTACATGAATTGAAACATAAACAGGATTTTACCTTGATGTCCACTTTAAATAATTGAGTTATACCAAATTCGATACAAGTGTATTCCAGCTACTGATATGACTGACACGAGCGTGGAAAACCCATTTAACACTCGTATGGAATGCCTTTGGCTTGTAGTAGTGTAAGGAATGAGTGTAGTATTTGATTTTGCAATGTAGAATTCAGAAACAAGTATTATCTTATTTGTAATCATTGAGCAATCAGCACAATTGAAAATAAACTCAAACAATTCAAGATTTTTTTGTCTGATATTGCAAATAAAATATCCTGAACTATGACAGCATTGGAAGGATGTAACCCACAAGCTCAAAACCCTGTAATGGCATTGGCAGATGTTGCTGCTCGTGTCCAGGCGTTGCCTATCAATTTTCCAGAAATGAAACGATTAATTTCGCGTTCCTTGTGACTGACAAACCAACTTTTCGTTTCATTTTCGTTAAAAGTTTTGAATGGTTTAAAAAAACTTCGGTGTAGTGGCTGTAGTGCTTGGGTTGTATGAGTTGGCAAAGAAAATAAAATGATATCATTTTTTTTCGCTATTTCGTGCATACCATATTGTAGTGGAATTTTTATCTCTAATTGAAATGGGTATCCAAAAAAATCGGACTCGTCTGTAAATAATAAGCGCGGTCATACTCTAGAATATATAAGCGTCGACTAGATACGTAGGTTGAAAAGCAATTTACATGAATTGAAACATAAACAGGATTTAAACATGATGTCCACATTGAATGATCGAGTTATACCAAATTCGATACAGGTGTATTCCAGCTACTGATATGAATGACACGAGCATGGAAAACCCATTTAACACTCGTATAGAATGCATTTGGCTTGTAGTAGTGTAGGGAATGAGTGTACTATTTGATTTTGCAATGTAGGATTTAGAAACAAGTATTCTCTTATTTGTAATCATCGAGCAATCAGCACAATTGAAGATAAACTCAAACAATTCAAGATTTTTCCAATAACTGAGCAGGAAGTATTTCAGTAAATCTTTTACATATTATCTATTATGAGTGACACAATGCGCGTTTGGATTGATATTCTCACCATTCTTGAAACTGCCAGTGCATACTTCCCAAACATTCACCCTTCCCTTCATAATTTGGATGGTCAATGGGTTATATCTTAGGAAAAATGGCTTCGTGTATTCCCGTGGAGATGAATCCATTCGCCAGATTTAGTGCTGCGGCAACCAAGCGCTATCACGCTTAGATAAACTTTTAATGAAGCTGGCATTGCTACCGTCTGGAATTTTTATCACCGTTTCTAGACATCAAATGGCATCATTTGAATAAACGTCCAGTCAATGAGTTGAGCTCCGAGATTGAATTGAATTTCAGAATATTATTTGTTCTCCCTAAACAGAAGTTAACTTTTTATTCGTAATATGCTGTAACATGTGATTGTGATATAATTTTGGAAAAAGAATTATCTGTAATTTTGTGAACATTCTACTCGGTAACATACAAGTAATCGACACAATATTTGCAGACCTCGGTACAAGCTAATCGAACTTTCAGATGGGCAGAATCTTTATTATTTTAATCGTTATCCCAATATATTGAATATCGTGATTTCCTTGGAAGAGTATTCTTTCAATGATTAACTCAGTATGGGCACTTTCCACCCATTTCTCGCCATCCATAATTTTCTCTTGGATCTATCTAGGTTCATGAGCATCATTTAAATTTGTATTCGTGATAAAATAAGAATTAAAATTCTCAATAGTTTATTTTAAATTTATAATCAAGATTATATATTATTAATATATATATATATATATATATATATATATATATATATATATTAGAGGATTGTATTTGGCAGGTTTCGCAGTCACTTATTAAAAGAAAATGCTCTTTTTTCTATTCAAGCTTTCGAATTTATCATGTCTTCTTCAGGAACTCTGAATTAACAATGATATTGATAAGTAATGTTACAGAAATAAAATTGTTCGTACTTACGAAATGTGGGTTATAAAACAGCTAAACAATACAGTATAAAATCGAGGAAATTTCTTCTTGTACGCTTATTTAAAAAACATTGACTATACATACATTAGTAAAAACTTTATAAAAAAATTTAAAAGAGATGTTCTACACAGCTGATCATTAAAAACATAAACAATCATGTGTCAGGAACGTCTGTCACTCGTCATACTAATGTTGTACAGTGACAGTGACTCTTGACATCTTACAGTAATGCCAATTGTTTTGGGAGGCACTGGGTCTATCGTCAGTTGTTGGGAGTTAGTGTGTTATGAGTTTGAGTTTGGTGGTTGTTGGTTGTAGATTTGTGTAGTAAATATGTGTGAATAATGTTAGTCCTTCTATGTCTTTTTCAGAGTTCACTGCCAGTGGTTGTTTGAATATGTTGGTCATTTCTGGGAAAATTCTTTTGTGTGTGTTTGTTTCTTTGTCTATATTTTGACGTTTTTATATGAAAAATTGTGATCGTTAACCCAAAAGTGTTGCACCAAAGTACATGTTTGTTTATTATTTCTCGCATCACTTTTATGTGAGGTAATTCTATCTTTGAGGCATCTGCTGGTTTGCCCTATGTATTCCTCTTCACAATCATCACAGGGAATGGAATAGACCACGTTCGACAGATGTAATAGTTGGTATTTGTCTTTTAATTTGGAGAAAAGATGGTTGGCTGTCTCATAATTCCTGAACGCTAATTCAATATTGTCATATTCATGAAATATGTTTTTAATTTGTGATATATTTCCTAGGTAAGGTAATGAATAGTAGAAAGTGGGTTTGTTCATGGGTACTTGACTATTAGTGGTGTTTGTATCTGTTGAAGCTGAAGATGTTGAGGATCTGTGGAAGTAGATGATTCAATAATTTGGCGCGGTAACCACTATTGTTGAATAATGTTGCTAGTTTTTTCAGGTTTTGTTCTCTTAAAGTTGTATGAGTGGTCTTGATGACTCTTTTCTTCATGGCTAATACCAAGTTAATCTTCTGTTGTTTTTGGTGGAATGATTCATAGTACAGGAATCTGCCAGAAGAGCCTGGTTTTGTATACCAGGTGGTGATTAACTTATTATCATCTCTTCTTATTAATTTTGTATCTGAAAAGGGTACGCTGAAGTTGGAGTCTTCTTCTTCTATGGTGAAAAATATAAATGGGTTGTACAACTACAACCTCAATTTATTATATAAAAGCAATCATCATTATCTCTGGATAGGGGCGACTGAATTTCGCCGTTACATATTGTCAATTACATTTCTCAATTTTTAGATACCGAACTATTGTTACATTATGGAAATATGAATAAAGACATATCATTATTATTAGTCTGAATCAAAAACCATTCGCATTTAATAAAATGCTTACTGCTTTGTCATCCGAATGATGAATACCAGCCAAATTTCAATCGATTGGATGACTGAAAGTGTTCAAATTTTATTTTCAAGATTTGACCTAACAATTACAGAGCAAGTTAAATATGAGCTTGTAGAATAAAATAACCAATAAAATATTTTCGAAGACAAGCTTTTATTTAAGTCGTGTACTGAAACATATTAAATCAGTTTAAGTCATCGCTGACAATGATTCAATTGTTTTTTGTTGTATTATTTGGTTTCAAAAAGCTTGTGGCGCGAAGTATTCATGAAAGTAGGTAGCAATTGATTTCATTGGACAATGATTGGTTGGTAAGTAACAACTGGTCGAAGTATTGATTCAATGACAATTCGCGCGAGAGGCTTTTAAAACCAAATAATTCAACAAAAAATAATTAAATCATTGTCAGCGATGACTCAAACTTATTTTTTACATTTTAGTACACGGCTCAAATAAAAGCTTGCCTTTAAAAATATTTTTTATTTGTTTTTTTATTCTTTGCTTTTCATTCATTTCGCCTGAACCAGTTCATTTTTAATAGAGCAACGTTTTGACAAGGTCTCTCCCCTGTAAGTTGTGAGCAGAAAAAAAATCATGTTCTCCGACCCCAAAAACTCCCACACACCAATTTTGAATAGAATTTGACCATAATCACCATCCCAAAGTCGCCATCTTGAATTTATAGATTTCGACAAAAAATCCATGATCGCCGAATCTGAAAACCCCCAAATACTGATTTTGAATAAAATATGACAGTAATCAGAAAACTCGTCCTCTAGCTTGGGGCCGCCACCTCAAATTTATGAATTTTGACAAAAATTCAAAAATCCTACCCGAAAACCCCCCACATGAATTTTGAAACGAATCGGAAAATAATCACAAAACTCGTCCCCCTTGGGGCCGCCATCTTGAATTCATAAATATTGACAAAAACTTCATAATCCCCGACCCCAAAAACCCCCACACACCAATTTTGAATAAATGACCATAATCGGACATCCTAATGCCATCTTCATTTATAGATTTCGACAAAAAATTCATGATCTCCGAATCTGAAACCCCTCACAACCAATTTTGCATAGAATATGACCATAATCGGAAAACTTGTCCTCTAGCTTGGGGCCGCACCTCAAATTTATACATTTTGACAAAAAATTCAAAATATCCTACCGCAAAACCGCCGCAATCAATTTTGAAACGAATCGGACAATAATCACAAAATTCGTCCTCCATCTTGGGGCCGCCATTTTGAATTTATAAATTTTGACAAATTGAATTAGGAATCAGCTCAATCGGATGCCAGCATGTGCTCGAAAAATAGCTTAAAAATCTTGAAACGGAAAGACAGAATGACAGGAACGAAGAAAGTTGAATGAAAATTTATAAAAATAAGTTCCATCGTTTCACTGCCCATATTTTGAAACTTTTTTCATATTCACAACCACATTATGTATTGTCACGGAACGATAACGCGTCAATATTGCTTGAAAAATATTCTTCCCTACCTAGGGAAAAAATCACGAAAATGTGTAATTAACAGTGTTGCCGTATTTTTGGCCTGACAACTTCGATTTCATATGGCAATAATGAATATTATTTAATACTGAATCTGTATAAGATGCGGGGGCCATCTGAGAGAATAAGGGACCAACTAAATCTGTATACAGGCCAAGCTGGAATTTTGTTTTTCATATCCCTTTACCATTCTGTACATCTGTATAGGGTCCAACGTTACCAGACCATTTGCATGTAACGTCGATTTTGGTCTGGTAGAGTAGTCTGGGTATGGTGATATTGGTCTGAATAAGTATATATATATATATATATATATATATATATATATATAGTGTTATGTTTAGAAGTAGGTTAAATGTTCAAAGAGTTGAAATAATAATAAAGAAAAAACCCATAAATAAAAAAATATTCGTATTTGGTAATCTGTGCTATGTTATTTCACAGTTTTTCTGAAGATTCTCCATTTTTCTGAAACCTTTATAATATTAATCGATACCTATGTTTGAAATAACATGTTTCAACATTACAATCAATTGGCATAATTTAATTTTTTTTATAATATAAATCAAAATTTATGAATATATTTTGTGATTACAAGAGATAACAAAATATTATAAGTTCAAACATCCTGTATATGAAATTGGATCTGAACACAACAGCCAATGAGATGCCAGGAGAGGTCTTGATGCAAAATTAGTAATTTTGAAAATAAAGAAAAGCAGAAACGTCAAAGGAATAATTTCACATGTAATGTATATGGATTATAAGGTTGTTAGAAAAGTTTCATAAATAAAATAAAACTGTCAAAGAAGTGAAAATAATGAAAAGTGCTACAAATGGTGTGTCAAAATCGAAAATTCGAGAAGAAAAACAAAATGTGTTGGTATCAAGGGGAGAGAATCAACAAGCGAGGGGATTATGGAAAAAATAATATTTGGAAAGAACCACGTTGAAAATTTAAATTTGGAACAAACAAACAATTTGGGATGAAATCAGTTATTAGCCAAGAAAACATCAGTATAATATGAAGAACAATCAGATAAAAAGTCACAAATGCAGAGTTAACATTACCTTTGTTTCATTGGAGTAGCAGCCGTTTCCAAGAGCGGGAGAGAATCCAAAACGCTGAGCAGTTTGGTACAGCAGGTCCCAGGTATTTGTAGAAACCATAAAAGTTGCCACAGTGCAAATAAGAACTCAACTTTGGAACAATTTTCATAGAACTATTCACGAATTATTTTAAAATAACCCATAACCTACAAAACGAGGTTGAATTCACTTTATTATTCCATAATTTCATTTTTTGCTGTATATACTTGTTTCTGAAGCTAATTAGGTTATTTATCGCAGACTAGGTAGTAATAAGCTTTTCCTGAATAAAAGTAATTATTATTTTGATGAAATTCTACTTTATTTTCAATGTTTCATCAACTGAATTGCTAATTTCTGAAATTGACGTCAAGAGGGCTCCACAGTAGAACCAACTCCTGAGATCCATAGGCGTACCGATTGGGTTTCTTGAAGGGAAGGAAATAAGGTAAAGGGAAGAAGGTAAAAGCGTAGTTGGAAATATTAAATATTTATATGGGCATTTATTTATCAATACATATTGAATAAATCTTCAAAAAAGGGAATGACCTCAAAGATTTTCGAAAATAGTAAAAATAATTAGAAAAATATTAGTAAAACAAAACAAAAGAAAACAAAAATTATTTATCTTTGTTATGATGTTTGATTGTGGAAAGTTATTAAACAAATATAGACTAAAATTAAAAAAACGACCGCAATCAACGCATCATAACAATTGGCGCCCAACGCGGAGCGAAATAACGTGGGGCAATAACAGGAAAGTGGGGCGATAACAGTTAAGTGGGGCGAAATTATTTGTGAGCGAAATAGCAAAATAATTATAACAAGATATAACAGCGATATCAGTAACGTGGGGAGATAATAATAAAGCGGAGCTGAATTGTCAAAATAAGAATTAGAAGCAAATTAAAATTGAAAACAAAAACAAGCATTGACATATTTATACAAGTGTGGAGAAAATGGATTTGAGAGATGGTAAAAAAGTTAGTTAAGAAGATGGTGCCGAAGGTAGAGAGAGGGGTGATCAAAACAAGGAGAGAGTATAATGTGAGAGGGAGTGAAATAAAAAGTGAAAGGACAGAAAGGGACAGTGACTTACAATGGTATTCATAAAAGAATAGAAGATGAAAGGAAGAAAACTCAGAAAAATGAAGAATAAATAATGAAAAAAGAAAAAATTAATGAAAATGGAATGGAAGTATGAAAATTCAGCAAGGATGGAAAAAAAATGGAAAGAACGAGTGAAAATTCAGCAAGTATGAAAAATGAAATGAAAGAGCAAAAATAGAAAGAATGAAAATGGAGAGAAAAATGGGAAAATGGAGAAGGAGGAAAAAAAAGGGAAAATAAAAAAAGGAAGAAAATTGAGAGAAAATGTCAAGGAAAATATGAAGGGTGTGAAAGAAAATATGGAAAGTATGCAGAATGAATTAAGAGGAAAAATTTAGATATGAAAAAATAGGAAAGGGAGAAAGTAAAATGCAATCAAAACTGAGGAAGATAAAGAAGAATTATTACAAATGACAAAAATTAAAAAAATTGGAAAAATACAAACAAATAAGAGATATCACAATAGATATTAGCAGTAAAAATGAAAAGGTTAAGAAAGACATAAATATGCTTAATAAAAAGATTGATACTCAACAAAGAGATACAAATATAAAATTTATT
This sequence comes from Gonioctena quinquepunctata, assembly GCA_018342105.1. Lineage (NCBI taxonomy): Eukaryota > Metazoa > Arthropoda > Insecta > Coleoptera > Chrysomelidae > Gonioctena > Gonioctena quinquepunctata. Next base: position 339,312 of record JAFIRS010000445.1, read on the forward strand.
ATGGTAGAAAATGAAATATCAAAATTTAGAATACAGAAGGAATATGTAATCATTTGAAACAAGTAGTGAGCAAAATAAAATTCAGGAATGGTTATACAAAAAACAGATGATAGTAACAGTTTATTAGAAAAAGATGATAAGCAAATACAAAATATCAAAATGAATCCTGATGACAATAATAATGAATTTGTGAATAAAATGAACGTGTTTAATGAAAATTTTGAGATGAAAAAGGGGAAAATAAATAATAAAGTAAAAATAATGAAAATATATGACATAATAATGGCAAATATGAATATTGAGTTGCAAAAAGGGAACATAAATGAGAAAATAATAGTAATGGAAATCAATGACGTTTACATGGATAATAAAAATTTTGAAATGGAAAAAGGGAACATAAATAATAAAAAATAATAATGGAAAAAGTAAATTAAAGGTAATAAAACTTTTGAAACGAAAGAAAGTAATACAATCAAGGAAATAAAAAGAATGGATAGAAAAATGTTAAATGTAAAAGTAGATAAATTATTATGGACGAATTTAATGTGCATGAATATCCATCTTGTGACAGTAGAGAATGAAAATATGAATATGAAAATCCGCACTTTTAAATATGCCATTACGGACACGACCGTCAACGACGTTGCCCTTACGCGCCTGACCCGTTCAGGTAGCTATCTCAGTGACATTCGATTTCATTAGAATTATTTTTTTGCACTGAATTTGTACCTTATTGGATGTGAGATCCTAAAATTAATGTCTATCTAATAGAAACAGAAATACGGAACAGGTGGGTGGTGATTCTGTTATTTTTACACGATTGATATTCAGAACTGCAGATAAAAAGTGCTAGTAGTATTCATGCACGCTGAAATATAGTATAAAATTGATTTTCTGTCGCTTGGTATATTTTTTCAATTCATATTTAATATTGTACTATATTTATATTTATTAACTCAGAATTTTCTCCTCTTTGATTTGACATTCCCACTCGATACGATATCAAAAAAAAATTAGAGATCCCTACCTTTTTTCATGTGACATCCGCCTTTTTGATTTCATTCGTATGAAATATAGCCCATAGCACACGAACTAGAATAACGAATAGATCAACATATCATTCATCAAAATCGGATGAGTAGTTTAGGCGCTACGGTGGAACATTCGTGAATATAAACATATATAGGCGCTGCTAAAATCATTATCCTTCCTTTTCGGCTGTGCCGCAGTCAGTGAAAAACAAGGAAATCAACCTATAAGATAAATGAAATAAAGAATCACTGAAAAAAAAATCGAGGAGAATATAACTTGAACCAATATCAACTCAGCAAGATTGTGAATACAAATGTTAATTCGCACATTTGGAATCCTACAATCCTACATAGAATCACAAAAAACGAAGCAAAAAAAACTCTAATGAAAGAGAATTTGAAGAAACATTGAAAACAGACAAAATATATACTTGAAAATTTTACTTTAACCTGCTAGCGTATATCTGAGATATGGAAATATTTGAAGTAGCGGAAATGATTAATCTCAGTCAAGAATGTCGAATCTCCCATTATTCGATAGAGATCAAATGAGTTATGATTTCCCAGTCTTTTTTTCTACAGTAGATGAGTCACAAAGAATATTTAAACTCCCTGTTGATTAATATTCTGAATATGGAATGAATATTGATTTGTTTGAAAATATGAACAGGGTGTTCATGAAATCAGATGTGGTATCATCTCCGACTGAGAGATTTACTTTAGTTAGTATTTTCCATCGTTCAAGATAACCTCTTGGGAGGTTTTCAGGTTGAAAGAGAAATCATTCTCTATTGAATAATGAATGTGAACACTTTTCTAGAAATTTCAAAATCTACGTCAAAAATGAAGTTATTGTTGTGATATCTAACAGAAAACATTTACTTTCCCGCTAAAGCCATGCAGGACATTCAACTACAACTACTGATATATATTGTGTGATTACCCTTACCAAAGGAACAAATCGGAAAGTGCAAATCTGCATTTTTATTCGGATAGTTATTTGATTTTTTTATTCCATTCTCAATTAAACAGTGATACAGATAAACGAGGCGTAGGTGGGTGTTTTTCAAAAGAGAAATACCCATCAGAAATCACTTGTAATATTGATGCAAAAGTCTTCAATACATTTTTGTCGACGAAAATATATTTCACGATCACCAGGAAGACCAGGAAATTGGAAAACTATTTTCTGGAGCAATTTAACTCTACAATGATGGTAAAATCTGTATTTTGTATTCATAACCTGTCATGGGGTAAGATAGATTCAATTGTTTGAAAATATCAGCAGGATGTTCATAAAATCGAAAAAAAATCATATGCGACTGCAAGATCATACTTCTCCGGCTAAAGCCACGCTGGACATTGAACCTCATCTAATACATATTGATAAAGTACTATAATTCAAAACAGAAAAATACGAAAAGTGAACATTTGAATTTTCATTCAGATAATTATTTGATTTTTTATTCCAGTCTTAACAAGGAACTCATATATATCAATAACGCAAAAAAGAATGTTTTCCAAAAGAGAGTACCCACCAGAAATCATTTGTAACATTGATGCAAGAGAGGCATCGCATTCACTAGGTCTTTACATTTTTGTCGACTAAAATCTATTTCACGCTTCCACGATCATCAGGAAGACCGAAAGACACCTTTTCTAGAAGCAATCCCTCTTCGCAAAGATGGAAAAATATTGGAAACATTCCTGCTGGAGTGACACTTCGAAATAAGTGTATTTTTCGACATGAAAACATGTCATGGGTTGTGAACAGGACGGACAGGATGTACATAAAATCATCTGAACTGAAAGAAAACTTAGTCACTATCTCCATCGTTCAAGATAACCTCTGTGTGGTATATTGAGAATGTTCCCCTTTTCAACATGAATACCGCACGAGAGGTTATCCTGAACAATGGAAGGTAGTGACTGAAGTTTATCTTCCAGTCGCAGATGATTTCAGATCTGATTTATTATGAATATCTTGTTCATATTTTCAAAGAAATCAATTTAGTCACTATCTTCGTTTGAATGATATTTTCCATAGAGAAACGTTCCTTCATGTTCATTATTTCTCAAAACTGGTAAATATAGACAGAATCGAGTTTTTATTTTTTATTTTATTTTGAAAAACAACGATCGAAAGTTGAATATGATGCCTCAATGAGGACCAACAAAAATGGAATGTAATTATCAGTTCAGATGATGTTCCCCGATCTGAACAACTTGTTTCTGTTGAAAGTTGCCAAAAAATATTTTCGAAGCATTTTACTTGAAACAAGCGTGGTGCGGCGTATTGATGACATGTGTTAATTTTTTTAATCAGTGGCGCTCATTTATGGAAACAAAGTGTGAAAATCACATATTGGCATTAGTGTTTTTCCTCAATAACCATTTTCTATCGATTCCAGATCAAAGAATATGAGCTAAGCGAAGTATTTCACCACGCCGAAGACGATCAGCAATACGATGTTCTGAAAATGGAACACTTCACACAAAATACCATCAACGCCTTCAATGGAAACAACGACATACAAACTGCCATAGAAGAAGAACGCGAAGAACAAGAAGTACACCATAACAAAGTCAGACCACGTCCGAGGCCGCTGAAGCAGTTCACGTTGTCTACCCCCTATTCGACGACGCCTCTGAAGAGTTCTTACACGTCAGATGACAGAATGTCAAACATGATGTAAGTGAATATCTTAACCAGTTTATGCCTAAATTAACAGGCGTACGTTCATCTCCCGTCTTCCCTGTAATTTTAACAAGTATAACAATGAAGAATATCACCATTTTTTGATTTTTACCTTTCAATAAACTCTATTAGGAAAAAAAAATATGGTAAAAATATTTTTTTGATACGTCTTATAGTTTTCGAGATATTTAATTGTTTAGCTAGGCGTGCGACGACGCGGAGTCATCGGCCGCTGTGACGTCACTGTACAACGGTCGGTCAGTGCGTGCTCTGCTTCCGAGCTGTGTGTATGAAGTTTGCGTCGAAAATTGATAAAATGTCGAATCCAGAAACTAGAAAATCGTGTATTGTGCCAAAGTGTTTGAATAAAACTACTAATGCACCCGAAAAGTTGTTTTTTATTGTTGCTTTCGAACCTAAAAGTCGAAAGAAATGGATGCAAATCATGATGTTCTGGGGTGATTCGGCATTTCACTGTACAAATATCTCTTTTAACTTTTACATATCCAATAGCGTCGTCGCCGAAGCTGTTTCTAGCCGATCTAAAATGAAATAAACATAAGTTGATCTAATATATAAAAAATAAAATACGGTAAATATAAAGTTACTCTACACATTCACTCTGAATATTGAAAGAGAACTTTTCTTACATGTTTTTGCCTCCTGAACACGAATCCGGGAAGAAGGACTGCGGCGGTCTCATACCGTTCCCAAGTTAGAAAACTTAAAAAAAAAAAATTACCTCATTTTCAAGCACCGTTTTCTCGCACAAAAATCACTCAAAATGCCCCCTGTTTTACCAGCATTAACAATACACCCTACATCACTTATTTTCGGCACAACTTTGCAATATTGTCGTTTTTATCGAAAAAATCCTCCTTCTTACACAGTTCCAAATGAAGAAATGTCATACTTTGACAGATGGAATTTACTAACTTTGCCTTATTTTTCATGTTGGTGTTAAATGAATCCCCGCCAACTTTTCGAATTCAAATGTGAGCAATAGTTTCCCCTTCATTCATGTGTGCAATTGTTGTGAGCGGTGATTCATTTATTACCAACATGAAAAATAAGGTACTAAATTCCATCTGTCAAAGAGTAACATTTCTTTATTTGAAACTGTGTAAGAAGGAGGATTTTTTTCGATAAAAACGACGATATTTTGTGCAAATTTGTGCCGGAAATAAGTGATTTAGGGTGTATTGTTTATGTTGTTGAGAAGAAGGAGGCAATTTGAGTGATTTTTGTGCGAAAAAACGGTGCTTGAAAATGAGGTTAATTTTTTTTCAAAGTTCTCTAACTCGGGAACGGTATGAGACCGCCGCATTTCTTTCCTATATTCGGAGTGCATGTGTAGAGTAACTTTATATTTACCTAAAATACATAAAATGCACTTATCCACGATCACATTGAAGAGGAAATTAATATGAGTGGTTTTTCATCTTAGCTTAATAATATTTAATAGGTGTAGTCGCGTGCATCCTAATAATAACCTACTTTTGAAAAAAATATTTCATGGGTGCAAATTTTAAAAAGTTTTGTACCTCTGGTATTCAATGTTCAGGTTAGGTTTACTATGTTAATTTTTTGTTACATTACATATTGAAAAAATACAAAATGTAAGTCATGAAACTATGTAGGCATTCTTCCTTCTCAGGAACTTAATGTCAAGTAAGATGTTCATAGTATCAATATGACGTATGACGTACATTTATAAAACACTAGTTATGAGAAATATGTACTTATAGGGATCAGAAGATGCATGATAAAAAGTAAAATGTTATTAAGTAATACTTACTTTTGCATTTTTACTCCTCGCATCTCGGTGGCCAAGAAATCGGAGTTATTTGAAAAATAGTGGGTAAACATTAACCCGTCTATTTCAGGCAAGATATCAGATTGTCCTTTTTCAATACCGTTATCCATATCTAATATTATACTTATAACACTATTGTAACACTGATTCGCATAAAAACTTAAGTTAAAAACGTTATTGTGGTCGAAAATCCGAATGATTGAGTGTACGGTGAGAACGTTGTGTTGTGAAATGACGTCACGCGAGCATGGCGCGCTCACCCGAAATATTTGAAAGAACGGAAACTAAAATTGTCGTAACTTCAACACTACTCGCTTGATATGAAACAAAAACGTGTGTATTTCTAAACATTTATGCTACACGGTCATAAGGTTTAGAGTCATTTAACAGACCCAGTGACACTCTTCATTGAATGGATGATTTTTGTTCAGTATAATGAACTTTCATCCTAATAAAAGTCCGAAGCAATTCAAATTTTGATATCATGTGGGCCTGTGCAACCTGCATGTCCCTTGATATGTTATTTCCGCATGAATGATTCAGATAATACGGAGTGATGATATATAAAATAGTATTCAAATCTACCATTTTGTGTGTATCAGCAGCTTGGGGGCGGTCATGAATCCTCGAACGCTCACAAATTTGAGTTCTTGGTAAGATGAGGAACACCCCGAGGTACATGCGGCACGTTTGGGTACTCGGAGACCTCAATCTGCTTCCTATCACAGATCATTTTGAAGAACCCAACCATGGTATTCGATTTTGAGAATTCTCTCATAAGGGAAGCCACTGATTATGCTACAGATGATTCCACCCGTTATGAGCGTCCCAGGCGTCCCAGGCATCAAGTGATGAACTACCTATATCGTCAGGCCAAGTTTATTGCTCAAAACTCTCTCATATATTGCTCAAAACTCTCCCATATAATGAGTTTGTTTTTAATTTTTAACCGACGAAAGCAAAGCGGAGGAGGTCTCTAGTCGACGTGTATATTTTTTTAAATGTATGACCACGCATAACTTTTTACAGAGTAGTTCGATTTCTATGTTTAATTGGATAAGGTGTACTTCGGAATTGGTCCCATTTAAATCTGAAAAAAAAAATATTTCCTAAGGGTAGCAAAATGGGGGATATTGATCGTTCACCCTCTGAATTTTGTTTCGTAACCGATTCTACAGGCATAACTTTGTACTGGAATGTCGATTGGGATGATGTTTTTTACTGATACTGTAACCTCATAGTTGATTACATTTGAATTTGGGATGAAATAATCCATCCCTACGGGTAGAAAAATAGTGGATAATTGATTTTTCACTTGTGAACATTGGCACACATATGTAGTTGACAGATTGCTATTGTCATTATCTTTGTTCTCCTACATCCGTCACAATCCCAGATCATATATGCTACGCTTGATACGGCATTCTGTGTTGTTTGTTTGGTATTAGAACGGTACATATGAGAGGGAGTGAAGGGGACGTTGGCGTACTATACGTAATAGCCAGTACCGCGTGTAACTGTAAATAACTTGAGTACGCTGATCCCCCCGGACCTATCAAAACAATAACCTAGGTGCCGTATCTAGCGTAGCATATATAATCTATGGTCACAATAATTACATTCTATGAAAGGATGGAATTATATACAAAGTGATAAATAAACTAACCAAAACTATCATATAACAATAAATAATTAAAGTAGATAATCATATTATTTAACTGTTAATAGTTGAGGTAACGTGAGTAATTAGGTATTTTGGATGTAATCAAAAATTAATTAGGTAGTGATTATAAGATTTTGGCCCCAAAAAAATGAAAAATAAAAACTTATCAACAAAAAATCAAACCGACGAAAAACGGAACTGAAAAGCAAAAAATAAACCTTCTTAGTCTTAATACTAAGCTCCTAAAATAATGTGGGTAACTAATTTTGAGTCGACGCCAATCAAACAATCCACGGAGATCATTAAATTACTTCAAAAAATTATCAAAATGTCACCGCGAATCTCGTTGCCATCATTTCACGCTTCACCTACCTTATTTGCTTTGGCGCCGACTCAAAATTAGTTAATCAGTTTATGTTATTTTTTGTTTTTCAGTTCCGTTTTCCGTCGGTTGAATTTTTTGTTCAAAAGTTTTTCAGCGGATCTGTTTATGAATAACATGGAAGTCAACCATATAATCAATGAGAATAATGGAGAAATCCTATATTGGTTCAGTTATATAGATGACTGTCTTGTCTCCATCAATGGCAACCAAGCTTCCGCCAACAATATTTGAAGAAAAATGAACTCTATCCACTCTATCACTTTCACACTTGAACTTGAATCCGAAAATAAATTTAATTTTTTAGACTTGATGATCAACAAATTTGATAAACTTGAATATAGCATATATAGAAAATCCTCACAAACTGACCATGTCATACCTTCTTTTTCCAATCTTCCATATCAACACAAGATAACAGCCTTTTATTGCTACATACACAAAATTTTCAATGTTCCACTCTCACGAAATAACTTCAAAAATGAGCTAAACATTCTCAAACAGATCGCTTACAACAATGGCTGCAACCCCAATATATTTATCAATCTAATCCATAAAGTCAAGAACAAAAGAAAACAAGATCTTACCTATATCAAGGAGGATGAATCCTCTAGATATGTATCTCCACCTTTCTTAAATGAAAACACTTCCCCAAAAAGTATTATAAATAAAAAACTCAGAGATTCCAAAATTTCCTTTCAAAATTACGAACAATTCAGGTGAACACTTGGTCAATTCAAATGACAGCATCAACAAACTATCAAAAGTTGAATTTAAATACTCAATTGCAATGACTGTGAAGCTACATATATAGGAAGGACTTGTAGGCCTTCGGAAAGTCCGGATGAACGAACACCTCATTAAACCCGAAAAATCAGCTTTCGGTTATCATATTAAATTCAATAAACACAACTTCACTCCTTATCGCAATTCACGTATTTTGAAAGATGTCAACTCCAAAAACTTTAATGGGCCAAATTTTCTAGAACATCTACAAATTGACAAGGAATTACAATATAATAGTTTTGTCTGAATACACAGGTACAATTAAAAGATCATATGTTCCTGTACACAGAAGATTAAATTAACTTTTCTCTTATAGTTCTCTGATACAGTCCTTGAACCCCCATTTCATCTTACTATAAAATATAATAGGTTCTTCATCTCCATGATGTTGGCAAGCTTGAACTCCAAATTAACAGTGTCCCATGTCTATTACAATGAAATGTCAAATGTCACTTTTGTGCGCTCCTTGTGCATATAAGATTGTTAACAATTTCAATGAAATGTAACAAGAAACTTCATAGGTTTAAAACCCAATGAGGACATTCAATGTCAGTATCTGTTCATTCAATTTTTTTGTACAATGGTTTGTCTTCATGTATATACTTGACGAGTGAGTATTCTAACCTGTGTCATTTTACCTCAATTCTCAAGATCTGCATTACAATTTCATTGACTATTACTTACTTGCAGGTATCGCACTGATGATGGCATGATAGCCGAAAGCGCTTTGCAATTTTAATGAATTACTTACACAAATACAACTTTATTCTTGGTTGAATTTTTGTGACCTATAAAATAATTATTGTTTCAGTCACAGCAGTGAACTTCATTCTAGATCAAACGAATATTCTTCAGGATATAAATCTGCTAATTTTTCTTTTATAATAATTGTCGTTGAAACAAAAAAATTTAATGCGTTCTGTCCATTTCAAAAGTCTTAGCGCAGAATGACTAACTGTAGAAGACAGTTTTGCCACAAAAAAACACTTTCAAGCAATAGTTATGCCGAATATAATTTTGATAGTGAATCCAACTTTATGTTTTTAGAATAATATCGAACAAATGGATGAATCTGGAAAAATGAATTTGTTGGGTCGAATCATTTCTAGTTCTTCTGACGAGTACATCGTTGGATATAACAAATCATTCGTTTTCTCTTACAGATGTCAATTCAATATATGACAGAAGTTCCGGGCAGAAGAAAGTGAATATGACAGAAGTTTTCTGTTCATTATGTCAAAATGTATTATAGTTGGAGATCATTCTGTCTTATAACAAAAATCTCTAATAAAGATGGCAATGAATACAAAATATTCGAAGAAATTCAACAATTTGCTAGACATTCAACGTATATTCTTTTCTTGCATCATCACATATCTCATATTCAAAACTCGTCATCCACTCCTGGTAATTCTACGGAAACTTTTGAGAATGAAATAGGTCTCGATTCAACCGAAATGGTCCCCCAAAGAAAAGATAGGAGAAAGTTATCAACTGGAACGATGTGATTATTATAAAAAAAACTGTTTATACTCCGAGTTTTTTACAGATTATTACATCATGAATAATAAAAGTTCTTCCGAATTTATCGCCTAAAATGAAAGCGATGATGAATTTTATTGCTTTGCATAATTCTGCCATAAAGATTTTATCATGTAATTGAGTGAAATATTTTATTTTCCTAACTTTTTCGCCCTATCTGGTCCTACTTTATGGGGGCATTATATAAGGGCAGTTTATTAACAAGGATTTGCTGACTTTGAAACGAATATTTTCCAATTCATTCCTGAATTACTCTTCAGACAGATGCAACGGAGGATGATGCGATAATCAGTATTCTGTTGAGTTTTCAGTTTGTTAGGCCATTTTGACTTGTACATAAAATTAATTTCAATGGTGATTGGGTTGTGAATTTCTGGAATAATTTCCAATATCTGATTCCGTTAAAATGAGATTGAACTCTAATTCAAGTGGGAAGTGAATTTCAATATTGTGTAGATCGTAACTACTCCCAACTTCACCCAACTTTTTATCATCAGCGGTCTGACCTACAGGGTCGAACTATCTACTACTAATTGCCACAGTTCTATGCTGGGAAGTTTAGAAAATTGAAGTTTTTGGACTTATCATGATTAAATTTATTACGACCTGTAGAAATCAAATGGGTTGATTTTGAGGTTCTGCTATATACTTTGTTGATCATGGCCTCCTGATTTCGAGTATGCATGGCACAGCTATCTGAATTCTACATCGGTTGTCAAGGATTCGTATATTGCGAGGCCCAATAATAATATTCCAATCAGAACAAGCCAACTCAAAAATCTGTTGAAATGAATCAAACGATCATAAAATCAGAAGGTAAATAATCATTGAACTACAGGAGATGTTTAGTAATCCTCATAATCAGCATTCTCAACCATAAACGAAAATTGTTGTTGTATACGAGTTTGGTGGAATCATACTAAACTACGGAATAATTGGTTGAGGAGTATCTTAAACACATCTGCACTTCCTTGAAGTCATTCAAACACTATTATTGAGATATATCCTGCAAAAAGGGTACACCTAACCTAGGGATCTTATCTACTCAGAAACTACAATATTTGACCCAAGACAACTATTCTTTATGAATATTACCGCAGTTCGATATAAGTACAAAAACCTACAGCCATAACTACAGAACCCGTCACAAAAAAAAATATTGTAATACCAGTCGTGCACAAGTCAGTCGGTCAAAGGAACTATCAATACCTGGGTCCGAAACTTTTTAGCTATCTACCTGATATACTCAAATGCGAGTCAAACCATATAAAATTAAAAAGATTTTAATCTTCATGTCCAACATACCCCCCGTGCAAAAATACGCGAGATAATCTAAAAATAAATGAAAACATTCAATTTCCTGTTTTATATATTTTTTTACTGATTTTAACTCTTTATGATTATCCCTGTAGTACTAAGTATCAGATCCCTGAATTTTTTTCATAGAACCCTATATCAAACATAATTTTATCATCTACCATTCTTCTTTTAACAAAAAAATTATCTTATATATGATTTTACCATGTGATTGTTATATACACTGATGGAACTTTTGTTACCAATATTTAGTATAGTATATCTTTTATAACTATTTATCTTCCTAATTATGAACTACTGTATTCCTTACACACAAGAAGACATACCCTGCTTCGTAACTTGAATTCAAATTTATTCACTTTCATACCATTATTACCACCTAGAATGATTTGTTATATATTTGTATACGTGTGTGTGTATGTGTGTATATGTGTATATACACGGTGAATCAGAATAAGACAAACTCCGATTACAGATTCCTCACCTCATTTCGAGGTGAAAAGTTGCTATCAAGGTATGTTCTAAAATGCATCCCCTCTGAGATACAGGGTGTCGAAAGTAAGAAAAAAATTCATATTTAATTTGTTTTCTCGAAAATTCCTGAAAGAAAAAATATGAAACTTGGTATACTAATCAAGGTTTATCATCGTGCTAATCTGAAGTTTTAATTTTTCAATTTCGTAAACTGTTGGCGTAGTTACGATGGTATGTGGTCATATGTTCTTTTATCGATACTCAACCTAAAAGTTGAAACATTCCATGTGTCTAAAAGTAGAGGTTTCTGTGATAATTGAGAAAAACTGAAGATATGTCTCTGTAGAGACATAATTTACTATGTGCAATAATCGCATAATGCTAATTTCTTTCAACATATCGGAATATGTGTCAATCTCCTGAAATTTTTTTAATGTTGGGAGAATCAGAAACATATTACGGGTGAGTCAGAATGAGACCGATAACTCCATTTTTTCATTCTTCATATTATTTGATCGAATCGATGTCGTGGATTCACTGATATGTTACCATGCTTTCTTGCATATGATTGTTTTGACAGATCAACTGACAAACAATCCCAACCTCAAATTTATAATACTCCACTTAGAAATAAGTTAAGGTCTGAAATAATGTTTTCGAAAAACTGAAGATTAGTACTCTTAATTTGTTGAACTTTATGTTGGAGTGTCATTATCAAAGCCATTTCTGATTGAATTATCTAGAAAAATATTATCCAATTAACATGTTTTTGATGAAGAAAAACAATTATTGTGTATTAATATCTTCTTGAATGATTTGTTTCGATTCGTGATAACTAGTTGCAAAGTCGAGCCTTTCATGCAAGTTTGTGGTAGGCTGTTGAATACACCACTGATCAACGCACGAAACATACCTACACGAAATTTGGAACTAAAAAGGAACGTAGCGTTTTTTCATTGTTCCTGGTAGAAACACACTGATATATTGATACTTACATTAGACATAATTGACAGTAACCCAAAACAGTTTGTATTATTGTCAAGTCATCTGTCATCATTTCAGCCAGTGAACAGCGTTTCAAAATGGATTATTCATTTGAAGAATATGCAGATATGCATTTCGTTTATGGTAAAACAGGGGGAAATGCCAGAGTCGCTGCTGAATTATATTAACATGGATATCCAAACGGACACCATTTCACTACTTCTATAGCTGTGCTTCAACGATTGAAGGAAACGGGGTCACTTGAATTCAGTAAACACCATTATGGTGCGAATAGAACAAGAAGAGATGATGTTATGGAAGAACACATTCTTGAAAGATTAGCAGCAGATCCTGCTATCAGCACTCGGGCTATTTCGTATAGGTTACAAGGCCACAATCAACAGTCGGGTAGCACGTGAACAACTATTGTATCAATTTCGCCTACAGAAGATGATGGCCCTAGATGCTGATGATTATGGCACTCGTAGATTTCTTGTTAATGGTTTTTGAGGATGTATGAAGGAGCAAACGACTTTTCTAGATATGTTCTATTCATGGATGAGGCATGTTTCACAAGAGGTGGATATTTCAATGGCAGGAACAGCCATTTATGGGATGAACACAATCCGCATGGAATGTTTCAAAAAGGCTACCAACAAAAGTTTGCAGTGAATATTTGGGTAGGAATTATCGAAAATCGTATCGTTGGACCATATCTTCTTCCTCCCTGTTTGAATGGGCAGAACTACCGAGTGTTTTTTGAACATGTTTAACCTGGGCACTTGCAGACGACCTCTATTGGTTCGTCAAATATCACGGAGCACCGGCCCATTTCCAACGAATTGTTTGTCAATTTCTTGATCAAACATTCCATGATCGGTGGATAGGTAGACGTGGTCCCATACATTGGCCTGCACATTCTCTGGATTTAACTTCACTAGACTTTTTTTGTGTGGATACCTTGAATCCCCAGTGTATGAAACATCTGTAGAATCTGTGGAAGATTTAACGGCAATAATTTTAGCAGCATGTACGTTAATACAGGATACACCAGGAATATCCCAATGCGTGCGACAGTCGATGATACGGAAATGCCAATTGTGTATTGAACAAAATGGTGGTCCATTTAAATATTTGCACACATTATATCCCTACTAAAGACATATCTTCAGTTTTTCTGAATTATCTCAGAAACCTCCACTTTTAGGCACATGGAATGTTATGACTTTTAGGTTGAGTATCGATGAGCCGAACTGATGGCAAACGCTCATTTGTCCATCCACTTGTCCCAAGAGAATATGAAGGAACATATGACCACATACCATCGTAGCTACGCCACTGGTTCACTAAAATGAAAAATAATAACTTCAAATTAGCAGGTTTATGAACCTTGATTAGTGTACAAATTTTAAAATTTTTTCCTTTAGGAATTTTGGAGAAAACAAATTAAATCCTAATTTTTTCGTACTTTCGACACCCTGTTTCTCATAGTCTACTCGACAAGATGAAAATGGTCTAAAATAGAGATACTGCTCTCAAAATTATGTGTGTAGCTCATTGGATCCGGAATAACGCACATAAAAAATTGCAAAAGTTACAAACGATTGAAAATGAAAAAAAAAATGGCATTTTGTTTTTTGCCAATATTTCATAAACCATTGATATTTGGGAAATTTCAAAGAAAGATTCTGAAAAAAGAGGAAATTTCCAATAAAAAACTCCCATCTCTCCCTATCTCCATTATTTATGATTTTAATTCAACGCATAAAATGGGTCTCCGAGCGACATTTTTAGGTTGCGCACGCGGCGTCAAAAGTGAGTACGACACATTAATTAATTTATTTAAGGTATTATTTTTTTTTTATTTGAAAAATTATGGTGTATTCGGAACACTATAAATAAATTCATCGTTAGAAATTTTACTTGAAGTTGATTTTTCAACAAGTTAACGATTGGTAACTAACAAAATTTTCTCGAACTTCTGCCTTAATTGAAAAAAATTATTTTTATATTCGTTTATATATAAAAAATTTTTTTTATAATAATTTTTGTACTTGAACAAGAACTAAAAAACCAAGTAGTTGTTAAAAAAATATTTTTTTTCCTAATCATCATATTATTTTTTTAAAAAAAAAATTCCCCCCATTTGTTGATAAATTTTTTATAAACAAATTGATTATTGCAAACAAATATTATGATTTTTGAAAAAAAATTTGTTTCCTTAATAACGATTTTCAATTGTTAATAATAATTTTTTTTATATTTCTTTCGCTTAAATAATTATTTGAGAAATAATTTTTTTTTAAAAATATAATTGACAGTCCTCTATGAAGAAACAAAAACAATTTTTTTTTTCAACAATTCCATTTTTTTAATTCCTGAAACTTCTGAAATAAACAAAAACAACCATATACAACAAAGTATCGAAAAAAAAATTCAAATTTTAAAATTTTTTAAATTAAAATTGAAATAATTTTATTTTTTTTTTTTTTTTAATTAAAAAAAATTTTTTGTTACTTCATAGAGGACTGTCAATTATGATTTTTAGAAAAAAAATTATTTCTTAACTAATTATTTAAACAATAAAAATATAAAAAAATAATTATAAACAATTAAAAATTGTTATTGACAAAAAATTTTTTCAAAAAATCATAGTATTTGTAATATAATGAAGTTGTGAAAAAAAAATTCAAAAATATTGAAATAATCAATTTGTTTATAAAAAATTTATCAACAAATGGCAGGAAATTTTTTTTTCAGATGATTTATATCTTGTAATAATGAAAAACGATAATATGATGATTCAGAAAAAAAAAATTTTTTTAACAACATTACTTTCAGTTTTTGTTCAAGTACAAAAATTATTATAAATAAAGTATGAATATTTTTTCAACTTTAATGGCGTGATCTTGTTGAGTATGTATCTAAGAAAGGCTCTACGAAGCAAAACATTTTTACGACAATTATTTAAAAAAAAATGTCATTTACAATTAAGACAGAAGTTCGAGAAAATGTTGTTAGTTAACAATCGTTTAACTTGTTGAAAAATCAACTTTAAGTAAAATTCCTAACGGGAAAACATTATTTATAGTGTTTTGAATACACCATAATTTTTTCAAATTTAAAAAAATTATATTGAATACCTTAAATAAATTAATTAATGTGTCGTACTCGCTTCTGACGCCGCGCGCGCAACCTAAAAATGTCGCTCGGAGACCCATTTTCAGCGTTAATTTGAAATTATAAATAATGAAGATAGAGTTCCAGGAGTCGTGAGTTTTTTATTGGAAATTTCCTTCTCTTTCAGAATCTTTTTTTGAAATTTCTTAATTATCAATAGTTTATGAAATATTGGCAAAAAACGAAATGCCATTTTTTTTTTCATCTTCAATTGTTTATAACTTTTGCAATTTTTTATGTGCTAATACATGCTTTTGGCACATTTTTCTGGGCGTTATTCCGGATCCAATGAGCTATCACACATAATTTTAAGAGCAGTATCTCTTTTTTAGACCATTTTCAACTTGTCGAGTAGACTATCAGAGGGGATGCATTTTAGGACATACCTTGATAGCAACTTTTCACCTCGAGGAGGTGAGGAATCTGTAGTCGGAGTTTGTCTGTCTTATTCTGACTCACCCTATATATATATATATATATATATTATGTGTGAGTATGTATATATTGTATCCATGTGCATCCTTTTTGTAGAAAAATTGACATTCTTATTGATGAATAAATTATTATTCATCATATTTTCTTTCGTTTTAACTGTTTTCGTCTTCTTTTGTCTTATATTTTCAAGTGATCCAGAAAATATATTCTGATTCTTGTTATATGCTGATTTTTTTTTCGAACTCTATCCAGAAGACAAATCTCCATCGAACTGCAGGAAGTACAAATGTATGGAGAAACTATAATGAAAACTTTTTCTGTTTATGTTTCGGTTTCTTCAGGATGACAGTAATCTTGGAGAATAGTGCATAAATCGAACCAATGACAAGGAGGATTACTATACAATATTCTTGCAACTCCAACAAGTGTACCTCAGACTCAAAATTTTTGCTACCTACCTTTCGAAACTGTTCTTCAATACCATGCCCTTTTTGAATCCTACGTTCATCAAGGTGACTTATCTTTCAGGAGGTTTTGAAAAAATTATTATTACTGATTATATACAGTTAATATGGCAGACAGGATTCGAGTATGCTACTACGTTTGCAATCCATCGCAGACGTAACATCGAAGCAAATGGTGAGCATTTTAGCGGAACATGATGTGACTAAACAAAAAATCGCTATTTGTAGACAACAATTTTTCAATTCGTGAAATGCGGCGATAAGATGATGATCCATCGTGTTCAAGGCTACATAGAGAAACGAAAAGCAAAACCTGCCCATTTTGTTGTCGTATACTTCATCAATATATTCATTCCTGAGTACTTCGTCAAATTTTGTGGTATACATCTGGATTACTGTGGATTCATGTCCACATACTTGCTGAAAGAAATTTGATCCGGTAGATCAAAATACAGTATGAATAATATTCAGTAGGAAAGATCTCATATTCAATCACTGGAGCAATCAGAAGATAATTATTACTATCAGCAAAGTACTTTATGAACAGAAAATATTGAGTTTCGAACTTTTATCAGAAGCACTCCATCAAGAAACACGGTACAATTCTGCGACTGAAGTTCACAACCCATTTTCTGCAAACTCATAAGCTTTTGTGTGGATAGATAGTGAATATCATCTACTGAAACCTGTTTTGATTGTTGTTCCAGTCTAGTACAACAAAGAAGTTAAAGGTCCTCATTTGTGTGATGATAAAATATTACCTAACAAATTTGAAAGATTGCTTGTGGAAGCAGGTGACCATAGGTAATTTTTTCATGATACTGTCATCATGAGGTATTCGCTATGTGCGAAGTGCTTGGTGGGGACAGTCAAATCGATCGCAGCTCACTCTGTAGCAAAAATGTGAAACATATCGGGACTGTCAAATTCATTCTGATAACTCCAAGTTGAATTCGTTGTGTTGTGGACTGCACAAATAATGGAAAAAATAGTTTGTCTAAATTAAATACTTTTCCAAAATCGGCCTGGAAATTGGAGCAGAGAAAGAAATGAATAGCTGACATATTGCAAACACATGAGTCTCTCCAACCATACCAAATCAAACAATTACTGAAAAAGTAACTGAAATGGATCCAGATCGACTCGACAACAACAACATTTGAAGATATTTTGCAGGGTGTTGATGTCAATGTAGTTCAGCTAATAATATGCGTTTGTATTGAATAACTTTGGTTGTTAATTCTCAGTTCTTAAAAATTTCTTACATGTTGTGCTAAAACTGATTTATTACCTTCCATCACAGTTTGAAATTGGAAAGATATATTAGGTTTTATGCTTTCGAATCCTGTTCTTATTATAATTAAAGTTTGTTCAACTCATAACTATTATAAAATGTACTCAGATATCAACAATGTTACACATGTTTTCGAATTTTTTACATGATTTTGGTGAAAATTATCGAAACATGGATATCATCTGTCAAATAATCTATGACTCCCGAAATGTTGTGTTCCCTGGGTGGTGCCACTGTCGTGCACATAGCCAATATAAACATCAAGTATGTTCAAACCGAATCATAGAAATTCAATCTCACAACTGAGATCTATTAGGTCAATCTTGCCCTTTTATGTATGTATATATATATATATATATATATATATATATTTATATATATATATATATATATATATATATATATATATATATATATATATATCTTTATATATAATCCATTTGAATTAGCTTATAGATGAGCCGGTGGTTTTGCTAATCAGATTTCATTTACGGTTCAAAATGAAATAACTGTATGAATTACATTTGGGACTTTCAAAAAAACAATGCTTTCATTCCAGGGTATTATCTCAAATATTAAACTGGAGCAGGAACTTTGGGTAAAACAATACGGACCACACTTCTCCAAAAATCAAGATCTACAGGCTATTGAGCTCCTTTCATTTCGATTCAATTTTATTCGTACACTCAATCAAGATCACAGAGCCATGATCTTTGAAATACAGAGAAAATCTTAAAATGAAACCAATCGAACCAAGTAACTTTTCGATTGAATGATCATTTACCACCATGTAGATTGAGAGTACAAAGAATTTCGAGCTCTGCGTTTTTCAACGTTGATTTGTTTCCCATTTGAAAGTGTTGAATACCGAACTTTGATACCCCCTTCGCTTCAGCAGGTTAAATGCTGAACAATTTCCTTCAGTAAGCCATAGGAAGTGAAAACCTTGAAAGTCAGCCAAATTAACTTCGCATAACTGAATGTTCCTATTATCGAACTGGATTATAACTCAAATTCCTAAACTCTATGAACCAGTTTCACAAGGACTATAGGACTGGTAGATTGACTGTAAAGTCCCAAGCCATACCATTATGGTCGGTAATCAACTATTGTTCTTGCGATATGAGACTATTGTAAAACCTCTCCATCACCGCGCCGGTTCTCACCCTCTGTTATGTTTTATGATGAGAACCGCTATTCAATACTCGTCGTAGATTCTAAGTATTCCAAAAACATATACTCCAATTCATCGACACTACTACGTCCTGTCAAAAAAAGGGTTAAATTAATGAAGTACGCCGGAGAGTCATTCAGGCAATCCAATTCATCTCCGCTACTTTGTTCCGTGAAAGTGCCTCGATGAAAGCAAAATTGTTTTTCATACCGAATAAAACTCGCTTTGCTCATATCCTTTCAAATTACGGACTGGTCAGATATTACGACGGTTAGTCTGATAATTAGATAACCTGATATATACTGGTAGTACTCTACCAGCCAACTGACAACTAGCAGTGAAAAACGAATGCTCTTGATCGAAATTGAGGGGAATACATTAAATCGAGGAAACCACAATGAACGGGTGTTAAAATGAATTGAACCTGAAAGAAGACCCCATATCAAAGTATACTGCAGAACAAACAGTAGTATACGCATATGTGGAAGATGATCACGCAGAAATGAAGAAAAAACCGAAGGACCACAATTTATTTTTCCATTCATATACCAGTGCAGACAAAAAATCCATTAGAAGCGGATAAGATAATGACCCGAAACTACAGGAAATACAGGAGTATCTTGAAAGCCAAGTGCTAAAGGCATAATTTTGTTTTCCAGATTGATAAAACCAATAGGAGTAAATTAATAATAATATCCGATAGCAGAACAAAGTTGAACTTTTCGAGAAACAACATTAAGACGGTTCTCAACACAAAAGTCAAATGGAATGAAACAAAACGTCCAAAGAAAAACCCAGTGCCACCATTTTCAGCTTTGGGCCCACGCAACCAAACACTTAAATGCGCCACAGGTCATATTACTGCTACCTGTCAAGTTAATATGAGAAAAGTCGATGACCTCAGGAAAAAGCTAGCTGAAAGGCAACTACCAAGAACAAAAACGGCTCTTTCACCGCAGGCCAATCCCTGGACGGAAAGACAGAATAAGGGACCAAGGCCCAACTCAATTAAGTGCCAACGGCTTGTTGCTGCTGAAGTACACCAAAAATTATGTGAAGTACACCAAAAATTATGGTAGAAAGTACACCAAAAATTATGGTAGAAAAAAAAGCACAGTAGTCCTACGCATCACTCTTTCAACGGTTCGTCGCCGATGGTAATTGACTCAGTTCACAAAAATATAACCAATATTTCCGAACTCGGATTCATAAAAATTCTACAAGTGGCTATGGAAGAAACCACCAAAAAGATTATCATGAGAGATCGCAGGGATATGATTCCACAAAAAATTCAAGGAATAATAACAAAAATTGAAGAAAGGAATGACAATCCAACAAAAATCCAACTCATACAGTGCACACTCTAAGAATAAAAATATCGACAGAATATGTGAAAAAAGATACAGCAAAAATTCGAGCCAATACCAGACTCAGAGACGGTGGCGGACCCCAAGAAAGGAACAAAGTATTTCAGCAGTGTCCACAGAAAATATCAGAAAGACTACCATTTCAGAATGTCAAATATCCCATTTTATTTTTTAAGAAATCTCAACAATAATAATTGATAACTCCATCGAAAATCCCAACCTACTACAAAAGAATGGTGGGAAAAATTTTAGAAAAAAGTTGAGAGGTGTCAAGGGACACCCGGAAGAAACGAAGTTCCTTTCGACTAATTAGTGAAGGAATTGTAATGAAATTTTTATAAGTTATAATAATATTTTTTTTATTATTAACAAATATAATGTAATATAAACTCAATCAGTAGGCTCAATTTCAGTACATACGCATTGCTATTGTAATATTGAAATATAATTTGCTTTTAAATTTATTAAAGTCATGACGCGCACACTTGCTAAACACACAATAATGGAGAGATTATAACGCGTATGACTTGGTTAGCACAATAGTAAAGAGAAGTTATAATGCGTACTTGCTAAAAATACAGAAGCATTTATTATTGTCTGTATAAAATCTCTACTTAACTAACTCCATCAGCAATATCCGGAATTTGTGCAGAAACACTGTCAGGATTCATTATTGTTATTATTTTTCATTATTTATTATGTACAAAAAACCTGAATACACTCAACAAAAATAATCGTCGCGACACCACACTGTTCAATGCGAAATAGAAAGATGAAACGAAAATAACTGGCTGGCTTTCTATGAGAGAGAGAAAGAGACAGACAGAGAAACACGCGCAAAAAGTGTCGTTACAACTTTTGGTTTTAATTTATTCCGTCTAGCCCCCTTTCGCAACGCGCGATAAGGAACTTCGTTTCAAAAAAACTGGGGTTTGATGGGTTGGCTGCCGTTCTTGAGAATTAGTCGCTAAAATGACAGAGGCAGGCATGCTACTTCGGCTAGTCAAAATACTGGATTCGTACCGTACAATAAGTAAATTCATAGTAAGAGTAAACAATACAAGCTCGAGAGAATATCCAGTTTGCGCAGGTGTCCCTCACGGGTCTTGTCACCAATCTTTTATTTACTCATTGAATTTTTTTAAACCGGTTTTTCAACAATTTTTTGTCCAGTAAAAGCATTCAATAACCTCAAAATCCATAGCTATTTGATACCATAAATTCTAGTATGAAACAGAAACGATAGTTTATTTATTGGTCATGAAGACACAAACAGTATCTACGATACATAATGCTCGCATTAGGCTGGCGCGAGGCGAGCAAACATGTCCATTCTCCTAGAAATCTTTTCTAACATATGCCAATACATCTGCCAGCACCTGCAGAATCCATCCCCTTCGCCCCCGTCCAAAGAAGGCTAGAAGATTGGACACAACCCTCTACTAGGAAGAATCTGTACACATTCAGTATTATAAGTTGTATATATCAGGATGAGTTTGAACATGTTACAATGAAGCTAATAAACATTTCCGAATGGAATTGGGTACTGTTCGCACAGGATAGTCCTTCTGTTAAAACCTGAGTATTAACAACCAGGTGAGCTACTTGAGAAACTATCCATGAACTCTCCACAGATGGACGTTGAAAGACAATGTCATAGAAAAATTGGGAAGACAGAGAAATATCATGAATGAGCATTGAACTTGAAGTTATCGACTAATCACATAAAAAACAATCGAGGACTTGAAGTGCGAGATTGAATGTCTTCAACGGAAAATTGAGGAACAAAAATTTCAGGAACGAAAAGTATACTGCCACGATCAGTACCCATACAAGTGGCATCAAGAAAACAATATACCTCTACCAAATTTCGATCTACTGCCGGTGGTGAAAAAAATAGTCGTAAAACAACACCTGTTTCTACTGATATTAGATTTCCTAACCGATGCATCGAGTAAAAAAGGACAAGAGATAAATGAGACGACTCATGCAAGTGAACAGGTGATCCCTTCTGGTTTGACAACGTTGTCAAATCGAGCAGATTTCTCATGAGAACTCTGAAATATTGGAGAATGAAATTATTGATGACTCCGCAGTCAGTGCTGTGAATTCACCACCCAAACAATTTCAACCTGGGTCGAATACTATTAAAGTCAGTTTTATTGAAGAGTTATTTAAGTCATCAAACAAACCAGATGAAACCTGTTACACAAAAATCAATGAGGCTGCAGGAGAAACAAGTACTCAGAATGAACTAGGAGAAAGGGGAAGAGGACTCGAAGCAACGAGTTATTCATCACAGTCCGCCAATAGTACAACCGAGTATCCCAATCGATATTATCTCAGATATTTCTTTGGGGAATCAAAATGTAATAATAAAAGGTAACACCAACCCAAAGCAGAACTATGTCTCATAACTAAAAATATCTTACCGAGACCATTTTCTATGGTCAAAATGATTATGTGATTATGAACGCTAACAATATAAAAAACAAGAGATCACATAATAAAGCTTTGAAACAAATTTAACTCTCAGCAAAATGATAAATATCATACTGATTGGTGAAAGAAATAATTTGATTGATCAAAAAATATTAAATAAAATTATAAAAGGCATATATAGGTGGAAGAAACAGAGTAAAAACTCTCTAATGGTCTCCACTGACCACAGATGAAAAAGTACTGAATTTAAAATACTTAAAAATGTTAAAAATTGTCTGGCAAAAGCTGTCAGGTGATACCGAAAACTGTTCAAATAAATCATATAATTGTAACTTCAGTTCATAGCACACTATCTGCTCAAGCACCTTTTCAAGAGAAATCTCTGATGAATAACGTCGTCACTTAACACCCATGGGCAAAAATTATAATATGTCTCTATACTGTTGAATATTCAATCTGTAAAAAATAAAATTGATGAGCTGTCCATATTTATCAGTGATCACAATGATCCTAAAATAATCCTACTGACAAACCACTGGCTCCATGTAGATGAGCCCTGTAATCTCCCCAAATATTTAGTTGCAGCAAAATATTCTAGAGAAAAAATGGATGGAGGGGGGACTATGATTTCAATTCATGAAGAATTCTCAAAGAAATGTTATATGCAACATATCTCAAAATTCAATTATCTGATTGTAGAGCCCATCTCTTGCATTTTTCCTAGCATAAAATAAAAATACTGATCTTTATATTCTCTGCATAAACAGAATTCCAAACTCTAACCTTCAAATATTCTAAGATAATTCTGGAAATCTGTTGACGCTCATAGGTAGTAAATGCAGATTATAGCTGCAGGTGATTTCAAAATGGATTATATTAACCAGCAATCATCAAGTACTATGAAATTGTTCCCCTTCTCTCCTCATTTGATTTGACAATGATGATTGGCGACCCAACCAGAATACATTACTCAGGTACTATCCTAGGCTATGTATATCAGAACTTCAGCGATCACGAGACTAATTCATTAGTATATCCTGTAGGAAAGTTAAACTTGGGAGGATTTACATTCCACTAACTATTTCAGAAAAGAAGCCCTGGTAGTCCTAGCTGAAGCTCTAAACATTTTCTCTGCCAGTGGTGTTTGCCCATCGTGCCTGGAAACAGCAGTCATCATTCCAGTTCACAAGAGTGGAAGCTGTAACGATCCATCAAATTTTCATCCAATCATATAGAGAAACTAGTTGAGGAAAGAATGTTGCAGTTTCTAGAAGAACATAATATTCTGAACACAACGCAGTTCGGATTTCCAAAATAATAAAAGTAAGAACGATGCCTTATTTCACTTTCTGGAAGGTGTTTACGTGGGTATGAATGAGGGCTCACCAATTGAGGCAAAGTTCCGTGACTTTTAAAGGCAAACTGTGTCAGCCACGAAATATTGCTCCAGAAGCTTTGCATTACTGGCTAAAACACAATTCTTCAGGAAACTAATTGGAAGATGCAAGATGGTAACTCTAACCTAGCTACTATCAAATGAGGTGTGTCAAAAGGGTAAGAAATTGGCCCAATATTGTTCCTAATTTACCTCAATGATTTAGCCAGTATAAATATTCAGGAAAAGTTCACTTGTTTGCTGATGATGTGAATGGATGGATGGATGGATGGATTTAGCCAGTATAAATATTCAGGAGAAGTTCACTTGTTTGCTGTTGATGTGAATGGATGAAATATTGACTCTTCGAAAGCAAACATCGAACATGATCCGAGTGAGGTCAAGAACAGTTGACAAATGCATTGCATGCAATAAAAAAACGAAAATATTACAGTTAATATGGCTGCGATAAATTTTTACATTCCAAAAAAAACTTAGAGCGGCGTAAAAAAAAACTTGGGGAAGATTTGGGCCCAGGCAGTACATTTGGTATGGAATGAAAGAAGCTTTGCGTTATATGTACAGTAATTGAATCTGATAAATGAATTTAATATAGAAAAGCATGGATATGATTTGTCGGTAGTTTTTCAGCAAGGAATCCGGACATCAAAATTCATAAATTGGAAGGGATATCTATTGCTAGCTTGAGAAGGATCACAGACAACTCTGCAAGACACAAAACGAGTCGCAGCAGTATTGACTTCAAGAGAAAATATCAGGCAAAAAAGGATGAAGCAGACAAAAAATATTAAATACGAAACTGCAAGCCACATTGCATAAATGAATCTCAGAATCGAGTTCTGAAGAGAAACAAGTAATAAATTGGAAGTGAGGATACAGATAGGGAAGAAGACAAATATGGATTATATTAACCAGGAATCACCAAGTACTATGAAATTGTGCCCCTTCTCTCCTCATTTAATTTGACAATGATGGTTGGCGACCCAACCAGAATACAGCACTCAGGTACTATCCTAGGCTATGTATATCAGAACTTCAGCGATCACGAGACTAATTCATAGTATATCCTGTAGGAAAGTTAGACTTGGGAGGATTTACATCAAAAAAAACTTTGAATGCTTCAACTATTGTTTCAAGGAACACAACTTCCTTACTCTGCCAAGTTTATATATTTTACCACTGGTAGACTTTGATATTGACAGAATCAATGATTCAACAGAATCAATGATTATTACTCCTATCATACTAGAAAACCTAAAAAAATTCGTTTGCCTAACTCTAGGTTAACGGTGGGCCAACATTTTCCTACATTCATGGAAAGTGAGTGCATTAACAAAATAAGAACAATAATTCAAAATGTCGATAACCCTAGTGAGTTAAAAAATCAAACTTTCTTATGTAAACATGGCTTTTATTCATTAACTGATCTTTTTATTATAAATATCAAGTATAGTTTGTTCTTCTATTTGTTTATAGTTGAGAATAATGCTCTGTTCATGGTGAATAAATTGAATTTAAATTTGTATGTACCGGCGATGAAAATCTCCATTATCTGTCGAATATGGAGCTTATGTTTTAATTTTACAGATGTAGCTATGTTTCCGAGAGTGATAAATCACATGCACATCATTAATGGGCAATGATATATTTTAGAACCTTTCATTAGGTAATAATTATTGGATTGCGTTCATTAACCGATCATAAGAGAAAATCTGTCATTCTACAAAGATATAGGAATAAATCTGACGAGAATATGCCACGAGAGTAGTTTGAGTGACAATGAATCTGAATGTTTATACACATGGATAGATATTATTATTTATTTCAAAAAAATAACGGATTCTCAATAGGCCACAAGTAGCGTGGGACAGTGTCAAGGTTTTCCATTTCTAGTTTAGACTAAATACATAGATAATTTGATACTTTCTCTCTTGATTTGTAACATAAACGAATTTCATTCATGACTTTCAGTCTCTTCCACTCCGATTCAAACTCATTCCTAATGAGTAATGATCGCTTCTAATTCCGGACTCTTTCTGACTCTTATGTCTCTTACTCCATTTCACATTTCGGTATCGACAAAAAAATGGTCAAAGTATTCTGGAATTTTGTTTCTCTTGAAGTGTGTGTTTTCCATTGCAGGTGATTCTTTCTATACATTTCTTCTCATAATTTGTTTTTATTTGTCCTTCTCTCAGGACACAATTCGATACCTTCATTCTTATCGTCAACTTTGGCATTTGGTGCCCCATTATTATGACTTTGTTTCTGTGTTATCTACTATTTCCTGCAATTCATTGAGAATGTACCATTGCTTGCCTTTGTATCATCCTCATTCAGTCCATAAGCCAGAAATAAATGATATTTTCGTTGTTATTCCCTTCCTTGACATTTATAGATGTGAACATTTTCAACAAATTTGATTTTATTTTCAAACGTTTCCTGTGCTATCTACTATTTCCTGCAATTCATTGAGAATGTACTATTGCTTGCCTTTGTATCATCCTCATTAGTCCATAAGCCAGAAATAAATGATATTCTCGTTGTTATTCCCTTCCTTGACATTTATAGATGTGACCATTTTCAACAAATTTGATTTTATTTTCAAACGTATATTTCTTCTAAGCGCAACGCGGTCAAAATTATTACTATTTTTTTCACCTACTTGGCACTAGAAAGTTGCTGGAGAATAGAATTTTATGAATTTCTGAATTTATCAAAAACCATCCTTTTGAAACAAATCTCCGATTATAAATGGTAACAACTTTCTTCTTGTATAACAATTTTCTTCTTCAAAATATACAGTATGATGAATATCGAAGTTTGTCCACTCAGGGTTTATCTAGACTGAGATGAATTATTAAATCTTGTGACTAGACCAAATATTTTTAAACTACCACTTTGGCTTACAAAAACATTACTGAATTATGCCTTGATTTTCTACGGGTGTACTTGGATATTTATTGGCATAAACCCCCATATGTTTTCACTTATAATCAACTCCAGATTCATTGATATTTTCAACTCATACCTAGAATTCGTACATGGATTTGATTGAATGTATAATTTTCTTTCCAGTAACCAGAGAGACAACTACGTTACATCAGCTGCCATTCCGGCAGTTGTTCCTCGAGGCGATAAGGATGCCATCATGAATAGTATAGCTGATTCGTATCTATCTCACAAAGAGAAAAAACACAAGAAATATCACAAGACCAGGAAAGCCTATCCCAAGAAAATACGTATGTATCTCTTTATTTTCCAACTATAAAACTGATCATGAAGATAATGTCTTTTACAAGTTTCTAAAATTTGTAAACATTAAACTTGTAACTTCGCCATTTAATTTGAAATTTGTGATCGTGAAACTTGTGACTCCGCCATTTAATTTGATATACCCCAGTCATTTGGTAGTTTTGCCTGAAAAGCTTTCCGGGAGCTTTGAAAATTGGTTATTTTCTATAGATTTCAACGTGCTCTTCCCACATTTTCACTTTGCCACCTCGTATCTTTGCCGCTCGCGCCGTTATATTGGAAAAAATGGCACCCAAAAACAGTTTTTCGGCAATATCTCATTTACTTACAAATCATTCAACGATGAACATATTAGTGTAATGAATTAAACTAGAGAAAATTTCTTATACTTAATGTTCCAACGTTCTTCTCAATGAATAATTTCAGTGTACGAGGGCCGCAAAATCTACTCCAATCTCCATCCATTAATTCAAAACTCGTACTGATGACTGCTGTACTCGTACGCTAAAACTATTCATTTCACAAAAAAAAAACGGTAGAACATAAATTATAGGAAAGTTTCTCTAGTTCAATTTATTTCATAACTATTTTCATGTTGCCGAAATTTCTTTGGTACCTATCAAATTTGACCCTTACCGTGTTTGTATATTTTCGAGGTATGTGTTTTTATATTTTGTAATCTAACCACTTTTTAAACAAATAAACGAATTCATTTATTAATACATGTCAGCATAGTGACTCACTTATGTGCCATTTTCAAGAACTTATCTTCTATACCGGGTGACAAAGGATATCGGGCCACCCCTGCAACTTCTGCATTCGTGAACGGATTTTTCTGAAATTTGGTACAGTTATATAAGCAACCATTTCGGAATTGATCACATCACAATCCAATATGGCGGACTTCCGGTTTTTCTGGAAATGTCAGGTACTTTCTTTTTTCATATGGAACACCCTGTATATTTTTACATATTCAAGTTCAACAGGTCAAAACAAGTCCAAACCTCATATCAAATGTCATTTTGTTGAAAGAATTGAAATTAAAATTGTTTTTTTATTTTTTCTCGTGGATAAATGAGATTTGGTCGAAGCTATTCACAATGAGTCGCAAACAACGAAAAAACTTGATTTTTTCTGAAAAATAATTTTTTGTGTCACTTACTGGTTAATCAATCACACACATTTTGATCAATTTTTTTTTAAAATGGAAGCCCTATGGGCCACCTACCTTCTCTAGAACATACATTAAGGAAAAAAATTACATCATTTTTGTATTTCGGTGCACTAACAAATTGTATAAATTCAAAAATCTACAACTAGTTGATTAGTTTCCTTGCAGTTAGAATAATTTTTCAACTTAGTAAGTTGTGGAAAACAACATTTCTGAATCTTGTCAACTAATTGTGTGAGTTATACTTATAAGCACGATAATGGTGTTTTCTAAAAAAAATTCTTGTGTTTTCTCGACTTACATTGCATTGGTATTCCAATTCCCGCGTCGAAGCGGTTGGATCGAAATCAACATAAGCAAAACATTCATTTCTGCCTCCTCACTTACGATCATTTTCTCCATTGTTGGGTTCTTTTCGTAATCTTCTCCACATTTTTGAAAAAGGTTCTTAGTGGGTGTCTTCTGTGTGGGTATCGTTCAGCGTATAACTGACAAGCAGCGACACTTTTTCAAGACATTCTCCGTAAATTAATAACATATCAACCTGTTCACTTCTTGTGAACCTATAATTTTGATTTTAATTTCTACTAACTATTCTTGGAAGTTAACTAATTTTCGAGAGTTGAGTTTAAATATGACAGCGAAACACAATTAGTTGACAAGATTCAGAAATGTTGAGAAATTATTCGAACTGCAAGGAAACTCATGAACTAGCTGTAGATTTTTGAATGTATACGATTTGTTACTGCACCGAAATACAAAAATATATGTATTTTTTTTTCCTCAATGAATGTTCTAGAGAGTAACATTGGGACCAGATGAACATATTCAGTTCCTTTATGTCACAGTTGTGCCCAACAGGTTTATAAAACTAATACTTTACCCGAAGCTACGGTCAGATCCAGACCAATTTAACTTAAGAAAGCTGAATCCATCCATTCAAATTTCACTGATTTGAGCGAGATACTAAATGACTAACCATTTTTATTTTTAGAACTTTTTATTCCAACCGGTATAACAACCAGAAACCTAGACTCAAGATAGAGGGCTATTTGACCTTACTAGTTACGGACCCGGACTCTCTAGAGGTATTTGGACTGGTGTGGTTGCTTCCATCGTGTGGTAGAACTACCTTCCGTCCCTTCAGCCAGTACCTTGATATAATTCCATAGAAGGAGATAATTTCAGGACTAGTACTCAAGCTGGACTCTTTTCTGATAGATTGTGTGCTCTCTTTTATAGGAATAGGATTGTATCCCAGGAGACGGATTTTGTTTCTGAGAATTCCAAATTGTCCGACTGGAACTTCCCAATATTCGAATTTCCCGAATGGATTTGCAATCTGAAACTTGCATAAAAGTGGTCTAAGATATATGTTGTACAATTAGAACTAGGTTTCCCTTCGGAAAGAACACCGCATATAACAAATTTCAACTATAAAGTTTGGTTTTTGACGTCTTGTTGATGTATAACGCTTCATGACATTTTTCCTTTCAACTCTTAAGCTCGGTAAGGTGGGTAAAAAGCATATTAGCTTGACGAAAGAAGTATTATATATGACTGGTATGGGTTTCATTTGATATGTATGACTAGTGAAGAAATATTATAGGAAGATGACAGGGTAGCCTGAAAATTGAAGTGTCATTCCTATATGTTCATAATATTTCCTAGATTTGGTTTTAATATTTCCTAGAATTGGTTTTTCTAACTCTGAAGGTACTTTTCTTCCATCAGCTCCATCAAGGAAGAAAATTTTCATTTAAAGTGTGAAATAAGTATAGTTCCATTATTGGAAGATTGCAGGGTAACGTAGAAGTTGAAGGTGGCTCCTACCTGCTTATAAAGTTCCAAGATTCGTTTTTTCTACCTGTAAAGTCACTATCATCTTGATCAGCTTGATTTGATAATAGTCCGGTAAATATAGACATTTAAAATAACAAAAATTTCCGGAGAGCCAAATATTGGTGGAGAGCTGGAGAATATCATCACAAATACAGTTTTAAAAATCTCCATCGATCCTATATGTGCTACAAAAGTTAATCGGGGTCAAATTGATTTTTGATCAAAATATGATGTGGCTGAATTGATTCATCAATAAATGACACAAAGAAAAATTTTTCAGAAAGAATTAAGTTTCTCTGTTATTTGCGACTCATTGTGAATAGCTTCGATCAAGTCTCATTTACCCACGAGGTAAAATAAAAAACAATTTCAATTTCAATTATTTCAAAGAAATTAGAGTTGACATGAGGTTTGGACTTGTTTTGACCTGTTGACTTGAATATGTAGAAATATACAGGGTGTTCCATTTGAAAAAACAAAGTTACTGGCATTTCCAGAAAAACCGGGAGTCCGCCATATTGGATTGTAATGTGATCAAATCCGAAATGGTTGCTTATATAACTGTACCAAATTTCAGAAGAATCCTTTCACGAATGCAGAAGTTACAGGGGTGGCCCGATATCCTGTGTCACCCGGTATAGATCACCCACTGTGACTGGGCAAAAGTTGTTCAATAAATTTCAGGCCATCATTAAATCATGTGTGACACTGAAATCATCCAAGAAATAACTACTGAAAGTTGGTTTGTATTCCTTCAGAGAGTTTCAAGATGTTAGTCTTAGAAGTTTTAGTCCTAGTCCCCTAATTTAGCTTAATTATCTCTTGACAATTTCTATATATGTTTCTCCATGTCATTAGGAAAATAAAATGGGTCGGAAATGGGATATTGTAAAAAAACTGTCTTTGGGCGCAATTTTTCAAATATGGCGGCGCGATCGGCAAACATACGAGGTGGCAAACTAAAAATTCGGAAAAAACACGACAAAGTAAAAAAAAAATAGCAAATTTTCAAAGCTCCCGAAAAACTTCCCAAGTTTTGAGCACCAACTGACTGAAGTAATAGTACTGAATGGAAATAATCTCTTCGATTTCATAAACATCGCTCCTGAACCTCCTTGCAAAAAACACTCAGGTTAATAACATGATGCGATGGTACTAAATTATTATTGAAAACGTAATGCAGAATGAAAGGGTCCTCAAAATAAGTTTATCAAAATCGTGAAACCATTACACTGACCACAGTTTGCAACTGAAAGTGTGAAATGTCTTCGGAAGGAAAAAGATACATTGTTCGTTTGGTCCATGATGCTAACCGGGTTATTCATTATGACATGAACCCCTTATCATCGTTAGTATTGCCTATAGAAAAAAAAAGTGAAATTTGAAAGTTGTGTGATATTGACTGAATTTCGATGAAATGCTATGGAAAGCCCAGTAGATTGCAGATTTCAGGGGATTTTTTTTAATGGGATACCCTGTATATCATTGAAATTTTGGAATGATTTTTCATCTGAATTCAAAAATATACCAAATATGTTACCCCTATACAGGTTAGTCCAGTTGTTACTGTGAATTACCAATCCTATGAAAGTACATTTTCATGGTATGCTATGAAAATGACAACCATATTATGTTTGTTTAGTGACATTTTTTTAATGGAATGACTAAAATGGTTAGTGAGGAAGAAAAAGTTTAAATATTTATACAAAAATAGATAATGAAGATTTATTTAGGAAATTAAAAAACATGATAACTTATAAAAGATGTGCGTCCACCATTATTGTTAATGCATAATTGATAACGCCTCCTTATATTTATAAGTGCTTTTGAAATTGTTTCTTTATTGACATTTCTCCATTCAATGTCGAATCGTGTCTTTAATGTGTTGAATTTATTATTAACAAATAATAATATGAAAGACTAGAAGACATTGGTAATTTATTATTAGAAATGAATCCATAGGGGTCAATTCCGGACTATCAGGTGGCCATTTGAAATACTTCCATAATTTCCTATGTTTTTGAACGGGTAGAACACTATACGAAGTTGCCCCATCTTGCATCCAAATCATACTGGCTAGCTTAACTTCTAAAAATTATGTGAAAGAATATTTTCTTCTTCTGGGATGAGTATTCCTTTTTATGTAACTCCTACTGTTGATATATAATCATGTAAGTATTATAGGGCCAACAATTTTTTTTCAAAAACAGTTTTTCTTCCTGTTTTCTTTATTTTTTCTACCTATCTTTTTCTGTTGTCCTCTTCTCCCACGACCTTCGAATTTTCTTACTGAAAACTCCTAATATTTTAGTTGAATAATCAGGATCTTCATTCAAATTTTGAATCATCTGTTGAAAAAATTCCAGCCTTCTCCTCTTATGAGTTTCTGTTAAAATTCGTACGGGTCAACAGGTATATGGTTTGTAGTTGTTCTTTTTCAAAGTATGTTGGATTTTGGCGAAACTTTCACCTAATTGATCGACTAGATTTTCCAAACTACATTCATAATTTTCTAAAAAATCATACAATGTATCAAAAAAGTCTATTCGTGAATTATATGGATACCTATCTAGCTGTTCTTTCTAGTTTTCTTGAACTACATGTTTTTTTTCTACTGTAACTGAAGGTATGATTCACCTTTTGGTAAAAAAATTTAATATATTTTCTGACGGTGTTGGACGATTCGATACAACATATGCACTTTTTGCTGCACGTTTATTTTTGTTGTTTTGTATATAACAAGTATATATTCGAACTTTCTCTTCCTCACTGTGAACCCTTTCGATTATTTCATTGGAGAAATGTCATTAAACAAATATGATATAGTTGTTATTTTCATAGCCTACTTTTAAAATGTTAACTTCATGGCATAGTTATAACAGTAACAACTAGTCTAAGTGAGTCGACGTTATCATAAAAAAATATATTTTTTTATCCATGAAATCTGCACGTTACCGTATTTCTGATAGCCTCTTATCAAAATTCAGTCACAATCACAAAACTTTTACATTCAACTTTCATTTCTATAGGCAATAATAACGATGATAAAGAGTGGGTAATTCATAGTGAATAACCCTATATTAGGTGCACAAACATGTAGGGTGATTTACATTTAGGCCGTGCATTAGAGGTTTTTCAGTTGGATCAGAAACTTGAAATTTGGTGTGCTGTCATAATCGATCATGTCCGTTCTACCTGAAATGTTTTCAGACCCACAGATGTACAGAGTGTACCAAAAGTTGGTATCAACTTTATTATTTTGAATGGAAACCCACATTTTTGTTCACATGGTATACTTGAAAAAACAAAGGATATCTTGGCAAAATAAATGATTTATTGATTTTTATTGGATGACTCGATAGAGGTCAAAGTTAGGTAAGGTGAAGTGGGGTAAATGTGATAATGATGCAATTATGATAACGGTCTATATACTTAAATCAAATTTATTAATACTGTGTCATCTATCTAACACGTCTGCAGACTTGCAAGCGAACCACCAGAACACTAGACCAAACGAAATTACGTGCCAGTATGTTTGCAAGCGACGTGAATGTTATTACTCATTACATAACCTTAAATTTCACGTTGGCATGTGTCTACTATTTTTGGTAAAACAATTCATTTGTTGAGGTCTCTCTTATTATTTCCCAACTTATTACCGACAGTTCTTTAGCGTGTAACTCAATAATTACGCTGCTGATTTATTTTTGTATATATCATATTTGCCATGCACAAAATGCTTATTGGGGGCAATGTGACACATACATTTGTGGCCGTTGGGATATATGTATTACTTTTATCCCGTTGTTTCAGAAACATTATGGTACGAACGTACATTAAAAAATCAATTGTAGTCGAGTAAAATTTACTCTAGCGATAAATGGTGTAGTTACAGGACAAAAAACCATTGATAAGCAGCCAAGAGCCTCGCAAATAAATAAAAACACAACTCGGTTATTTCAAGTCGTAAAAATATAATCAATTCTGGGTTAGATTGCTTGAATTTAATCTAATTGGATCAGACTAGTAACATCGTCACACCGACGCCGCGACGCGGGCTTTTACAAAAAATACGCAATTGCTCTCTGCGCGCGCCAGCACATCGAGAAAGCATTCTCGCCTCGAACCCGATCCGTGCTGGCAATGAACGTCGCGAAAGATGTGTCTGAAGGAGATAGGTGTTGGAGAAACCAGCAATATTTCCCGAGTTAACCGTCACTTAGACGCCGTTCCATGGACGAGCCTTACTAACAGTGCGTAGAATAGGACTAGGAGTAGGGAGTATTACCGCCATAAACCATCACCTGCGCGTACCCCAGAAATACTACTCCACAATAAACCTTGAACTGTCTAATTTTATCGAACCTGCGGCCGTCCGTAAGCTTTCATTTTGACACCTGCTTTCGTTTCGGCTTGCTTTATTACAGTTTTTACCTTCCATTTTGAGTTCGCATACTACTTCCTACACCCCCTCCCCCAATCCCTTTCCCGCATGAGCTTTGGGGCTTTGTGGTTTGTTACGAATGCTTCTACCCCGCTCGCTTTGGATACCCCCTTTCCGCTTTTTCTGTATATAGTGCTTGGAAGTTGCTTTTTTGTGGTAATAACTTGAAGCTGCCGTCAGCCGCCCTGCCTGTATTTTGTTTTGTTGAAAATAATATACCTGTTCATATTGTTTTGAGAATAAAGTGTTTTATTTACTATCTTGAGTAGAATAGAATCATGTAGTGTGCAGTCAGCACCCAGGTCCGCACCCCAGTCAAGGGCAATTGAAGCCTGCCTTCCTGGCCTCGTTATATTGTCACTACTATTCTGACCCCTGGAGTGTTTTTCTCCACTGAGACTGCCCGGAGCAAAAGTGGCCTTTTCCAATATAAAACCAAAGGTGGCGCCCGAGGCGACTCCGAGATTGATGAGAGTTTGCTAGCAGGGGAAGAAGACCCTAACAATACCTTATGTAACACGTAACAGTTATGTTAAGGGTATCAGGGGGGAGAGAAAACACAATTAAAGACGTCCCAGATATATTCTCATTGTCGAGGAATTGAAGTAAGCCAACGGCCTAAGAACCTTGGAAAAAGAGGAGATTTGGCTTGTCTAGAGTCTTTGAAGTAGTTGGGAAATTTGTAGCAGATAACAAAGCTAAGACATGTTTTGGAGACGGAGTCCCCGGTGAGGAGTGGTTTCTTATATTCAAGAAACGTCATATGAGCCTCAAAATTCTACAGAATGTGGAATATGCACGTAAGAAATTCAATTTTCTTCCGAATGGTGCCAAAAAAAATGAAAGTGCCATTTGAAAAAAAATTGTTTTTGATTTTTTTTTAATGCATTATTTGAAAATCGCCTGCGCCCTATTGTATGGAATGAGACTATCAATAGGACATAATGGAATAGCCTGAACTTCCGGCTAACTGCTCCACTGATTTTGCGAATTCGATGGCCATCGAACAACGTGAAAAAAAAATACGTTTTTATTTGAATTGAGAAAGTTGATACCGACTTTTGTCACACCTTGTTCATCTGTAGGACTAAAAATATTCAGGGTAGAATGAACATGGTTAATCATGACACCAAACCAAAGTTAAAGTTTCTAATCCAACTGCAAGTTGAAAAACATCTAAAGCTCGACCTACGTAAATCGCCCTGTATATGTTGAATCTGAATTGTAAAATCTGAAGTTATCTGTATGTTAGCGTTCTCATCATTTACAATCATCACTTCACCTTCGTCTGCAGGTGTAAATATTATGTTATTTTCAATAGACTTTTCCTTCATTACTTTTGCAATGTCAGAAAATAGATTAGAATTTTATTCAAGGGGCTGAAGATTCGGATGATACCTGAAGCATTCCCATCACAGTTGATGGAGGAAAATAAATCGAAACCTTGGATCATAAGAAGACTAAAAACTGTTCTTGTAATCTTAGTTGCCTTAGAAAATTCCATAGCGAAAACAATTCTTTCATGTCTTACTTCAATAACTACCGTCGTATCTACAAGCAGATTATCAAGTTATCTGAAGATTTGTACCATAGGAATAAATTAGATCAAGCAGTTGATGAACAGAAAGAAATGTGGAAAATAACAAATTATCTGAGGGAAAAAGTTAGAAATCTGAGTCATCCAGAAGTAAATATCGACATAAACTATCTGAACCAATTATAATGTTCTATAACTAACAAATTGACCAAGAACACTTGTACGACACAGATATTTCTCCTTCCAGTCTGAACCGCAAAAGTCATACCTCTTCACAGAGGTGGTGCAACATAAAGGAATGTGGGAACAGATTATCTAAGGAGAAAAGTGAGAAATCTGAGTCATATAGAAGTAAATATCGACATAAATCCTCTAAACCAATATTATTGTTTTATAACCAACAAGTTGACCAAGAAAATTTTTTCGACACAGGTATTTTTCTGTCCAGTCTAAAAACCGCAAGTCATACCTTCTCACAGAGGTGGTGCCACTCATGATCCGAACAACTTCAGGCCTATCTCATCTAACTTTTATCAATACCGTCCAAAATCATTGAGAAACTAGTAAAACATATAATCATGTTTTCTTTGCAAATACATAATAAAATAGTGCCTGAATAATTCGATTCCTTTTCCAAAATAATAAGAGCACTAATGTTGAAATTTTTTAACTTGTTGAAAGAGTCTGTCCGTCTAACAATCTTCTCAGTTTTTACCAAGAAATCGCCAAAACTCAGTTCGAATGTAGATTGATTTTGTATGCGCTTAGCAACCCAGAGTGGCGTGAGCAACCAAAGTTCATATAGACTAGGTGAGATTGGAGCAGGGGTCCGTGACGTCATCTCAATTTCTGAGAGCATGCACTTTATTTACTGTATCGAGATGCCAAATTCAGAACCTTTGAACCTTGAACCATAAATGAAAATTCAAAATATATGAAAATCAACAATTGACTATCATAGTACT
Organism: Gonioctena quinquepunctata; assembly: GCA_018342105.1. Classification (NCBI taxonomy): domain Eukaryota; kingdom Metazoa; phylum Arthropoda; class Insecta; order Coleoptera; family Chrysomelidae; genus Gonioctena; species Gonioctena quinquepunctata. The sequence goes on from JAFIRS010000445.1 coordinate 376,971, forward strand.
AATGACTTATGATTGACCCGGTAGATTTATAAATACCAAGAGTCGGACACAATATCAATCATTCATAAACAAATATGGTAGGCACCGGCTGTACTCATTCACTAGATAAATAGAATCTTTATTCGTTCACCATTTAACATATTCACAAGGAAATATAAGTGGACAAACACGTCAAAAACACAAAATGCAAATACCAAAAATTATGATATATAACACAAATATGGTATTTATTTATTTATTTATTCATCACATAAAATTACATAGTGTCATAGAAAAAACCAAGTAATGAAATACAATTTGGATAGACAATTCGTCTAGTAAGTCAGGGAGAACAGATAAAAGTAATACAAAACAATATACTATTTATAAATAAAATATACATATACACGCAGATGCATACATATCAAAATAATCACAAACATAAAAATTCGTCCAGTGAGTAGCAAACACTTTTCAATCAAGAAGTGTTTTGTCTATTTTTGAATATTCTGACATTTGGTGAATATTTCATTTCAGGATTCAATTTATTGTACAATTTGCAGCCGATAAAATAAAAACTTTTTTGATAAAGTGCAGTGCAGTGAGAATTGGGCTGTAACGTATTGCGGTAACGAGTATTATGATCATGTTTTGGCAAGCACGTTGTAATGTCTTTCCAATTATTATAGAAAGATATTCACACCTCCAAAATATATACGCTATATAGTGTCAGTATTTTTAGTTTTTTGAAGAGTTATCTACAGCTAGTTCTCATATTAATATTCTCAATAATGCGTAATACGTATTTACCTGTAAAATAAAAACTCTGTTTACATCAACACTATTACCCCAACTTAGTATTCCATATCCCATGTGGGAGTGAAATTGGCATAATACAGTGTAATAAGAATGTGTTTGCTGTAATGCTTTTTCAAATATTTGATGCTGTAGCAAGCACTACAAAGTTTCTTACATAATTGGTTGGTATGCTCTGTCCATGATAATTGCCTGTCAAAAGTAACTACTAATAGTTTCACGTTTTCAGAGCAGAGTAATTTATTTTCTCTATCTTCAAATATTGTAGGAGGATCATGTCGTCTATATCGGAAATATGTCAACACTGTTTTTTTGTGGTTCAATAGAAAATAATTATTTTCGGACCTGCATATTATATTATTATTTACTATTTCTGTAGAACAGATCAGTGATTTTTGGCTGTCACCAGATGAAATGATGTTAGTATCATCAGCGTTACATACAATCTCGACATTCGGAATGTTTTCTACAAAATATATGAGGTCATTCGCAAATACGTTGAAAAGCAGAGGGGTCCAAAACTGATCCCTGTGGAACTCCCTGTGTGATGGTATAGGAAGGACTGTTAGGACTGATCCCAATCATATGAATTGCAAGATGTTTTTTTAATGAATCATTTACAAGCGACGAAAAACGGTGATGGTCATACGATTATATACAGAAAACAAGAGTTTTTGAATTTAGATATATTCGTAAGATCTCACATTGATTCGCCATCAGGAAACACTAAAATCAATTCAGTGTACTCTGGGTGGGAAAGAGAAAGCATCATTATGAAAACAGAAGCGCCAAAACGTTATTGAATTATTAAACTCCATATACAAAATTATCATATTCGTCCTGGGCATCTTTCATTACAGCACCGTCGGTGATACCTTCTGGAAAATCAAGCGATTCAATCAGGAGATATTGTCATTTCGTTCCAAAATTTACCTTGAAAAATAGTTACGAACTAATTGATTGAATTAAGGACTTGCAGGCAACTTCAAACTTATTTCCTTCGATGTTCACAATTCATTTTAGGGTATTCTGCCAGAGGAATTTATCATATTTGTGGATTACTCTAGGAACAATGTCAAGCCGATCATTAAACTATATATATTATATTTATTTGCAGTTTATTGAACGCAAAATTATTTGCAATTCAACAATAACTTATATCCTATTATCAGTTTTTTATTAGATATATGGACGATATTGCTATGTGCTTTGTGAAAACTGTAGAACAATTAAAAATGTTCCTCTATTTCATCAATGCAAATCACCCATCAATTACTTTCATAATGGAAATGGAAACAGATAACTCCATGAACAGTTCAGACCTTACCATAAAAAAATCAGTAACTGTTGCGGACCTTCCTGTATTTATTTAAATTACCCTAGAAACCAGAAGTGACAGAAAGAAATCGAGAATTGTCAGAGAACACATAAAAATAACTTCTCTTTTGTAAAACACCTCTGTACCAGTTTCCTATGAAGTAAACGATATAGTAATTACAGTCCACAAGTATATCATTCATTTACATCGAACATTTGTTCCTTCGACCGCATGCAGTGATAAGTGTTTATCAAAAGGAAGCAACGAAACGAGTGTACATCGGCGTCTGTCAGCCACTGTGAATCAGATTGTGCATTTCCAAGAAAGCAGTTCTCAAGAAATCAGCCTAGAGAATCGTCGGTCCAACAGTGTCCACCGAGATTCCTTGTCTCTGTAAGTCCTTTCCAATCATTTGCCACATATCCTATTTCCTTTAACTTCTGATTTGTTTACTTTGATTTGAGTTGAAATGTCTGAAAACAGCGCAGAGTCGGTTGAATCACTCGAACATAGGCGTAGGATTATTATACAAAAATTCGAAAGGTTAGGATTATTTTTTAATGATTTAAAAATTAAGTATGAGGATCAAATTCCTGACGAAGATGCCATAGAATCGTTAAATTCAAGGTTGGAAAAAGTTGACCCTCTATGGTACGAGTTCAATGACCTTCAGATAGGAATAGAGTTGCAAACACCGGATAGGGCCGCGGAAAATGAAGAAGAAAGGGCAAAATTTGAGGATTTATATTTCGACATTGTTAGTCCCATAAAAAATATGTTAAAAAAGCACTTGCATCAGTTTAACCCTGCGTCAGAGGCGGGCTCACATGCACCTGCACAAAATAATGTCAAATCCCGTGTCTCTTTTCAACCTTCAGTGGAATTGGAGCCCATAAAAGTTCCTAAATTTCACGGTGACTACAACTCGTGGTTAGGTTATAAAGAACTTTTCAAAACATTAGTTGACGAAAATCCCTCTATGCAAACAGTTCAGAAATATTTTTATTTACGTAATAGTTTGGGGACTGAACCTTTGAAAGTTATAGAATCTCTGCAAGTTTCAGAAAATAATTATCAACAAGCTTGGCAGCTCCTCACAGAAAGGTATGAGAATAAAAAGTTGATTATTCATAATCACATTAAAGCAATTTTTGAGCATCCTGTGCTAACCAAAGAGTCCTTTATAGAGTTACGTAATCTGTATGATCAAATAACTAAACATTTACGTGCTCTGCAATCTCTTGGTGAAAAGACAGATAGCTGGGACAGGCTCATTCTATATATAATTTCCAACAAATTCGACTGCGTAACAAAACGCGAATGGGAATCGTATAGGTATAAAGGGAATTTACCCACGATGACAGATTTGAACGTGTTCTTGAAACAAAAATGTGATGTTTTGGAGAAAATAGAAGTGACCACGGGCAAGCCTAAAAATCCAATGAAGGTGACCCAAAAAAGTCAAAGTTATGCGAGCACAGATGTAAGGTGCTATTATTGCGAAAGTGATCACACTATTTTTGTTTGCCAATCTTTTCTGAAATTGTCTACCTCAGAGAGGTATAATGCAGCAAAAAATCTAAAACTGTGCATAGTTTGTTTGAGGAACACACATCCCACGTGGAAATGTAAATCTCAACGTTGTTTCAAATGTAAAAAATCCCACAATGTTTTGCTTCATAAAGAGATAGCGGAGAAACAGGCGGCAACACCGTATAATAAACAGTCGACAGCGTCACCCGCTGACCCCGCAAGCTGTACCCCGCAACAGCAGGTGTCTCAACCGTCGAATCGTTCAGCCAACGAAGGCAGCGCGGCGGAAATCTCCAGAAATTCGTCAACGAATCATAGCACCCTCGTATCAGCTATTCAAAACGTTCAAACGCACGGAAACGCGACTAGCGGTGTCGTAGGGCACGAAGTGAACGAACATAACAGTGTCTCTAGCGGCGAATATTCACAGACTTTTGTCCACCGCGCTAATCAAAATAAAGCTAGAAATGCAATAATTACTTGCAGGGCATTAATTGACAATGGAAGTCAGAGTAACTTTGTAACAACACAAGTCTGCAAAGGTCTCGAATTTAGAACCAGAAAAAATAAATCATGTCGGACAAAGGAGTAGGCAATTCATTTGTCAAAAAGTAGTAATAAGGTGAATGTTACAATTGGTTCTTGTACGTCCGAATTTAGCCTAAATGTGGATAGTTCAGTGTTGCCACAAATCACTGAAAAATTACCACTGATTTCCTTCAAACAAAATATTTTAAAATACCACCTGAATGTAATTTAGCTGATCAAGATTTAATAAAAGAGAGGAAATACATTGCTTATAGGTGCATCCGTTTTTTGGGCCATTTTACGATGCGAGCAGATGACTTTGGGTCCAAACTGTCCAATCCTTCAAAATACGGAATTAGGCTGGATAGTAGGCGGAAATTGTCGATTAACCACCCAAGATATTTATAAGAAAAAATCGATTTCTCATGTTAGCACCACATTTACGCATTTAAACATTAATAATGATTTACTTGATGAAAAATTAGTTAAATTTTGGCAAATTGAAGAAGTTGACAACAAGAAACAGATTTGGTCCGAAAGCGAAAAATATTGCGAGAAACATTTTCAAGAAACAACCGAACGCGATAAAAAAACGGGAAGATTCATCGTAAAAATACCATTTAAAAATTCATTGAAGGATTTAGGTCATTCAAGAGATACGGCTTTGAGTAGGTTTCGATCTCTAGAGAGAAAACTTGCAAAAAATTGTGACTTAAGGTCAGACTACAATAAATTTATGAACGAGTACCTAAGTTTAGGTCATATGCGAGAAGTCTGCGAAGAAAGGCAATCAAGTTCGGATGGTTTTTTTATGCCTCATCACGCAGTCTTGAAGTCTAGCAGCCTTACTACGAAATGTCGCATAGTTTTTAATGCCAGTGAATCTACTGACTCAGGTTTGTCCTTAAACGACGTGCAATTTACCGGACCTACTTTACAGCGTGACTTATTTTCAATCCTTATTAATTTTCGTCAATTTAAATATGTCATGACAGCTGATGTGTCTAAAATGTATAGACAGATTTTATTACACAAGGATCATAAAAAATATCATAAATTATTTTGGCGTTTTAATCAAAACGACCCCTTAAGAGTGTTCGAAATGCAAACTGTTACTTTCGGATTATCTTGTAGTCCTTATTTGGCGGTAAGATGCTTGATGCAGTTGGCGTATGATATCGAAAAAACTAACCCTAAAGTGAGTCGAATAATTCAAAATAATTTTTACATGGACGATCTCCTAGTGGGTTTAGATTCTGCGCAAGACATTCTAAAATGTCAAAGAGAATTAACACAAATATTGTCTATGGCAGGATTCCAGTTGAGAAAGTGGTTATGTAATGCTCCGGAATTACTGAAAAACTTCAAGTTTGATGATAAATTGGAGGCGGGAGTTTTGCAGATCGGCCAAAACGAACAGAATAAAACTTTGGGAGTATTCTGGGATTCAAATAAGGATTTAATTTGTTATTCAATCGGAGAGTTTACCATTTCCGAAAAACTTACGAAACGAAATATTCTCTCGACAGTTTGTCAGATTTTTGATCCTTTAGGCTTGTTAGGCCCGATTCTCATAATTTCTAAACTAATTATACAAGATCTCTGGAAATCTAAAATAGAGTGGGATGATCCGGTGTCGGAATCTATCAAAGAAAAATGGGTAGAACTCTTAAGTGAATTCAAAACCATAAATGACATTAAAATGCCAAGACATGCTTTAATTTCCGAATATATTACTGTTGAGTTACACGGTTACTGTGATAGTAGTGAGAAAGCTTATGGGGCGTGCCTTTATCTTAGGTCAATCCACGCGAACGGAAAAATAAACGTTAGTTTGCTATGTGCAAAAAGTCGTGTTGCACCAGTCAAAAAAATAAGTTTACCTCGCTGCGAGTTGATGGGAGCGGTGTTGTTAGCTAATTTGGCAAATAAGACCTGTCGGTGTTTGAATCTCGGATTTGATAGGCGGTACTTTTGGACAGACTCTACAATAACGCTAGCATGGATTCGAGGAGATATCTCGCGTTGGAAAACGTTTGTCGCTAATCGCGCAAGCGAAATACAAAGTTTGACTGATGTTTTGGAGTGGGAACACGTAAATTCACCTGACAACCCAGCTGATCTAATAAGTCGTGGAGTTTTACCCGCAGCTTTAAAAGAAAGTGATTTATGGTGGCACGGCCCTAATTATCTTTTGCAAGACTCCAAGCTTTGGTCTATAGAAAAATTTAAAATTGACTTCGACATTCCAGAACAAAGGACATGTGTGAATTTAATTACAAATGTTGATTTTTCTATTGCTAATGATTTGTTACTACGTTTTTCGTCATTAATAAAAATTCAAAGAGTTTTAGCCTTCTGTTTTCGGTTTATTAATAACTCTCTAGCTAGAATACGGAATAAAATAAACTTTTCGGGTTCTGAATCCAAGAGAACTCGAGGATACAATGCATTTTTGATAAAGGGTGTTCAAAAGCAATGTTTCGCAACAGATTACCGATATCTGCAAAAGGGTAAATTACTAGATAAGAAAAGCCCTATTTTGAATTTAAACCCATTCCTTCACGAAGGTCTTATTAGAGTGGGTGGAAGAATTAAACATTCTCAATTAGTTTTCGATAAAATCCACCCGATAATATTACCGAAAGATCACACCTTGACTAAACTCATTTTGAAACATGAACATGAACAATTGATGCACGGCGGATCTCAACTTTTACTTTATTCTATCAGGGAAAAATATTGGCCTATTTCTGGTAGAAATTTGTGTAAAAATGTTGTAAAAAATTGCATAACCTGTATAAAGGCTAAACCTATAAATTCTACTTACCTGATGGGGGATCTGCCAAGTGTTAGATTACAAAGTTGTAGTGCTTTTCTTAATGTCGGTGTCGATTATGGAGGTCCTTTTCTACTGAAGGACAGAAAAACAAGAAATCCAAAAATTATGAAAGCATATATCTGCCTTTTTGTATGCTTGAGTACCAAAGCCGTACACTTGGAACTTGTGTCAGAGCTCACCTCTGAGGCTTTTCAGTAACGTTGCGGACCTTCCTGTATTTATTTAAATTACCCTAGAAACCAGAAGTGACAGAAAGAAATCGAGAATTGTCAGAGAACACATAAAAATAACTTCTCTTTTGTAAAACACCTCTGTACCAGTTTCCTATGAAGTAAACGATATAGTAATTACAGTCCACAAGTATATCATTCATTTACATCGAACATTTGGTCCTTCGAGCCGGATCCAGTGATAAGTGTTTATCAAAAGGAAGCAACGAAACGAGTGTACATCGGCGTCTGTCAGCCACTGTGAATCAGATTGTGCATTTCCAAGAAAGCAGCCTAGAGAATCGTCGGTCCAACAGTGTCCACCGAGATTCCTTGTCTCTGTAAGTCCTTTCCAATCATTTGCCACATATCCTATTTCCTTTAACTTCTGATTTGTTTACTTTGATTTGAGTTGAAATGTCTGAAAACAGCGCAGAGTCGGTTGAATCACTCGAACATAGGCGTAGGATTATTATACAAAAATTCGAAAGGTTAGGATTATTTTTTAATGATTTAAAAATTAAGTATGAGGATCAAATTCCTGACGAAGATGCCATAGAATCGTTAAATTCAAGGTTGGAAAAAGTTGACCCTCTATGGTACGAGTTCAATGACCTTCAGATAGGAATAGAGTTGCAAACACCGGATAGGGCCGCGGAAAATGAAGAAGAAAGGGCAAAATTTGAGGATTTATATTTCGACATTGTTAGTCCCATAAAAAATATGTTAAAAAAGCACTTGCATCAGTTTAACCCTGCGTCAGAGGCGGGCTCACATGCACCTGCAAAAATAATGTCAAATCCCGTGTCTCTTTTCAACCTTCAGTGGAATTGGAGCCCATAAAAGTTCCTAAATTTCACGGTGACTACAACTCGTGGTTAGGTTATAAAGAACTTTTCAAAACATTAGTTGACGAAAATCCCTCTATGCAAACAGTTCAGAAATATTTTTATTTACGTAATAGTTTGGGGACTGAACCTTTGAAAGTTATAGAATCTCTGCAAGTTTCAGAAAATAATTATCAACAAGCTTGGCAGCTCCTCACAGAAAGGTATGAGAATAAAAAGTTGATTATTCATAATCACATTAAAGCAATTTTTGAGCATCCTGTGCTAACCAAAGAGTCCTTTATAGAGTTACGTAATCTGTATGATCAAATAACTAAACATTTACGTGCTCTGCAATCTCTTGGTGAAAAGACAGATAGCTGGGACAGGCTCATTCTATATATAATTTCCAACAAATTCGACTGCGTAACAAAACGCGAATGGGAATCGTATAGGTATAAAGGGAATTTACCCACGATGACAGATTTGAACGTGTTCTTGAAACAAAAATGTGATGTTTTGGAGAAAATAGAAGTGACCACGGGCAAGCCTAAAAATCCAATGAAGGTGACCCAAAAAAGTCAAAGTTATGCGAGCACAGATGTAAGGTGCTATTATTGCGAAAGTGATCACACTATTTTTGTTTGCCAATCTTTTCTGAAATTGTCTACCTCAGAGAGGTATAATGCAGCAAAAAATCTAAAACTGTGCATAGTTTGTTTGAGGAACACACATCCCACGTGGAAATGTAAATCTCAACGTTGTTTCAAATGTAAAAAATCCCACAATGTTTTGCTTCATAAAGAGATAGCGGAGAAACAGGCGGCAACACCGTATAATAAACAGTCGACAGCGTCACCCGCTGACCCCGCAAGCTGTACCCCGCAACAGCAGGTGTCTCAACCGTCGAATCGTTCAGCCAACGAAGGCAGCGCGGCGGAAATCTCCAGAAATTCGTCAACGAATCATAGCACCCTCGTATCAGCTATTCAAAACGTTCAAACGCACGGAAACGCGACTAGCGGTGTCGTAGGGCACGAAGTGAACGAACATAACATTGTCTCTAGCGGCGAATATTCACAGACTTTATTGTCCACCGCGCTAATCAAAATAAAAGCTAGAAATGCAATAATTACTTGCAGGGCATTAATTGACAATGGAAGTCAGAGTAACTTTGTAACAACACAAGTCTGCAAAAGGTTGAATTTAGAACCAGAAAAAATAAATCATGTGGTCAAAGGAGTAGGCAATTCATTGTCAAATATTAGTAATAAGGTGAATGTTACAATTGGTTCTTGTACGTCCGAATTTAGCCTAAATTTGGATTGTTTAGTGTTGCCACAAATCACTGAAAAATTACCACTGATTTCCTTCAAACAAAATATTTTTAAAATACCACCTGAATGTAATTTAGCTGATCCAAGATTTAATAAAAGAGAGGAAATACATTGCTTATTAGGTGCATCCGTTTTTTGGGCCATTTTACGATGCGAGCAGATGACTTTGGGTCCAAACTGTCCAATCCTTCAAAATACGGAATTAGGCTGGATAGTAGGCGGAAATTGTCGATTAACCACCCAAGATATTTATAAGAAAAAATCGATTTCTCATGTTAGCACCACATTTACGCATTTAAACATTAATAATGATTCACTTGATGAAAAATTAGTTAAATTTTGGCAAATTGAAGAAGTTGACAACAAGAAACAGATTTGGTCCGAAAGCGAAAAATATTGCGAGAAACATTTTCAAGAAACAACCGAACGCGATAAAAAAACGGGAAGATTCATCGTAAAAATACCATTTAAAAATTCATTGAAGGATTTAGGTCATTCAAGAGATACGGCTTTGAGTAGGTTTCGATCTCTAGAGAGAAAACTTGCAAAAAATTGTGACTTAAGGTCAGACTACAATAAATTTATGAACGAGTACCTAAGTTTAGGTCATATGCGAGAAGTCTGCGAAGAAAGGCAATCAAGTTCGGATGGTTTTTTTATGCCTCATCACGCAGTCTTGAAGTCTAGCAGCCTTACTACGAAATGTCGCATAGTTTTTAATGCCAGTGAATCTACTGACTCAGGTTTGTCCTTAAACGACGTGCAATTTACCGGACCTACTTTACAGCGTGACTTATTTTCAATCCTTATTAATTTTCGTCAATTTAAATATGTCATGACAGCTGATGTGTCTAAAATGTATAGACAGATTTTATTACACAAGGATCATAAAAAATATCATAAATTATTTTGGCGTTTTAATCATAACGACCTCTTAAGAGTGTTCGAAATGCAAACTGTTACTTTCGGATTATCTTGTAGTCCTTATTTGGCGGTAAGATGCTTGATGCAGTTGGCGTATGATATCGAAAAAACTAACCCTAAAGTGAGTCGAATAATTCAAAATAATTTTTACATGGACGATCTCCTAGTGGGTTTAGATTCTGCGCAAGACATTCTAAAATGTCAAAGAGAATTAACACAAATATTGTCTATGGCAGGATTCCAGTTGAGAAAGTGGTTATGTAATGCTCGGAATTACTGAAAAACTTCAAGTTTGATGATAAATTGGAGGCGGAGTTTTGCAGATCGGCCAAAACGAACAGAATAAAACTTTGGGAGTATTCTGGGATTCAAATAAGGATTTAATTTGTTATTCAATCGGAGAGTTTACCATTTCCGAAAAACTTACGAAACGAAATATTCTCTCGACAGTTTGTCAGATTTTTGATCCTTTAGGCTTGTTAGGCCCGATTCTCATAATTTCTAAACTAATTATACAAGATCTCTGGAAATCTAAAATAGAGTGGGATGATTCGGTGTCGGAATCTATCAAAGAAAAATGGGTAGAACTCTTAAGTGAATTCAAAACCATAAATGACATTAAAATACCAAGACATGCTTTAATTTCCGAATATATTACTGTTGAGTTACACGGTTACTGTGATAGTAGTGAGAAAGCTTATGGGGCGTGCCTTTATCTTAGGTCAATCCACGCGAACGGAAAAATAAACGTTAGTTTGCTATGTGCAAAAAGTCGTGTTGCACCAGTCAAAAAAATAAGTTTACCTCGCTGCGAGTTGATGGGAGCGGTGTTGTTAGCTAATTTGGCAAATAAGACCTGTCGGTGTTTGAATCTCGGATTTGATAGGCGGTACTTTTGGACAGACTCTACAATAACGCTAGCATGGATTCGAGGAGATATCTCGCGTTGGAAAACGTTTGTCGCTAATCGCGCAAGCGAAATACAAAGTTTGACTGATGTTTTGGAGTGGGAACACGTAAATTCACCTGATAACCCAGCTGATCTAATAAGTCGTGGAGTTTTACCCGCAGCTTTAAAAGAAAGTGATTTATGGTGGCACGGCCCTAATTATCTTTTGCAAGACTCCAAGCTTTGGTCTATAGAAAAATTTAAAATTGACTTCGACATTCCAGAACAAAGGACATGTGTGAATTTAATTACAAATGTTGATTTTTCTATTGCTAATGATTTGTTACTACGTTTTTCGTCATTAATAAAAATTCAAAGAGTTTTAGCCTTCTGTTTTCGGTTTATTAATAACTCTCTAGCTAGAATACGGAATAAAAATAAACTTTTCGGAGTTCTGAATCCAAGAGAACTCGAGGATACAATGCATTTTTTGATAAAGGGTGTTCAAAAGCAATGTTTCGCAACAGATTACCGATATCTGCAAAAGGGTAAATTACTAGATAAGAAAAGCCCTATTTTGAATTTAAACCCATTCCTTCACGAAGGTCTTATTAGAGTGGGTGGAAGAATTAAACATTCTCAATTAGTTTTCGATAAAATCCACCCGATAATATTACCGAAAGATCACACCTTGACTAAACTCATTTTGAAACATGAACATGAACAATTGATGCACGGCGGATCTCAACTTTTACTTTATTCTATCAGGGAAAAATATTGGCCTATTTCTGGTAGAAATTTGTGTAAAAATGTTGTAAAAAATTGCATAACCTGTATAAAGGCTAAACCTATAAATTCTACTTACCTGATGGGGGATCTGCCAAGTGTTAGATTACAAAGTTGTAGTGCTTTTCTTAATGTCGGTGTCGATTATGGAGGTCCTTTTCTACTGAAGGACAGAAAAACAAGAAATCCAAAAATTATGAAAGCATATATCTGCCTTTTTGTATGCTTGAGTACCAAAGCCGTACACTTGGAACTTGTGTCTGAGCTCACCTCTGAGGCTTTTATAGCAACACTTAGACGTTTCATTGCAAGACGTGGTAAACCCACAAACATTTATTCGGACAACGGTTCAAATTTCGTTGGCGCGTGTAATGAAATTGCAGAGTTATATGAAATGATCAAATTAAGCACGAATCATATAGCAGATCAATTATCAAAAGATCGAATCGTTTGGCACTTTATCCCTCCTCGCGCTCCGAACCATGGTGGAATCTGGGAAGCGGGCATAAAGAGCACTAAATACCATTTAAAAAGAATATGTGGAAATAATTCCTACACGTATGAAGATTTCAGCACAATTTTGGCTCAAATTGAAAGTATTCTAAACAGTCGTCCCTTATGTCCTTTATCCTCTGATCCTGAAGACCTTATTCCCTTGACACCAGGACATTTCATTATTGGTAGAAGTCTAATGGCCGCCCCTGATGTTAACTTACTCGAAGTTCCTGAAAACCGTTTGAGTCGTTTCCAACGAATACAATCTGTTATACAACATTTTTGGATACGCTGGCAGAAGGAGTATCTATCTGAGTTGCAAACAAGAACCAAATGGAAAGAACAACAAGTGGATAAAGCCAAAATTGGAGCCTTGGTGTTGGTGAAAAACGAAAATGCAGCTGTATTGAATTGGCAGTTGGGTCGCATTACAGCAATTTATCCCGGAAGAGACAACATTACCAGGGTTGTTGAGGTGAAAGTGCGCGAAGGTTTATTTAAAAGGCCTTTGAATAAAATATGTGTGCTACCTATCGAATAAACTTGCGAATGAGCGTAGTAGAAAGACATATGAGTATTTTTACTGCATTATTGCAAAAAATGTATCGAAATTTAAAAGACGCTCTAGTCTTCTGGAAAATGGAATATGTTTAAAGTTTTGAATATTGTTATTATATTAGTTTCAAGTTCATTGGGGTATACTGGCTTAAATATTTGTATTGTTAACCTTGATGTTTTTATTGTTGTAAGACTTGAGTCTTTCAAGGTGGCCGGTATGTTGCGGACCTTCCTGTATTTATTTAAATTACCCTAGAAACCAGAAGTGACAGAAAGAAATCGAGAATTGTCAGAGAACACATAAAAATAACTTCTCTTTTGTAAAACACCTCTGTACCAGTTTCCTATGAAGTAAACGATATAGTAATTACAGTCCACAAGTATATCATTCATTTACATCGAACAGTAACGAACATATTTTTTTAATTTTTCATGAATCTTACAAACATCACGAAAGTAAAAAAGTCTTGAATATATCTTGTAGAAAAGTAGAAATGCCGCAGTTGTTGACCAACCGGAATATTGGATTTATAAATAACATGTTGAAAGACGATTTATTCAACCTTATAAAGTTCAAAACTTAGGAAATCGATAAAATACTCGCTGATAAAATACATTAAGCTTTACGATTACTTCCCTATCATCTATATCCAAAAGAGATAGGCTGGGTTTTTATTTATAGGGTCATTAATTTTGAATTCATGGAAAGTTTGTGTGATGAATTTCCAATTCATTTTTGAATTAACAATAGAAAACCAATTGTCAACATGTAAAAAAAAAATCACAAAATAATATAAAAAAAATATTTTAAAAACAAAGCTAAAGCATTTAACCATGAAAAAAAATTACAATTAACTTTTGGAGATGAAAAAATAACAAAAAATTTAAAATTCAAATTCCAAAAAAAGGCGTAATCATTGGCATAACTAAGCAGATGTTCTCGAAAAAGTAAGACGAAGGTTAAAACAATAATAATTTCTCAATCAAATTGATAAATCAAGTGATATAACGAAGAACTTATAGAATCAACATAAGAACTACTAATTACATCACCACCCATATGCCTCTCATAAACATAACAATATCACACAAAAAATCAATTACCAAATTTGCCATAAATCCAACAACACCTAAAAACTTGTTCACACCACTAAAAAACCAAACCTCAATTATGAAAGAATCCAACACAGCATTCCATGTAAGGATTGTAGAAAATGTGTATATTGGTAAGACCTCACAACTCCTAGAGAACAGACTCAAAGGGAACATAATAACCATATAATAAACTATGACCACAACCCCAACTTCACGCAAATTTTCAACCGTATATATATATATATATATATATATATATATATATATATATATATATATATATATATATATATATAAATATATATATATATATATATATATATTTATATATATATTGCTTTTTTTTTCTTTCTTGGGTATAAGGTTCATTATAATAGCAGAGGTTGTTATTTCATTTTCTTTATTAATTAAAACCAAACGTTTCAGCTAGGGTTTTAGCCTTTCTCAATGGGTCAGACTAAAGTATGAGCAAAAACAGTTTGTGAACGGGAAACATGAAAAGTATAAATCTAGTTCATCCTATGTCTCAAGAAAGATCAGTCATCATAGGGTTGGCAGACAGAGCAATTAAACTGTCTGACAATAAATACAGAAACAGCACTATCGAAAAAGCTAAAAATATACTCAAAGAAAACAGCTACCCCAAAAAACTTATAAACTCTATTTTGGCAAACAGATTCTCTAAATTTCAAGAATAAAATGAAGCACAACTAAGTAACAAAAAAGAAAACAATGAATACCTGACACTACCTTATATCTCAGGACTATCAGAAAACTTCGTTTTTTAAAAACATGGAATTGCCATAAAGCATATAATTTGTTGCAAAACAACCATAGTCAGCTGAAAACAAAAACACCTAAAAATAAAAAACATAGTATATGAGGTTCTTGTGCAAATGTAATCAGGTATATATCGGTCAAACTAGCCAGTATTTCGAGAATAGATTGAATGGACACAAATACGACAAGAAAGAACCAAACTTCGCTTAGTAAACACGAGCAACAACTAAGCCACAAATTTGATTTTCCAGAAACTAAAATAATTAAAACTGAGCATAACCAACCCAAAAGATAAATATATGAAATGATCCGTATTAACAATCCCCAAATACTGTCAATTCTAAAACAGAGAGTTGGCTGAGAGTTTGTGAATAACCACGCCCATGTTACGCATCAGTCGAACGAAGAACTGTCCAGAGAGGAGGCAGCTAATGTGAAACTATTATCGAGTAAACAACTAGGTACAGTTTGCGTAAAATAAGTGTACAATGTTTTGAGTTGACGCGGCTGATGCTTGATTGAAATCAATTTTTAAGTTAAATTTTATATATATGACAAAATTAACCAATAATATGTTTTTGTGAATATTCCGGACACACGCCTTCTTATACTGAACTGTTATATCAAAAAACTAATGAGAGTAACAATATGTTCAAGAATATAGAATAAACATAAGCGTGATACGTTTATATGACTTCTGAAACATATCACTCTGACTCCGAAGTAGTTTCATCAGTCTCACATTAACTGTCACTTTTAGTTCCTACAGTCATTATCAAATCAATATGTGACCCTTTTCCATATAATCTTGTTGAAATTGGTTTTCTATTGTTAATTCGAAAATGAATTGGAAATTCATCACACAAACTTTCCACGAATTCAAAATTAATGACCCTATAAATAAAAGCCCACCCTATCTCTTTTGGATTTAGATGATAGGAAAGTAATGGTAAAGCTGAATATATTTTATCAGCGAGTATTTTATCGATCTCGTTTTGAGATTTATAAGGTTGTATAAATCTGCTTTCAACATATTACTTATGAATTAATATTCCGGTTAGAAAAAATGCTGCATTTCGCTTTTCTACAAGATATTTCAAACTTTTTATTTCCGGTGTTTGTAAGTTAAAAAAAAAATGGAAAGGTCTCAAATGTTTATAGATTATTCTGTTTCCATTTCTATTATGAATGCGATTGAAGGGTGAATGGCAATAATGAAGTGGAAGAACATTTTCAATTGTCCTACAGTTTCCACATTGCACAAAATGAGGAGGTCCTGATTGAAGGATTATTGTGATTATTTCCTTCCAAGTGGTCCATAAATATTCCGGGTAGTGGAGGATTTGAAATATTACCTATTACTAGTCATTTCTGATGAAGGGCTAATAATCGGATATAAATTATTGTTGAATTGCAGATAATACGGTGTTGAAGAAACTGAAAATCAATGTATTATTCCTAATTTAATGATCGGATTGACACTGTTCCAAGAGTAATCTACGAATATGATTGAATCCTCTTGTGGAATACTCAAAAATAAATTTTGAACATCGAAGGATATAAATTTGAAGTTGCCTGCAAGTTGTGTATTCTTAATTCAATCAATTAGTTCGAACTATTTTTCCAGATAAATTTCGTAACGACATGACACTATCTCCTGATCGAGTCGGTTAGTTTTCCAGAAAGTTCCACTGACGGTGCTGTATTGAAAGATGCCCAGGACGAATATGATAATTTTGTTAATGAAGCTTGATAATTTATTACCGTTTTGACGATTGTGTTTTCATAATGGTGCTTTTTCTTTCCCATCCAGAGTACACTGAAATGATTTCAGTGTTTCTTGATGGCGAGTCATTGTGAGATCCTTGTTGAGTCTAACAAATATATCTGAAATCAAAAAATATTGTTCTCTGTATATATTCGTATGGCAATCACCGTTTTTCGTTCGCCTGTAAATTGTGCCATTTGAAAAACATCTTGCAATTGATGTTGATTGAGATCAGATGTTTCTCAATCTCACATGAAACACAAAAAAGGAAACATATACAGGGTGTGTAACATAATACTTGCCGGGTTCGTTTCGGAGATACAGGGTGTTGAAATTGAATTTTTTTGTTCGCTTTTTTAAAATAACTTTTGCAAAAAATAAGTTATTTGCACGAAATTTGGTACCCGGGGTTTTTTTGACGTGGGAAAATCATAATTTGTATAATTTTCATCATTTTCATAACATCTAAAGGGCGCTGCGTACGCTGTCATTATTTATTTCAAATTGCCCTAACATTTTTGACAGTCAACTTTTGGTACTTTTCATGGAAAAACCTTATTCCCACACCTTTTCCAAGTAAAAAAGGTACACTTCCCCAACAACGCTGGAGATGATCGTTTTCGAGATATTTACAATATTCTATATTGATGCATGTTACTTGGCTCCTAGGGCGCTAAGTGAAGTTGCTGAGAACATTACAAAAACTAAGTATGTGGTAGGTCTCGTCAAAATAAACCACTTTGTTCCTATGAAATGTTTATCGAAAAATGATATTATTTTCGAGATACAGATTGTTGAAATTTTTCAAAACATGGTTGGTTTTTGTCATTATTTGCAACTGCAGTTATTTTCATCAAACATACAGGCCGTTTCTTTCAATTTTCTCCTCTCTTGATGAAGAACCACATCAAGAGAGGAAAAATTAAATTTAAATTAAAGTGCTTAATCAATCAAATTAAAAAAAATTGTCAGGTTTAATTATTCAATTAGAAAGTGCTACATTTCGGAGTTTATAAAAAAACAATTCGGAGAAGTACTATGTTATTTATTAGGCAAATAAACATATGAGAATTGAACGAAACAACTATTACAACAACTGATCAAAGTGACGACCCCCAACAGTAATACAAGCTTCTGCTCTCCTCATCAAAGAATTCCGCACCCGTTGAAAAATGCCGGGAGTGTTTCTTATCGTTTCGCAGCAAGCTATGATGTAATCCCTCAACATTTCCTTGTTTTCAATGGGGCTAGCATGAACTAGTGATTTAAGGTGTCGCCAAAAGCAAAAATCGAAGGGATTGAGGTCCGGTGACCTTGGGGGCCAATGCTGAGTGACTCTTCTTCCTACCCATCGTTGGGGATATGCTACGTCTAAGAAATTTCTTGCTATCAGACTAAATTGAGCTGGAACTCCATCGTGCATAAACCAAGAGTGATTGGCAACATCTTCCATGAGCTGGGGAAGCTCGTTTTCCAAAAAATTTTGGTAAGCATCTCCATTCAAACGTAAGGGGAGAAAATAGGGCCAAATCAAATAATCCCCAATTATGCCTGCCCATACATTGAAAGAGAATCTGTCTTAGAAATGAGTTTGCGTTATCGCATGTGGGTTATCTTCCGCCCAGATGTGGTTATTATGGGAGTTCATGATACTAGTTCTTGAAAAATTAGCCTCATGTAATGTTCGACTTTTCTTTGAAGCCATTGAGCAAATTCGATACGTGGTTGAAAATCAATCAAAATCAAATCAGCGTAAGTGCCTGGACACGCTGAATATGATAAGGATATGATTGCTGTTCCTTTGAAATTCTGTAAACGGTCATGTGACTCACATTTAAAGTTTGACTAATTTTTCTTGTACTTGTCTCTGGATGTTCACTAATTTTTTCGAGAACCGCCTCCTCCAATTCCACAGTTCTTGCAGTCCGTGTCCGTTCTACTGCAGAATTTCTTTCAAAGCTTCCAGATTCGGAAAGTTGCCAGAAAAGATTCGCACAAGGAGTGACGCGTTGGGGATACCTTTCCTGATAGATGCGTCTGGCCTCGGTTGAATTTCCGTCAGCCAAGCCGTATGCAAAAACCATATCAGCCTTCTCAGCATTCGTAAAGTCGGGCATGGTACCAAAAAATCACTTTATAAACTCCGAACTGTGAATTTGTCAATGAATAGTTAAAAATGTGACAGCGAATTTCTATTTTTATGAAGGAACGTTCATAGCCTACTCGATTCAATTAACTTAATTTGCAAGCGGAAAGTGACAGAAATTATTGAAATCAAATTTGGCTATACTGATTAAGCAGTTTGATAATGCTCGGTTTAGAAGAAGTCTGTCCGGGTATACTGCGTATAAAGTTTGATGAAAATAACTGAAATTGCAAAAAACTTATGACAAAAACAACCATGTTTTGATAAATTTCAACAATCTGTATCTCGAAAAAAGTAGTTTATACTGAGTTTTTGTAATGTTCTCAGCAACTTCACCTAGCGCCCTAGGAGCTAAGTAACATGCATCGATATAGAAAATTGTAAATATCTCGAAAACGATCATTTTCAGCGTTGTTGAGGAAGAGTACCTTTTTTACTGAGAAAAGGTGTGGGAATAAGGTTCTTTTTTCATAAAAAGTACCAAAAGTTTACTGTCAAAAATGTTAGGGCAATTTGAAATAAATAATGACAGCGTACGTAGCGCCCTCTACATGTTACATGAAAATTAATACGAAATTAGGATTTCCCACGTCAAAGAAACCCCGGGTACCCAATTCCGTGCAAATAACTTATTCTTTGCAGAAGTTATTTTTAAAAAAGCGAACAAAAAAAATACAATTTCAACACCCTGTATCTCCGAAACAAGGCATTTCCGGACACAATATACTTTTTTCTTAATTATCTCAGGAATATTTCAACGTTCTTATGTTACACCCTGTAAAAATACACTTTATTGTCCAAATGAACATTTGTCGACAAAGTCAATATTGAAGACGCGAGCGGATGAAGGTGTTATGTTACAACATTTTTGAGTAAAGTACGGTCAAAGTTTTTTTCATGTAATTTTTTTTTCATTCAGGACTAGCTGAGCAACGTTGTTTCCGAGTGGTTATCAAAGATTTCACAATTCAACTCACTAACGATACATTAATGGGAAAGATGGGTACATACAAGAAAACCTTGATTCATGCGAACAAAAACAATTTTTAGGGTTTGATCATAACACCTCATCCACTGCGTCTCAAAATATTGTGAGGTGTTACAAGTTCCAATGTTAATGTATTCAAAATATAAATTTCTTGCCTCAATGTGAGGAATGCTCACATACAGATAAGAGCAATCATTCCAATCGTAAGAATTAATTTTTTTAAAGATTTTCAAATTATGAAATAACAAATGAACGTCATTGTTATTTTAACAAGCTTTCATTTAGTTTCACCTGTCCCTGTGTCTGTCTGTCTGTAATAAAATCTTGCAAGTTCAATCAATCATCCCATTGATTTGAAATTTGGCAGGTGTACATAATTCCGGTGACAATACATCATTAAGAGAAAAAAACAAAATGGTGGATCCAATATTGCGGACAATTTTTGTGATTATAGTGGTTTTCTGTTCGGATAATATGACTTTCTTGTCAAAATTAAAGAATTCAACATGGCTGCTCCAAAATGGCGGACGAGTTTTGTGATTATGGTACGATTCTATTCAAAATTGGTATGTAGGGGTATTTGGGGTCGACTTTTTTTTTACAAGCTCTTATTCAGTTCCACATGTCTTGGTGTCTGTCTGTCTGTCTGTCTGTTGTAATCAACTCTTGCAAGTTAAATTTGACCCACTTCTAATCGTCCGATTGATTTGAAATTTGGCAGGTGTACATAATTCCGGTGATAATGCATTATGAAATATCAGGGACAAAAATAAAATGGCGGCTCCAATATGGCCGACAATTTTTGTGATTATGGTCCAATTCTATTCAGAATTGGTACCTAGGGTTTTCGGGGTCGGAGATTTTGATTTTTTTGTCAAAATTCAAAAATAAATCAGATAAAAATTACTTAATAAGTTATTCAACATAATGAATATTATAAAACAAACAAACAAACAAAAATTAAAAACAAGCTTTTATTGAAATGAATATTATAAAAAAAAATAACAGAGAAACTTTCATTTATACAAATGTACTAAAAACGAAATGATAATATATTTCATTGTTTGATCTAGGTTAGTCTGTGAGTAACAGATTCAAAAGCTTGCCGCGGATACAAAATAGATAATCTTGCACAGCAAGATTCTGAATCTGTTACTCACAGAATAATCTAGACCAAACAATGAAAGAAATTATTTTTCCTTTTTAGGGCATTTGTATGAATGAAAACTTATCTTAAATTTTTTTATTTATAATTTGTATTTTCTTCTTCTGAAGATAATTGTAATTGAAAATGCTTCTGAGACTTCGATTTTCTGAATCTTTGGATGGTATATGAAAATCTACTTTTTCTATGACAGTTTATCTTTGCCGATCATGCTCCCCAGAACTTAAAAATACCGTATACATATATATATATAAATATATATCTATATATTTATATATATATATATATATATATTATATATATATATATATATATATATATATATATATAGTGAAAGATAGTCGTTGCTGACTAGTTAGGTGTAAACAAATTGATTATTGGGGTATGCAGCAAAAGAAAAAGTGTACTCTTTAAAGTTTGTCCAAGCTTTCGGAATGTTTTATTTCCATCTTCAGGGATACTACAATGAAGAGTTGAATAAATTAGTGTGTCATTCGAACCTTAAGGTACTAATAACTTACATCTTTGTTGAGATTAGTTTCTATGTTGTTTATGAATGTTCTTCATGTAAAGTACGGTGAAATATAAGTTATGACTTTGAAGTTGGCAACTATGTTTTAAATCGTCAACTAATTATACACATTAAAATTCATTGAACAGTTACTAATTAAAATATTAAAAATATAAATTCTGAAACATGTGTGCCTTGAGAAAGTACAAAAGTTTATAAATGGTGGGAAAATTATTTATTCACTTGTCATCTGCTTTGACAGTCACTGGTACCAACTGAGGGTAGTACCAACTGATATGAATTGGTGTGCCATTATTGGCCAAAGTATTATAGTAATTTTCTTGTTAGTACCAACTGAAGGTTGGGCCAACTTGAAGATATATTAATAACTAGTAATGAGCTCCGATTGATTTGAGGAAAATTCTGTATTTTCCATTGCTAATAAGAAGGAATAAATTTCACTTAGGTGGTTGACATCAGTTTTTTTGTTCATATGATTTTTTTCCTGTGATATGAAAGCCATTTCCAGAAAAGTTCTCTTAGCAGTGTGTCGTTCATTAGTTAATATCTTAACTTCATCATAGTTCATATGATGGTCGAATTTGTTCACGTGATCTGCTAGAGCACATCTTTCTGGATGGTGCCTGCAATCACTTTTATGTGATATTAATCTCTGTTTTAATAATCTTGCAGTTTGACCAATATATACTTTGTCACAACCCTGGCAAGGTATACTATATATAACATTCCTGCTGTCTAACATTGGCACTTTGTCTTTCACTTTGGAGTAAATAGACTTAATTGTAAGTACTGTTCTGTTCGCTATTTTGATATTGTCTATTTTCAAAACCATAGACACGACACACAGCAACGACTATCTTTCACTATATATATATATATATATATATATATATATATATATATATATATATATATTATATGGGATATAACGGAATTTTTCAACGAAGTGAAGGTCATATTTTTCAACCGAATGGAACGATATTCGACACAAAAATGTATTTCATTAATGCCTCAGATAAGTTAGAAGATAAGCCAAATCGGTCTAGTAGTTTCAAAATGGCGGACTGATGAAAAATTATTAAAAAATCTCAATCTCTCATGTTCTTGCCAATATCTCCAACCTATTATCCAAAAAGTTTTCAAACACAAAAAAAATCGCTGTAAAGTATAATTCATGGGAATTAATAGTTTTTGTGGACCCTGTGTGCTCCTTTCATTCGGGGTTCATTCGCTCGTGTCAATTGGATACCATTTGAGTTTTCCTTCCACAAACACATAGAACATCATTGTATTTTAACATTCCTGAAATTCAAAGTTGAACTAAATAATTAAAGTTATATTAAGATTGAAACCCAAATGGAAAACTGTCCATATTCATATATCCTTGTGTGATGGTTATACTATTCTTTTACATTTGAGTCAGATTGATTACATAGAAATATTAGAAAGCGTTTAGGGAGATTTGAATCCTTCTCCTTGATGTTTATATAAAAATAAAAATTATGTTTTTGTTTTCAATGGAAATGTTCCCTTTTTTCTGACACATGATTCCTTAGCTTGATTGATGGCAATTTCAGAATCAATGAATGAATTCTGCAATCCACCTTTCCGATTGGCCGCGGTATGTTTTTTTTTTATTGAAGCGGCCGATACTTGGAACTTTATGTTAGATTAAACAAAAGACTCCCTTCACTGAATAATTTTCAACAAATTAGGTTTACAAAACCACGGCACGTGTTTCGCTATACAATAGCTTCTTCAGGTGGAGATAATAAAAAAAATCATATAAAAATTACATTATTTTTCTTGTCTGACACACAATTTTCTTGGAAGATTGAGTTGGTTTTTGTAGGCATGCGAGGACATTCGTCCGTAGCAGCAATAAGGTAGCGAGGACATTTTTGCATACGAGGACCCACACTAAGTCCTCGCATAATTCTGACTTCATTTTCGTAATCTACGGGTAATTTCCTCTCCGAACGTACCTTTGCATCAAAAATCGACCATGTCCTCCCATGAATATACTACTACGGGAGCTCAGTTCACTAGACACTCCGCTAGGGTCGCATCAATCGATTCGAGGACACACTCGCACCCAATTCTGTCATTTCATGTGAGGACCTCTGACACACAAAGTGTGTGTTTGTTGTAGCCAATCAAATTCAAGAATTCAAAAACGAACACTCTCAATGCCTGCCGATAGCGTTGAGAGGACACTATATCTAATGAAGATGTTTGATAAATTTGAGGTATTTATGAAGTTCTGTAACTGGTCATGCTATCCTTGAACCATGCGTGAAAATTTCCATGAGAAAGGAGAATAATCAATGTGTGGAAGGCTCACTTTTCACTTTATCTTTCGAGAATTCATGTTGTACAGGAAATTGCACCAAACATATGTTATCGTTAGGCAAGTAAAAAAAATATTCCATGTTTGTCGGTCGTACAATATACTTTTTCTCGACACCATTATAATTACCTAAAATACACTTCCAGAAGAATAAATGTAATATCCGACATTTTTCTTTATGTTTCGGAAAAACTTTCTCGATTGAATATCGAATCGAATTCAAAATTATATTTGCATTTTTTGCACATATATCCCCCAATGAGGAGCTCTTCGTCTTTTTAACCTTTCATTCTGTGTAAAATTTGTAAACATACAGACACACACCCATTTGAAGTTAAATAAAAGCTTGTAAATATAGTTTACATACAATTAGGAACAATCATTTGAAAACTCTAGATAGTTCTCGGCTACCAAAAATATGTTTCCAAAGGCTCATCGCTTTTAGAGAACGTTGATCCCAAATACAACTGGCTTCTGCAAGTCAAGAGTAGTGTCAATGTTAGGGCAAGTAGCTAAGTGGAAAGATTTTTTGGAGAGTACTTCGAAACAAATGTCAAAATCAATATTAACCGCTTCCAAAGATAAACTCCTGAATGATGACTTGCATAGATTGGGTTCATCTACATATTCCTATATTTTTCGAAATGTCTCCTACGAATAAACACATAGAACTATCTCACTTCCCAAAACAATAAGTAAGAATCTTAGCACAGCTGAGAACATGTAGCAAGAAACGTCTGAAATTTAGGATCAGCGGTTCGAACTACTTCATCAACACTGAAGAACTATGCACGATGTGCAACATGGGAAGAAATGAATCCACCGATCATATTCTATTCGAGTGACCTATATATGAAGGTGAAAGAGTCTCAAACATGATTCAAGAAATAAGTAACATAAACGATGTAATATATCTCCTTAATTATGGCTCGCTCACCTATTTAAAGCATTTGGTATTAACGAACATGCTTAAATTGAGATCATTTATTATCAATGAATAGAGCTTGTGAGTCATTGATAACTGTTCAATAATTGTCTTACAGTGCTTAATAAATTTGCTTAATTTTATCCATCTTTAGTTGTCTCCTTCTTTTTCTATGTCTATACAGTTCGACTTTATAGTCCCTCCCCCTATTAACTTTTGAACGGTTTGACGGAGAACAATGGGACACAAACAGTTCTGAATGGCATTACCGATACTACTTTTTGAAATGAAAAACATTGTGATTGTTCGATAGATGACGCACATCAACTTGAAAATTCCAAATAGCATGGGGGTCAAGTGGCACATCGTTGAAAATATAATTCAATTTTCTTTACAACCATTATATTTTTTTGGAATTTTGTTAATACGTTTTTTCACAATATGCATTTGAAATGTCAATTATAAGTGCGGATCTCAATGGCACCCTTATCTCAGTAAATTTTGAATGGTTAGATGTGAAACAATGGGACTGAAAATATTTTGATTGGTATCACCCATCCTACTTTCTGAAAGAGATGCATTGCAATTATTCGAAAGACGGCGCTGGTTGCTCTACAGAGTAACAATTGCGACGAGTAACACGAAATACGGTCAATAGGGGAAGATTCATGACTAAAATAATTTTTAATTTTCGAGTTCGTTTCAAAGCTTAATAAGGTACAGATTTAGAATCCATACAGCAATCCAATTTCCAACCCAAATGAAACCCCATTCATTTATTTTTAATGTCCCTAATCATAACGGGTACCATTTATTGGATTTGATAAACTGATAATCAAGTAATTACCTAGAAAGGACTAATATGAAATTGGATTATTTTGTCGATGTTCAAGACCTACCAATATATAAATGATGTATTTAGTATTGAATGGTAGGTAGGTAGAAAGGGGGAACACGAGTGGCACGATTGACAACAATTTTGCTCTATATTCTCAGTAAATAAAAATCCTACATAATAGTTTTGTTTTTTATTGAAATGACTTTTCAAATTCTTATTGTGAAAAAACATATCAATGAAATTGAAACACATCAGATGGTTGAAAAGAGAATTGAATTATCTTTTCAACGATGTCCCTTGACCCCTGGCTATTTGAAATTTTGATGTGCCCCCGCGCCATCTATCGAGCAATCAATCTCTTTCACTTCAAAAAGTAGTATCGGTGAGATCATTCAAAATAGTTTGTGTCCCATTATTTTACGTCGAACCGTTCAAAAATTAACACAGGTGGGAACTATGAAAAGCCGCACTGTATTTTCCACTTGGATCAATCTAGTTACGAATAAGTTTCCTGCTCTCATCTTCATGAAGAAATCTCTTTTTCTTCTCTTTTTTGTGCTGTGAATCACCAATCAACACTTTTGTCGAATAGGTTTAAGCTCAACCACTTGTAATAAACATTTTAATTTTTTCATATACAAGAAAATATCTATCTATCTACAATTAGGAATGTTCTTTTGCAAAACATGACATAAAAAAGCGTAATATCTCATTTATTTGCTCTGGAAGTCTGTTTTCCGAGGAGAGATACCATGAAAAATAATTTCCTGGTTATGCCTGGTTATTGCGCGGCATAATTTTGAATCCGTTACTCACAGAATAACCCATGTGAAACAATCAAGAAATATTTTCATTTCTCAGTGCATTTGTATAAAAGTTTGACTTATTTTTTTTTTATTTCATTCAACCACACTTACTGCATGTGCTTCATTGATCAAGAAAGTAGGCCAATTGTACAAACTTTTTCATTTCTACATCGCTTCAAGAGAAACTATACCGAAATGAATTTAAATTTCCGTACACTTTTAGGGGATATGGATCAAATTAGGTCCATAATTGTAAATATTCGGCGAGTATGATAATGTTGAAAAAAATATATGGGTTGAAATAAAATTCTCCATTTATATCTTGACTCAAATGAAATTCATTATGGAATAAATATGGTACATGAAACGAGTATTTGAGTTTCGGAATTTTGATATGTCGTGGCAACTTCTAATGAGTCTCAATTTCAAGTGAGGCTCGTTGGTAATTCAACAAGCTATGGAATGAATTTGAAATTTTACACTGATTCAAAGGATAATAAGTCGAAGGGATCTTCATAGGAGGGAATATATGCATGGAATATATATATATATATATATATATATATATATATATAATTTTGAATTCACATTCAATATTCAATCGAAAGAGTTTTTTTCGAAATGCATTAGGAAAAAAGTGTGATATTCCATTTATTCGATCTGGAAGTGTAATTCTTGAGGTGAAAAATCATTGTGGTCGTAGAAAAAGTATAATATACAACAAACATGGAATATCCATTCCTCACTCGTATGAATTGCGGCACTCGCTTTCGGCTCATACCACAATTTACATATTCTTAAATAATCACATTGTACATTATACTCATTGTTAACTCGCTATGAACTATGACATCAAAATTAAATATGGAAATAAAAAAAATTAACTCGGTTCAGTTCTCGACATAGGTTGATACAAAAGCGCCAGAGATACATAGTCCTCGCATCGACACATGGTACTCACATCGACACACGGTCCTCACATTGACACTTGGTCCTTGCATTAACACACAGTCCTTGCATCGATACACAGAGAAGTTAAATAAAATGATTAATAAAAAAATCTTTAAAGTCAAGCTTTTATACAAATACCCTAAAAAGTTAAAAAACTATTGCTTTGGATGTAGGTTATTTCGTGAGTTACAAATTCAAGAACATGTCGCGCAAAGTTTTCAGTACGAATATAAAAGCGACAAGCTTTTGAATCTGTAACTCACGGAATAACCTACGTCAAACATCCAACGCATTTTTTTTACTTTTTAGCTCATTTGAATGAAAGCTTGTCTTTAAATTGATTATTGATTATTTTATTTTGTGCTTATTAGTTAGTAAGCCTCAATCTATGCATTTTTGTTGAAGCATCGTTATTATGAGGACTTTTTACTTGTAAGTATTGAGCTATCTAGTTTCTCGATGAGGAAAACATTATCCATCCTCGAGCTTCCATCTTAAATTTATGAATTTTACAAAAAATCAATGATCTTTGACTAAATTCACAATTTCCGATCCAAAAAACCCGATATACCAATTTTGAATAGAAACGATCCATTATCACACAACTCCAAAAAATCCGATATACCAATTTTGAATAGAAACGATCCATTATCACACAACTCATCCACCATCTTGAAGTCGCCATCTTCCATTTATTAATTTTGATAATCTTCTTCATTAATTTTGATAATCTTCCATTTATTAATTTTGATCGGATCATAATTACAAAACTCTTTTGCCATTTTGAATTTATTTAGCTCCCTTTCGAGTATATATTCACGTTGTATAACGGGTTAACAAGATAACGGGGTAACGGGATAATGGGATAACGGCAAAACGGGAAACGGGTTAACGGCATGATGGGATAACGGCAAAAGGGATAACGGATACCAGATTAACGACATAACATAATAACGGTTTGACGGAATAACGGGATAACTGAATAACGAGATAACGAGATAACAGATAACAGCAAACGAGATGAAGGATTTAAAATCGTTTTCATATCTGGAATTTGCATCCCAGGAGGTAAAATCTACCCTTATTATAAAACAGGCTATATCTCGAAGAGTATCAGTAACAGAAAAAATGAATTTTACAAGAAATTAGCATTCCAAGGGTGAAATTTGTTTTCCAAAATTCTAATCGTAAGAGATTAAAATGACTTAGGAAATATTTGAATAATTTTTGAATTTGAAACATTTTTCTATCATGTAGTATTCCGTTTTCTTCCATAGTGTCAATTTGAACCTTGAGGTAGTTGTGACACAATACATAAAGTTAACATTATCCCAACCCGACCTATGGAAAAATTGACGTAATTTTATCCTGGAATAGGTTGGCGCTGAATTAAGTGAAGATAATTTTATGTCATATTCTCGTCAGATTCGTCAGTATAATCAAAATCATTGTTGAATTATATATTTTTTTCCCAGTAGGATGAATAAGATCTGGGTGGAAAAATATATGGAAACATGTTCTCAACAATTATTCCTGCCAAATCTTAACTATTATTATCATATCATGGCTCTTTATTCCACCAAAAATTATAAGAAAATTAAAATCTGTATCCATATGATTATCATCATTGTTCGATGACAAGCGTTTGAGCAACTATCTCAGTACTCTAGGAGGTTAATTGTAATTTCATAAACATCACGTGAATCAAGAAGAGCTTTGCAACCTATGATCGTTAATATAAGGCTTACAGCAAATATCGTGTTTAACCCTGAAGAATTTATTAGCCGGGGAGGTAGAGGTCGGAACGACTGAGTTTTTTTTTGTCAGAGCTGAAAATGTGTGAATGGAGAATATAGTACTGAAGAAATGAAAAAACGACCTGGCTACCCCGGTTATGGAAGCCACCCTGAATTTTTGAAAATGCAAAAAAGTTATTCAGGTGCTTTCTGCTTTCTCAAAGCTGAAAATTTGTGAATCGAGAATTCAGTACTAATGACTAAAAAATACTGACCTGGCTGGAGAAAATTAATTATTTCGTAGTCCTCGCATCAACACACAGTTCTCCCACAGACACACGGGAAGTTTGATAGAAAGGCACCAAAAAGGTTCATGGATCGACACAAAGTTCTCACATCGACACACAGAAAGGAAAGAGGTCCTCGCATCTACACACAGTCCTCGTAACGACATACTCTCCTTGTATAGATATACAGTCCTCGCATCGACCCTCAGTACTTGCATTCACACAAAGTCCTTCCATCGACACACAGAAAAA
The DNA here is from genome assembly GCA_018342105.1 of Gonioctena quinquepunctata. NCBI lineage: Eukaryota > Metazoa > Arthropoda > Insecta > Coleoptera > Chrysomelidae > Gonioctena > Gonioctena quinquepunctata. The sequence goes on from JAFIRS010000445.1 coordinate 406,631, forward strand.
TTGACAAAAAATTGGCGCGAAAAAGGTCCTCGCATGAGAGTCCTCGGAACCTATTGCCATTACGGAGTCCTCGGAAGCCACACACAAATATTTTTTCTTGAGATTTGACGAAGTGTATTATGATATTAGTGAACTACGTAAAATTTTATTGTCCGTGATATGAAAATGATTGTTCTGAGACGTTTCCTTCATGTGGTCCTCGGAACGTTATTGAAATTCCACGGTCCTCGCTTTGTACCCCAGTCACGTATAGGTGTGTGTGTGTGTGTGTGTGTTACTTCTATCATCAAATTTTAAATATGCATATAAACTAGTGGCAATGGAACATTATTAATATTAACAATAATCTGATAAAATAGTGATCCAATATAATTTTTGTCGAGTTCAGTTGGGAATGATAGTATACGTTAAGAAAAAACTATTGTTTTCTTGCCGACATTTTGAATTTGATTATGACAGCGTTAATGCTAGAAGAGACATCGATGGATTAAATACTGCCTTTTTCAATTTGATTAACCACATTCCTAGATAAATTCTCATTACTATCATTATTATTGCCGTCAATACCTGTTTTCCTATCAATGAGAAAAACACTGGCAGAGTTCCATTATTTATATTTTTAATTCTCAAATCTCTTCCTAATCTTAGATTTTCATCTCAGTGTTCAGTTGTCCCGTTAGAATATATGAACTATTGTGCCTGTGGATTTTCGTTTGTGTATCTAATACGTCTGACCGTGGTTTATATTTTGAACAACTTTAATGCGTTAGGGGAATTGGCTCACTTGTCGTTGACTGCGATACATATCCCCGGGGATATGTAACCCGTCTGTGTTCATGTGCGATACATATCCCCGGGGATATATATGTGATACATAATATCGCAATAAGACAATAGTTCAGACTATGCTGTTCTCATTCAGGACATGTATCTGGAGACCAAAAATTTCAGATTGTTGAAAAAATCGAATCAAGTGATAAAAAACAATTTATTGAATTTTAACTAAAACAAATATTCATATATAACAGAAATGAATCACAAATCCTTCGAAAAATGATTACAAATCATTTTATCTATTGCTGGCAATATCCTGGAGTGTTGGGACATGCATCACGATAACTAATTATTCGACGCGCCTTTTTATCTGCCTCTCTGCTGGACAAGGTTTGCCTTGATTTTTTGTAGCAACCACAGCAAGGTCTTCTCTTTCTCCTACCTGTATTTTCGGATTTCACGAAAGTGTGCATCATTTTCTTTGGCAGAACTATTTCTATTAGATCCTCCACAATTTCTGCGACTACATTTTTCGTTAGTTGCCTCTTGAACTCTGTGATACGCAATTTTGTGTCTGGAGTCATATTTTCTGACCCTTAAAATCCCTACATACCATTTATGGATAGAATCTCTTCATTATAAAAAAACTCTTCCGCTATTTCGAATTTCTGAATTTTGACAACAAATTCGTAATCCTCTACCCCAAAAATCTCCACACACCAGTATTGAATAGAATCGGACCTTGATCAGAAAACTCGTCCGCCATCTCAAATTCGTAAATTTTCACAGAAAATTTCCGACCCTAAAAACCCCCACTTACCAATTTTGAATAGAATCGAAACATAATAACTGAATTCGTCCGCCATCTTGAGCCGTCATTTTGTTTTTCACTCCAACAAAAACTTCATAATACGTTGTCCTGCTGAATTCATTTCAATCGGACGACTAGAAGTGGGTCAAAACTTTGTTGAACCCTGTAAGAAAAAGTTACATTCAACTCTGAAGCCTAGATCAAGATTTATATTTGGGTTTTAAATCTCCAAAATTGGAAGAAATACCAATACTTATAATAAAATTATTTGTTTTTCTTCTGTTAGACATCTAGTGTATAAAGATATTGACCTGTCAAATGAACTGTTTCAATAATCATCTACCGATCGATGTGTCGATTTGCGATAGCGACCAGGTATTATAGTTTAACCATTTTCAATTGCAGAAGCTGTTTCTAGGGAGCAAATCAAAAACTCACTTCGCTAACACGAGTGTATTGCGAAGAATCGGAACGAAAAATGAGGTGTACTACTCGTAAACATCCTCCGTCGGCGGAGGGAAGATCAAAAGAGCCGATAGCCAACGTGGGTTTGGGTGACAGCTGTTTAGTTCTTCAGCAGCCAACTAAAACAAACCGCAAGCCAATGATAATGCTTGTAGGTGTGTCTATACGTTGAGACTAATAAATCACCAGTTATATACGTGTTTCAGGAGGTTTGACTACATGAAAGCCAGTAGCGTCTCTGTTCTGGGATCGAAATAGGTTTCAAAATATTATATAGTTGTGATGTGTTTTGTTGAAAAAAATATGTTTTTTTTTTCGACTACGGCAAAATGAAATTCTGATGATTCGGTTGCATATCAATACGTACTTCCTGGTTTATGGCATATTTTTTCATTTCAACGTATTTTTAAAATATTTAAATACCTATATACAATTAGTTATCTCCGCCTCTGCTGCTCAAAGGATTCCGCCTCAAGACTGGGAAACTTGTTTTCTATGCTCCTGCAATTGAATATGGATAAACTATATCATATCATTCTTTTTAATACATACTTATCTGCCTTCAAGCCTCGAACTTCTCCAAGTGAAAAACCAGTTCTTTCAGAACACAATCCTTCCACTATCAAATCAAACAGATGGCTGCATGTGTTGAGTCAAGGCGCCAACGTATTCATGAGGTATGACGTCACGGCCAATGCTAGCGCGTTTTCACCCACTTGATATTATTCGAATTTCAGAGCAATTTTGATACTTCATGTGTACGACGTGGAATGAGAAAATGTTATTTTTTGCTGAATGAACGTTTTATTACTGTCCCCTTTTGATTCCAATATCATTTTCTCATTAGAATTTTGAGGTAAGTTCCGTATTGTTCTGCCATCCACGTTTCGAATTATTCCGAATTAATTTTGTCATAGTAATCAGTACTTTCATTTTCAGTTGAAAATATAAATAAATCCATCTTCATTTTTAGCATGAACAATTATGTATCGTTTTCCATCTGGGCTACTTTTGTTCCGCACAGATTTTACATCACCGTCATGCCAGGTTTGCAATGTATCACTTTCATGTTGAAAAATCCAAGCTTTATATATTATCTCAAAAACTTCACCCGTTTTTATGCAATCTGTGGTATTTCCATTAGATCCCTTCTACCATTATCTTTCGAGAAACGAGAAACTAGACCTTTCAAAATTATACCTGAAAGTCTATTCAGTAGTTCTTGTCGTAGGTTTATTTTTGTTACAAACTGTTTATTTCCTATCATGATATAACTACCTGTACGTATGCGCTGATTTGACTCCTTCAAGAAAATCTTGTGTTATGGAAGCGTTTCTCTTTGCAAGGACCTTATAAAAATGAAATGAAACCATTTCATTTAGCACTTGTAATAATGAAAAACAAAACTTACAGCTGTTCCACGTGGGTTTTTGTGCCGTCTTTTAGATATTTTAATGCCTCAGCTGCACGATTATTAACAGTGATGTTTTCAGTGGAAGTCTTTTCTAAATTTCGTTAAAACTGTATCACAAACTCATCACAACAGAATAAACAATACACCAGAAGGATCGACATATTCAAAATGAGGCAATTTCTAGGCTTATCTCGAGTTCCCCTCTGTTAAACCTTTCATTGATAGGAAGTAAATTGTATTGGCCATCCTCCTCTAGTGCGAGTAATTTCTCCGTAACGTTAGTCGTTGCTTATTCAGGGGCGTATATCAAGTTTATCCCAAAAAAGTGGAAAGGGCTAAGACGTGTATGTCAGATCTGACTAAGAATTTACTGCCCAATTTGCCATCCGGTAACGTTTCAACTATAGTTGACAATGAGCAGAAGCAAACCGACGCTATAAGAGTATAACTTTCTTCTGCAAAAATCAATTTTGTTACTGCTATAACTGTTAGTTGGCATGTTGTTTCATTTCTTCGAATTTTCACAATGCCATATGTTGACTAGTTGGATCTTTGGTGTATATAATGATTGTTGATAATATTTTATAATTATATTTTATCTACTCTCCCCTTGCTCGTTATAGGTTATTCTGTACCAATGGTCATACACAATGAGAAGGATGGCTTTTCCTATCTTCGTACATTGGCCAAATTTCGGCTGCACACGCGTGGATTTGCATCGTCATTTAACGTCACCAGGGACTGCCATTGGTGCCCATGTATTTTTCAACTTTTTCACAGCGTTTTTTATTTCTATTAGTAACATTCTTCCGACATTTTTTCAGTGGATTCATAGTGCCATAAGCATCTAGAGTTTGTCGTGACTAAGTGAAAATTGAATCGACTGTTGAGTGCTTGTTGGAGCCCACTTCGTTATAGGTCACTCGTTTTTTCAACTGTTTCTCGATTTATGGCTCTCGAAAAATGCGGAAGGGTTGACGTGATTCCTCAGGCAGTGTTAGTTCAAGCTGTTTCAACTTCATTAATTCCTATTTACTTTAATGGGCCCAAAATTTACTTCAATTCACAAAAATTATTCCACTGTTCGGAAAGCCCATTCAAGTACTTTGTATTGGGCCATACAAATTTCCAAAAGCAATAATTCATTTTCCAAAATGAGCATTATTTTGTGCCGAGACTAAATTTTCAATAAAATGTTGGTTTCTCAACACGCTGAAACTCACCACTAGTTCATCCGACTGAAATTCTCTGTTCGCCAAAAACTGCGGAATTTCCCAAGCAACATTTTATGTCGGTAATGTATGAATTGGCTGCAGCCATTTGAAGACGACGAAACATATCGTCCGCTATGCCACATTCGTAAACGACTGTCGCCCGCCGTGTCGTCAAGTAAAACACAGTTTTCATTCTTTAAATATTTACACGGTGTTATTACGAAAAGTATTCATTTACAAGAAATGTGTAAGTACTTAATTTCAATATTATATATATATATATATATTGTTATGTTAGGAAGGACCAGTAATTTATTTTAAAGGTGAAAAAAAAAAAATTTTTGAAAAAACCACAAAAAATAATAAATATTAAATAGTTAGTAGTTCATGATATATTGTTTTAACAATTTTTTTGAGATTATATTACCTTTATAAACCTTGGGTAATTGGAAAAAAAAAAAATTTTTTGTCAAAATGATTACAACCTATAATTGTTTAAAATACAACAAAAAAGTCCAGATTTACAAATTCATTCTGAATTAAATGTGATCAACAAAATTATAAGCTTGAAACATACAGTATATGAAATTGCATCTAACTAAAATAGCCAATGGGAAAACAAGAAACTTCTTGATCACAATAGCCAATCAGGGAACAGGATGGTCAGATGAAAGATTTGAAATTGTGGAAAAGGAGAACAGAGAAATGTCAAAAATAATTATCATCAAATATTGTATTTAGTTTATAAGAAATGTAAAATATATTAGTTCATAAGTTTTCTCAAATAACACCAAAATAGTGAAAGTTCGACAAGAAAGTGCGCAATTTTGAAAATTCAAATAAAAATGACAAAACAGAAATGGTATCCAGGTGAAGGAAAAACAAAGCCAGGGGGGAAAAAAAATTTGAAGAGAAGCCAGGTACAAAAATTGGAAAGAAAGAAATTTAGGATTTTATAAATGAGAAGGTAGTTTTTCAACAATAAAAAACCAATACAATCTCTGAATAATCTCGACACAAAATAAACAAGGATAAAAGGAGATTACCTTTTTGGTTCTCCACATGAATTCTTGTCCGAACTGATTTCCTCCTATATCTGAAGAATTCTATAATTTGGTATTGAACAATAAAAGAATTATTCCAACTCAAAAGAAAAAAGTGAGGTTATATTTACATATCCATCACTGTTTTCCCGTATTTTATGAAAATTTATCAATTGCTCATAGTTTTGAGTTATATATCGCAGGCCAGGTTAATATAAGTTTTCCTGAATGAAGGAAATAATTGTTTTTGATAATTTCTGGTTTATTTTCCACAATGATATGCAATATCTTACTTATGAACACTGAACTGAAATAGTTCGAGTGACATCAAGACAGGCAGTGGCTCTATTGCCAGTACCGACTCCTGAGGCGAAGGCGTACCAACTGAGATTAGTCGTGGTAAGAAAAGTAATAATAATTGGCAATAACGTGGCGAGAAAACAGTAATGTTAGCTGGCAATTATTATTTCATAACAATTAAGATATTATCATATCACAATATAACCATTGGCTTTCTGGAGAGAATATTTGTGGGGCAATAACAATAACGTGTGGCACAAATAACAACAATTGATAATACATAACAATATATATATATATATATATATATATATATACATATATATATATATATATATATATTATATATATATATATATATATATATATATATATATATATATATATATATATATATATATTGTTATGATATGTTATGCCAGTTGTAAATTTTAAAAGACGAAAAACCCACAAAAAATTAATTACTAGATGGTTAATGGTTTCAAGAGTTTGTTTGTGAATAACTCTTGAAATTCTATGTATATTGTGAGCCTAGGTAGAATATGGATAGATGAAAATGTCAAAATACTATGAAACAATCAATTTCATACACTGTCAAAATTATTATAATTTATAATTGCTCAAAAGATAATAAAAAGTCTAAATTTACAAAATTTTCAGGAATAAACAGTAATCAACACATTTATAAATTTGAAACATACAGTATATGAAACTGTAGCTAACAAAAAGTAGCCAATGATAGAACAGCAAATGTCTTTATAAAAATAGCCAATCAGGGAATAGATGGTCAGGTGTAAAATTGGAAATTGTGGGAGAGTAGCAATGAGATGGTATCAGAAGCAATTATTATTGAAATTTGTTAATAATGATAAGAGTGGAAAAATAATTGTATATATAAATTATGCAATATAAATATAAACAGTGAAAAGTGACAATTTAGTGCACCAATTCGAAAATTCAAATGAAAAAACAAGGAGAAAAGGATGTAGCTAGGCGATAGGAAAACAAAGCTTGAAAGGAGATCGAAAATAAATTTCCAAGCGGATGCCACGCAGAAACTTCACTAAAAGAAAATAGGAATAATCCCATCATTTGGTAAACAAAACCAATATTACCTCAATGATAACATATCCATGGATCCAAATGCTGATATCCGCATCTATATAGTTCCTGATTCATGATATTGCAGTCCTGACAGCGAGTGGAGAGAGGAGACATCCTGATTCATGGTATAAGTAGAACACCAACAGTTCCAACCAGGTATAAAACTTTAATAGTGCTCTTCCGGTCCTGAACTATTTCACAAATAACATATTTCACATTCGAAGAACTTTATGTCACCCTATTTTGAACAATAACAGAAAACGTCACCCTCACGGAAGAAGTGAGGTTCTGTTTATCTATCCATGATCTGATTTATTGTTTTATCCGTGAATATTTGTTTGATTCACCCTAGTATAAGTTATTTCTCGTAGGCCAGGTATTTTAAGTCTTCCTGAATAAAGGAGATAATTGCTTCATGATATTTTGTTGTTTGTTTTCTCACAATGATCAATAACATACCAAAGACCATTCAAAAAACTGAAGTTAGCCAGCAGTGGCAAGTGGCTCTATTGCTTTGAACCGGCCACCTTGAGATAAGGGCGTACCAACTGTAGTTTAGCCGTGGTGAGGTAAATAATAATTGTTGGTAGCGTGACGAGAGAACAGTGACGTTCGCTGGCAATTATTATTACAGCATACAATACAGGGGCAGAAATATCTATTTATATCATATCAATTAGGCTCACAAAGAATACCAAAAACTATTAGCTTCATTCATTATAGAAAAACAATATATATAATATTTCCAATTCATCAAAACATACCAAGTGGCGCCCAACGCGGTGCAAAAATATATTAATTATAATAATAATAAAAAATATATATTTCCAAATTCTCATACCATAACAAGTGGCGCACAAAACGTGGGGCGGAAAAGGCAGGAAAAGGAAAAGTAAGGGCAATATATCATTTCAAGGCAGAGTAAGGGCAAGTAAAAGAAAAATATTATTTCTCAATAACACTGGGCAAACTTTAGCAATTGGTATTTCAACGTGTAAGGCTAAATATTGGTATATAAAAAAAATGGATTTGACAGAGAGTGAGTTTCAACTAATAATGGATTGCTTAGTAAGAATGGATAAGAAAATGCAAGAAAACTATGATAGCATGAGAAAAATGATAAGAGAAGACACATATAGAATAATAGAAAGTACGAGGAGAATGGGAGGAAGTTTCAAAGAAAATACAGAAGTAATATGTAAACCATTAGAAACAAGTAGTAAGCAAAATAAAATTCATAAAGTAGTTATACAAAAACCAGATGATAGCAATAATTTATTAGAACAAGATAATAAACAATTACAAAATATAAAAATAAATCATGATCACAAAAATAATGAGTTTATACAAAATATGAACGTGAATAATAAAAATTTTCAGATGCAAAAGGGCAAAGTAAATAATAAAGTAACAAAAATTAAGATATATGACAGAAATATGGTGAAGATGAATTTTGAACTGCAAAAAGGGAATGAAAATGATAAAATAATAATAATGAAAATGAATGACATGAGCGTGGCATACAAAAATTTTGAGTTGGAAAAAGGAAACACAAATAAAAAAATAATAGTAATGTAAATCAATGACATTCACAGGGCGAATAGAATTTTTGAAATGAAGCAAAGTAATACAAATAATGAATAATAATGATAATAGATAGTAAAATGTTGAATATAAAAATAGGAAAGAATGGAAATACATTTTACTTTAAAAATCACGAGAAAGTTAAATTTATGAAAAGGAAAATAGTTGAAATTAATATAAAATTTCAATTGAAAGTTTGTAAAATAAAAAATAAGCTTGCAGTTACAAGACAAGCAAGATTCCATAGAAGGAGAGACAAATAATAAAAAAGAAAATTTAGGGAATAATAAATTGTAGGCTAACAAATTTGATAGGTAAGTTAAGGAATAAAAAATGGAAAAAGGTTAAAAAAATAATTTGATAGATAGGTAGGATTTCAGAAACATTTGAATAAAATAAAATGAGATGAAAAACAAATGTAAAGAAAAAAAATATCAATGAGAGGAAATATTGAAGGAAACAAAAACAACACATGAGTGAATATTTATAAAAAAAAAAATATTGAAAAAAAAAAAAAAAAAAAAAGTTGATATAAAATTATTGGTACAGGTTAGTTAATGAAAAACAATATAGATTATAAAGAAGGAAAAATATAAATGGAAAAACATGTGAATTTTGAAGAAAAATGAAAAGAAATAATGATAAAAATATTTTGTGTATAAGATGAATGTATGTGAGAAATGAAAGTGGGTATGATAATAATAAAAAATAAAAAAAATTAAATGATGATGATGATGATAAAGGTATATTGATAAATAATATGAAGGTATATTAATAATTAAAATGAAGGTATATTAATGAATTATAAATGAATATAATATGTTAATTATGTATGAATAATGAAAAAGCGAAAGAGTATGTACACAAAATAAAAGTAAATAATATGAGAGATTCAGATAAATAAAGTATTCAATTCAATATGAATATAAAGAACAACTGAAAGAAAAGATAGGAAAAATTATAAAACAGTATAATTGGAAAGAGTACCAGTAATTGTAAAATCGATAATTGAAAATAATATCAGTATAAAATATAAAATGAAAGTAAGATAATCATAAAATATAAAATGTCATATATGATAATATCTTGAAAAGTTTTCTCTCTTGATCTGAAAAGAAGTCCATAGTCAAGTTTTTCTGGAACAACAAAACGTAGTACTAGTAGTTGTAAATGATAGTTATTGTTGTAGAACTTGTTTTTCTTGAAGTCCAGCACAAGAAGTTTTCTGAAATTAGAAAAATATAGTATTAGTCAAAGTAAAGTTAATAAATATAAATAAAGAAAATGATATTCAGAGTTCTCTAACCAGTAGAAAATTATTGAATATAAATTTAGGAATGTTGTTATGATATGTTATGCCAGTTGTAAATTTTAAAAGACGAAAAACCCACAAAAAGAATAATTACTAGATGGTTAATGGTTTCAAGAGTTTGTTTGTGAATAACTTTTGGAATTCTATGTATATTGTGAGCCTAGGTACCGCCAGTTAAAGTTTATCTTTTCCGGCGTACCTATAGGTGTTACAAGATCGATGATGGTTTATTTACGTTGTGTCTCACTTCAGCCAGAGTTCTTTGTACCTTTGGCTGGTTGACTACTCCGTACTGATGAGGGCCAAGAAGCCTGAAACCGGTATGCGGATTGTTAGGTGAACACGACATAAATTAAACATAATCGAGCTTATCAGAAAGAAACATTTGCATTCAATGTCCATTGATATTATATGGAAGTATGCATGGATTTTCAGGTGAATATCATTCAACGTTCTGCGTGGTATTTGCCAGGAAAGTAGTTGTTTTTCACCTGAGGTCTACCTTTCTCTGGTTCAATTTTATATTGAATCCTTTATGTGAAGAAAACCGTTTAAATTCGTTTTTTCTATTCATTCCACTTCACATGGCACTTATCTCTCTCCTAGGTAGAATATGGATAGATAAAAATGTCAAAATACTATAAAACAATCAATTTCATACACTGTCAAAATCATTATAACCCATAATTGCTCAAAAGACAATAAAAAGTCTGAATTTACAAAATTTTCAGGAATAAACAGTTATCAACACATTTATAAATTTGAAACATACAGTATATGAAACTGTAGCTAACAAAAAGTAGCCAATGATAGAACAGCAAATGTCTTTATAAAAATAGCCAATCAGGGAATAGATGGTCAGGTGTAAAATTGGAAATTGTGGGAAAGTAGCGATGAGATGGTATCAGAAGCAATTATTATTGAAATTTGTAAATAATGATAAGAGTGGAAGAATAATTGTATATATAAATTATGCAATATAAATATAAACAGTGAAAAGTGACAATTTAGTGCACCAATTCAAAAATTCAAATGAAAAAACAAGGAGAAAAGGGTGTAGCTAGGCGATAGAAAAACAAAGCTTGAAAGGAGATCGAAAATAAATTTCCAAGCGGATGCCACGCAAAAACTTTACTGAAAGAAAATTGGAATAATCCCATCATTTGGTAAACAAAACCAATATTACCTTAATGATAACATATCCATGGATCCAAATGCTGATTTCCGCATCTATATAGTTCCTGATTCATGATATTGCAGTCCTGACAGCGAGTGGAGAGAGGAGACATCCTGATTCATGGTATAAGTAGAACACCAACAGTTCCAACCAGGTATAAAACTTTAATAGTGCTCTTCCGGTCCTGAACTATTTCACAAATAACATATTTCACATTCGAAGAACTTTATGTCACCCTATTTTGAACAATAACAGAAATCGTCACTCTCACGGAAAAAGTGAGGTTCTGTTTATCTATCCATGATCTGATTTATTATTTTATCCGTGAATATTTGTTTGATTCACCCTAGTATAAGTTATTTCTCGTAGGCCAGGTATTTTAAGTCTTCCTGAATGAAGGAGATAATTGCTTTATGATATTTTGTTGTTTGTTTTCTCACAATGATCAATAACATACCAAAGACCATTCAATAAACTTAAGTTAGCCAGCAGTGGCAAGTGGCTCTATTGCTTTGAACCGGACACCTTGAGATAAGGGCGTACCAACTGTAGTTTAGCCGTGGTGAGGAAAATAATAATTGTTGGTAGCGTGACGAGAGAACAGTGACGTTCGCTGGCAATTATTATTACAGCATACAATACAGGGACAGAAATATCTATTTATATCATATCAATTAGGCTCACAAAGAATACCAAAAAACTATTAGCTTCATTCATTATAGAAAAACAATATATATAATATTTCCAATTCATCAAAACATTACAAGTGGCGCCCAACGCGGTGCAAAAATATATTAATTATAATAATAATAAAAAATATATATTTACAAATTCTCATACCATAACATATATATATATATGTATATATATATATATATATATGTATATATATATATATATATATATATATATATATATATATATATATATATATATATATATATATATATATATATATATATATTTCAGAATAAGGCCGACAAACTCCGACTACAGATTCCTTACCTCATTTCGAGGTGAAAAGTAGCCATCAAGGTATGTCCTCAAACTCATCCCCTCTGAGATACAGAGTGTCGAAAGTACCAAAAAAATTAAGATTTAATTTGTTTTCTCCAAAATTCCTGAAGGGAAAAATTTGAAACTTGGTACACTAATCGAGGTTTATCAAGGTGCTGAATGAAAGTAATGATTTTTTATTATCGTAAACCAGTGACTTAGTTACGATGGTATGTGGTCATATGTTCCTTCATATTTTGGACCAATGAGTTTGACTCATCGATACTCAACCTAAAAGTCATAACATTCCATGTGCCTAAAAGTGGGGGTTTTTGAGATAATTGAGAAAAACTGAAGATATGTCCTTAGTAGAGACATAATTTCCTATGTGCAATAATCTCATAATGCTTATTTATTACAACATATCGGAATATGAGTCAACCTCCTGAAGATTTTTTAATGTTGGGAAACATAGTATGGGTGAGTCAGAATGAGACCGATAAATCCATCTTTTCATTCATCATATTATTTGATCGAATCGATGTCGGGATTCACTGATATTTCACCATACTTTCTTGCATATGATTGTTTCGACAGATCAACTGACAAACAAACCAAAACTTTAATTCATAATACTCCACCCTGTAATAATCTTTCGAAAAACTGAAAATCAGTATTCTTAATTTATAGTTTATATTGGAGTATCATTATCAAAGCCATTTCTGATTGAATCATCCAGGAAATTATTATCCAATCAACATGTTTTTGATAAAGAAAAACAATTAATGTGTATTAATATCTACTTAAATGATAGAAACGGTGTGCACACTACATTGAAGGCACAAGGCATTGAAGTAAATGTTCAAATGGACCACCATTTTGTTCAATACACAATTGGCATCTCCGTATCATCGACTGTCGCATGCTTTGGAATATTCCTGGTGTATCCTGTATTAACGTACATGCTGCTCAAATTCTTGCCGTTAAATCTTCCACAGATTCTACATGTGATTCATACAATAGGGATTTGAGGTATTCGCACAGGAAAAAGTTTAGTGAAGTTAAATCCGGAGATGCAGGACATTGTATGGGACCACATCTACCTATCCACCGATCATGGAATGTTTGATCAAGAAATTGACGAATGATTCGTTGGAAATTGGCTCCGTCATATTGATACCACATTCTATGACAAACCAATAGAGGTACGTCCTCTGTTAGCCCAGACAAATCATGTTCAAGAAACACTCGGTTGTTCTGCCCATTCAAACGGCAAGGAAAAAAATATGGTCCAACGATACGATTTTCGATAATTCCTACCCAAATATTCACTGATTTGTTGGAAGCCTTTTCGGATCCTTTCATGCGGATTCTGTTCATCCTACTACTATTGAAATATCCATCTCCAGTGGAACATGCCCCATCCGTGAATAGAACATATCTAGAAAAGTCGTTTGCTCCTTCATACATCCTCAAAAACAATTCACAAAAAAATCTACGAGAGTCATAATCACCAGCATCTAGGGCCATCATATTCTGTAGGCGGAATGGATACAATAGTTGTTCAAATGATGACAGACGACTTGACAATAAAATAAATTATGACTTATGTAAGTATCGATATATCAGTGTGTTTCTAGGGAACAATGAAAAAAGACTACGTTTGTTTTCAGTTCCAAATTTCGTATTTGTTTTATGCGTTGATCAGTGGTGTACTGAACAGCCTACCACAAACTAGCATGAAAGGCTCGACTTTGCAACTAGTTATCACGAATCGGAAGAAAGCATTTGAGTAGATATTAAAACACTATAATTATTTTTTGTTCATCAAAAACTTGTTGATTGGATAATATTTTCCTAGATAATTCAATCAGAAATGGCTTTGATAATGATACTCCAACATAAACTATGAATTTGAGGTTGGGTTTGTTTGTCAGTTGATCTGTCAAAACAATATGAAGGAACATATGACCACATACCATCGTAACTACGCCAATGGTTTACGAAAATAAAAAAACTATAACTTCAGCTCAGCATGTTGATAAACCTTGATTGGTGTACCAAGTTTCAAATTTTTTCCTTCAGGAATTTTTGGAGAAAACAAATTAAATCTTAATTTTTTTCGTAGAGGGGATGCATTTTAGGACATACCTTGACAGCAACTTTTCACTTCGAAATTAGGTGAGAAATCTGTAGTCGGAGTTCGTTGGTCTTATTCTGATTTATATATATATATATATATATATATATATATATATATATATTCCGAATCCAATAACTTGTCTAAAAACCTTCCTTCCCTAAAAATAACAAAAAATATTGTATTTGATTATATATTCTTGTTAACTTTTCCAAGACAAAGAAATGTCCATAACTTTTTTTTTTCCTTTCTTACCCTAAAAACCCTATTCGGAGTATTACGAACATTCAAAAAACAATAAGCCAAGTTGTTGTTTATGAAATAAAAAAATGTTAACCTGACTAGGATCGTTTCCGTGTTCTTCTGCTTGGTAGGCGACAGTGTAACCGTTGAGCTCTCTCCTCGTTTGGTAATAAATGATTCGATAGTCTTTTTCTATGCCAAATTTTTTATACACCCAAATTCTCCAATTTCCGGGCAATTTTCCAAATAGGTCCAGCAGTTCTCACGTTTTGCGCATACAATGAATCGAGATTCATTTTCATCATATAGATCATTCAGTCTTCGCTTTTTTCCACATATTCAGTTTCTTTATTGGAACTTGCAAGTTTGCGATTGCAGTCATCCGTAAAGAACACGTCTTCTTTCTTGCTTAGACACCTATTGTTTCTGCAACTTGCATCATTACACTGAGGATCCATGATTTTCCTGATATCGGCAAGAATTTGTGGCTGACTCATTAATATTGGCATAAAAACATTGTCTCCCTCTTTTTGCCTCTTTTTTACCTTATATAATCATGAAATGAATGCAACCTAAGTCTTTTAAAAATAAATATCCAAGCGTAAATAAAACAAAATGTCAAATATTATCCATCACATCCTCAGATAACTAAAACACTTTACATTTGTTAGTAGACACTAGAACAATACTCATACCATGGAATGGCGGGTGAATACTGCCCTAACTGTATAAAAATAAAAACATGAGTAGTAGAGGCGTACCGAAAAGCCATGCGGTCATCGTTCAAATTGCTATAGCCAATTTATTATCGTAAATAGATCCATACATAATCAATATAAAATGTTGCTTGGGAAATTGCGCAGGTTTTGGTGAAAAAAAATATTTTCACTCTAATTAACAATTGGAGACTTTCAACGTGCTGAAAAAATAACATTTTATTGAAAATTTTATCTCAGCACAAAATTATGCTCATTTTCGGAAAATAATTTTTTTGGATTTATGGTAACTCATTTCAAAAAACGTGAATGGGCCTTCCGAAAAGTGAAACAATTTTTCAAATAACTCCATTATAATATTCCATTTTTTTTTGTTTTTTCCATGTAATTTTTGTCACGACCACGGTGACGTGTCGTAGATTTCCATTCCATGTGTGGAATGACATAAGAAATCGACCAGCATAGGTCCCATATTGATATACCGAAAATATCGGTCAGTCTTTAAAATGAGCGATTTTGCCGCTGTTCCCACCGGACTATATAACGAAAAGAAGTTCAAAACGCGTTTAGCATCGGTTCAATTAATGGGTTATCCACAGAAAACGTGATCATCTATAGTCCTAAAAACTCAATAGAGCTGACGTTTATTAACGCACCAAACGAAAACACCCAAAAAATCAAAAGGTTTAAGTTAAAAATACCGACAAAAGGTTTTGAAAATCGTAAAAAATGCATCGGCTTCTCTGACAAATCAACCGTAGTGGTGCCGCGGTGACGTCACGCTACTGGCTTTGAGCGGAAGGGGTGGGGGGGGGAGGCAGATAAAATTGACGAAATCGGCTATCCTTTCCGGTGTATAATCTTCCCGTCCCCTGTTAGCTTTCAAGAGTATTTTCTGATCGATGTCAGACCACAAATGGCAGTAATTGCAATATTGCCAATCCCTACCAATTTGAAAAATAATCAACATCCAAATCGTATTGATGAATATCTCCGTAAATAATGAAAACTTTCCAACGCACAGATCGTTCGAAATTTATGGCCTACCACGTCTATTTATTTCAATGAATTTATCCAGTAGCGGCGTTAGGGTAGGGCGCGGTTGGGCGACCGCCCAGGGCGCCGGATATGAAGGGGCGCCGCAGGCGCATCTTTATACAGGGTGTTAATCAGATATAGATGGTTGTATGCTGAGTGATGAGAACTCGTAAGTCTGAAATCTTTTCTGCCTGATCAAAATGTGGTTACTCCTGTTTTTGTTTTAAATCTTATCAAAGATCGCAACTTACAAGTACTATATTCAAATGTATGGATAGCATTGCGAATATTATTGACTATACCCGTAATGGTTGCTAGTGGGTAGAGGAGTATTTCTAAGCTTAAGCTGATCTGATCGTCAATATCTCAATCTAGATTGACAAACTCGGCAACTTTGTCAATCGAAAATGAAATTGTTCAAAACATCGACTTTGATAACCCAATAAAAGAGTTCGCCGATAGAAAGGCTAGAAAAGTATTTTTTTTTATATGGTTATTTCTTTTGATAAATGGTTATTTCATTATATCCTTTGCGTTTTTTTCGTATTGGTTTGAATTGCAGTTAGGGGGCGCTGTAGAAATCCCGCCCAGGGCGCTGATAGTGCTAAAACCGACACTGAATTTATCGCGATCATAACACATTTTTTTCTTGCTTCAGGCCCCCCACGTGACTGCCGAGTATCAACTTGGTCCGAATGGAGTACGTGCAGCAAATCGTGTGGCATTGGAGAAATGCAACGGCGCAGAGAAGTCCTGAAGCACGCAAGACGCGGAGGTCGCCTCTGTCCACCCCTAGTCGAAACGAAATGGTGCGGATCAGCGAGGTCATGTAACAAGGAATACTTCAATTGGTAATCACGACTGATTTGGTGAAATTCAGTGCGAATGTTTGAACATTGAGGTTTCAGTGTGACTTGTGTTGGACGATGTGAACTACCACACCACATTTATCGATCGTTAGTAACCAAAAAGGGACTCGGGTTATCTGAGGCTTACCCGAAGCGAAGGAGACGACTAAAATGCACATCAATTTTATATAACTAATTGTAATGATAATAATTATTGTTAAGGAGGGACAATCGATAGAAAATCAAATTTCGAATCTGAAAACTGCCTAGTCTCATCAAATGTTGAGAAATATCCAGGGACTCAGTCATTTGTAACAGTAAATTTGGATAGGAATGAAGTCACCAGAAACTACCCACTTACTCATCTTTCATCGTAAGTTCTCAACTTATATGATTACTATTCGAAGAAAAAATGTATTGGTCCACTTGATATTACTGAGTGACATCAATATTGGTCTATTCACTGAAAACATCACACCCAAATGTTTCAATATATTCTACTTATGTTCACCCCGTTACATCAAAGCGCTTTTCAGTAGCACATATCCGTGTGCTTGGTTACGATTGGAAAATTCAGCAGCGAGTATTTCCTGTTTGGCGGATACTATCCAAATAATTTTTCAATATTATTATTTCGAATTTGACTCTCCAATAGTCTGAGGCAGAAAGAATGTCCATAAAAATGTTTTCTAGTGCAAAAGAACAAACTATCTGTCCGAGAAGTATTATAACTGTGTTCACCAAATGATTTCCTTTATGTAAAAACATCAAGGGCAGATACATAAAACATGAGAGGTGACCCATGACGTATGAGCCATAAATATCTCAGTTGTTATACAGGATTTCGCAGAATTATGTAAAAGTTATTCAGAAACGCTGATTATGGACAGAAGTAAGACAACCATGTTTGAGAGATAGATCACCTATCTACCTATCAACTTTTACAGTGATTTCGGAACATCTGAGCGAGTTTGAGAATTTGAAATTCCCAGATAAATACAAACATCGTACCAAACAAATGAATAAATAGATTGCAATTATATACTGCTTATCTTATTGAGAATTCATAGCATTTCGCGTAATCAATTTCCATTGAAAAAAAAAATAAAGCGATTATTCAATTTGATATGAGTTAGGTAATCATTATACGGCGTGGTTGTTCCAGTACCTATAGCGTTTCTAGAAAAATTATTGTTACTAGTATATGAAGCATCGAAGAAGAGCCACAAAGTTCCCATTCGCTTCGAGAATACGATCACTGTTATCTTCCACTTCTCTCTCTTCAGTACCACAGTACCAGTGTCTAACAGAACTTGAGTTACAGCCACAAAATTTCAGGCATTTTGCTGTCACCTTCTTGGATACATTTAACAAAGTATTACTACCTCATTACGGTCACAATGACACCGTAACTGTGAGTAGTTTGCATATCCCCGAATGGAAAACAAAGACATCGCGACAAAAATGTCAAATTACTTGAATACCGAACACTTTTGGCATTGCAGCATGGCCGATGAATGAATCATTGAGTACGGAGTTGTCCTTGATTTTAATTTTCATGTTCAATTATACTGCTGTCTTATTGACTCTCTAATAAGTTTCACAAAAAAAAGCGATTATTCAAATCGATATAAATTATGGGTCTCGTTTTGAGCAATTCTTTAATATATTTGAAAATCATGCCAAATTTGAGAAATTGTAATTCACATATGAGCCAGGAACTAGTTATTACCGGTAAGTTCATTACGTGGCTCTCCCCATTTGAAATCCATCACATGTTCCGAAATCATCTTCAAAAATCTTTTTTCGAATCTATTTCTCAAACACGAATGTTTAGATATCAGAGGAAATGAATCAGTTTGTTCACGTGGTATGAAGAGAATGGAAGTTTCTTCTCGAACACAAATTTGGAAAATTATAGACTCCGTGTTTTTTTCATAGCGGAACTCAAATGGACTCTCTTTCTCTCTTCCTCTCATAGAGAACAATCATTTTGATATCTAGTAAAGAGTGGTAAGCTATTTCACTTGCCAGTTCCATGTTTTTGGTTAGCTATTATTTTATATATTCATCACTTCATCCCAATTACTTTTTTAATATTATTCGTATTCATGCATATTTTGCAATAGTTCTTGTTCAAAAGTGGGTTCAACCAATCTCTTTCATTGAGAGTTCAAATATAGTATTTTCATCGCGTAATAAAAAATTATTTCTACCCTGTGAAAATTTAAATTTATTCGCAGCGCTGGTTTAAGTTTGTTCACTGGAATAATACCACTTCTCTTCACTCGTTGAATTATTGACTATTAAAATCAACTCATCAAGGTCAAGAAGTTAATTGATGTCTTGTTTTGATATTTCATTTGAAACTTTTGAAACAACTATGAAAAAAATCAGAATAACATTTTTCTATTGATTCCACTTGGATTCATAGTTATCTTCTACTATGCCACCATCCAACTATAGCTGAAGCTATTGTTCTGGAAATATTTCATGTGGAGCTGAGTTCAAGAATCAAAATGTGGAATATTCAATGACACGTACATATTGTATTGTGGTGGTGACACTTCATCTCCATAGGCCGAGGTACTGAACAAACAAATTATCGTTTTGAGCCACCTCTATAATTATTGCATAAAATTGTTGGAAAAGTGTTTATGGTCATTGGACTCTACTTGCAATTATTTTAGTACTTAACATTGAAATTTGGGTTAGTTTGGATAAAATAGTGAGTGTGTACTGATTGCCCCTATCTCTGTATTGTATCCGCCATCATGAAAAAATGTTCTGTGACAAATTTGTTCACTTAAAAATGAGAAAACATATAGCGATTACATTTCTGTTGGGAGTTGTCCTCTCGGAACCTACATTCATTGTGTTTTTCAATATTCAACAGTAAAAATCAATATGGGCCTATTCGCGGTGAATGGCCGAGTCCAATTTTGATGTCTCTTGGTATGCTATACAGGAATATCATGACGGTAAAAAATATCATTACACAAAGTCAATTACTTTTTCCTCTTCTGCCAGCGTTCTTAAAATCTTTTCAATTCGTTCCCAAACTTTTGTATTAACTTTCAGATCGGTATATCAATTTGTTGATTCACTACACTCGATCTACTATGAATACATCATAGATTTCATCAGATTTCCTCACCTGAGGTTGTTCTTTATGAACTAGAAACAAAAATTGCTAGGAATAGCTCTGGTCGTTCAGTACAAAACGATTCATGATTAGATGATCCTACAAAATTCCACCAACATACTCGAGATTCATTAATTGAAAAAAATTGACCTCGATTTCGACAAGAATGCTATGTCATTCAACGTTGAAATAATTGTGTGTGATAAACTCTACTTATTGTTAAGGAAATGTATTCTGATGTTCAGAAATATTCGAAACTTTATGTATGATCTATCTTCATTATAATTAATATGAAACGTAGCCTTGTGAACAATAAATTTGGCAACCAATTGGAAAAACTTTGTTTTGCACTACTACATCGTCAAGTCAAAAATATGTATTCTTCACAATTGTGGTCTCCAGTTACATTTTTTGTTACAAGCTCATGTTTCAGGAAATCTTTTCAGGATTGTTTGAATTTCTTGTATAAATTTTAAATTCCATCGAACTTTGAACTCAATATACTTTCAAACTTTCGAATTTGGAAACTGCCAGATAATTGGCAAAAGCTAATAATTCTGTTCAACTTTGTCAATGTATATGTTCATTGGTATTTTGTGTCAAATGTTTCCCCCTACAAATGTTTCATTTAGTCCACTGTTGGACTGTGACGTATTAACTCATGGAATTATTTCACAATTCTGAATATTCTCAGTGTATTTTTCCCAGCACTTGAATACGCCTTGCTTGTAAAAATACATCATCTTTGCAAGATCACATTTATGTCGAAGATTTCGATTCACATGGAAGCATCGCAAGTGAATATTTCGTTTTTTTTTCACTTCAATGTGACGAAACAAAATGGATGATCACGAATAATTCATCAAAACTCCTTAAATAAATTATATTCACAGGAACTCAGAATATTTTTCCGCTAAATTCAAGAATACATTGTGAATACAAAACACATTCAGTGATTTTCCGAGTTCGATTGCTAAACTTATCAGAGGAAAGATTTTGAAAAATCAGTATTGTGCTCTGTATATTTCAGTTGATTTCTCGCAATCACTTAATCCATTTGAAATTGAATAATGATTTTCAAAAATATTTAGTATATCTAGCGATGTTCCGATTAGGAACCTCATACAAAATAATATTTTCAATTTGAATATTATCACTTCCTGGGGCATTCTGCGATTTGAATATGGAGTTTTAACTGCTATATCTTAACAACTGCATGAATGATAATACCTCGATTCGGAAAAATTCAAATCAGCTCTAAAACTTCTCAGGTGTTGGTCAAATCAGAATAAAATTCCATCGGGATACATTATCGATATACGTATTCAATGTCTTTCCCCATGGAATGCCATTGAAAATCTCCAAAAATAACTGTTAAGATCCGGGTGCTTGAACTGTGTATACAGGGTGTCCCCGAAAATGGTGCGTTCTTTCCACGTGCTCATAGTGTTTGATATTTAGATTAGAATGCTCAATACCAGAATCAAAAAAATCAACTTCTAATTTTTTAGTATGAACCTGGCAACACCGCCAAAACGCGCTGTTAACACGACCTTCAACTCTGATGTTTACCTAATTCTTTGGACAAATTTCTTCGGACTTGTGTTAGAAACATAGTTATTGAGTATTGAGTTGATTAATATGAGTAATGTTTTCATTATGAGGCAAGGTTTCTTCAGTACCTCGATCGTGTTAGCTAGAAAAATGATTGCTACTAGTGTATGAAGCATCGAAGAAGAGCCAGAAAGTTTCCATTCACATCGAGTATACGATCACTGTTTTTTTCCACTCCTCTCTTTTCAGTACCACACTATCAGTTTCTAAGAGAATTTGAGGTATAGTTACAAAATTTCAGTCTTTTCGCTGTCACCTTCTTGGAAACATTTAAAAAATGTATTACTGCTTCATAACAGTCACAGTGACACCGTAACTATAAGTCGTTCGCATATCGTGATATACCCGAATGGAAAACAAAGACATCGCTACAAAAATTTCAAATTACTTCAATACTGAACACTTATTCACAACTGCACTCTTGGCATGGCAGCGCGGCCGATGATTGAATCATGGAGTAAGGAGTTGTCGGTTATCATTTCTTGATTTTAATTTTCGTGTTCAATTATTGGAAAAACGGGTGACATTAGGAGAAATATTTATGGAACTTTTTTGTTTTTAATCGCGTCTTCTACATATCCCTCCAAGGAACGCATTATTTTCGGAGATATCCTGTATACTGCACGCCAGCGAGTTTATTTTTCAACTGCATATTCCAGTACTCCAAAAATCAAACAAAGCGAACTATATGGAATGGATGTGTATTGATTCTTCCGGAAAACACGCTCTATGCGATTGGCAATAAAATTTTGAATATATCGATGAATATTATGACATGGGCGAGTTCAAAATTTCCTCGTTTAAAGTGAGTAACAACTTCCATCCGGAAGTATTTGTTTCTGATAAACATAAATATTGGCGTTATCCTGTATCTAGCACCACTGAGAGGTCGAAATGTAAAACTATACGCTTTCATGTCTTGAAATCTCCGACATGAATGTGCTCAAAGTCATGTAAATATAATGTAGGTACAAAACTTAGACGTTAGAACGAATGTCAATGAAAAATTTTCTATTAAATATTTGTGAAACAATTTTCTTCTTTTCTGCTCTCATACTCTTGATACCTATGTTTCATAAGACTCACCCAAACCAAATAACTTATTAATTGAATAATGGTTATATGGCTGGTAACTGACAGTGAAGTTGCGATGCGATTGAATGCATACAGAAACCATGACCGTGTCTTATTTTATAGAAGGGTGAAGAGATGATAACACATTCACCTGCATTTGGTCCGTCCTGGAAATAAATTTTATAGTGGGAATTGGTGAATCTGTTCCGATATTTTCCGTTGAATAATACACAACAAAAATATAATCAATTCGTATAAGAAAAATACTTTTTAACCGTTGTATTTCTATTATGAAGAAATGTTGAATACTTGAATACTTATAGATACTTATTATACATTTCCGCTTTTTTCCGTTGAAATTATGTATAATTGGAATCAATCATCGAACACCGTTTTTAACCATCTTGTTTCCTACTTTATTTGATAGAATGTTCGAGTGGGAGGTCTGTCGAACCGGACGCTGAAAAAGGGGCTGCAAAAATCATTCACTAATGCCATTTGCAGTCGTATCCCTACGAATTTTATTTTTCTATCTATAAGATGGAATTTCTTCTTTCCACAATCATTTCTATCGATAAAAAAATTAAAAAAAAACTATATATGAACATTTACATCCAGTGAAATATCTGAGAACAACCCACATAATTGCATAATGTATGAATAACACTCTTATAAAACCTATATATGAACATCTGCCCCCAATAAAATGTCTGATTTTGAAAATCATATGACATATTGACATCAGACATCGCAACCCATTTCACCCCACTGGAATGAAGTCCCTAATTTGAAATGAAGCACGAGCATGAACCACGGATTTCATTTTAAATTCGTCTTATCTATTTACTGAGAAAACACTAATTAACGCTTATTATATTATATGCCAGTCGGTTTTTATGTGCTGAAGCATTATTTTAAAGTTCGTATTTTATTTTAATATACCCATTCCCATTTCTTAGTTACTTCATTTGGATTTGCAATGGAATATATTTGGAGTGAATTTTCATTTCTATAGCAGCGAATTCATCGAATCTATTATATATACCAGATACGGGATATTTTTCACAACCAATTATTTGTGATCATGTACGGAAATGCTATATACGTGGGCACGGTTACATTCGATCTATCAGTTCGGACAGGTATTCGTTTGCTATCTAGGCAAAAGCCTGTAGTAAATCTCATAAAAGTTTTTTTGCCAAGGTTAACGTTGAATGTTCAGAACATCATTGGGTTTGTCAGTACACCCTGGAAGACGACATATGATATAAACTGCGCAGAAATTGGAATAGCGGTTCATTGCATTGGCATTTTGTGAGACTAACTTCCGTGACTGTCTCACACTTGAATGATTGCAACTGAAGAACTTGGTAAGGATCATTTATTTGTGCGAAAATGTTAAAAGCACGTGATAGATCGCATGGCAAACGATCTGTCTACTACCAGCCTTACATAATAGAATAAGTTGATTGGAGAACGATAAGTTGTATATGTATGTATAATTGTACTAATATATGGTTTTTTAGTTTTTAATATGTCTGGCTCATAATGTGTATTCATTGATAAATTAATAAACGTTATATTTAGATAAAACATTCTTTCATTTAATTTCCTAGTAGGGATTGTAGAGATCAACTGTAGTGAGGCACACTGAATTTTTAGGCAAGGCTTTCCAGTCGGAGATCCACTAAATCAAGGAACACTGGAAACCAGATATTTTCAGCCTTAAAAATAGTTGGTAGATCATGATATCCCATTAAAAGTTTCACTGCGTAACGTTTCAGCCGTCAGAAGTTGTGAAATGTAAATATTCAGTCCCCAAATTTGATCATGCACAGGGAAAAACCCGAATTGCTCAAGATCATCCAACTGAATATACAGGGTGTTCCTTAATAACATGCTAATATTCAAGGAGATTATTTTTGGGTCCATTTTGAGAAAAAAACTTCATATGAACATATATTCTAAAGGTCTTCACTTTTAGACTACAGAGTGCTAAACTTTTAATAATAGCTTTGGTATGACCCTAGATATTTTTGTGAAACGTAGTACGCATTTTCTATTAATCGAAAGACATTTTCTGCTGTTCAAAAAAATTTTTTATTCTTGCAGTGGCGTTGGTGCGGGATTTGCACTGAATCATTTTAAAGAGAAAAGTGATACGCCACTGCTTTTTCTGAAAGTAAAAATCATTTTTGAAATTATCATTGCTTTCTGAGCGAATCTAATCTCTTGATCTTTTTTCCGTTTGACGTACGCTTTTCGCATAAAAAAAGTAAATTAATTCATTTGCACGTTGTTATGAAATTGGATATTATCAAGGCTTAAAAACGTATGTAGTAGATAAGAAGCCGATTTTGTTTTGTGAACATAAACAGTTTGGATAGTTGTCTATGGTAGAACTAGAAATCTAAGCACTTGATTATCAGCAGGCGGTGGATTCTACGCAGAATTGTACCTACCCTAGCCATTAAATTTTGTTTTATAGGTAGGTATAATGATATTTGGTTAAATTATTAAGAAAAATCGTTTTAATCTAATTGAGAATTGTTCATTTATATATACGTAATTAATGTAAAATGTCAATCTTTATACTTTATAGAAAGTTACGTTTCTCGATCAAAGGTATTTATAAACAAAATTACTCACGAAGATCAGTTCCACTGTCGTCATCCAAATTGATAATAAACTTTCCTCTGGGATTCTTTTCTATATCCATATATGACTTTTTCACCTTTTCAATATGGGAAACTCACTTAGCCCAGCTGCTATCAGGAATGTTGGCAGTTTCTGTTTGAATAAGAGCTACAGTTGAACTCAAGGTTGAAGAAGTATTATTTCTTCGAACTGCTGACTTGAGCTGATGCCATATATGTTCAATTGGGTTAAACATACAGTGATAAGGAGGAAGTCTGAGCTCCGTATGTTCCAAGCTTTCAGCCAATGAATCACAATTTTTTTTTCTAGTAACTGTTTTTTGGGTACTGTCCCTCATAGTACATATAATGATATGTACTAACATATATTCTTGTATAGTGGCGTTGGTATCATTTGAACATGCCGATAAAGACAAGGCATTTGGTATAAAACCATTTTCGGTTCTTGCGTCAATTATCGTAATGCGTTTTCCTTTATTAGACGGCGCATTAGTTTGGCACAAGTCAGATGAGTCTACCCAACTTTTGTTTGAATTATCGTGTGTATCGAACCAGGTTTCATCTGAATACACTACTGTTCTACCATATTCTCTGAATTCGTTTATTGCCAATAAATATTCATTCTCCATTTCTTAAGGCGCATAGATTCCTTATGATTTTTCTGCTACTAGTGAGTTTTTAAATTTTAATCCCTTTTGAAAAAGAGACTTCCTTAAAGTCTCTTTGCAACACTGGATACTAGTTTCATTCTTTTTGAACCGTTGCATTGAAATATCCAATGTAGGCACAATTTGCTCTTTATACAAGTCATATATTGTTCTTCGAATTATATCTTCATCACAGTCATCTAGTTTCCTTGAACCGCCGGAGTCTTTTCGTTTCTTTCTTTTTAAAATAGGGTTACTTTCTATTTTGAATACTGTGGAATACCGTGTTTTTGTTGAAGAAGCACTTTCTTGCACAGCTTGATCCTTCGACATTCCACGTTCAAGAAGGAAAGTATAAACATTTGATATAATTTGTTTCTCATGGGAGTGTAGATTCGTTGACTAGTGGTACTGCGACCACCAGTTGAAGTACTAGCTTCAGGATGAGCCCATGGACGCCACATTTTTCACGGCACAAAAATCGAATACACACTTTAGAACAGACACAACTGACACAACGGAATATAAGGTAGGTAATACTAAGTGTTGTTTAACTTTCCTCCTTTATTTCTGAAATTGGAAGCGGTCAGTTCTCGAAACAGTCTTGTTTTCCAAAACTGGTAGGTAATTTATTTTGGCCATTATCGCTATAATCTCGTTAATAGCACATTAGTACTGAAAGTCTGGTGGCCAGGTAAGTGAATTTTATTATTTACACACATTTAAACATATCCTTGAGGGTTCTAAAGGGTTCTAAATCAACCTTACGAGATTTTTTATTATCAAATAAATTTAAATACAAAACTATCAACAAAAACCAAAAATAATGGAGAGCCCAATATTATTAAAATGCCAAACTATTTCATGAGATATTTTGATCCGGACCTGGGGATCTTTGGAGGGACACACACTGCTATTGCTTATCTATATTTCGAACAAAAGGCAATAATAAGGGTCGTCGGCTAATATTGATTTACGACCTTCTTAGATTTCTGGTTTTACTTCACCAGTCTAGTCGTCACGTATTTACGTCATCAAAATTAACAATATTATTGAAAAACATGGTCCGTTTTACGAATTCAGAGTTTGCAGATATGCTTAATGTATGGGCTTGCTGATGGTAACGCACTGGCAGCCAGGCGGTCGTATGAAGTACAACGTACTGTAGGAACTACAAGAATTGGGGTAGTGGTTTTAAATTCAATTGAGGAAGGTCCCGGATTGAATACACAAAAACTGGGGACAATTTGAATATCTCAAATATTCTTGTTTGGAAAATTCCCCATTACTTTTTATTATATCCCTACCATATCCAACTGGTTCAGGCGTTACTCTCTCGTGACTTTCCATTGCGGTTGAACTTTTGCCAATGGTCTCCTCAGAAAGTATATGCCAATTTCTCCAGAAACGCCATCAAAAACTTTCACCATAATCATTTTTGGGCTGAAGAAAACCCACATGCAATCTTATAATCCCTTTACCAGGAGCAATTTTCCGTTAACGTGTTTGCTGAAATATGAGGTGATTATTCAATTGGACCCTATTTTCTTCACTTCACTTCAAGGCTCTGGCGCGCGAATATTCAAACAAAAATTACAATAATCGCTGAATAGGTCGCGGCAGACCACAGGCATGGCCACCTAGGTCCCCGGACCTCAATAGTTCAGATTATTTCCTGTGGGATCATCTTGAAACATTGGTTTACAGCACACCAATCCATACAGGAGAGCAGTTGAGAAATCGCATCATAGTTTCTGGCGAAACTATTAAAAACAGTCCCGGCATTTGCCAAAGAGTACGTTAGTCCATGAGAAAAAGAGCAGAGGCATGCATATTTGCAGGAGGTTCACATTTTGAACATTACCTTTAATTTTTTGTTTGTTCAGGGTAATTTTGTGTTAACATTCCTAAATGCATTTAGATTATTATAATTTTACCGTTTAAAAATTATTGTCTTGAATACATTTTTGTTTAAAGTTACACAAATTGTTTTTTCTCGTAAGTGGTCTAGCGAATGGATGAATTTTACTCTTTTATGCGAAAACCGTTCGTCAAATGGAAAAAAATTAGGAGACCAGATTTGCTCAGAAAGCAGTGGCGTATTACTTTTATCTTTAAAATGATTCAGTGCAAATCCCATACGAACGCCACTGGTGAGAATAAAAAACTATGTTGTACAGCAGAAAATGCCCTTTGATGCAAGTGCGTCCTACGTTTCACCAAAATATCCAGGGTCATACCAAAGTATTCATAAAAAAAAATTCTTAAAACTTTAGCACTCTGTAGTTCAAATGTTAAGATCTTTGATCTTTAGGACATATGTTCATATGAAGTTTTTCTCGAAATAGCCCAAGAATAAGCCAGCAAACACATCTGTTATACTGACGTGAATATTACATAAAATTAACGGAACATGCTTATGTGAAATAATTACTTTAATACTACATAACATTATTAAGATATTTCGACCCCCATAATAATGTGAATAGTTAATGTAAATATTATGAAGCTGTTACGTCAAAATTAACTGTCAATATATTATCTCGTGTACACATTGCTGTTACTTCTACTTTAGATTGTCGATGCTGCAAAAGTTTCACTAGATATTGTGTATTATGGTGGTATGTTGGTAATAAAGAAATGCTCTTGAATTTTTGACGAATGACAATTATTTACTGATTTTTTCGGTAATCGAGCATCTGTGTAATTTGATTTGTTTTCATAGGTGTGCGATTATTACCATAGTGATCAATCTAAGTGAAAACGTAGGTAGATCATTATAACAAGGAAATTAAGATGCCAGGAAATTTTCATAATTTTTCTGAAAGACAGCAGAGAAGAATTCATCAAATAATGGAAAATCAATTCGTTCTCCTGAACCTAGTAAGGCTTAAGTAGCTGATACTGATGTTCATGTATACAGAACCATTTGTAATAGGTGTTTTTCATGGCTTAAAATTTTACTATTTTTTTTCTTTTTGTTATACACTAACCTGTGATGTAGCCATACGCTAAATGAAGAGAAAAATAAAATAAAAAATAAAAAATAAATGGCTTAAAAAACCCGAAGACGCAAATCATTTTCCCAATATTTTGTAGAGGAATATATAAACCTATATTGGTTGAGACTTTTGGTACTGTGAAATTGAACGACATCAATGTCCAACGGGGCTTTAGCCAGGAAAGTAGTTGTTTTATGATAGATATTACAAAAAATAACTTCTTTTTTGTCGTAGATTCTTCAATTTTCAGAAAAAAATTCATATTCAATTGGGAATGTTTTTTTTTGATGAAAGATGAGACTAAAGTTTATCTTTCAGTCGCAGATGATTCCACATCTGTTATTTCCAAACGAATAAAGGTGATGTGAATATTACGTAACATCTTATGTCTCTTATGTAATATGAATGTCAGTGTAATATAATTTGTGACTAAATTTTTAAGGTTATAAATACATAAAGTAGTTACATCAATGTTATGTAACCAGGAGGTAATATATGTGGCGGACATTTCTACATAACGATGATGTGAATTTCATGTAACCCAGTTACATAACATAATAATAATATTTAGGTTAATTTTATATAATTATGTTTGCTGGAAACATCCTTGAATATTGGCATGTTATTAAGAAACACCCTGTAGATCACATATTTTAGACGTTTCATTGATCATCACTGTATGTATATAGACATAATTATGTTGTGGTGTCATCAGAACTTCCTTTGTGTGCCAAGTTTCAACATAATTGGTTCACAGGTGTAAAATCAACGAATCATCCCCTATTTCCTACCCTTAGGGCTGTAATTCTTTTTCAAATCCAAATGAGACCAACTATACCCTATCCGATGAAAGAATCGACCTGCTCTGTGAAAAGTTATGCGTGGTCATACATAAACAAATTAACCCGTCGACTAGAGAACCTCCTCCTTTTTTTTTCGTCGGTTGAAAATTGACTTCATTTTGACCTTCGAATTGGTCGACGCTGAATCATTTTATATTTTTATCAGATTTACCAGTATTGGATGAAACTACGGTAATTCAAAATCGGGATATCAAGATATTTTGCCCAACAGGTCGAATGCAAAAATATATAAAAAGCCATAATAATGACACTTTTAACCGATTGAATACAAATTTCGTTGAAGAAATTTTCTAAAACCCCATATGCACTAATTTGGATTATATGCAACTGACTAACCTTGAGAAACAAAAAATGTAGCCAAGGCGCCATATTTATCAAAATGGTATTTCTAAAATTTCTTGTCGAATAAAAAAAAGGTATAAAAGAGCATGTCCTCGAAATCCACACGGGCGAATCCGCAGACATTCCGCAGTTACAAATATAGTAGTCCTTCAGAATTTTTTGTAGAATCTATTCAATTGAAACATTTGAAAAAATTTGCCCTTTTCAAACGGTATGTATGTATACCAAAATTTCTGAACACCCTGTTAAATGATTTCGAAATATCGATAGTGAGTTATCTAGAATAATCTTTTCTTAGGGACATGGATAAAATTATCGATTTTTCTTCAGTATTGAGATTTCTGTATGGAGTCAATGTATTTGAAAAAAATATTCCTTCTAAGTAATTGTTACTATTCAATTTTTTAAAAAACGTTGGAATATGCAGGGGGTTCTACTTGAAAGATGATCCTGATCTCAAGTTTAACCGGAAGTGGGGGGCGATAAAAATATTTTGGATGAATAGATCATTATCAATGATCTCTTGTTCCGAATTTTCATATTCATTTCGAAGTAGTTTTTGGAGAAAAATCACCCAAATTATTTAATGCATTGTGTTTCTATGCACTCTGAAAAATTATCTCTCTTATGAGATAAAAAGTGAGAATGTCGTCATCAACATTATTGTTGTTGAATAACAAACTGCATTTTCAACTGGTTATCAATTAATTTAATTATAATACCAAAATGAGATTTAGACGAATATATCCAATAGATAATCAGTAGATGTTAGTAACCGTCTTCCAAATTTGTTGTCAGAATGTCCATCGTTATTATCTTCAGTTATTAGATTACGAGTGAATTCGAGTTTATTCTTGATGAAGATGACGTCCAAATGAGAGACATATATTTACATACACCTATAGAAATTATAAATGAAGAATAAAAATTATTTAACTTGAAGCAATATTTATATTCCTGATATGCTTTCATATTACCTCTTATGCAAAATTAATAAGGATCTATTGAAGTGACCTTCGATAGATACTTTGAGTTGATTTGAAAGTACATCGTATGCATTCACTGAATTTTAATTGGATGTTTTTCCTATGTCCATAAATGAGGATCTGATAGACGTCCTTTGTATGAACTCATGATATTGTGATGTGATTTTCTAGAGTCAGAAGTGATAATACTCAAAACTTTCATCACAACTAGAAATTTACGTTGCTTATGACGCCAGAATACTATGCAGGAAATATGTTCCTTTCTCAATTTCAAATTTCGGGTGCCAGATTTTATAGTGGTTCACTCCACGCACTATGGTAGCAACAGATGGAGATACGGTACGTCCAGGGTTCTGGTATTTTCACACTTCTTGAATTATTCAAAAGACTGTAGGCTCTAATTACAATTTTTGATACTGGACACCGGTTGCATTTATGTTCCCCAGAGAGACAGACAGACCTAAATGCCTTTGCTCTATCCCTGAAACTTGGTTTCGTAACTGTTCTGAGCTTATGAATAATTTGCATGAAATGGAAAGAGTTTTCCACAGTAAACACAGCGTGTAATGAGTAATAAATTAGCTGGTATAGTCAATTCTGGACTATATTTTCGAAACAGTTTTACCTGGATATAGGTAGTTACCGGCCTGACGCACTCGAATAGGAGTCCAAAACATAATCATATTAGCACGACTAATAATGCGGAATTTTTACCCAACTCAATTCTAAGTACAAATGTTGTTCGTAAATCAGTATTACTCCAACCCTTCTAAAAAACAAATTCTATAACACGGTTATGTGACAGATTCAGAAAGTGATTTCTCGAGTTTGTGACAATTACTTTTTCCTTCCCGAATCAAACCCTTATTAATCCCGAAAAAAGATAACCACGATCCACGCGAATATCATCTGAGCTTCACGTTCGCAATATCCCCAGCTGTTTTAATTCACTCCGATCCTTGTCCTAGGCCCTTCTGGTAATACTAAATAATTGAATTCTTAATGCTTTGATATTATTTTTTACAATTGGTTTCGTCGGATATTTCTCCGAACTCAACCAACGTTTAATACTGGGCTAGGATACAGACGTCAAAGGATCAAAGTAATTTTCATAATGGAGTTTTATTGGACAACTAGAACTCATTTTATATCTCGCAGCCGTTGTTCGAATTTGGTTATACCCTGAATTCAAACACCGGAGAAAGAAATTGTTGTTATGTAATACTGCTGCACGACATGGCTTAGTTCAGCGTTTTCCCCGAACTCAAGACAATGGAAAAACTGAAATTCACAATTAGGAGTGATGTAATCGTCCGCGTCAGTTGTTTTTATTCGATGTTTTTCCTGAACTCAAACAACTGAATACATAATGTAACAATTACCAGGCCGACAGATTTTGAGACCACTTATGAAATATTCCATACGATCAAACACCTGCAAGAGCTTGAATGATAATTTTTCCCGCGAGGACACCAATAATCGTTCCAGAGAAAAATAATTTTACATTACTCAACTTAGCAGTCAAAATAAATCATAAAGGTTTTGCCTTAACCCAAACAACAAATTACAAGGGGTTTTAATATAAGCCTGAACTAAACTTCGCAGGTAAATAAAAAACAATATGAGGGTAACAACCAAATATTCGCACTGTAGCTGATTAATCAATCAAGATATTTGAGGAAGATTTATTCTGCATAAAATAAAATGAAATCGGGGTATACACGCTGCGGTAATCGAAAAATGGGAATAAAAATGATGCACAAATAATGTTTTACGGGATACAGAATTTTCCATTTACGGATACCTCAACGCTTCTGGGACACTTTCCACCATCAGATTTTCAAGATTCTGAATTACTTTACTTCAACACTTTCAACTTGGGAGTATAACGGCGCACTTTTTGTTCGTTAATCTGAAACTTATGATGATGATTTAGTGCTTGTTACAAAAAATGTTATGGTTTTTCCTATCGCGAGTTTGGTTTCTTTTTCCCCTTCAACAAAAACCATCCAAAAAAATTTTCACCTTTTTCATAAGATGTGAAAAACATAGTTATGTTTTATGCCTGATTTTCATGTTAATTTCAGAAACTTTGGGTATGTATATTCATGTTCCAAAATAGGAATAAAACTTATTGCCAGACCGGAATCAATAGTAACCCCAAATAGTCAGAGACGTACCAAAGTTATGTTAAACTTTCTTCAGCCGTTCTTAGTAACGGAGCTCTAAAAAATATTTTCGTTCATGAAATAAAAAGAAATCTACAAAAAATAAAGCTTTCCTCTCAATAACTAAGCTCCTGATGTAGTTAACAAATATTGAGTCGACGCACAATGTTTCATTTTACATATCTAGCCGGACAAAATAATCAACTCTGAAAATAATTACTTGTGATCTTTTAGAAACAATAAAGATACTCCAAACAAACTTTATGAAATATTATAACAGTAGGCGTTTCCACTTCTTTTTTATTTGGCGGACAACAGAAAAAAAAATCCTGATTTTAATAATAGGCAGCCTCTACTCGTTAATTGCACTTCAGTGAGCAGGCTATTATTCTGAATTTAGGTGTTTTGAATATATATATATATATATATATATATATATATATATATATATATATATATATATATATATATATATATATATATATATATATATATATATATATATATATATATATATAAATATATATATATATATATATTAATA
Source organism: Gonioctena quinquepunctata (assembly GCA_018342105.1). NCBI lineage: Eukaryota > Metazoa > Arthropoda > Insecta > Coleoptera > Chrysomelidae > Gonioctena > Gonioctena quinquepunctata. Next base: position 440,852 of record JAFIRS010000445.1, read on the forward strand.
TTTATGTTATCTGTTTCATTAACTCTGGGATAAATATACGTTGAGAAATAGCTTAGAACTTATCCACACTTTGGATTTATTAGGTTGCCAAACATTTTTTATCCTTTTGTACGTGATAATTTCAATTGTATCGTATTCTTTAAGACTTTAGGCATTGATGAATTCTGAATTTTTTTGCGTTCATGTGCGTTTCAAGAATATATTAATATTATTACAGATAGACTACTGACTATGTAAAAAAAAATAAGAAATTAAGATAATAAACCTGGAAAAGCTAGATCTAATTCTGAAAGAAGCATTGTGGATTACCTTGAAGACAAATTCATCTTACAACACTGTTTCAAATTGATGTTGAATAAACTGACTCGGATTGTTCACTCGTTTATGGTTGGGTTTGATCAGAGATGATCAATAGAATAGAGAACTTGGATTTGCCAAGTACAAGTGGATCGAGTCCAAAAAAAACCCGGACGTCCGAAGAAATATTTTTATTCTAGTGGAATGAAGTCTTAGACAGAAAAAAACAATTGTTGCCAAACGTACATTAAGTGAGTGCTACTATTTGTTATCCGCCCGATGAAGATTGCTTAATAAACGAATCATTAGCTGAATTTGAGTTGCAATCGTTAGTTTGCATTTAACCATAAAACGGATTTTCATTGCCCAACGTGGAGTTTTGGAAAGTATTTTTTCCGAAAAGGTGATGACGATATAAAATTCGACAATAATATTCAAGTGGGGGTGTGATGGTAGTGGTGGACAGATATGTAAAAACTAAAATCTAGTACAGGAGCAGTTGAAGATAACAATATTTTGACATCTCTGGTACCATAACAACTTCACAAAATGAACCATCAACATCTTTTTGCAGACCCATGAGTTTTAGATTTGTTGAGGAACCTGATAATTCAATTATTGAAGAACTCGGAAAATGTCAGCAACCAAATTGCAACAATTCAACCAACTTCTGTTCAATTTAATGTCCACACAATTCAAGTCACTCATAAGTTCAAAGAAACAATGGTTGATGGTAAAGTATGTAACATTTTGGCATCAAACAAAGCCACTCAAAAATTTAATATTTGTCACGCAACATCAAAAGACATGTCCAAGTGATTCAGAGACATTTTCCGTTGATGTGTCTACATTACATGCTCAAATAAGGCTAATGGAATGTGTTTTGCATATTGCAAATATATTGGAAGTGCAAAAGTGGCAATGTCGCAAAACTGCAGAAAAGCAAAAAGTTGCAGCATGATAACGATCAATAATAAATAGATTCCGATTGGAGACAGGTTTGTTGCTGAACACTCCAAAGCAAGAAGAGGGGTACACCAATGATGGCAATAACTCAAGGAGAGTTAAAAAAAATACTTCTGAGATAACAGGAGTTGATGAATCTTCAATTGAGAGATTTTATGTCATATTACGCACATTGACTTAAGGGTAATAAGTACTGTGAAGAGATTGCTGATTTGTACGTATCGTTGTATAACTGGTACCCAATGCCTGTAATATTGCATAAAATATTTATACATGGGCCAAAAGTAATAGAACATTTTTTTCTTCCAATTGGACAGATGTCCAAGAAAGCACAGGAGGCTCGGCACAAATAATTCTCAAAATTCTGACTTGAGCATCCAAGAAAAATTTCCAGAACCAAAACAAATACAGATATATTACATAATTTCAATAAATTCCGATCATTTCATAAAATCATTGCAACAGCACCAAGAAAAATAAAAAAACAGTAATTAATCCTGAAGTTTAGGAATTAATCAAGGCCCCAACTATTCATACTACCCCAAAACAAATGCAAGAAAATGACAGCGACACTTCAAGCCGTGAAAGCTGCAGAGAATAAAAAGTAAGTAAGTGAATAAAAAAAATTCATTATGTCCCATTTATAATATCACTTGATATATTTCTTTAATGTATAGTGATCACAATCAAACTCATTTTATCATGCTTGTAATTTTGTCTGGCTAGATATGCAGAATGACACACTGGGCGGCGCCAAACAAACAAGCAAATCAATTACGTAAACCGTAAAATAATGGCAGCGGGATGCGCAGCGGCAGTGCGGCGCGTACCTTGGCCGGAAATTGTTGTTTGATTGTTTGTTTGGCGCTGACTCAAAATTAGTTACTTAAGTGAGTTGATTATCTGAGTTATTGTGACTGAAAATGTTTATTTTATTTTTTGCTCTTTAGTTTCTTTTTTTGTCGGTTTGATTTATTTTTTATAATTTTTTTTTCTGTGCTTTGAATCTACCATTACTACCTACTCAATTTTTGATTACTCAAGAATACTTACTCAACTACCTTACTTCAACCATCAACTGTTATATACTAGATAAGATAATAAGAAGAGATAAGATTTTTATTGACCTTCGAAGTTTACATTAATGTTAGTGAGACAAGTTCACAACATGATTGTGTAGGTACGTCAATACTATAGCCGAAAGAGAATAATACTAGCACCCAAAATAGTATATATATATATATATATATATATTTTTAATATATGTACATGTGTATATAGTGTTTAGAAATTGAAAGATTTCATGTAGGATAGCACATTATATCCATATTGTATATATAAAAAGTAACAAGGAGCATGTATATTTTAACTAAAACTTACTATGAGGTAAGCTGATAGAACAGGCATATTTTATCCATTCATGAGAAAAACCATCTTCGATATTATAGAGTGGGTGTACAAGCAGCGATTTTCTCAAATATTGTTCAATTTTTTCAGTAGAGTAAGTCTTCCAGTCCACTGGAATACGGATATACAATTTGATTGGCAAATATTCTGTCTGCTCCATTGTTCTGGTGCAGTTCACTCGAGGCAGTCTATATAGATCTTTGTTTCGAGTATTGTACTGGTGGGTTTCAAGCGCTGTTATATTTTTATTTTTGTTTTGGTGTGTCCATAGGATCGCTTGAGATATATATATATATATATATATATATATATATATATATATATATATATATACATGGACTTGTTAAAGATTTGCATGTTCTGCATGTTCCCTCGGACCCGCCTTAGCCATAGTTCTATTATTTTTTTTGGCTTATCAGTAGTTGTTGGCATGTTGAGCTTGTGCCCCATAGTAACACGCCATAAATTAAATGACAATGAACCATACCGTAGTACACCGTCTTCAGTTCCTCTACTGATACCATTTCTCTGGGATTTCTCAATACCAATTGGCTTTTTCATAACTTCTCCTGCATTTCCTGAATATGTTCTTTCCAGTTCGAGTCCGGATCTATCTGAAAACCTAGTACCTTCACTGACGCGTCACCTACAGTATCTCTGTTTTTTTGAAAGTTATTATACTATGATTACCCCAAACACAAGGTACCTGCTGGAAACAGTTGGGGAGTTTCCTCGACTGTATTCCGTTTTCATCATCAGATCAACGCCAGGTCTCCATTATGTTGTAGTGTCATCAGAACTACATATGTGAGCTAAGATTCAACATAATCGGTTGAAAGGTGGAAAATCAATCATCCCCTTAGTTTCCACCATTTTCTTCTCCTAGGCGCCACTTTTTTTTTAAATCCAATTAGGACAAACTTCGAGGTAGCGCGAGTACACCAATGGTTGACCAATTAAGAGCTCCTTTCAAAAAAATTACTTATAGATACTGAAATATCAATTTTCATGAGAACCAAAAAAATATACAAAGAACCAAGGTTTGAGATTCTTAATATCATGTACAATTTCGAAAATAACAGTAAAATGTAGTTAAGAGTCGAAATAGTCATGAATCACCAGTGATTGACCAGCAAGAATAGTACCTCACCACAATTTTACCCAGTGGTTGACCACTTTCTTTTCTAAGCAAAACTGTATTTATTGATATAAAAACCAAGTTTTGATTTTCAGACAGAATCTTATGAAAGAAAGATAATTTTTTAACTCAAACCTTTTCCAAAAATACTAAGTTTTAACGAGTTGAAACTTCTTCACACGCGTTTGAACTACAATTTCCTTCAATTTCCGTATCATTCTTATATTACTCTACTTCGGTCTCGAAATTAAATTTTTGTTTCTCAGTTTCATTGTTATTTTCTTACGTTTCAGTATTACTCTAAGTTTTCTCTTAGAACAGTTTCATTATCATTATTAGTTTCATTTTCCAATTCTATATCAAAATGTTTTCCTTCATTGTGTTCTTCTTGGTATCATCATGTTATTCTTCGCTGACTCATCGCCCCCCCCCCATTCCTTCATTTCTGCTTTTTTAAAACGATTTTCGTCTTTTCTTGGAAATGAGTGAATTGAAATATAGAAACGTTAATTGGCTTGATTCGTTCTATTCCGTCTTGATCACCCGAAGTTCGCGGAGCATCGTGAATACATTTTTTGAAATCTACCGCCTCGACTTCAAAATGCATTTTTCATGCTGTTTTTTTACCTAATAGCAGTGGAGAAGTGGCTTTGTGCAATCAATATAAATCAGAAACAATTGTTTTCTATTTATTCTATACTTTTCAAATTATTTTTTAAAGTGGCATGCGGTACCCCATACAGCCTCTTCGATTGTGTGATATTGCTAACATCGCTCACAGCCTGTTACAATCGTACCTTCGTATATTCGGAAAATCTCCTGTTAGTTTCATTCATTTTTTTCTGAGAAAAACAGTGGTTTCACTAAACCTGTATTTGAAAATAAAATAACCTTATATAAAGTAAAATATATGTACCAGTTGTTGACAATGACAAAAAACTATAGACCACTACAAAACTATAGCAATACTAGATCCGCTTCAAAATGACGATATTTTTTTAACAAAAATAATATTGTACTCATACCCAAAGCTATGAAACAGACAAAGACGTAAAACCATTAATTCCTTCGAAACACTGGTAGTTGACCAAAGTGGTCAATTACTGGAGCTTCAACAAATATTTTGTTCTAGTAGTTGACCACATGAATTAAAATGGTAAAAACACACATTCCAATAATGACTACAATGAAAATACTCAACTATATTCATATAGCAACTAGATACATCAAGTATGTTTTTAATAAAACTATCAACAAGAACGAATGATTTAAGATTACTAAAAATTGTCTTTTTACCATTCTTATTGCCACATCACCTGTTTTCTACCAATGAAAGACGAAAAATGTGTAAACCAACTTATCGCGAAATTTATCTGAGTTAATTGTGACATCTACTATAGTATCCTAATAAAGTCTAGTCAACAAGTGCTTTTTAGGTCAAACTTTCTTCGCATTCTCCGAAAATTATGATTGAGGTATCATTCGATTCGGAATGGCATGTAGATAGTTTTTGAGAGAATGCTAAGGCCGCTCGCAAAAATTGTAATAGTTATAAACAATTAAGTGAAAAAAAGGGGGTTTGGTTTTTCGCCAATGTCTCAAAAACTCCCGGAACTGTAGGACCAATATTTATAATTTTCCCAGGGGGTTGAACCTACGCCCGAAAACGGGTACTCCGGCTTACGCAAGCCACGCCCCCTTCGGACCTTTAATGAATGAATATTATTTAAACTTATTGAAAATGAAAATTAAAAATTGAAAAAATTCAGGCGCCTGCAGGATAAATCAATGAACAATAATCCGTGGTCCAAAAACTTTTATTGCGATTTTTCAATAAGTTATTTATTAGTTAATCAACAATTTTTTGTAGCACGAACATTAACATTGCAAGTGCGATAATTGTTAAACTATTAATCTGAGAATTTTTTCTTTCCTGGAGCTATTTTGCAAAGGTCTAAAAATAAATTCCTGTTGGAAAAATAAAAAAAATTGGTAATTTTGGTTTTGTTATTAACAATTTACTAAGGTGAAGAATTATAAAGCTTCATTAAACATTGAAAAACACTTTTTTTTCATAATATTACTATTGATCCGTTTTCTTATGATCATAAGCTACTTAAAAATGATTCTCATCAATTTTATCTCCATTGTTTAAAAATGTTACAAAAAATGCGTTGTTTTGAGATAATTAAAAAAAATTTGATAACATAATCTTTGATGATAATTATGATTTAAAAAAACTTTTCCTAAAAAAAAAAAATGTATTGCTTGAAAACGCATTTGTTAAATAACAATTTTTTTTACCACTTGTTATGAAAATTAAGGAACTATTTTTAAATTATCTCATAACAACGCATTTGTTTATAACAATTTTTCAAACAATAGGAGATAAAAATGATTAAATAATTTTTAAGTAGCTTCTGATCATAAGAAAACGGATCAATAATAATATTATTAAAAAAAAGTTTTTTTTATGTTAATGAAGCTTTATAACTTTTCACTTAGTAAATTGGTAATAACAAAACGAAAATTAACAATTTTTTAATTTTCCCAACGGGAATCTATTCTGAGGCCTTCGAAAAATAGTTCGACGAAAGGAAAAAATTCTCAGAATAATAGTTCAATAATTATTGCACTTGCAATGTTGATGTTCGTGCTACAAAAAATTGTTAATTAACTAATGGATAAATTATTGAAAAATCGCGATAACATTTTTTGGGCCACTGGGAAAATTATAAATATTGGTCCTACAGTTTCCGACTTTGCCTTAGGAAATTTCCTCCGCTTTTTGAATCTTTTTTCAAATTTGAATTATCTCGAATAGGTTTTGAGATATTGGCGAAAAACCAAACCCCCTTTTTTTCACTCAATTGCTTATAACTATTGCAATTTTTGCGAGAGGCCTTAGAATTTTCCCAAAAACTATCTACATGCATTCCGAATCGATGACACTCAATCATAATTTTTGGAGAATGCGAAAAAAATTGACCTAAAAAGCACTTGTTGACTAGACTATAAGGGAAAAATGGTCAATTACTATTTGCTGGTCAACTACCGGTGCCACAACCGTATACCCTATCTAATAAAAAATGAATCATCTAAGAATCGGACTACTTTTTAAAAAGTTATGCATGGTCATACATAAAAAAATATACGCTTTGACAAGAGAACGTCCTGTTTTTTTAATCGGTTGAATATAGTTTTTGATTGAGATATCAATATTACTATGTACCTTGTTTGGATTTCGAGATTTAAATTCAAAAGTATTATTTCCATTCATTTTGTGCTCATGGACGTTAAGACCTGGTATGGACAAGCAGCGCAGCCAGAATCTTGGTTGAGAAGAGGGGAGCCACCAGCAGCGTGCAGTTAGCAGCTACTTTTTAGCAGACGAATTTCTCACGATCCTTTAACGGAAAGGAACAGCTCTAGACCTCTATTCGGAAAAGGAGGATGGTGTTTATTTCAATACAGGTTGAAATAGGGAGTTGTTGTTGTTTGTTGTGAAATAAATCACTGACAATATTCGAAGAAGGTTTATGAACTTCCAGTTGGAACTGCTCATTCACCCTACACTTTTTTCAGAAGTGCATATGATCGTAGAACAATGTTGTGTTACTACGATTTTTATATAGAGGCTAACATTTGCATGGTTTATGAGATTGCAGAAAATTCGTATATCTTACTTGCTGTCGGAGAGGCTGAAATCATCCCCTGATGACTTTAATAAAAAAAAAACATATCTTCGTTGAAAATCTTTATGTAACTATGATTTTTTTATAATGAGGTAGTATTTGCATGACTTGAGATATTGCAGAAAACTCATATTCCTCACTTGCCGTCGGAGGGGCTGAAATTAACCCCTGATTACTTTAAATTTAAAAAAATGTTGTTTACTATAATTTTCATGGGCTGTATTTGCATGGCTCATGAGATTGCAGGAAACTTTCTTTTCTTACTTGCCGTCGGAGGATCTGAAATCATCCCCTGTGTACCTATAACTTTCATATATAGAGAGGTAGTATTTGCATGGCTTATGAGATTGCAGAAAACACGCATTCCTTACTTGCCGTCGGATGGACTGAAATCATCCTCTGATGACTTTAATTCGTGAAAAAACTTTAATCTTTAAAGAAAGAAATCATCCCTGATGAATTTAACTCAAAAACACCCATATCATTTCGAAAAAATGTGTTACTTTGATTTTTATATAGAATTTACATGGCTAATGAGATCGCAGATAACTCGTATTCTTCACTTGCCATTGGAAAGACTGAAATCATTCCCTGATGACTTTGAATTAAAAAAATCCATATCACTTTAAAACATGTTTGTAACTATGTTTTTCATATAGAGAGGTAGTATTTGCACGGCTTAAGAGATTGCAGAAAACTATTATTCCTCACTTGCTGGTGGAGGGGCAGAAATCATCTCCTGATGTCTCTTATTGAAAAAAAAATGTGTAATTATGATTTTTATATAGAGAGGTAGAATTTGCATGGCTTATGGCATTGCAGAAACCTCTCATTCCTTACTTGGCGTGCGGGGGAAATCATCCTTTAAGATAATCGTTAAACAAAAATTGTTATATGTTTTTAATAGAGAAGTGTTTTGCATGGCTGTTGAATTTAAAACTCCCTCACCTGCGTCGGAGAGGCTGAAATCATCCCCTGATGACTTAATTTAAAAAAACCATATCATCATCACTTCAGCGCCTCCGACGAAAAATAAGGAATAAGGCATGCCTCTCTATATGGAAATCATAGTACCATAACATTTTTCAACGATGTTATGGACTTTTTCAAATTGAAGTCATCAGAGGATACTTTCAACTCATCCGACGGCAAGTGAGGAATATAGTTTTCTGCAATCTCAACAGCCATGTAAATACTCCTCTCTAACAGATCTGGAAAAAATTTACCGCAATATACGATTTCCAATGTGTTTAATGTTGAATGGTGTCTATAGTCGACCAGCACATAATATAACAAATATGCCCAATGGTGAATCAATTGAAAAGCTGGACCCCTGTTCTCCTTCCTGCACTCTTTGTCTCGAGCACATTTACGTGTCAGTTTCGTATATTTACGTACCAGTCTAGGCTCTAGCTAGGAACAATTCAAGAGTGGTCCAGTTCACTAATTTATTCTCCTCGGGCATACTTGTTATATTTTGTGCTAGTTGACTATATACACCATTCATTACCTTGAAAATCGTATGTTGCGGTTGAATTTTTTCCAGATATAAACACACAACACAACATTTGTTAACGATGGTATGGATTTTTCAATTGGAGTCATCAGGAGATGATTTCAGCTCCTCCGACGGAAGGTAGTATAATTATATACCCTATAAATAAATTATTTTAATTTTATAATTTTTTTTTTTTAAAGTGAAGTCATCAGGGGATGATTTAAGACCCTCCGACAGCAAGTAAGAGATGAAAATGTTCTGCCATCCCATAAGCCATGCAAATACAATCTCTCTATGTGGAAGTTATAGATACACAACATACTTTAACGATGATATGGACTTCTTCAAATTGAAGTCATCAAGGGTTGATTTCAGCCCCTACGACGGCAAATAAGGAATAACAGTTTCCTGCAATCTCTTAAACTATGCAAATACCACTTCCCTATAGAGAAATTATAGTTACATATTTTTCAACGTTCCCGTCTCCTGGAAATTTTCCAGTCATGGAAAATCCGAATCTGTCTCAGAAGCATCCCGTATCTTCCATTATTTCCGTAATAGAATCAGGGAAGTTGCAGGATCGAAAAATATACTCATTGACCAAGAGGGATCCCTCTAAGAAATATACACACCAGTTACTATGAGAAGTGAGACAAATACGGATTCTTCAAGACCGAACATTTCTAGGGAACAGTTGTATTGGTAACAATTCGAGGATCGTGAATACAAAACCAAAGGAATTTTGGGCCTACTCTGCTACCTTGGGCTAATCTAATTTTCAGGAAAAATGGGTGGTTCCATAGCTGCTGGCGTTCAGTGTATATCACGTAGGATGATTCTTCTTGTGTTCATTTAATCCTCAGAGTTCATTGACGCCCAAAGTTTATTGCCGCCCCGGAGTTTATTACCGCCCAGGGAGTTTATCATCCTCCCCGTAGTTTTAGTTTGCCGTGGTCCCCGAAGTTTATTCCCTTTTCTAGAGTTCAACATGGTTTCTGTACATTTCTTGATGTTCCGCTTTCGTGAGTTCAATACTTCTAAGATGTTCATATGTATTGATTTGAAATAGTTGCCAACACGGCGTTAGTTGGCGCAACGCATTGGTAGCAGCGGAATACCTGTTCTTCCGTAGAGACAGTTGATGAATACTGCGAATGGAATTATCTTCATAATCGCTTCTCGGCCTTCTGGTTGAGTTGACGGCTTCACAATATCACTGTGAGGGCCAAAATGTAGTAATTACAAATTTGAACAACAATTCAACTTCCATGGAGGTGCCTTTAATTCCCATTGGTCCATTCATAATCTTTCAAAAAACTGCGCTGCTTTGAGAAATCGCTTGGTGGCTGACTGTGAAACGCTTGAAACATACAAAACACGACGTCCTGGGTAATTACCAGCGATGTGCGTGTTTGCGGACATTGGGCACTCATCAATAATTACGGGTGCTGCTTTCTTCGTATACACATTGCGAATTTGTAGATCCACGCAGTAACTCCCTGCAAATTCTATGCGATCGATTCTTCACTGGGAAATTGTGTTTCGATGACTGTCTTGGAATATAATCAAATAATTGAACAATCTACAACTATAACTTCACCCTCCACACGCATAACCAATAACTGCAATTGGTCCGGCATCTTTGAACCAAATGTGTTGTACACCGTGATAAATGGAGGGGAACTGCAGGTAAGTTATTTATTCTAGACTTAGAAGTGTGCGTAGCGAGCCACGCAGAGGTGGACCACTCGTTTATTGATGATATATCTTCGGACTGTTTGTTTGATCCTTCAAGTAATATAGTCTGAATGAATAATTAACCAACCCGATCAAAGAACTCATTAATGAGTAACTTCTGAATGAGAATAACAAAAACCGATACATTCAACGTCAGTTCCGCATATTGTTCAAAGTAATATTGAGGTTGAAAGCAATAACACACATTTCAGTTTCAGAAGACTAATCATTCAACTTCGGAAACCTGAACAGTATGTTTATACAAAAAATATCTAGGAATGTTATTTCATAGAATTGTTAATATATCCACACAATCGATCAACGAAAACTAGTCACAGAAGGACATCAATATTGTAACATACATTTCAGTATACATCATTGCAATAAATAGAGACATAGTTTGAAGTTTTCAGAAAAACGGTAGGTTTGCTATGACAGGAAGAACTACTAGTGAACATTCGAAAATATCCATTAATTGAAGAGGAAACCAATAAATAACAAAAAAACTAATTGAGGTAGATATTTCCATTTTGAAACATGCTCCCATATACAGTGCTCGTCTAAAGTCCGTTCCCCCCTACTAATTTTTGAACCACCTGGTATATTGCAACGAAATTTGGAGGGCCTAAATAGGAGACAAAAACCTACGTTTTCATGAAAAGAATCACAGCTAAAAGTTTCAAAATAATCCTCAATAATTTTTTAACATAGAACACACCGTATATTATTTTCGAAATCTGCTCTTAATTCTCAACAGTTTTCTCCAATACACTTTACTCCTAAATTCAATTGTTTTCGAAATATTAACGTTTGAAAAGTGACATTCGGTTTAAAATGAAGTATGGATTTTGGCCACTTGCGGTAAAACATTTGCTAACTAAACGGTATTATCAATTTGTAGTTAAATTTTATGAATTCGACTAATGAGAGGCGTGAAGAGAGTTTATTAAGGATAAACAGTACCGCTTACCGGAAAATCTCGAAACATACGAATGTGTTCTGTAAATTCACAATCAAAACAAATTAGTTAGCTAAAAAATTATAATTTATTTTTGAATAACACTTTCATTTAACCCCAACAATTATTTCATCAAGTTTCAATGTGGCCCCCACTAAATCTTTACAATAAAGTGCCCTATTATAAATAGCTTCTCTCAAGTTGATGAAAGTCTGTTCATCTATTTCTTCACATGTATCTATTATTCTGCGTTCCAACTCTTCTATTGCTTAGCCTTCAGTGGCATAGATTTTTGACTTCAGATACCGCCAAAGGAAAAAATCTAGAGGTGTAAGATCCGGAGATCTTGGTGGTCATTCTGTACTTCCCCTGCGACCTATCCACCGCCCAGGAAAGTCTGTATCGGGGTATTCTCTAGCCATGCAATCGAAATGGGGAGGTGTCCCATCCTGCTGAAATATGATTCAATGATTTTCAAACTCTTCCTAATTTTTTAATACAATTTGTCTTTTTCGAGGTTCAATTTCAGTTCCTAATAGATTTCTGTGAAGAACTCCTGTAAGATTGCCTCTGATGAAAATCGGTCCAACAACACGATTGCCCAAAATCCCCGCTCAAACATTCACCTTTTCAGGAAACTGCGGATTAGTACCGCTCCCGTATCGTACATTCTGTTTGTTGACTTTTCCATTGAGAAAAAACGTGCAATCGTCTGCGAAACATACACGTTTCAGAAAGTCCCGTTCTCCTTCAATTGTTCTTGTTAACCACCCCCAAAATTCAACCCTCCGGTTTGGATCATCCTCCGTGAGAGCATGCAGGATTTTTATTTTATACGGATGAAACTTTTCTTTTTTTAGGACTCTTTGGACTTTTTTTGAACTTACTCCACAGGATTCAGCAACTGCAGACGTCGACTGAGTCGTATTGATTACCATTTATGCAACAATTTCTTCCTTTTTATCTTCTGAAAGAGGCGGTCTTCCTGATCTCGGGACATCTTTCAGCGTACCACTAGCTTTGAGCTTATTGAAAAGTTTGCACATATATGACCTCGAAATAGGATGCTCGGGAAATCTATCATCAAACATACGGACTGCTAGATGATAATTTCTTCCAGCTTCTCCAAATATCAAAACTGCTTCAAATGTATCGTCTAAACTACGAGCCATGATCACACTTTTCATAAAAGGATTTAGGCGCTCAACGGACTATTTGACAGTTAACAGTTCAGTTTTACAGTAAACAAGATGTTACCGCGACAACGATTTTTTCCAATGCAAACTTGATTGAAAGCAACATTAGTGTTTTTGGTTGGGTTTGAAATGAACAAAATGTCACATTTCAAACGTTAGTATTTCGAAAACTATTGAATTCAGGAGGTGTATCGAAAAAAAACTGTTGGGAATTATGAGCAGATTTCAAAAATGGAATAATATATGGGGTGTTCTTTAAAAAAAATATTGAAGATGGCGCTCAGCCACCATTTTGAACTTTTAGTTGTGATTTTTTCACGAAAAAGTAGGTTTTCATCTTCCATTTGAGCTCTCCAAATTTCGTTGCGTTATACTAGGTGGTTCAAAAATTAGTAGGGGTAGAACGGACTTTAGACGAGTACTGTTTATCTTGAACCTCACATACAGTAGATATACATTATTATGTATTGGAAAGGGCTAATGACTCATTTCCAAGGTATATGCTCCTGGTGATATGGAGTCTATTCATGTTCACGTCTTTCGCAAAATCTGGTATAATGACGTGAACCATTTAAATTATGAAAAAGTCTCAGAACAATGGTAATACCAAATTCACCTCAAAATGGTGTTGCAGTCAGGGCTAATGTACCATACCACAATGTTATCAATGGAGATTGCCACCATACTACTCAGACTTGAACCCTGTTGAAATGATCTGAGCCGTAGTAAAATATATTGAAGTTGCCAAAAATATCCATTATGAATGAGAGTGCGTGAAACCATTGGTTGAAAATGAATTTGAGGGCATACCTCAAGAATACTGAAGACATTTGTGTTTCAAATTTGTAATGGATGACGTTATTCTTAGTATATTAATTTTCATGAGGACAACAGTGATTTCAATGAATTTATTAAGAGTTATGAAAAAGGAATTTGTGTGGCATAATAGACAGATTATTAAATTAAAGAAAAAAAGAAGCATCCTCCTATGGCCTCGAAAGCTCAGTGGTTAGAGTATATGTCTGAAGAACATAAGGTCGTGGGTTCGAGTCCTACTTGAGGATGCTTTTGTTCTTTGATTTAATAATATGTCCATTATGCCACAAAAATTCCTTTTTCATGATTTCTCTCGGACAATAATTTCCCACTTTCACATTAAGAGTTATGTTCATTTCATTTTGTCAGTAATACTAGATATATTTTAGTAGTCAAAAAACGAATAGGCGTTACATGTTGTTTTTTCTTCCAAGAAGGAGAAAATTCAGCGGAATAGATGACTCAGGAAGGGGTACAGCCTCAAAGACCCTGCTAGTGGTGCCTCTGGACAGAATGAATACTGGGTATCACGTGTCGTGTGGAAACCTACCTTCCATCACACAGAGTGATCTACAATTATGAGCTCTCCATTTCTAATCAAGATTTAACTCTGGAAATTCAAAAAGTTCCTCAAATGAGGGCTTGAGAAAAAACAATAATATTCAAAATAATGAATCTCTCACGAATAACCGTGAGCTGATTCAGGTTATGGAGAAAGCAAATGTATTCATAAATTTTGTAAGTCACAAAACCTGGCTCTATTTCAGGTGAAATTCTAATTTCCGCGTGACATGATATATCAGTTATTAATCAGTTACCTCAGAAATGTCTCCGCAGTGAAATATCTATCAATTATATCCGTCATTATGGGTGTCGAAAGTAAACCACTTACTTTGGCAGTTGTTATTTCCCAGTGATGAATCGAGACTCTCATTCAACTGCTATTAATCCCGTACGAAAACAAGCAGATGAAATATCTTTGTTCAATCGATATAATCCCGAGTAAACTAATTTCAAATGTTCAGAGCTCGCGGAATGGTAAAGTGTTAGTGGAAATGATGTTTTCTTTTCAAAGAACGAATTGAATGGACGGTAATTCCTGATGTAGAATTATCGGTACACTATTTTTCTTCGGTGTAGACTGAGTTTTCATTGGTATGCTCGTTGAAAAATTACTCACGACTCATTTCAAAGGAAATGTAAACGTTTAAAAGAGAAAATATCCTGATAGTCGACGTCAATTAAGAAAAAAGCTTGACGAAGATGAATTGGGAATACAATTTTGTGTTGAATTCTAGATTCAGAAACGAGTGATGCTATTTTATAACAGTTTATGGTACTCATGGTACTTCTTACTTTATCTCGGCAATTCGATATAAGTAGGAATACATATTTTATTATTATGCACTTATTTTCATCCATTATAAGTGTGTTTCTTTCTTCCATATATCAACCGCAATATATCAAATTTCCACGTGAATAATATTTCACTGAAAATATTTCAAAATCTGATCTCGTCAAATCTAGACAAATATATTTTTTGATAAGCACAGATTCATTTTAGATTCTGTTATGTCTTGAAGGTCCAAACTTTTGAACTACAAAGTGCTAAAGTTTTTTATGATAACTTCGGTATGACCCTAGATATCCTTGTGAAAGGTATTACGCATTTGCTATGCATCAAAAGGCATTTTCTGCTGTACAACATAATTTTTTATTCTGACCAGTGGCGTTCGTGCGGGATTTGCATTCAATCATTTTAAAGAGGAAAAGTGATAAGCCGCTGCTTTTTCTCAAAGTAAAAACCATCATTGAAATCCTCATTCCCTTCTAAGCAAATCTGTTCTTCTGATTCTTTTTCGTTTGATGTACGGTTTCCGCATAAAAATAAAATTCATTCATTTGCACCTCACTCGACCACTTACGAAAAATAGTTTTTTGTGCAACCAGTTGGAAAAACCACTATTTTTCGTAATCAGCAAATTTCTGCGGAACAATATTTTTTCTAATTTTGATATGTGATCCTCTTTAATTCAAGTTGAAAATATAAAAAAACATACTCAAAAAAACTAAAGAACACGCTTTCAACGCAGTGGAAATGAAAAAATAATTTTAATATTATATTATATAGAACTCATATACAATAGAAAAATAACAGTTACTTCGGAAAGAAAGCTGAAAACATGAATACACCCTATGGATTTATTATAACATTGTTCACTTAATTGAAACAAGAAACGACGTTGGCTCCACCTGAAACGCTGGTAATATGTATTAACAAGTAGGCCAAGTGTCGTCGTATTAATCCCAAACTTCTACAGAAATAAGTGCAAGCTCCAGGGTTTTCAGACAACCAATCTGTCAACTCTGAATGTTGCCTTATATGTCCAAAACACATATGCAAACAACGTGGACATTTTTAGCGGCTAACCCCTACTGCTACCCGCAGTGAAAACTCCCAAGAGATCTCACATACATCTACAAGGATCAGCTTTCGACAACCTACCCTTGGACCAACCACGTCGAACTCAATGGAGCAGCAGAAGATCCACCAGATTATTCTGCAGAATCTGAAATAAGATACATCCTATATTTGGGCCACATCCTTTCACCTCCTATTGCTAGCCATCAATTCAATCAAATCAATTTATATATATATATATATATATATATATATATATATATATATATATATATATATATATATACTCGACCAGACGTTCCACACCGAAAACCGTGCTTTCGCAGGAGGCACCAAGTGAGGCACACGAAAAACAACGACAGCCCACCAAAAGACTTCACACCTTTCGAAGATGACGACAAGTGGAATGGAAGGAATTTCATTTCACATTTCCCAGGAAAACCTTGAGGAGAAAGCTGCACTTTGCTCTTATCGAAATGCAAGCAGTTCATAACATAATTTTATTCATACAATCTTGATATAATCGTTGTACTGCTAACATCTTGTTTCTTTGTACTTTTAGTTTTGATTTTTTTTTCAACCAACCTGAAACGAAATATAAAATTTGCATAAAAGATAGCTTAGTTTTGTGGTATTGCTTTCCCCATTTTTAACACCATCATGTGGCATACAATATTTCAATCCATGTCTGCTTGAGGTTTTCGAATATAATTATGCAAGAACTGTATAAAGCGTTCTTTACTATCGGATTCCTATGAAGTTATTTTTCTATTGTATATAAGGTATTTCTCAATAACATGCTAATATCTAAGGAAGTTATTCTTGGGTACAACATAAGAAAATTTATTTTAACTACAAGGTGCTGAAATTTTAGGATTGATTTTTTTATGATGACTTGAGATATTTTTGTGAAACATGCTACGCACCTTCTATGCATCAAAAGGCATTTTCTGATGTACAACATAATTTTTGTAGTGAATCATTCTGGCAAAAAGCCACTGCTTTTTCTTAAAATAAAAATAATTTTTGAAATTCTCATCCTTTTTTGAGCAAATCTGGTCTCCAGTTTTTTTTTTCGTTTGTCGTACGGTTTTCCCATAAAAAATACATTTCTTTCATTTGCACGTTGTTATGAAATTGGGTTTTATCAAGGATTAGAAAAGTATCTAGTAGGTGAGAAGCAGATTCTGTTTTGTAAACATAAAGTGTTGTGACAGTTTCCTACCTTGTCTAGATGTTTCGTTTTTAAGTCATCAAAATTAACAATATTATTGAAAAACATGGTCCATTCAACGAATTCTGAGTTCGCAGATATGCATTACATGTATGGACTTATATGTATGGGATGGTTGATGGTAGCGCATTGGAAGCCAGGCTGTTGTATGAAAACCGCTTTCCAAATAGAAATATTCCGGATGCACGAACATTCTCCAACATCCATAAAAGATTGTGCGAACATAAAGTTTTGAACCAGATGATCATCTTAAAGGAGTACAACGTACTGTAAGAACACCAAGAATTGAGGTAGCGGTTTTGAATTTAATTGAGGAAAATCCCGGATTAAGTACACAAAAAATGGGGAAAATTTTGAATATGCCACTTATTCTTATTTGGAAAATTTTCCATGACCTTTCATTAGGTCCCTATCATATCTAACGGGTTCAGGCGCTACTCTCTCACGACTTCTCAGTACGGATGAACTTTTGCCAATTGTTTTTTCAAAAAGTGTATGAAAATCCATTATTTGATACAGAAATTTTATTTACCGCCAATTTTCCCAGAAATGCCATCCAGAACTTTCACAATAATCATTTTTGGGCTGAAGAAAACGCACATGCAATCTTGGAATCCCATCACCAGGAGCAGTTTTCCGTTAATGTGGGCTGGAATATACGGTGATTATTTAATTGGACCCTATTTTCTTCATGCGAGGTTGAGTGGGCATAATTACCGGTAGTTTCTCGAAAAAGAATTGCCAGCTTTGTTGAAAGATGTTCCCATTTTAGTGAGAAATCGACTGTGGCTCATGCACGACCGGACGTCAGCGAACTCCAGTGCTCTGGCGCGCGAATATTTAAACCAAAATTACAATAATCGCTTGATAGGTCATCTAGGACCACAGGCATGGCCACCTAGGTCCCTGGACCTCAATAGTTTGAATTATTTCCTCTACCTACGGTCATCTTAGAACATCGGCTTACAGCACACCAATTCATACTGGAGAGCAGTTGAGAAATAGCATGATAGTTTCTTGCGAAAGTATTAGAAACAGTCCCGGCATTCTCCAAAGGGTACCTAAGTCCATAAGAAGAAGAACAGAGGCATGCATATTTGCAAAAGGTTCACATTTTGAACATCTGATTTGATTTATTTCTTTGTGCATTCAGGGTATTTTTGTATTAGCATTCCAAAATGTATTTAGACAGTTTGAAAATTATTTTCTCAAATGCATTTTTGTTTAGAGTTACATAAATTGTTTTTTTTTTCACTTTCAAAGTGACACTTTTCGAAACTCGTTGACGTTATCAAATGTTTTACTTTTCATCACCAGTTGCAAAAAGTAAAGTTTTTCGCAACTGGTGATGAAAAGTAAATTTTACCACTAGTTTAAAAAAATACAGGAATAAAATTTTATATAATTTTGAGGCTAAACTACTTGAAGTACTTCTTCATTGTTATTATATTCTCTGTGCATATTATGAAGATTAAATTTTATTGGAATTCAATACATAATGTATGGTAGAAACTAATTATAAATATTAATAACAGAATTTGAACAATAGGTGATATTGACCCCAGCTGACAACGTAGTTTTATATGTAACATTGAGTTCCGTTTTTTCCATGGAAGTTTCTCCAAGGATGAGAACCCGCTTTCAACGCTCTAAAAAGTAAAAAATAATTTTAATATTCAATGACTCTGCCAAAAAGCGTGGGGAGCTTTGTCGAGATCAATTAAAAGAGTCCAAGATCCCAGAGCCGAAAAACCTACGTCATTTTAGCAAAGCTGAAATTCCGAGTATATGTAGTGTGATATGTAGTTGAGAATGTGTGCATACTTGCTAGCTTGAAAGAGAGGCCCTTTCCACAAGTAGCAGGTATAAAAGTACATAAAAAACTTGTTTACTCACGTTGAAGTATGGTAATGCGTTTGACAATTGATATTGTCCGGTTGGCCAAGCGGTCTAAGGCGGAAGATCTGAGCTCTGATATCAAGAACTGGCGAGGGTTCGAATTCCCACGCCTGACGATTTTGTTTTTATTTTTCCCATCGAAATTGAGACATGATATTTTTTTTTATTCGAAAATTCATCCCAAAACTGAATCATTTCTCAATTTCAAAGTGAAAAATATAAAAAATCCAGAGCTTATATCTCGCGCCTTAGACCGCTCGGCTAACTGGACGATATTAATTGCCAAATGCATTACCATACTTTAACGTAAGTAAGAAAGTTTTTCATGTACTTCTGTACCTGATACCTGTGAAAGGGCCCCGCTTTCAAGCTTGTAAGTATGCATACGTTCTCAACTACATATAACACTATTCATAGTTTAAATTTCAGCTTTGCTGGAATGATATAGGTTTGCCGGCTCTGGGATCTTACTCTAAAAGTATTGTGTTCCTCAAAGATACGTAACCAAAAAGAACCCCATGCTTTTCGGCACAGTCGTTGAATATTAAAACTATTTTTTAATTTTTACTACATCAAAAGCGTGTTTTTAAGTTTTTTTAAATACGTTTTTTTTTTTATATTTTCAACTTGAATTAGAAAGGATCACATATCAAAATTTAAAAAAATATTGTGTAAAACACGTTGGAAAATCCTATTTTTCCCAACTGGTTTCACAAATAACTATTTTTCGTAAGTGGTCTAGTGAGATGCAAATAAATGAATTTAATTTTCCATGCGAAAACCATACGTCAAACAAAAAAGAATCAGAAGAACAGATTTGCTTAGGAAGGAATGAGGATTTCAATGATGGTTTTTACTTTGAGAAAGAGCAGTGGCTTATCACTTTTCTCTTCAAAATGATTGAGTTCAAACCCCGCACGAACGCCACTGGCAAGAATAAAAAAATATGTTGTTCAATAGAAAATGCCTTTTGATGCATATCAGATGCGTACTACGTTTCACAAGAACATCTAGGGTCTTACCAACTTTAGCACCATGTAGTTCAAAAGTTAAGACCTTCAGGACATACAGGGTGTCCCAAACTCGATGGCCTATTAGACATTTCTGGAAAATGGGATATGGGATTATTTTGAAAATTTGGTTTACTCAATAATTAGTTCTGTTCTATCGATCTAAAATATTTTCAGCGCTGCGACGTTGCCGCTTATATTGAAAAATAGCAAAACTTTGATATTTTGAATAGGACACCCTATATATTATTGCATTTCTTGCTTTGCTATTGCTTTTCGATTATTTTTGTATGATATTTTTCTTTACCTATCTCCAGTGGTTTTAGAGAAATTCATTGATTTCCTTATTTTTTGTGCGAAACATAGCTTTAATCAAATGTTAATTACTGCGGTATTTGGATTCGAAGATAGCTGAAATTCTGGATGTAGTTTGACAATGTCCTGTGTATTGGTTGTGTCTGAGAAAATTTTTTCTCCATTATACAAGGTCGTTCAAAATTTGTGATTTTACCGATACATACAAAAGTAGTAAAAAGCGCATTTTTTCAAATGGAACATCTTGTATATTATCGAAAATCCTGAAAGACAATTGAAGTTCCTTTCGAATGATGTTCTATGTTCCAATACCTGGTTAGTCAAGTTTCCGAAATAAAAGAAAGTTTCTATAAAAATTGGATTATTTTGCCATATTTTGTATTAGGTAGCTATGAAATGTCATCAATAATAAAACGTTTGCGCGTTCATTAACGTAAATTTGATAAGAAAAGAATCAAAATGAAAATTGTTTATTCTTCATGGTCAATGTGACCAAATTATAGCAAGAATATGCAAAATGTTCTGTAGTATATTGAAGTGTGTGACTATCATTTTTAATTCCCAGTATAACGAATCAAAATAGGTCATATTCCCCAATTAAAATGATCTGTAGTGTGCCGTGACCAGAAAAGAAGAAAACGAACTTCAAGTTTGACAAGCACTGATTTTCATAGTGTTTCTGTCAGAAGAAAGTATTAAAAATGGATTATAATGCTTATTCAAATGCAGATACTTTGAATTTGTTTTATATTCACGGTGAGTGCCTAAGAATTGTTTCGAGAACATGCAGAAAATTCAATGAACTTTATCCAAATTTACCGCATATGAATAGAAAAAAATTCAGAAGAATTGAACGGAATTATGCTGTGTTTGGGAATGTTGAAGCTCCAAGAAATCAAATCGAGCCGATAACTGGAGACGAAGAAAATAAAATTAACGTCTTGGGGTATTTCCACGCCTACCCTCATTATCATTGAGAAGAGCCGCTGTGGATTTAGGTATGACCCGCACTTCAACATGGAGAAAAAAAAAACATAAAATGCATGATTATAAATTCATCAAAGCTCATGCCCTACATAGAAGTGATCCTCCAAAACGTGTTGATTTCTGTGAATGGATTTCAACATGGACTTATGAAGATCCAAATTCTCTTCAGAAAATTATATGGACGGATTAATCTAAATTTTCGAGGGAAGGAATATTCAATCGCAAAAACAATCATTTCTGGGCTGCAGAAAATCCCCATTTTATAAAAGAAAGGAGATTTCAAGAAAAATTCAGTTAAAATATGTTTTGTTTACTGATGAAGGATGAATTATCATATTGTATTTATGATGAAAACTTGAGTCCTGGAAAATATTTGAATATTTTGAGAACAACAGTTAGCGACTTTTTGGACAATTTACCGCTTCATATATATCGAAGTTGTTGGTATCAGTTGGACGGTGCCCCCCCTCACTGTACAGAGAACTGCAGAGCAGAGAACTGAAGATCGGTAGATAAGACGCTTGGGTCCACAGCCTTGGCCACCGCGATCCCCAGATCTAACTCCTCTAGATTTTTACCTCTGGGGAAAAATCGAACAGATTGTATATGAAACACCTGTGAATTCAAGGGACGAATTTGAACAGAGGATAATACGTGCTTTCAAGGAAATTCGGCCAGAAGAGGTTCAAAGAGCAACAAGCAACCATGTGATGACTTCGATCCACGAATGTTTGCGTGTAAATGGTCAGCACTTCGAACACATGAATTAGCGATTAATATGACCTTCATTTGTTTTTTGATTGAAATATAATTGAGTTCTACTAAGGTGAATCATGATTTCTCAACAGGCACAGGTAAATAAATGACTTATGGCTGTTTTTCCTTATCACCTGCAAGCACGTGTTTTTTAGACACCCTGTATGAAATATGGTCAAATCATTCGATAATACTGAATCAATATTTTCTGGATGAAAGTTGAATTTGAGTCCAGTGTGGGCAACAGATGAGTTTTTTTGGGTTTGTAACCTTTCAAACCTAAAAAATAATAGAATCAATATAGAAAATCTATACAAGTGTAGAAGGGCAATTTTGTATAGATTTTCTATATTATTCTATATTTTTTAGGTTGTGGAAGGTTACAAACCCAAAAAAACTCAATAAAATAAATATATTTGAATTGAAGTTGGTCCGATCTTGGTAGCAAAACAATTACAAAATAATCAATATTCGATAAAAGGTAGTTTACGACATGTTCAGTAAAAGTTATTTGTATTTATCAGTAGAATTCAAATACGGAATAAAATACTGGGTAGTCTCCATTTGAAATTAGAACGTCGATATTAGTTACAAGCAGATGTGGCAACACTGCAACCGTGAAAATATTTTCAAGAGGTAGATCGCAATCACTTATCGTGGAATACAAGATTTCAAGTATTTATATCCCAGATCTCCAAAAATGTCTAATAGGCCATCGAATTCATAAAACCCTGTATATTAATCATTCTTTGTACAATCAGTTCGTCATCTTAACAGTCACACACATCAATATACTACAGAACATTTTGCATGTTCTTGCTATAATTTGATCACATTGACCATGAAGAATAAACAATTTCCATTTTGATTCTTTTCCAATCAAATTTACGTTAATGAACGCGCAAACGTTTTATTATTGATGACATTTCATAGCTACCTAATACAAAATATGGCAAAATAATCAATTTTTATAGAAACTTTCTTTATTTCGAAAACTTGACTATTAGGTATTGGAACATAGAACATCATTGAAGGAACTTCAATTGTCTTTCAGGATTTTCGATAATATACAGGATGTTCCATTTGAAAAAATGCACCTTTCACCACTTTTGTATGTATCGGTAAAATCACAAATTTTGAACGACCCTGTATGATGGAGAAAGAATTTTCTCAGACACAACTAATACACAGGACATTGTCAAACTACATCCAAAAT
Organism: Gonioctena quinquepunctata; assembly: GCA_018342105.1. NCBI lineage: Eukaryota > Metazoa > Arthropoda > Insecta > Coleoptera > Chrysomelidae > Gonioctena > Gonioctena quinquepunctata. The sequence goes on from JAFIRS010000445.1 coordinate 464,399, forward strand.
TTCAGCTGTCTTCGAATCCAAATACCGCAGTAATAAACATTTGATTAAAGCTATGTTTCGCACAAAAAATAAGGAAATCAATGAATTTCTCGAAAACCACTGGAGATAGGTATAGAGAAGTATCATACAAAAATAATCAAAAAGCAATAGCAAAGCGAGAAATGCAATAATATATAGGGTGCCCCATTCAAAATATCAAAATTGTTGCTACTTTTCAATATAAGCGACAAAGTCGCAGCGCTGAAAATATCTTAGATCGATAGAACAGAACTAATTACCTAAGAAACCAAATTTTCAAAATAATCCTATTTCCCGTTTTCCAGAAATGTTTAATAGGCCATGGAGTTTGGGACACCCTGTATATTCATATGAAGTTTTTTTGAATAATTACCACATAAAATTTCTTCATCCGGAAATGTTTTCAAGAGTTTCTTCTTTCATTTTGTTGTGTATTTATTATAATGAGAAAGGTACACCTGGCATAGGAAACGAAAGACTACCTTAACTTTTTGCCAGGCCAGTGTAACGAAAAAGATACCTATGAAAAAAAAAGGAAAACTAGTAAAAAAAGATCTGAAAATAATTTATATTATTCTAAAAATACTCAAACACTTGAAATAACAGAAAAAATATATTTCAAAAAATCACGAAAATTTACCTCCAGAGGCTTGGCATTCTCCAGTCATGGCGTTTTTTTAATGCAAGACCACGCATAGCTTCTTACAGAGAAGTCCGATTCTGCAGATTCTTTTAAATTGTATAGGGTAAGTTAGTCCCATTTGAATTTGAAAAAAGGTGTAGGAAAAATATGGAATTGATTGTTCACCCACTGAATTTATATTACATGTTAACCGATTCTACCACGCATAACTTTGTGCAGTGTTATCTGATTTGAATTATTCTTCTTTATTGAATAGAGTATATGTCGAAGTGAGTCCTGTTTGAATTAAAAATCCACTTCCAGAAATTGGAAAATAGGGGATGGTTGATCTTTCTCCTGTTAGCCGATTCTGTTGAAACTTATACACATATGTAGTTCTGATGACACTACAATATAAAGGAGACCTGGAGTTGATTAACCTTTCAGTGGTTGCGTGAAATTCAGTTGCAAGTTGGGTCGCGCCCTGTCTCTGTTATTTTTTTGTACTTATTTTTTTGGTGTTTGAACATTAACATATTGTGTATTTGACAATTGTCGAATATTTCCATAAATTTTCGATGTTAAAATCATGCGTTTTAACTGTGAAATTGATAGTTGAAAAAAATCATTTCAATAATAGAAAACATCAATTGAAGGACAAAAATAAAAAATACAATTATAATAATTACAATCGATATAATACATCATAACTTGATATATAACTTGATAATTTTGACGGAAAATCTGTCACCTATTCTGTTTCCATCGGGGTTTGTTTGCATCTTACACAGTTCAGTTTTATGTGTCGTGCTGCCTAGACCATATCCTGGTCGCTCCACCAAGAACAATGATTTTAAACACATTAGTGCAGAACAAAAAACAGAAACTGAACCTCAACGTGAGTCTAATCCATGTAGTAATTGATATAACATATTTTACGAGATGGGTACTAGAAGTAAATAGGAAATTATTAATATAATGAAAGAATCGATGGCCGAATTCTTCCAAGATAAGGATTTCTCACTCAGCTGACAAAAAAGCTAACAGAGAGTCTTGAACAAAAACTGTGTAATCTCCAACTGGAAATAAAAAAGCAAGCTAATGAAATATCCATACTCGAACAAAAAATAGACACAAAGGAACAAAACACGAAAAGCAATAACATTGTCATATACGGTATGTCCTAAAATGAAGAAGAGAACGCCAAATGCAATATTATCGAAATCTTGAATAATAATGCCAACTTTGCTAAAAATTAAGAAATAGTTAGCTGCTACAAGGGGGTACACAATCTAACCCGCAATCGAGACCAAGGCCACGGATCCTCAAAGTTTCTAGTAGATATGTGAAAGTGAATATTTTTAAAAGCGCCGAAAAGCTGAAGAGTCTCAAAATATACTTCACGGAAGATTTGACATTATACAGAAGACGGCAAAATCAGCCTCCGGAGGGAAAATTGTGTGATCCTTCAATGTCCAAATTTACACAAAAGTTAATGGAAAAAACATTGAAATAAGTAGTAACTCCGACATTGAAACATTAAGTAATTTGAGTTGTACTGTAGTTGTTAAAATAAAATTCCGGACTGTCACTATCTCTACATTCGTGCGTCTATTATTTAATTGTTTATTCATCTATAGATATCATGTAAATCATCATTTTCTATTTCACTAATTCCTTCTTTTTGAGAATATTCACACTCTGTGTATCCAACCTTTTAACTCAACCTGCCCATTTCAATTATCTCCTCAGTTAAATTTTGTTAAGGGGGGTGATCCTTCTGCTGGTCACTCCTGATTGATTACTTCTCTTCTGTTATATATATATATATATATATATATATATATATATATATATATATATATATATGTTGTTATGTTATGCCAGTTGTAAATTTTAAAAGACTAAAACCCACAAAAAGAATAATTACTAGATGGTTAATGGTTTCAAGAGTTTGTTGGTGAATAACTTTTGAAATTCTATGTATATTGTGAGCCTAGGTAGAATATGGATAGATAAAGATGTCAAAATACTATAAAACAATCAATTTCATACACTGTCAAAATTATTATAACTCATAATTGCTCAAAAGACAATAAAAAGTCTATATTTACAAAATTTTCAGGAATAAACAGTAATCAACACATTTATAAATTTGAAACATACAGTATATGAAATTGTAGCTAACAAAAAGTAGCCAATGATAGAACAGCAAATGTCTTTATAAAAATAGCCAATCAGGGAATAGATGGTCAGGTGTAAAATTGGAAATTGTGGGAGAGTAGCAATGAGATGGTATCAGAGATCGAAATAAAATTCCAAGCGGATGCCACGCAAAAATTTTACAAAAAGAAAATTGGAATAATCCCATCATTTGGTAAACAAAACCAATATTACCTTAATGATAACATATCCACGGATCCAAATGCTGATTTCCGCATCTAAATAGTTCCTGATTCGTGGTATTGCAGTCCTGACAGCGATTGGAGAGAGGAGACATCCTTATCCATAGTATAAGTAGAACACTAACAGTTCCAACCAGGTATAAAACTTTAATAGTGCTTTTCGGTCCTGAACTATTTCACCAATAACGAATTTCACATTCGAAGAACTTTATGTCACTCTATTTTGAACAATAACAGAAAACTTCACTCTCACGGAAAAAGTGAGGTTCTGTTTATCTATCCATGATCTGATTTATTATTTTTATCCGTGAATATTTGTTTGATTCACCCTAGTATAAGTTATTTCTCGTAGGCCAGGTATTTTAAGTCTTCCTGAATAAAGGAGATAATTGCTTTATGATATTTTGTTATTTTTTTTCTCACAATGATCAATAACAAACCAAAGACCATTCAATAAACTGAAGTTAGCCAGCAGTGACAAGTGGCTCTATTGCTTTGAACCGGCTATCTGAGATGAGGGCGTACTAACTGTGCTAGCTGTGGTGAGAAAAGGAATAACAATTGTCAGCTACGTGACGAGAGAACAGTGACGTTCGTTGGCAATTATTATTACCACATACAAATTATTATACAGGGCAAAAATATCTATCTATATCATATCAATTTGGCTCACAAAGAATAACTGAAGATTACTAGCTATCTTCATTATAAAAACAATATATATTATTCAATTTATCTAACCATTACAAATGGCGCCCAACGTGGGGCAAGTAAGGGAAATATAACATTTCATAATATTTATCACGGCGGAAGAGGCGAGAAAAGGCAAGTAGGTGGAATATATTATTTCTTAATATTTATCGCAAAGTAAGGGCAAGTAAAGGCAATATATCATTTCAAGGCAAAGTAAGGGCAAGTAAAGGAATAATATTAGTTCTTAATAACACTGGGTGAACATTAGCAATTGGCATTTAAAGGTGTAAGGCTAAATATTTGTGAATAAAAAATGGATTTGAGAGATGGTAAGAAAGTTGGTTTGGAAGAAGGTGCAGAAGGTAGAGAGAGGGGTGATCAGGAAGAAGGAGAGAGTAGTAAAGTGAGAGAGAGAGAAATAAAAAGTGAAAGTACAGGAATGGAGAGTAATAAAATTTTAAATTTTTTAAAAAAAAAATGAATGAAAATATGGCAAGTATGAGAAATGATATGAAAGAAAATACAATACAATACAGCAAGTAGGAATGAAAATATGGCAAGTATGGAAAGTAGAATGAAAAATGAAATAAAAGAAATGAAAGAAAATTCAACAAGAATGGAAAATAAAATGCAAGAAAACTATGATAGTTTAGGAAGTACAGAGAAATATATGAACGATTAGAAAGAAGTAGTGAGCAAAATAAAATTGAGGGAATAGTTATACAAAAAACAGATGATAGTAACAGTTTATTAGAAAAAAATGACAAACAGATACAAAATATAAAAATGAATTTCGATCTCCAAAATAATGAACTTATGCATAATATAAATGTGAATAATGAAAATTTTCAGGAAAGGGAAAAAAAGCAAAGATGAATATTGAACTGAAAAAAGGGAATGAAACTGATAAAATAATATAATAAAAAAGAATGACATGAGCGTGGCATATAAAAATTATGAGTTGGAAAAAGGGAACATAAATGAAATAATAGTGAGAATGAAGGATATAAAAGTGGCTAACAAAAATATTGAAATGAAAATAGGGAATAAATGAAAAAATAAGAGTAATGCAAATAAATGACATCTACAGGGCAATAGAATTTTTGAAATGGATGAAAGAAAAAAAAATGAAAAAAATAATGTATAGTAAATTTAAATAGAAAAATAGGAAAGAATTTAAATACATTTTACTTTCAATAACAAGAAAAAGTAGAATTTATGACAATGAAATTAGTTGAAAATATTAACATGAAATTTCTATTGAAAATTTGTGAAATAAAATACAGGCTTGCAGTTACAAAACAAGCAAGATTCCATAGAAGGAGAGATAAATAATAAAAAGGAAAATTTAGGGAATAATAAATTGTAGGCTAACAAATTCGATAGGTAAGTTAGGAATAAAAAAGGAAAAAAGTTAAAAAAAATAGTTTGATAGATAGTTATGATTCCAGAAACATTTGAATTAAAGAAAATAAAATGAAAAACAAAAGTAAAGAAAAAAAATACATCAAAGAGAGAAAATATTGAAGCAAACAAAAAGAACACATGAGTGAATATTTCATGAAAGAAAACAATAATATTGAATAACAATAAAAATACTGAAAAACAGAAAAGTTGATATAAAATTATTGGTACAGGTTAGTTGGATGGAGTAAAGTGAAAAACAATATAGATTATAAAGTAGGAAAAATATAGAAATGGATAATAAATAATGTGAATTTTGAAGAAAAATGAAAAGAAATGAAGATTAAAAATATTTTGTGTATAAAATGAATGTATGTGATAAATGAAAGTGGGTATGATAATAATAATAATACTAAAGAAGTATATTATAATAAATATGATGATGATGATGATAAAGGTATATTGATAAATAATATGAAGGTATATCAATAATTAAAATGAAGGTATATTAATGAATTATAAATGAATATAATATGTTAATTATGTATGAATAATGAAAAAGCGAAAGAGTATTACACAAAATAAAAGTAAATAATATGAGAGATTCAGATAAATAAAATATCCAATTCAATATGAACATAAAGAACAACTGAAAGAAAAGATAGGAAAAATGATAAAACAGTATAATTGAAAAGAGTACCAGTAATTGTAAAATCGATAATTGAAAATAATATCAGTATAAAATATAAAATGAAAGTAAGATAATCATAGAATATAAAATGTCATATATGATAATATCTTGAAAAGTTTTCTCTCTTGATCTGAAAAGAAGTCCATAGTCAAGTTTTCGAAACAACAAAACGTAGTACTAGTAGTTGTAAATAATAGTTATCGTTGTAGAACTTGTTTTTCTTGAAGTCCAGCACAAGAAGTTTTCTGAAATTAGAAAAATATAGTATTAGTCAAAGTAAAGTTAATAAATATAAATAAAGAAATTGATATTCAAAATTTTCTAACCAGTAGAAAATTATTGAATTAAATTTAGGAATGTTGTTATGTTATGTTATGCCAGTTGTAAATTTAAAAGACAAAAACCCAAAAAGTTGGTGAATAACTTTTGAAATTCTATGTATATTGTGAGCCTAGGTAGAATATGGATAGATAAAAATGTCAAAATACTATAAAACAATCAATTTCATACACTGTCAAAATTATTATAGCTCATAATTGCTCAAAAGACAAAAAAAAGTCTAAATTTACAAAATTTTCAGGAATAAACAGTAATCAACACATTTATAAATTTGAAACATACAGTATATGAAATTGTAGCTAACAAAAAGTAGCCAATGATAGAACAGCAAATGTCTTTATAAAAATAGCCAACCAGGGAATAGATGGTCAGGTGTAAAATTGGAAATTGTGGTAGAGTAGCAATGAGATGGTATCAGAGATCGAAATAAAATTCCAAGCGGATGCCACGCAAAAATTTTACAAAAAGAAAATTGGAATAATCCCATCATTTTGTAAACAAAACCAATATTACCTTAATGATTACATATCCACGGATCCAAATGCTGATTTCCGCATCTAAATAGTTCCTGATTCATGGTATTGCAGTCCTGACAGCGATTGGAGAGAGGAGACATCCTGATTCATGGTTTGAGTAGAACACTAACAGTTCCAACCAGTTATAAAACTTTAATAGTGCTTTTCCGGTCCTGAACTATTTCACCAATAACGAATTTCACATTCGAAGAACTTTATGTCACTCTATTTTGAACAATAACAGAAAACTTCACTCTCACGGCAAAAGTGAGGTTCTGTTTATCTATCCATGATCTGATTTATATTTTTATCCGTGAATATTTGTTTGATTCACCCTAGTATAAGTTATTTCTCGTAGGCCAGGTATTTTAAGTCTTCCTGAATAAAGGAGATAATTGCTTTATGATATTTTGTTGTTTGTTTTCTCACAATGATCAATAACATACCAAAGACCATTCAATAAACTGAAGTTAGCCAGCAGTGACAAGTGGCTCTATTGCTTTGAACCGGCTATCTGAGATGAGGGCGTACCAACTGTGCTAGCTGTGGTGAGAAAAGGAATAACAATTGTCAGCTACGTGACGAGAAACAGTAACATTCGTTGGCAATTATTATTACCACATACAAATTATTATACAGGGCAAAAATATCTATCTATATCATATCAATTTGGCTCACAAAGAATAACTGAAGATTTTTAGCTATCTTCATTATAAAAACAATATATATTATTCAATTCATCTAACCATTACAATATATATATATTTATATTTATATTTATATATATATATATATATATATATTCATATTACTATTTATATACATATAAGTTTCATTGAACTTTCATCATGTTGGATTTTTTTGATAGTCTGGAACAATACGAGGAAAGGGATACAGAAGTCTGTTACATTGGCGAGAGTAAATATGTGTTGGGTGGCAAAAATCAATTGAATACCCTTCACTTCAATATTCGAAGTTTGAGGAAGAGTTTTGATGAATTTCTTCCATATATTCAGTCATTCAATGATACTAACATCGGTGCAATTGTCCTATCTGAAACTTGGGTATTAGATGATGTTGACACTTTCTCATTTCCAAACTATGGTGTCATATATAATGACTCACATTTCAACCATAATGATGGTTTGATCTTGTATATAAGTAAGGATATCATCTACAATGTATCTATCGAACACTAGCCTAGTTCAATTATCCTTCAAACTAACTATCCTCAATTATCGTTCAAACTTAATAAATTATCTTTCCTTCGGATAGCTGATAGCTTACAGACCTCCCTCCATCAGTATGGACCTATATCTTACAGGACTTGAGGATTATTTTTCTTCGTTAGTTAAATATGATATAAATATATTGTGCGGTGACATAAACATATATACTCTAAACCTTGCCGACATAAATGTTATCAATTATACCTGTATATTAGCTGAATTGGGATTTTTCCCGTATATCAATAAACCAACGAGAGTAACAGACAGTTCTTCCAGCTTGATTGACCAGATCTATGGAAAGACGAACAATGCAAATACCCAAAATGAGTCTAAAATCAAATCATATATCTTTAAAACTGATTTAACCGATCATTATTCTATTTTTGTCCATCTGGATTCATTCATTATTCTATTTTTGTCCATCTGGATTTTCCAACAAAGTTGACTGAACCTCTCGATACACTAAAAAAAAACTACCTATTATAATAAACCCTATGAGTTACTATAAAGAGAAAACTGGGGGGAAATTTATGTGTTGTGTTGAACCAGAAACAGCCTATAATTTGTTTATTGGGAAAATAGCCCATTATATTGACATTAGTTCAGTAACGAAAGTATTTAATATCAACAAAAATAATACAAAGCTCAAACCATGGATGACTACCGGATTATTATATTCCATACGTCATAGAAATAGTTTGAAAAAAAAAAATTGAAAAAACAAAAAGTCCCGAATGTAAATCAGAATACAGGTTGTATCGTAACTTCTTGTCAAACCTACTGAGAACCACAAAGAATCGATACTACAGGAACCATATCGAAGTAACGAATAACCGAAAGTATGAATGTATCAGGAATCGCATGCAGCATCATCAGCATCCATGATAATGAAGATAAACAACGGATAAGACAGGTAACTCAATTAGTTCTTTCAATAATGGTACATCAATGATGGAAAATTTAAATGATCAAGTCAGAAAAAGTGAACATAAACGCTATTCTACACCCGTAAACCAAAGGCACGTATCGTCTCAAAGATCATACCTCATCGGGGCCCAAGGAAATGTCTGTCTACTTTATAAAAAAAAAAGTTTTTTTGTTGAACCGTTATATTTCATCTTGAACTTCATTTTTATTAGTGGAATAGTGCCTTCCCGATTCAAGGAGTCAGCTACACCAATATTTAAAAGTGGTGACAAAAAATGGGCTATCAATTTTAGGCCAATAACTGTAATAAGTTTGCAAAAATTCTTGAGGAATGTTTTCAAGGCCAGAACTACTCCAATTTTATCTTAAGAATAATATTTTGCCTGATAACCAATTTGGTTTCAAGAAAAACCTCCCAACTGAGAAAGCAGTATTCCAAATGATAAACTCGGTGTTTCAATGTTTTAAACATCAACAGAAATGCTTGACAGTATTTTTAGACCTGACAAAGTCTTTCGATACGGTTATCCATGAAATTCTGCTCAATCGTCTGGAATGCAGTGGAATCAGGGGATTGACATTAGATATACTGAAATATTATTTTTCGAAAATAATTCAGGTGGTTAAAGTAAAAACTTCTTCAAGTGATCCATTACCAGTTACCATGGGGGTTCCACAGGAAACAGTATTAGGCCCTGTCCTCTTCTTGCTGTACATCAATAGTATTTTCTCTATTGAACAACTCGAAGGTAACCTGACCTCTTACGCTGATGACACCGCTGTATCTTCTGCAGGTAACACGTGGAATGAAACATATGGAAGAACTGAAAAGGGAATGGCACCTATTTCTAGTTGACTAAGTAGAAGTTTACCAAGCCTCAACATCGATAAAACCAAATTAATGGCATTTTCCTCGACAGCCAAAAATCAACCCATTTTTCCGACTCTTCATATCCACTAATTGTCTTTGCCCCACTGTGAAAAAACCTCAATCGATCAAATACCTGGGTGTTGTAGTTGACCAATATCTGCGATGGAACGGGCATATCTCATACATCACAAAAAGACTGCGTAAACTGATTCACAGTTTTTACCCGCTCAGGAATATTCTGACTGAAAAGATCTTCATAATGATCTACAGTGCCCTATCTGAATCCATTAAACGTTATTGTATTATTTTTTGGCGTGGTACGTTTAAAACTACACTGTGGAATTTAGAGACGGTCCAAAATACCCTACTAAAAATCTTATTGAAAAAAAAATAAAAGATTTTTCACTACGAATTTGTACGAAGAAGCAGATGTCTACAATGAGGAGAAACTCTATATAATATATCAATGTCTCCTGTGGGTTATCAGTACACCATTAACTCTTGAAACTCGCACGCATAACACCCGTCTGAACACAAACCTGGATATTGATGTTCCCTTCCCTTTGTTAGACTTCGTAACAGTCAGAGATTTGTAACATATATCGGACCCAAACTATATGATCAATTTAACTCCTGATTTAAAGAATATCACCAATATAAAAAAAATGGAACTGAAATTAAAAATATTTATGAGGAACAGTTTTGACTGCGTGAATGATACACTGGAAAACATCGAATGGCCCCACATATCTACTCTCAACCATGAACTCGTCTTCATTTTCTATCTATCTATTTTTGAACTGTATCCATATCATCATGAGAACGAGAACGGTGATGCCACAACACAAGCTTGCTTAGGTGGCATATCCTTCCCTATGAATTTGTATCTCTAGCTGCTATATTACATCCATAATTGATATTACACTGATAATCGAATATATTTATAACTTATTACTTTTTATTGTGCACCTGTCATATATCAAATGGATAAAGATTACTTACTTACTAACTACTTACTTAATGGAGTGGAATATTCCAAAAAAAACATTATATTAATGTTTTTTTCCATCCACGCTCGGAACATCGACTTCGTGCAATATTGAGTTCCATAGCAAGTGATTGTACGCTTGTTATTTTTTCAATACCCTTGGGAGACCTGTCGAACAAGTTTGTGTACCTGTCGAACTAACTCGTGTAGATAAATGAGATTTAATCAAATCATTTATCTAATCCTGCAGAAAAAAACTCTTCTTGTGATTTTTTCTGTCTGGATTATTCAAGCAATAATAACATTATTAAAATATTGAATATCAAAAGCAAGCGAAACATAAAAATATATATTTATTTAGCGCACCTCAAAAAAACTATAACGTAAGTAGTCGTGCCGGTCTGCCATACCGGTTTTTTTTGTAAAAAATTGAAAAAAAAACACACTAGTCAAATTTGTACTGTCGATAGATACCGCCAATCGTTACAGTTACTGATAGGGAGAGCCTGCTATTCCCATTTTCCAATGAAATTTCGTCAAGGAGTGTAAAAACCTGGTCTCATAGACAGGTACGCGACCACTATAAGGTTAAGTAGGTAGTACTTAGTAGATTTGAGCCACAAAAAAAAAAACTTTTTAACAAAAAATTTAACCAACGAGAATAGAAACTAAAAAGCGAAATAACCTTTTGTTTGATAACTAAACTCCTTAACTAATGTAATCAATTATTTTGTCGGCGAAAACAAAGATCATTAAATAATAATCAAAACGCCGCCGCGCATACCCGCTTCCATGTTTTTGCGCTTTATGTAATCAATTGCTCATTTGTTTGTTTGGCGGTCTCTCAAAATTAGTTCAGGTGCTTAGTTATTAGGACAAAAAGGTTTATTTTCTGTTTTTTAGTTTGTTCTTCCGTTAGATTGATTTAAATTTTGTTAAAAAGTTATTTTCAAACTGACTTTTCACTGTTCCACTGACTTGACTAGCTTTGACAGAGTCGATGCAACATCGTATTTCTCCCATCCTCATCAACAATATCATGAAACAAAAACTCCAGTCAGAATATTTCCCATTTGAAAATATAATTGATTGGCCAGGAGTTCCTAAGATATCACACAGTTCTGTGGAGAGAATTGGTAATATTCACGAATCCACTTAATTTCATAACATGTTATTCTAATCCAGAACTGTTCATTTGAGCAACACTCTGGCTGCATTTCAAAAATTGAATAAATAGCCCTTTTTTGAAGAATAATACTGGGATAGGTACCCTCATTGTCAATGAATCAGTCGTCATTCATTAATGTTCCTTTCACTTCCATGAAAATATTCCGTGACCACTTTAGCTCAACCGAGATGAAAAGGTAGCGTCCGAGGGTAGCCGATAAAAGACCGAAATAGCTATGTAATGCCCTCTTGCAGGTACACCGTTGCCAAGGTGAAAGGAGGAAAACAGTGTTCGACTTGAGTAAAAGGTATTCGGTGCTTTAGTACGGGTGGATGAGAAATTATTGAGAAATGGATAGACACTTATTGTCTCATGAGAAAACGAATCAAATGATGAATTCATGATTAGTTCACTTCTGTCCAATTCTGGATCAGTGCACCTTTCACTTAATGGTCGCTCCCGGTGTCTGCGTGTTCAATTTTTCATAAAAGTCATCAAACCAGAAAGAGATACCTAGATAATTTTTCAAAAAATGGTCTAGTAAGGGTTCAGGTTCCAGATCCAATAGTGGATTTCAAACAGAGTTCGTTATAGTTGACGCTAATAGCGTACAATGTTGAGAACGTTTAAATTGTGGAGTGGGAAACTATGGACATTTAACAATCACACAAATAAAATACTCTTATGGGAATGCGGAGCATCCCTCGGAGGTAAAAAAATATATCTTTCAGAGAAAGGTGTGTTAAAAATCAAATGAGATATTGTTTAATGAATACCTGAGGATCACTTTCTCAAAATATTCGTGCTGAGGAAATATTCCCAGAAATAATTCCATCACGAATTATGTCACCATCTCCAGCCATACTTGCTGACGCCAGCAGAACCACCACTCCATCCAAGTTGCTGAGTATACATTATCTCATGGGACGAGTTATCCGGGAATTCATTCAGATTTCGCACTTAGACTTAGCAACACCTATTTTTATAACTGTATATACTGATCACTGGATTAAAATGAATATTTCATGCCGTCGATAGTTGCGCAGTCGGTAGGATTGTCGAAATCACACGTATTGAATGGGTGATTTTCGTTCAACGATCGATCGGCAATCGAACTTTTGTGGACAGTCAAAGTTGGTTTTGGAAACAGAGTGGCTCCTTGGACTTCAGGACACCCAGTCATTCATAGACCTGCGGAAAACTCCATCCCAGCTGTTCTAGAGAAGAACAACCCCATTGTCCCCTTCTGCAAGGAAAAATCGCTTGGTGGAGAAAGAATTCGCTGATCCAGGGCAGACTCCTCATAGTGGTTAATCTTGATACTAATCATGGAGGAAATATAATGGATAGAAATAAAATATATTCTTTTCAAATCGATACTCAATCTATGCAAAATCAGATCATTACAAATAATCAATCGAATTCTGAATCAAATATTTCAAATACAATTCTCAGTATGGCAAATAATAATTCCAAACCGGCATATTTGGTCTGTGTTTTCCAGTTTGATGGCAACCCAAACGAATTGAATAGATATTTAAGTAGTTGCGAAAGTTTGATAACTCACTTTTATGATACTATTAATACAAAAATATATATTTGTTGAATTCTTTGACTGGAAAATGTACAGATAACGCCAAATTAGTAATGAATATTCAGAACGTTACTGATTGAAATGTTTTGGAAGAAACGTTGTATGGGAATTTTGCTGATCAACGCGATGAATCTTGTTTGAATAGAGATATGGTGATGATAAAACAATATCGAGTGAAAAACCGCAACAGTGTTTCGATCGAATCTTGCATATAATCAATCAATTATGTTGTTATATTGAGTCTCATGAAGTTGATGACCCAATCAACAATCAGCCTTTCCAAGAGTACCACTCAATTCTCATACACAGAATAATCAATTTCAAATAACAATATATTCTGAAAAATCATCAATATCGATCGAATAATAGCTTTCCTTCGCAGCCCATTTATATCGAAACACAGAATTAATGCACCCCAGCCAAAATTCCTTGGAAATTCAGAAGTTTTCAAACAACCTGTTCAAAATCAAAATGTCTTCAAACCAAATCCAAATCGAAGTCTTCCAAACCCGTCCCCAATGAGTACCTCGACCAGGCAAACATTCAACCGATTCCAACCGGGATCTTCAAATTATAAAGCATAGCAAAGAAATTCCGTTTGCGAAGAACTATTTAATGCAGAAGTGGACGACACCGATCATTCATTTCCAAATTTTGATACCGATCTCCAGAATCAAATGGAAAATGACGAATCGGATCAACAAATTATCCTGAAAATTTTCCAACAGGCCGCCATATATCGACCCAACGTAGAAGCAATAGTAATTCCTTCAACCTCTAATTCGAGCAAACTACCATATATTGTTACCAGAATACAATTTGGAATTTCTAATCGATACGGGTTCGATAAAACACTTATCGATTCCAAATTAGCCTATGAATTGTTTCCAAATCGAATACAGAATGATCCATTTATAGTATCCACTGTATTTCAGGAATATTCCCATAAACATAGTACTACAATACCTATATAAAAAATATTCAATGTTTCTGGAAACTTGAAATTTTTTTCTGTTAACTTCCATAATACTTTTCATGGATTGATCGGAATCGATAATTCAAAGTTATTGCAAGCTAACGTTGCACAGAATTCAGAACGATTTGAATCTAATTTGTATATTTCCGCGAAGCGAGCAAGTTATTAAAATTCAAACAACCTTAAGAAACGGAGAAATTATTATTCCATACCAAAAAATACATGAGTGCGAGATTCCAGAAAGCCTTCCACGGCGATAAACGGAGAAGTGATAACGACCATATTAAATAACACTATGGAAGAAGATAACGTTATATTTCTATGAACCCGTAGTTGTAGAAGAGTTTGACAGAGCATGTATAAAATAATTTATTTTGGACAACTTCAATGAGGCGGAAAAACGTAAACTGGACTCATCAGATATAAGGACTGACCATTTAAATATTGAAGAAAAATCGATGATGGCAAAATTGTGTTTAGAATTTTCTATTATTTTTTACCATGGGAATACTTCCCTTACCTTTACCAATTGAATTATACATCTTATAGAACTACTGATGAAACCCCTGTATATACAAAAACTTATAGGTATCCGTTTATTGCCAAAAAAGAAGTTGAGTCTCAAATTCAAAAAATGTTGAATCAAGAAATTATCAGTCTCAGTAGTTCACCTTGGTCCTTCCCAATTTGGGTGGTTCTCAAGAAAATGGATGCCTCAGGCTAACAAAAATGGAGGGTCGTTGTTGATTATCGAAAATTAAACGAAAAAACTATCAATCATGAGTACCCTCTGCCTAATATCACCGACCTTTTTGATAAGTTAGACAGATGTCAGTACTTCTCAACCCTATATCTTGCCAGCGGTTTTCACCAAATTGAAATGTGTGAGGAAGATGTTGGAAAGACAGCTTTCAGTACGGAACATGGGCGCTAAGGATATCTTCGTATGCCTTTCGGTCTCAAAAATGCCCCAGCTACGTTCAAAAGGGCGATCAAAAATATTCTTAGAGGGATTCAAAATGAAAAATATCTTGTTTATTTGGACTACATTATTATTTTCTCAACTTCTCTCAAAGAACACATAAGGAAGGTTATTGGCAGTATTCTAGAGATTTGGAGACTCTAACTTCAAAATTCAGTTAGACAAATCTGAATTCATGCGCAAAGAAGTGGCCGACCTTGGTCATATATCCACACCAAATGGTGTTAAGCCGAATCCCGAAAAAGTCAATGCAATAAAAAAATCCCAGTTCCAAAAACAACAAAACAAATCAAAGGCTTTCTAGGTTAGGTTATTACCACAGGTTCATAAATAATTTCGCCAAAATCACTAAACCACTAACTGAATGCCTCAAGAAATGTGCCCAAATTATTCATGATGAAGAATTTTTGACGAGTTTCAAAACGTCTAAAAATTTACTTATAAACGAGCCAATACTTCATTATCCGGACTTGTCAAATCCTTTCAATTCAACGGCAATCGCAGGTTATTTTGCTTAGGAGCTGTTTTGAGCCAAGTGCCTATCGGAAAGGAACTTCCAGTGGAGTACGCCACTAGAACTCTCGATGATTCGGAGGTAAATTATAGTATGATCGAAAAAGAATTATTGGCAATCGTTTGGACAACCAAATACTTCCGGCCATATTTCTTTGACAGGAATTGGATATTTTCATTGAGAGATCCCAGTTCAAAATTACTTAGATGGCGAATCAAACTTGAAGAATTACAACACAATATAATATACAAAAAGGGAACATCTAACACGAATTCAGACGCACTCTCCCGTATCGAATTACACACAAAAGAAACGAACGATATATTTGGATATATCGACCAATTCACTGAAAATATGTCAAAAACAGACCAAGACGATAACCTTCCGAAACAAGTCCAACTGGACATTCACGATAACAAAAATACCCAAAAACAAATTTCAATTCATGAACATGACGAAGACGAAACAACCATTCATACGAACGCCGAAAAAAATCCTATTGTTGAGTACCAATTTCAGAAACTCACAGGGAAAATCAAATTATTTTTCAATCCGTACTCCATTCTTCTGTAAACCAAAAATACTATTTTGTTCCGAAAGAAACAATGACTTACCTTACAAATTGCCGAAAATATTTTGAAGAGGTCTTTGTTAACTTTGTCAAAGATTACGTTGCCCCAAAGGTACAGTACCATCTTCATTTCGAAGGACCAGAAAAAAACGAACCTTTTTGCAAAGTGATTGGTGCAATTTCAAGTGGCCTTCTTCAGAGTTCGAAAGATGCAAATTCAAACTCATTGACATCACAGATAAAAATGAAATCCGAGAACTGATACAGCATATCACGAAGAAAGAAGTTATCAACGGGGTATTGAAGAAACGGTCCAAAAACTGCAAAAAACGATATTATTGGCCTCATATGAAAGATTCAAACCAAACTCATAATAATGAATGTGAAATATGTCACCAAAGTAAATATGAAAGACTTCCCATCAAAATGAAAATGAATATTACTCCAACAGCCTCACTCATATAGATATCTACACTTGGAGAAAAAGAAATTTTTGACGATAATAGATAGTTATTCGAAATACGCGCGAGCATATAATTTGCATTTTTATCTGGCACTGATATAGCGAATAATCTCCTGACACTTCTCTCATATCATGGTGTACCCCGCCAAATGAAGAATATAACCAACTTTTGATTGTTATCTTACATAACACTCTATCAAAAATGAAAAAATACCGTAAATATATTTTTTTTATACGTCTTATAGTTTCCGAGATATTTAATTGTTTGGCAGGCGTGCGACGACGCAGAGTCATCGGCCGCTGTGACGTCACTTTACAACGGTCGGTCACTGCGTGCTCTGCTTCCGAGCTGTGTGTATGAAGTTTGCATCGAAAATTGATGAAAATGTCGAATCCAGAAACTAGAAAATCGTGTATTGTGCCAAAGTGTTTGAATGAAACTACTAATGCACCCAAAAAGTTGTTTTTTATTGTTGCTTTCGAACCTAAAACTCGAAAGAAATGAATGCAAATCATGATGTTCTGGGGTGATTCGGCATTTCACTGTACAAATATCTCTTTTAACTTTTGCATATCCAATAGCGTCTCGCCGAAGCTGTTTCTAGCAATCTAAATAAAATAAACGTAAGTTGATCTAATATAAACAAAATAAAATATATAAAAATGCACTTATCCACGATCACATCAAAGAAGAAATTATTATGAGAGGTTTCTCATCTTAGCTTAATAATATTCAATAGGTGTAGTCGCGTGCATCCTAATAATAACCTACTTATGAAAAAAATATTTCATGAGTTCAAATTTTAAAAAGTTTTGTACCTCTGGTACATAATGTTCAGGTTAGGTTTACTATGTTAATTTTTTGTTACATTATATATTAAAAATACACAATGTAAGTCATGATCCAGACATATAGGTACAATAACACAGTATTGTTTATAAGTCCCACCATGTTACAAATACCTACCCATTCTTCCTTTTCAGGAACTCAATGTCAAGTAAGATGTTCATAGTATCAATATGACGTATGACGTTCATTTATAAAACACTAGTAATGAGAAATATGTACCTTATAGGGATCAAAAGATGTATGATAAGATGTAAAATGTTATTAAGTAATACTTACTTTTGCATTTTTACTCCTCGCAATTCGGCGGCCAAGAAATCGGCGTTATTTGAAAAATAGTGGGCAACCATTAACCCATCTATTTCAGGCAAGTTATCAGATTGTCTTTTTTCAAAACCGTCATCTATATCTTATATTATACTTATAACACTATTGTAACACTGATTCACATAAAAACTTAAGTTAAAAACGTTATTGTGGTCAAACATCTGATAGAAAAGCAATGATTGAGTTTACGGTGAGATCGTTGCGTTGTAAAATGACGTCACGCAGGCATGGCGCGCTCGCCCGAAATATTTGAATAGAACGTAAACTAAAATTGTCGTTACTTCAGCACTACTCGCTTGATTGAAATGAAACAAAAACAGGTGTATTTCTAAACATTCTGGCTACACCGTCATAGAGTTTCAAGTCATTTAGCAGACCCAGTGACATTCTTCATTATCGTAGATAATGGCTCTGAATTCAAAAATTCCGTTGTTGAGGAACTATTAAATTTGCATAAGGTCAATGTTCATTTAATTCCCTCAAATCATCCGCAATCGAACGGGCAAAAGAAGACTCCACTCAACTAATATTGAACATATCAGACCTCTCAATACCAGTTTGTTCTCCAAAACACCTTCCCAAATTGAAATGATATACGCTATTCTCGCATATAACCATTCAATACAATTAGCTACAAAATCGAAACCAATTGATATAATCAATGGCCATATAACTAACGAACATCCATTCAATATAGATATAGATAATATTTTGATCAACGACTATACTAACAAACACAAAGAAAGAATGAATAATTTACTCACAGATAAACGAAAATCTCATTAAACGAAAGAAAAAGTATTTCAAAATTAACAAAGATCGCGATAACCCGAACTTTTTAAACAAATTCAAAAGCCTTTGTAAAGAAACACTTGAGACAGAAACATGCAAATACATTTGAAAAACCGATATCATGACAAGAACAGACGAAAACAGCAAGACTGTTTCCACGAACAAACATGAAAAAGTACCCATGGATAACCTGAAAAGACCCAGAAAGAGAGCTATAGCTTCTTTATCTATTTCAGATTACCCCTTCCTGTTGGACTTCAAGGAAAAATCACCTGAAAAATTCAGAAAACAACCCTGGGAACCGCCAAAATTCAAGAATACCACCACAACTAATTCATTACTATGACTTGAACCCAAATAATATCGAAATCAATGGATTACACCATCAACATGGACAAATTCAAGTAGCACAATGACTCGTCAACAGACACCAAAAACTACATGAACATTTTGAATATATAAGAGTAAAACCTGAAAACAAACTGAAAAAAATTATTCCACATCCTGGAAGACTGAAAAGGGGATTGATAAATGGAATAGGATCAATATTTAATCGATTACAGGAAATCTCGACGCAGAAGACGGCGAACGTTACGAGAAGCTAATTAGAATACTTGAGGGAAACCATTCAGATAATTTCCACCAACGAAAAATTTCCTCAATCAAGAATATATCATATTGCCGCTATATCCCAGAAAAACACCTACAATGGAAATGGAGCATTCGTTCACGATATTGTCAATCAACTGATAGATATGTACAAAATGATCAGTTAGCATTACAAGATATCGAAAACTAATAAAATAACCTATCCACTTCATGTCCCAATCACATATCCATACGATTTCGATTATTACCATTCATATCCGATCAGTGTATAGTGAAAGTCAGTTCAAGGCATTGATCCCAAAAAACTTATATTTGTTGTATAACACAGGGTACTTCACATTTCAAAGCGACATTTCCAAACCATAATTATATGTATGCAACAAAATGTACATCAAGGAGGTTTCTGGAGATATCTGCGAGCTGTAACTCCTGAACATGGAAGACACATCCACCTGCCAACAAATCGATGTCAAGATCACCGAACCTACAATAAATCAACTGAACAATTCCACTCAGTGGATCGCCATATTGCCGAAAAAACCACCATCCACCTCCAATGTAGAGAACAAGCAGAAATCCAAAAATTCATCGGATCCCACTTAATTATAACACACGACCCCCAATTGCAAACTCCCCGTTGTGTTTTGATTGACTTTATTGCATAACTCACTGTCGGTTGGCCCTAATGTGAGTTCATTGAAAGATACCGGGCGGCCCAAACAAACTTAGAACTGCCAGAGTTTCTGCGAAATATGCCACTTTGCTTCCGAAGGACGACAGGTGGTTATCTCAGCGTATGCCAGGAACGTGTGATAGCACCTACATGGGACACTTACCTTTGAGTTCGTTAATCCTCTCCCCAGGAATAAGACGTCTCTCGGTATCCACGGATACGGATGGTGGGTTTGGCGTCCACGCCTAACCTTGGAGCACACTTTCCCAATTCCCCAGTATACCCAGTAAAACACTGATTCTAAAGATGGCTTTTATTTGAGAGTAAATTTTGGTGAGCGGATAAAATACGTGAATGAAATGTATGAAATGAAAACTAGATAAAGAAACTTTAACACATTAAAAAATCTGATGAACTTGTGAGCAAACTAAGTGGATCGAATGACACTCTATAACCAATAGGTTCTGAAATTAAATCTCACGAAACTCAATGACTTCAACAGTTGAACAATTTTACTTCGAACCAAGAATTCCACAATTACCGGTGAGCGAAATTTGGAAATTATCTGAACCCGATGAGTCGACGCTAATTCGCCCGTATCTTTGCCTGTTCTCTAGTTCGACCGAAGAAAGGAACTTATTGACTTGTCTACAATTTTTTTTGATCAGTCAACTAACTCGAGCAACGATGAAACACCAACTCTATTTTTCTGTGTGGATTTACCTCGTCCAATTTCAACTCCCCGATTTTATCTGAAAAACCCTACTACAGCAAAATTTTGGCTGGCAATAAAAGTAAATTCCACCCCTAGTCTAATCAAATCGTGTTGGCATAATTACCGAACCAATGGGGTGGTATTTTGAAAAATCGTAAACCAATTCGTTATGCCTCTGTCGATCAATCCGAATCTTAGACAAAGGTGGGGATATCACGGGATATTTGTCATCCGAGAGGTGGCGCCTCCCCGTTGCTCGCGCGGTACGACTTCAAACTTATGGAATTCCTAATTCGACTATTTCGTATTCTAACAATAATTCTCTCTTTTAGACTGCTAAAAGTGATTGCCCTTTACAAACTAGAGTTTCGGGTTTCCATTTGGAGGAAAAACAATCGGAAAAACCTCCGCCCTTGACTCGATGCAGTCTAATAAGCCCTTAATCTAAATACAAATGGTTGTTCATGTGAGTGCTAATTCATTTCGCCAATGAAATCCAACAATTTTCCGTCGCATAAAAATCGGTTACAAACGGTCGCTTCGGTGTTAGCGACCCGACCTTCCTCAGAAAAATTCCCATTCTGCGAAGATTCGATTCGTACGTGACAAAACAATACGAACTGGTTTACAAGGGGCCTGAGTTTCTCGTCACAATAATTTGGACCCCTGCTGGGGATTTCTACTGGACCCCCGAGATAGTTACGAAAGCTCGCAGATGTCGCAATTCTTCGAAAAATACTAATTCTGGCCTTTGACTTTGATTTCTCCCAGCCCTGTGCCACAGATGGCAATGCCTCTGAAAACTGTTTATTGTTGAAATCTCTTCGTAAATTTAACTGTTTATGACCCCCCTTGAAAAAATAAAACTTTCTGATCTAAGTGTGAGAACCCGTTTTGGGATCCTGGCTATATTCTTACAGGGTGTTCCCTAAGCTTTTGCTACATAATCGATATTCCAGTAGGCTGCAGAATCAATACCCTTCAGATCAATATCGCCAATGAAGAGAAAGTAATCAATGAAAATCAAATAGAATTGATACCCGAATTGAATCTGGATCGAAATCCTCTAGATGACATCAACTTCGAAGGATAGTCAAGGATTTCCCCAAACCAGTATGTGGACTTTGACAATGTACATAGCAATTATCCGTTCGACCATCTACTTCCTCTACAAGAATTTTTTTGCGAGATGTATTGGAAAGAGGGCATCTCAAGAAGCGGTACCAATCGGAAGAATGAACCTGTCAAGCGTTCAACTACCTAGCCGCTCTCCGTAGTCGAATCTTCGAGGGGGGGAATTATATCACCATCTGCAGCCATACTTGATGACGCCTGCAGAACCACCACTCCATCCAAGATGCTGAGTAGACATTATCTCATGAGACGAGCCATTTTCGAACGATCCGGGAATCAATTCAGATTTCGTACTTAGACTTAGCAACACGTATTTTATAATTGTATATTTTAATTATTGTAATAAAATTGATTTTTAAAAAGCAAGTTTCGTGCCGTCGATAGTTGATTCACGAGTAATATTCGAGGAAAAAATTCCGCACCAAAAATTCAAAATGATATCGAAAAACAAACAATGTTTTTGAATGATAATAATTGAAATCGAAATTGCAATGAGGCCATGCCAATTTGTTTTTTTCTCCAAACAATTATTTCATTTGATGATAATCAGTGGAAGTGAACCCATAGTGTTTTGAAATCGTGAATAGCCAGATCTGTGAACAAAGACAATTTTTTTCCGTTACATAAGTGGTACTCAATAAAACACAGTTCATACAAAAACTCCTAGATTTGTGACCTCATATCAATAAAGTGACCATTCTCGTCAGGGGTACCCTATCAAGTAGTAAGGAAGTATTTCCGGATTTTGTTATCACTGTAACGGAAAATAACTACATTTGATTGGGAATATTGTTTTAATCTTTTGAATGAAACTGAATTTAATATATTTTCCGCATTCTGTACAATAGGTAATCCACTACATTAACGACCTCAGAATCCCACAGTAATGAGCCATTTCACAGCATACAACCATAACTGCATGAAAACTCAAGTATCATTTGAAGGGTGCAGGGAAAGGAGGTTTGTCTGTCGTAGAAATTATAAAAGTTCTCGAACCATTCCTCAGATTTCCCTGGGAAAAGCTTTCCGGGCTGCACTTAAGATTTCTCCCAAGTCGTTTTCATCAGCCATTTCGATAATTATTTCAAAATGTGCTTCTCAAACATGAGTTTATTTGGATGCTATCAATCGTTGTCAATTACAAAAAATATCCTGTTTAGATTGCTAAGTTACCGAGAAGTCAGACTATAACGTTTTTTTTAATTTGCTCTCTATTATTATACGCCGATATTAATATGAAATGAAAAATAAGTTATTATTTACAAAATGCGAAAAAATAGTATACGCAGAGATGTGATTTTACTTGACTCGTATGGTATTTAAACTTACCATACTCGTCAAGTAAAATTCCACTTTTCTGGACTTGATACGTGATATACTATTGCATTTGTGAATTCAAGAACCTCGATATTCCATACTTTCCATTTCAGAATTGAATCCAAACATAGAAGAAGGACAATATATTTTTTTTTTACATTCACGAAATCCGTCATCTTATTGAATTCTGACAAAAATTTATAATTTCCGACCACAAAAAACCCACATACCAATGTTAAATGGAATTGGGCCTTGATAACAAGACACGTCGCCCTCTTGAATTCATGAATTTTGACACAAACATCATGATTTCCGACTCCAAAACCCCCACACACCAATTTTGAATGGAATCGTGCTATAATCACAAAACTCGTCGCCATCTTGGAGTTGCTATCTTGAATTCATGGATTGTGACATAAAAAATTATGATCTCCGATCCCAACAACCCCCGCTTCCCAATGTCGACAAATTGGAGCCGCCACTTTGAATTTATGAATTTTGACCGAAAATCCTGATTTCTGCCCCAGAAAACACCAACATTTTGAATAAAATCGAACCATAATCACAAAATTCGTCCGCCATATTGGAGCCGCTATTCTGTTTTTATTCTAGCAAAAATTCTATAATGTATGGTCACCGGAATTATGAACACCTGCCATATTTCACGTTCATCGGACAACTAGAAGTGAGTCAACATTCACTTGCAAGATTTGAACTAAACATACATTAAGTAAACATACCCACCACAACAAAAGCTGCTAATCATTCGAGTGTCAGTCGTCATAATCGAGTGTACACTGTTTTCCTTGCTTATTTGGTAAGTGCCCATCCTTCACCTATGTTTCTTCAAATCCACAAAATGTTAGTGAAGTATAATATTTTGAACACGAACATACTTCTATATCAAACAAGAATGCCATGTGAAGTGTAATATAAGAAAATAAAGAACTTTGAAGTTTTCTTCATAACGAATTCAATATGAATTGAAACAACTGGTAGACCACAAGCAAAAAACAACTACTTTCCTGGCAAATACCACGCATAACGTTGAATGATATTTACTGAAAGTCCATGCAAACTTCCATAGAAAATGAAAATAGATTGCAAATGTGTTTTTCTGATAAACTCGATTATGTTTAATTTATGCCAGATTCGCCTAACAATGCGTATACCGGTTTCAGGCTTTCAGCCCTCATCAGTACGGAGTAGTCATCAGTCAGAGATCCGCAGACCTCTGGCCGAAGCGAGACCCAACATAAATGAAAATACCAGCAAGCCAACATCACCTAGTGATTTATGTTGGATTTCGCTTCGGCCAGAGATCTTCGGATCTCTGACTGGTGACTACATCGTACTGATGAGGGCCAAAAGCCTGAAACCGGTTTGCGGATTGGTAGGCGGACCTGGCATGAATTGAACATAATCGAGTTTATCAAAAAGAAATATTTGCAATACATTTTCATTTTCTATGGAAGCTTGCATATATTTTCAGGTGAATATCATGCAATGTTCTGCGTGGTATTTGCCAGGGAAGTAGTTGTTTTTCGCTTGTGGAACCAATTGAAACAAATGAATGAAACAAATTGTGAAACCAATCGTTTCAATTCATATTGAATTCGTTGTGAAAAAGACTCCAAAGTTGTTTGATATACACGCCAATCGGGCATTCAGCCACTCCTACCGAGATGGAATTCTATTTATATATGTGGAATTCCTATTTTTTCTGCGTACCTATAGCTGATGTAGGCTTCATGGTGTTTTTATTTATGTTGGGTCTCGCTTCGGCCAGAGGTCTTCGGATCTCTGACTGGTGACTACTCTGTACTGATGAGGGCCAAAAGCCTGAAATCGGTACGCGGATTGTTAGGCGGACCTAAGATAAATTGAACATGATCGACTTTGTCAGAAAGAAACATTTGCAATCAATTTTAATTTTCTACGGAAGTTTGCATATATTTCCAGGTGAATATCATTAAACTTTCTGCATGATATTTGCCAGGAAAATAGTTGTTTTTCGGATGTGGTCCACCAATCGTTTCAATTTATATTGAATTCGTTGTGAAGAAGACTTCAAAGTTCTTTATTTTCATACTTCTATATGGTTGGCTGTCTTCAGTTCTATGGATAATAGGTACATCTGAAACATGTTGTGTTCTAGATATCGACATTAGTGTCGATAAAATGGGCACGCAAGATGATTTTTGACTTGCTATCAGAAACTCAAATCCAATATTCCACCAAACAATTGTTTTGTTGTTATGTTCAGTATAATTTTCTTTGTACCAATTATCGACAAACTGTTTTCCGTCGAATTATCAAATACGAGTACAAAAATCTTGTTGTCGATACTACGTACAACTCTATGTCGATAAATATGGTAACCTTTCGTCGGTGACTAGTACTCAATACATAAGTTTTATTCACCATTTTTACGGAATACTAGTTATCATTATTTCAGTTCTGTTATGATAATGAGCACAAAAAATATTGAAAATTTCCCTCAACATAAATCCATTCTTTCACCAATGTCGATTATGGACATTAAGGAATTTTAAATTTTCATATAAAAAATGTACAGAAGGCTGTTCCAGTATCTGAAATGGAGAAAATGGTTCCTAGAATATTCCCGATCGCCACTATTCTGGAAATTTCAGCCGTCCTATATATAGCGGGTTATATGCGATAGGCGAGTCAGTCGGAAGTCAGCAGTCAGTTAGGAGATAGTCCTGGGAATATTGTTGAGCATTGTAATTGTGCACAAGTATTGTATTATTTAATTATACTATTGAGTTGTGTTTCCATGTATAATTAAACGGATTGCATTCATCAGACAATTTTTTTTAACCATAACAATATGCTATGATTACAATAATTTATTATATCTAAGGGTATATTCTCGAATATCTTCTCAATTATAGACTCAAATTTGTCAATTCTCAATAGACAATTTTGTGTTGTTTGGAATCTCATGGGTTTCACATTCTCCAGTGTTTATCGATTTTCAAAACCAACTGCTTCAATTTGGTATTCAATTTGTTCAGGCTAGAAGTTCTCGTCTTCTGATCCTGATCAAGTATTGTTATCTAATGAAATTTTTCTAATATCCAATTTTTTTGTACCATTTTCAGAACGATTTTTTCATGATTTGTTTGATATAGTGAGCAGTATCATTTTTGTTCAGATATTTGGAAAAACTTTCAATAATCGTTCATAGGTAGTTCGTAAGACCTCTTTTCATTCGTACTCTATGGATATAATTGATACAGGAAGGCTCAATTACAACTTCAGGCATGGCGGATTCATTTTGTTCCTTGTGAATGCAACCCGGAAATAATTGCATAGATTTTTTTCTGATTGAATTTGGTGTTTGATAGATAATAGATGGTAATGGCGGATGCAAAAATTGAATTTAGTTTTGAACGAGAGAATCCCTAGGTTCTTGTTCGGGTTGGTTATTTTCACCGATATACATATGTATATATATACATATGTATTTATATATATATATATATACATATGTATAAATATATATACATAAATATATATATATATATATAAATATATATATATATATATATATATATATAAAAAGCATCAAATTATAGATAGTGACACCTATAATCTGTACGGCGAAGCTTAGACCTAATATCGTGGAATTTTAATGGCACGAAATTTCGTGCACACATTAACAGGTCACCAACAGATGTCAGCATAGGCCAACCCACGACATCAATAGTGCGTTTAGAGTAACGCAAAACAAATAACTAGATAAAGAGAAATTTGTTACGAATCCAAGAGAGCACCACCATCCGCCAACAGCTGTTTCATGGTTTTCCAATCATCAGGACGGCTTGTGGTCTCTTTCAAATTCGTATCAAATATCTCATAGTGTTAATACCTACCGGCAAGTACGAACATGTGAAAAGCATCAAATTATAGGTAGTGACACCTATAATCTTTGCAGCGAAGCTAAGACCTAATATCGTGGAATTTTATGAGGATGGTGGTGCTCTCTTGGATTCGTAACAAATTTCTCTTTATCTATATATATATATATATATATAAATATATATATATATATATATATATATATATATATATATATACATATGAATGGAAAGAATATCGAGGGGACTGGTAAACAAAATGGAAGAAATTTAATGGACATAGCCCTCAAAGGGAAGTTGTTGTTGTTGACTCCGTTGATTTGTTGTTTTCTATATATATATATATATATATATATATATATATATATATATATATATATATATATATATATATATATATATATATATATATATATATATATATATACATATGAATGGAAAGAATATCGAGGGACTGGTAAACAAAATGGAAGAAATTTAATGGACATAGCCCTCAAAGAGAAGTTGTTGTTGTTGACTCCGTTGATTTGTTGTTTTCTACCAAGTGTTGTTCATCCATGCACTTTTTCACCGTACTGATGAGGGCCGAGAGCCCGAAACACGTGTCTACGGTTAACACTTCTCTTTTTGGGCTATGTCCATTGAATTTTTTCCATTTTATATATATTTATATATATATATATATATATATATATATATATATATATATATATATATATATATATTCATATAAATATATATCTAGGAATTCTTCCGTTCAAAAGTAAAATCCATTTCTGCATCTAACATCACCATCTATTATCTATCGAACACCTAATTCAATCAGAAGAAAATCTATGCAAACATGTCCTAGTTGCATTCAGGAGAAACAAAATGAATCCACCACGCCTGGAGTTGTTATTGAGCTGTATCGAATATATCCATAGAGTATGAATTGACGAGTGAATAGAGGTCTTATAAACTACCTACGAACGATTATTGAAAGTATTTCCGACAATCTAAACAAAAATGATAGTGCTCACTTTATCAAACAAATCATGACAAAATTGTTTTGAAAATGGTATGAAGGAATTTCTGTTACCAACGATATCTTGGTTATCATTAGAAAACAATAATTGATTACAATCAGAAGACGAGAACTTCTAGCCTGAACAAATTGAATACCAAATTGTACCAGTTGGTTTTGAAAATCGAATGATACTGGAAAATGCGAAACTTCTTAGACTCCAAACAACACAAAATTGTCTGTTGGGAATTGACGAACTATAGTCAATATTTGAGAATATACCTCAAGATATTATAAATTATTGTGACCATAGCATATTCATTCATGTATGTTGAGAATGACAAGTACACTGCGACATATAAGATCCATTGTGCCCCTTATTTTGATTTGCGGTTGAGTATTTCTCGACGTTAATAGCTGTGGCATGGCTTTGAGTTGCTTTTTTTTTCTTCCACCTCATATGCTCCCTAGGGTAATGCCCTAGAATTGCGCAATACTATGCAGTCCGAGAGGATGTCTATGAAGCTTTCGTCCTCCTCCTGGCAGAAGCTGCAATCTCCTTCCCCCACTAATTCCAGTGTCCTTTCAGTGGGTATTGGCCTTTTAGAATACGGGGCTTAAATTGTTTAAAATGATGCTGTTGGTGGACTCTTCTGGTTGTGAGTTCCCAGAAGCATCATCGCTTGGCTTATCACTCGTAGATCTTCCAAATCTTTGGATTATTGTGCTTCTCTTTTGAATTTTCCTAATCGTATTATTGCTTATCCCGCAGGATGGTTCAGGTCTCAAGATTGGCGCTTATTTTTCAGAATTATTGGTATGGAATAGTTTTTACAAGCTTTTATTCAACTTCACATTTGTATGTGTTTGTTTAGTGCAAATCTTGCAGGTGAATTTTGACCCATTTCTAGTTGTCCGATTAACGTAAAATCTGGCAGGAGTTCATAATTTCGGTGACATTGCGTTATGGAATTTTTGCTAGAGAAAAAACAGAATGGTGGCTCCAATATGGCGGGCGAATTTTGTGATTATGTTCGATTCTATTCAAAATTGGTATGTGGAAGTCTTCTAGGACAGAGATCACGGTTTTTTTGTCAAAATTCATGAATTCAAATGGCGGCACCAATATGGCGACGATTTTTTTGGTTACAGCCGATTCCAATGAAAATTGCTATGTGGGAGTTTTTGGGATCGGAGATAATTTTTTTTGTCAAAATCCACGAATTTAAGATAGCGGCTCCAAGATGGCGACGAGTGATTATAGCCCGATTCCTTTTAAAATTGATGTGTCGGGGTTTTTCGGACATGTTTATGTTTTTGTCGAAATTAATGAATTCAAGATGGCGACGTGTTTTGTTATCATGGCCCAATTCTATTGAAAATGTTAATGTGGTTTATGTGTGGTCGAAGATTATCAATTTTTGGGAGAATTCAATAAGATGACGGATTTCATGAATGACTGAAAAAAATTATATTGTCCTTCTTCTATGTTTGGATCCAATTCTGAAATGGAAAGTATGGAATATCGAGGTTCTTGAATTCAAAATGCAATAGTTTATTACGTATCATGTCCAGAAAAATGGAATTTTACTTCACAAGTAAATATCTCGAAGTTACGAAATGAGAAATGTTTTTCTTTTTTAACTTCCCAAGTAAATATTTGAAATCAACCAAATTCTGGTGGTTGACGAAACAATTGAAATCCTTTGATGAGGTTTCATGCATGAGTCAGTTGGGTTTACTAGAAAGTCAGGATTTGACTGCCTCTGATGGTCCATACTCTCAAACTTTGAAATGACAGATTTTCTGTTATTAAGACTTGAAAGGTTCATTTTATTTTTCGCTTTCCAATTACTTCCTTCGTCGGTATAATGTTCAGTTGAGAAGTTTTTATATTGTTTAAACTTACCTCAAAGAACCTCGCACCAAATACATGGGCAAATGGCTCTCAGCCAACTTTGAAAATTTTCTGGGATATTGTGGTTACTGGAAGTTACACGTGCAAGATCGAATTGGTTTCTATGCCTAGTTTCGAAATATAATTTTTTTTTGATCCTAAAATTGGCTGTTTTACTGAAACTTAGTAAGGTTCACTTACGCAAAAGTATTACTTTTTAGATGATTAGTAACTTAATAATAGCATTGCTGGTTTGACGAAAGTCTAATGACATGTCAGCCAGTCGATCGTCAAGACAAAAAAAGCCGCCTATTATACAGGGTGAGTTAAAAATAGCGACAATTTATCATATATCGCCAATCTTTTCATTGGTCCCATTAGTGAGACTGGGCATTTCCCATTGAAAATTGCATTATCCGGAGTCTTCCCTTATGACGAGAATATTTTCTTTAAAAGTTTCAATTCTCTTCCAAAACACTAATTGAAAACAAATGTTTTTATACTTCATGTTTTTAACATGCTTAATATGATTAGATACGAACACATTTTATACAAGGGATGTTTACAAATATTAGTTGAAATATTTTATTTTTCACCAGATATATATGTTTGTTGATTTTCTTTGAATGGACCTGACAATATGAATCATATTTCTCAATTATACTTTAAAATAAATTATCCTTTACTCGTGTAACCTTCATTGATTTCGTGTGACTAGTTTTTGGAATATAAATATTCAAAATTGATATCCTATAGAAAATATCATCCAATCTTATTTCTTGATGAAATAAATATAGTCTGGCGGTGCAAAACAATTGCGCCGTTAAAACCCGCATGACCATAAACCGTGTGACTATTAACGGCTAATAACACGTTGATATGCGGTTTTCAACCTATTTTATGAAAATTCGGTGTCCAGATCCATATAAGTCGTACTCAACGCTTCATGATGATTCCACGAATATCTATAAATAATAATTATGAACCCTCTCGCAGAAGCTGTGATAAGCCTATACGGTATTATTGAGCGTCCAGTTAGGTATTATTAATATTTAGTTATTAAAGGTGCAGAAAGATTTGTTTTCCTGAGGGGCCCTGCAAAATTAACTTAAAACCCATGAACATTGTATTTCCTGTGCTGTTTTCTGTTGGCGATTTTTTTTGCGAGGTTTAAAAACTACGTGGGATTCGAAATTGCAGTTTTTTGGGCGGGTGAATAATTTATAATATTCTATTGTCAAATTTTCATTTATTTCTTATGAACGGTTCTGTCAACAATAAATAACAGCTGATGAATATGTTATTTTCAAGTAACTAATATGCTTAACAAATGAAGGATCCTATAAATACTATATACAATCTTTTTTTATTACAATTGGATACTAAGTGAGTACGAATCTTCTTCAACTTATAGGGCTTTCAATCGGCAAATGAACTACAACAGGGCAATAAAGAATGTAACAAACGTGACTTAGGTGGGCGCACTTCTATCAAGAAACAAATCCACATGAGCAAACTGATTGATTTGTTGAAAATATGAACAGGATGTTCATAAAATTAGATGTGGAATCATCTGCGACTGGAAGATAAACTAGTCACTATCTTCCATCGTCAAGATAACCTCTTGTGGGGTACTCATGTTGAAAAGGAAAACATTCTCAATTGAATATTGATAGGAATATTTTTCTGTAAATTGAAAAATCACCGATAAAAATGAAGTTATTTTTTGTGAATGTTCAACAGAAAACAACTACTTCGCCGGCTACAGCCACGCTGGACATTGAACTACATCTGATAGATATTCTGAAAAGTCCCTAACTCAAAAGAGAAAATCGGAAATTGAAAATTTGCATTTTCATTCAGATAGTTATTTGATTTTCTGTTCCAGCCTCAATTAAAATCTCATAAAGATGAATGAGGCAAAGAAGAATGTTTTCCAAAAGAGAGTACTCACCAGAAATCATTCGTTACATTGACGCAAGAGAGACATCGCATTCACTAGGTCTTCAATACATTGTTGTCGACGAAAATCTATTTCACGCTTCCACGATCAACAGGAAGACCGGAAGAAATGGAAAACACATTTTCAAGAAGCAATCTCACTTTGCAAAGATGGATGGAGAGACACTATGAAATTAGTGTTTTCTGACATTCAAACCTTTCATGGGGTATGATAGATTGATTTGTTGAAAATATGAACAGGATGTTCATAAAATCAGATGTGGAATCATCTGCGACTGAAAGATAAACTTCAGTCACTTTCTTCCATCATTTTTATCGGTGATTTTTCAATTCACAGAAAAATATTTCTATCAATATTCAATTGAGAATGATTCCCTTTTCAACATCAATACCCCACAAGAGGTTATCTTGACTATGGAAGATAGTGACTAAAGTTCATTCTCAGTCGCAGATGATTCCACATCTGATTTTATGAACATCCTGTTCATATTTTCAACAAATCAATCTATCATACCCCATGACAGGTTTTAATGTCAGAAAACACTAATTTCAAAGTGTCTCTCCAGAAGAAATGATTCAAACTTTTTCCATCTTTGCAAAGTGGGATCGCTTCTTGAAAATGTGCTTCCCATTTCTTCCGGTCTTCCTGATGATCGTGGAAGCGTGAAATAGATTTTCGTCGACAAAAATTTATTGAAGACCTAGTGAATGCGAGTCTCTCTTGCGTCAATGTTACGAATGATTTCTGGTGAGTACTCTCTTTTGGAAAACATTCTTCTTTGCCTCATTCATCTTAATGAGATCTTAATTAAGGCTGGAATAGAAAATCAAATAACTATCTGAATAAAAATGCAAATTCTCAATTTCAGTTAGGGACTTTTCAGAATATCTATTAGATGTAGTTCAATGTCCAGCGTGGCTTTAGCCGGGAAAGTAGTTGTTTTCTGTCAAACATTCACAAAAAATAACTTCATTTTCATCGGTGATTTTTCAATTCACAGAAAAATCTTTTTATCAATATTCAATTGAGAATGTTTCCCTTTTCAGCAATACTGATATTTTACTACAATTTTTTTGCAGGCCTTGAAGTACACAAAGCATCCGCATCATCCTTGGAATATAATAGGGTTGTGAGTTAGGTATTTCACTTCACTTATATCCCTAAGGCCCGGTATTTTCACCTCCGGTTATACTAGGAATAAATTAACCATCGGTTAGAATGTGCTTTTGTTCGTTCAATTAACGCTGACAAAAGCATATTCAAACCATTGGTTAATTTATTCCTAGTATAACCGGAGGTGAAAATACCGAGCCTTAGGCGCATTTGACTGGATTAATTTATGTTTCCCTGATGACGAACGTAACTTGGCCATCATAGTATACTGGCCCCACTTTTGCATGTGCAGTAGTATCCCAGAATACGTTCGTTGTCCAGTTCGTTTAATTACCAATTATACACTGTTCAGATGTTTGACAGCGTTTCTGAACCAGGATCAATTTACAACGCAATATTCCAGGTTGAGCATTCCGTAATCGATTTAAAATAGGTTTGCTCCTTCGAATTCACAGTTATCTCGGTATACTCCCATTGTTATGTCTCCCAGATTTTTCATTTCAAGGATGGGAAAATCTGGGAGATGATTTTCTGTCACACGGACCCACCTCCCGCG
The DNA here is from genome assembly GCA_018342105.1 of Gonioctena quinquepunctata. NCBI lineage: Eukaryota > Metazoa > Arthropoda > Insecta > Coleoptera > Chrysomelidae > Gonioctena > Gonioctena quinquepunctata. The sequence continues at coordinate 498,205 of JAFIRS010000445.1, forward strand.
AATATGTTGCAGATAATTATTTTCTACTCTATTTTTGAGAACGTTAGGTCGAGCACGAATTGATCGAGCTAATTCTATATCAGCAACACGCATGAAGATTTGTTTCTTGAATCTATTCATAATAGCACCAGCGATTTTATAGAATTTCCCAATATTTATAAAATGTTGCATTTTAATTTGTCCCTGAAAAAAAATTAGTTTCAGATGACCATTTCGAACTTCCGTCACCCATCTAGTCTTAATAATTAATCTAGAATTATTCGCATCCTGGGTTGATAACTGGGATTCAAAGTGAGTTTATCCAGCACGTAAAATGAAATAGGAAATGAAATAAAGTAAAATGAGACGTAATAATTTTCAGAGTGTGTATAGAGCTGAGTGAAATAATATGAGAAGTAAGAAGCTGTCAATCGAAATTTGGGATTTTATGTTGAGGTTACCTCAAACTTCAATGATGTATACTTGGAAAGTTGGTCCCTGTTATTGTTATCGAATAAAAAATAAGCCACTGTTGATAACAATAACAATATTATGGAATCATAGTCATCCAACGACATAATTGGCCAAAAACATAATTTTTGGAAATGCTCTGAGCAAACCGTTTTACAATTATGAAAACAAAAATATGGTAACATGACAAACTACGACTGAATAGCTATTATATCATGTTATGTATCATCATCTCTGGTCAATTTGTCTAAATGATGCAATATGTACATGTGCCTAACAACTAGTCAGAGTTGAATAAAATGAAAGATAAAAGTTAACCATCTTCATGGTAGAGAAGCTGGAGAGTTGCAAACTCAAAATCACCCATTTTTCCCATGTTAATCTACACAAGAAAATCTAAGGTCCAACGGGGTCATTTTACGACCACAAATCAGATCCTTGGGAAACACACATTTACGTTCCAGAGAACAATAACACCATCACTAGATCCTCGACGTTTCGATTCAGCATCAGGTAGACCTTTATAAGACTATCATCTGGTTCTCACGGCTCAAACTATCTTCATTCAACTTTTGTTAGATCTTCATCATGTTCTTTACGTTTCAAATTATCATCAGGTTAACAGCATTTCAAAATCATCATTAGATCCTCGACGTTTCAAGTCATCTTCAGTAAAACTTTTATGAGACTATTATCAGCTTCTCGACGAATCGAATCATCTTCAATAAGACTTTTCGACGTTTCACGTAAACTTCAGTAAGACTTTTATGAGACTATCATCAGATTCGAATCATCGTTAATGTTCAGTTAAGATTTATGAATAAACAAATTTCAGTTCGTAAAGTGTTGCTATGACGACACTTTACGGACAAATCCGTAAAAGTAGCATTTTACGGATTTTTTTTTAATCCTAAAGTAGTCGTTTTGGGAAGCGTATACAAAACATATTTTCTATTAAAAGTTGTGGAGCTCATGAAGCTTTATCAAAAGACCTATAGTTTGCCGATATTGGTATGAAAATGAAACATTGAGATTCTTTTAATCTTTCAACAGCCGCCATTTTGAAACTACTGACTGATTTGGCTCATCTTCGAACTTGTTCGAGCATTGATGGAAAATATTTTATTTTATTTCGTTCCATTCGTTGAAAAATGTGGCACTCAGTTGACAAACTTAGTTTTATCCAATATATACAGTGCGGTCCATAGGTATGAAATAAATTCATTTTTAGCGTTATTATGTATTTGTTTGAAAAAAACCAAAACAGGTATTACCCCCTTCTTGCACTCCCTCTGAATTATGGACACCCACTCAAAAAAATGTAATGAGAAGGGGGGCGTGTGGCACCTTGCTCGGAAGGGGTTTTCAGCAATATTAAGTTTTTCGAATTCAGTGCAATTATAACTGAGAAAATTTATTTTAAAAACGTAGAAATTCTATACTCTACGTAGAATGGAGGAAATAATAGTATTTTTCAATTTATTTTACAATCAAATTTGAAAGTCAAAATGACCACCATTTACTTCTTGACAATAAGCAAGTCTATTTTGGAATTCTCGTACATTTTGTAGGACCTCAGGAGTTATGTTGTTAATTTCTTCCGTTATCCTAACTTTCAAATCTGCAATATTTTCTGGTCTATTGAAATATACTGTTGATTTGAAATAAACCCATAGGAAGTAATTGAGAGGAGTCAAATGGGGGGATCTAGGTTGGCCATTCGAATCAATCGTTCCACGTCTTCCAATCCACCTATTGGGAGAAACTTCGTTGAAATAATCTCTAACAATACGTTTTGTATTGCGGTGGCGCTTCGTCTTGTTGGTACTAAATTGATCTATCTATTGCATTTGGATCACTCACATCAGGAAAAAGTATTTTTAATGTAGACTGTGAGAAGTTCATAAAAAAATGTAGATAAACCTCACCATCAACTGTGCCTTCAAAAAAATAAGGGCTAATAATTTTGTTGTTAATGATACCAGCCCAAAGGTTCACTCCTTCAGGATATATTTAGGATATGCGGATTTTTCCTCAATCGCTAACAGTACATCTACTTTTTTTCCTAATCCAATCAAACATTTCGACCTGGTTCTTGAATAGTTTTCACATGTCCAGTTTCACGAAATTTCGTTTCTATTTTGCTAACTGTAGACTGTGAGACGTGTTGAACAGGGTATTTATTATTAAATATTCCACAAACTTCCTTTAGAGTTCTTGTTTTATGATCGCATCCAATCATAATAAAAATGTCTATTCTTTGAGTTTCGGATAAATGAGCCATAGTTAAATGGAATACACACACAATAATTTTTTAATACACTGACGTGTAGCAATTTATAAATATCAAAATAACAGTAGTCTACTAGATTGACATGACATTATTTATTTAAGTGGGTTTTGCGAATAATTGTTTGGTGTCTTGAACGACTTTTTCCTTATGTTTGGCCAAACAGATAAGAAAATATCTGATTATTCCTTATGGGGTTATTTAAAATCAAAAGTATATTCCAACAAACCGGACAATATTGCAGATTTAAAAGAAAGGATAATGGAACAAATTAACGACATAACCACTGAGGTCCTACAAAATGTTGTACGAGAATTCCAAGATCTACTTGCTTATTGTCAAGACGTGAATGGTGGTTATTTTGAAGATTTAATTTGATTATGAAATAAATTGAAGAATACTTCCTAAACATTATGTGACATTATTTCCTTCATTCTACGTTAAGTATCAACATTTTTCATTTTCAAAATAAATTCTCTCAGTTATGATTCCACCATATTTAAAGAACTCAATATTACTGAACATAGCATGAAAATCCCTTTCGAACAAGGTTCCACATGATCCCCCTTCTCATTTAAAATATTTGAGGGTGTGCTCATAATTCAGAGAAGGTGCAAGAAGGGTAATATTTTCATACTGTAAATTGTCAAATTGACAATATAAATCGATATATATATATGTATATATTTATATATATTTATATATATATATATATATTATATATATATATATATATATATATATATATATATATATATATATATATATATATATAGTTATGTAATATTAATTGCTAATTATTTGTTATGAAATATTAATAGGTGTTTTTACCCAGCGTTGGAAGTCAAAATTGTTATGTTATATAATAATCGCTTTTAAATAATAGTGTTGTTATTTTCCCACGTTAAGTTATTGTTATTGTAACAATATTTTCTCCTGTATAAATATTTTGATTTCTGATTTTGATATACTTCTAATACTTATGTAGGCAATTCAGTCCTGAGATGAAGCCAATTGTTATATTGTGATATGATAATAGCTATTTGTTATGAAATAATAATTGCCAGCTAACGTTACTGTTTTCACGCCACGTTGCTACCAATTATTATTACTTTTCTTACCACGACTAATCTCAGTTGGTACGCCTTCGCCTCAGGAGCCGGTACTGGCAATAGAGCCACTGCCTGTTTTGCTGTCAGTCGAACTATTTTCAGTTCAGTGTTTATAAGTAAAATATTTGCATACCATTGTGGAAAATAAACTAAAAATTATCAAGAAACAATTATTTCCTCCATTCAGGAAAACTTATATTAACCTGGCCTGCGAAAGATAACTTTAAACTATGATCAATTGACAAATTTTCATAAAATAATGGAAAACAGTGAAGGATATGTAAATATAACCTCAATTCTTTCTTTTATAGTTCAATACCAAATCATAGAGTTCTTCAGAGATATGAGTTTGTGGAGTGATTCAGTTTGTGCACTAAAAGTTTATACCTGGAGCTGAAATGTCGCTGATGCAATACCTGGCATAATCTGAATTCCTGTTTTCATCCACTTCTCTCAGGAACTAACCATTTCAAAAGGAACCATCCAAAGTCCACGAAATCAGCTTGGACAAGTTTTATGTGGATAACCAAAAGAAAAGGTAATCTTCTTTTATCCTTGTTTATTTTGTGTAGAGATTATTCAGAAGTTGTATTGGTTTTTTGTTGTTGAAAAACTATCTTCTCATCAATTAAAGTTCTAAATTTCTTTCATTCAAATTATGTACCTCGCTTATTTTTTTTTAATTTTTCAATCTCCTCAGCTTTGTTTTTTCATTCCCTGGATACCATTTCTGTTTTGTCCATTTTATTTGAATTTTCAAACTCACGCACACCCTTGTCGCACTTTGATTAATTTGGTGTTATTTGAGAAAACTTATGAATTAATATATTTTACATTTCTTATAAACTAAAAACAATATTTGATGATAATTATTTTTGACATTTCTCAGTTCTTACTTTTCCACAATTTCAAATCTTTTATCTGACCATCTCTGTTTTCTGATTGGCTATTGTCATCAAGAAGTTTCTTGTTCTCCCATTGGCTATTTTTAGTTAGATACAATTTCATATACTGTATGTTTCAAGGTTATAATTTTGTTGATCACATTTAATTCAGAATGATTTTGTGAATCTAGACTTTTTTGTTGTATATTAAACAATAATAGGTTGTTATCATTTTGACAATGTATGAAAATGATTGCATTATAGTATTTGCATATTTTTACCTATCAATATTATACAGAGGCTTCATAAAGGAAATAGAATCTCAAAAAAATGTAAAAACAATATCTCATGAACTACTAACTATTGAGTATTTATTATTTTTGTGGTTTATTTATGAAATTATTTCTTTTTCATCTTTAAAATATATTAATGGCCCTTCCTAACATAACAATATATATATTATTATGATTATACTAATATTATTATTGTTATTGCCCGCGTTGCCGACATTTAATATGATGATTATTATTGCTAGTATTTTGATTTTTATAATTTCTTATTGTTATTATTTTATTTTTTCAATAACTAGTTTAATATATTTATTTATTTTTATTTGAAGATTTTGAAAAAAATACCTATCATAACAGTAATAAAATATCCGGCTAGGTAGCTTACTCTTTCTCAAATACTCTTTTACCTGTATTATTTTACCTCATCCCAGCTCAGTCGATATGCCTATGGAAACATGTTATTACGCCCTCTCAAAGCAGGATTCAGTGGTGCCATCTAGTTACTCTGCTTGAAATCAATGTTCAATGTACTGTTTTATGGAAATATTGGTTGTGATGTGATCAACTGATAAATGATGAATCCAGGTAATAGTCAAATAGTTATCGTTTTATTGAATCAAATGCTTAAATATACCTATCCTGCGAAATCTATCTTATCTATAATACTCTGATCAAACAGTGAAATGTGAAGAGTGGAATAATTTGCTCATGTGCAATCGAGTAACTTTCGAATATTATAATTGTAGGTTATATTGAATTATGAGAGCAAATAAGAAATATAGTTCAAAAAAGACAGTGAGAAAGTGTCATAAAATGAACTCAAATAAGTGTCTGACCCGAATACGTTCACTTTGTTTAGATTCTTTTTTCAAAAGTACCTGTGATTCGTTTAGCTTGAGACTCTTCTCGTATCCTGTAAGTGTTCTTTGGCTATTTGAGTTTGCAGCTCCACTGTGGCAGGGTCCCCTTGTTGTCGGCCGCGTCTCGCATAGGAAGTCGGCTGTGTCCTGGAGGTAAGTGGTTTTCTATGGCAGTTTCAACGCCTATTGGTCTCTGGACATGGCTTAGATTGTCAAATAGCTGATTTGCTTCCGCTTTTCGTGTATTTTCGTATTTATTGATTAGCAAAATTGTGTTACTGTATTCTTCCAAACATAATTTTATATCTACCTGAAACCTCGTTATTTTTCTCCTGGCAACAATCACTTTTTGTTTTTCCTCACAAATTTTAGGTTTTTACTCACTTCCTATGACACTTTTCCTTATTCTCAACTATGCTATGGATTTTATTTACAATTTACATTTCTATACCTTACATAATATATAATATATAGCAGAAAATATAAAAATCAATAATCTGTAAAATGTGTATTGAGTATATCGAATTTATTTTGACAGCATCTTGGAGAGGGGATTCTCTGTTGTTCCAAAATTTCATGATTGATATTGAATTCGACAGTGAAGTTTATTTATTTTATATGAAATCATTTCATTCCTTCACAATATTTGGATTTGGACTTCATAATCAATATTACAAAATTTGTAGAAGATGAACCCAGCAAACACAATTATATAAAATTGAGATAAATATTACATAACAAATGATACATGTTATGCAACTAGGTTACATAAAATTTACATCATCGTTATGTAGAAATGTCCGCCACAAATACTACCTCCTGGTTACATTGATGTAACTGCTTTATGTGCGATTTATGTAATATTTTTACATAAATTTGATGTCACAAATTACACTGACATAAATATCACATTCACATTACCTTCATTTGGTCGAAAAAAGAAAAGGAAACATTCCCAATTGAATATGAAGATTTTTCTAAAAATTCAAAAATCTTCGATAAAAAATAACTTAATTTTAATCGATTTTTTAATTTTCATAAAAATATGTCTATTCAATAGGGAATGTTTCGCTTCTCAATATTTACATTACCGTTATGCATGCACTTTACATATATAATCCTTCTATGTGTTTTAAATAATACGTGGGCATAAATGGTACATATTTTTATGTGAACATGTTATTGGCATTTTTGGTTCTTCCCAATAGCTGTGTTAGTTTCAATTTTCATTAGCCTGTAACGTATTGGTATTCTATAGGGTCAGACTACAATGGAGAAATTAAAAGTTTCATATGAGTGAAGAAAATTATTTAATTATTCCTAATTATTATTGCACTCATTATCTGGCAATAAAAAAACAAAATCATGAATCCCATCAATATTCATCTTTCAGGATGATTTATTGGCCTATTTCAGCATCTTTTTCTTTCAATTCCCTGTTTAGCCTTTGTCGGCTAAATCTCAACCACTCCCCTGCCTGTTTTTCTATTTCATAGGAGGGTGATAGCTGATGATACTTTCAAGAAAGATTGTCTATTGAAATCAACAGTATATTTCTTCTTAATATTTTGACTGATCTTAAATATTTCGCTTTGAAATTTCCTCTTTGTCCACACCATGAACATTGTGTCGCCAACTCACTAGTGATTAGAGAATAATTGGACAAGTCATCTATGTAGATGGTTTTTTCCCATCTCTTCCGCTCAGAGATTTGAAATGACGTACCTGAAAAGTGAGTTCAATCAAAATACAGGCTCATATTGATTTCATTTATAGGGTGTTCACATGATTTGGGTGTTTAATATAACGAGGTAATTTGAGAGTTCTTAAAAATTGTAATATTGAACTTACCAAAGAAATTTCATATTGTCAATTTTAACTGCAGTTCAAATTCCTGAACTGTAGTTTTCAGAGGAACATTTTGTAATGCCGGAAATCGCTTGCCTGATGTGCAAACTCCAAGGAATCAACGTTGGTGAAGATATAAGTTAAAATACGTTTTATTCGACTATTTCCCTCATTATTTTTGGGCCAATCAAATGGCCGGAATTTCGAACAGAGAACCAATCAGATCAGTTTTATAGTGATAAAACGTCTACTCGCTGTTTTATACTGATTAATACACGCCTATTCTAAGAACCAATGAGATTTCTTCAATTTCTTAAAATCGACCAACTAACAGTCATTTTTGATGATAAGCTTTCCCAATAACTGATAAATATGCAAGATAATGTTTACTCTCTTTGGTGAATGGTAGCATTCACAATTCTATACTTTGACAACTGTCACTGTCAGATTATTTATTTTTTCTTGATACAACGTCGTTTCAAAATGGCAAGATTTGGTCAAGAATTTTTTGAAAATATCGAAAAAACTGTACAGAATATTATTCCGAAAAGTACAGTGAAAAACCAAAAGTCGATATGGAAACAGTTCGAAATATTTTTAAAAGAGAACCATAATGAACTTATAGAAACTACGTCAAATCAAGAGCTTCTATTAGTCATGAAAGATTGGGCTCTCAATATGAAGAGAGCTGATGGTAAATATTATAAAGAATGCGTTATAAAGTCTATGTGGAATGTTAATGCAAAACTTCTTTGAGAAAAATACTATAAACAGTACGCCTGAACATTTGATCCATTCGCAGATATTGAATTCGAAGAAGCAAGGGATGCAAAAAATGCGAAACGAAAGCAGCTTCAGTCTATTCCCAACAAGAGAAAGCAAAGTTCAACTGCTCTAAGTAAGGAAGAAATATATGAAATAATGAATTTGTGGAACAAAGATTGTTCTGAAGGACTTCAAAAAAGCTTTATCATATAATGGCACTCGAAATAGCCTGGAGAGGGGAAGAAGCAGCAAGATGCAGAGTGCACTTTTTCAAAGAGGAAAGTAAATCGAATGGCAACCCAACTGGAAGGCTTGAATACAACCCGATTTTTTCCAAAACATACCAGGGTGGTGCTCAAAAATTATCAGACACTAAGTGGTGAGTGCCAATCACAATAATCTTCATGTGTGCCCGGTGAAGTTAGTTGAAAAACTTGTGTCTAAACACATTACTAGAATTACGTCAGACCGTCTTTTTCTGACTGTAAATCCATACTGGATTGAAATCAATTCTGGAAGGTACAAAAATATGCCTCTTCGGATAAATGAGATTGGAAAATTGACCAAACAATCTGCAAAAAGAATATGGCTTGATATTGTTACAAACAAGATCACAAATCACTCAAATCAATCAAGTGCTGTATCAAATCTTGCTTAGTCAGGTGAACCGGAAGAACAGCTCATCAAAATGACCGGACATGCAAGAGCTAAGTCATTAGGCCCCTATTTCCAAGTAGACGAAGGCCATCATGCTAATTTAATCAACAACCTGAGACCTTAACCTTCTGGGATCCAAACCACAAGAGATATAAATTCTATGCAAAAAATTCTACTACCGAAAGCATTAATAATATCCAAAAAAATCTGGTCATAACATAACATACAACTATTGCGCTTTCAATGTTCATAATATGTATGTTACTGAAGATCAGTCAAACTCTAAATAATTTCTGAATATTTCAATATATTTTCTAATAATTTTAAATGTTTATTATCAATTTGAAATTATTACTTCCTAATTGAATTTTCTATTTCAAACTAAATTGTCTTTATAATGTATTTGTGTATCAATCACCCTAAAATACATTCCATACATTTTTTCATAGATAAATACATTTCAAATCTCATTCAAATTTTATTGTCATTTGGCAAAAAATCTCGAGCCAAGGGAACTAGAAAAAAATCGCTCGAGCAAGCTCTCGCGATTTTCTCACTCCCTTGATTCTCGATTGTTTGCCATGACAATAAAACTTTTATACAATTAAACATGTATTTATTGATAAAAAAATTATCTCTTATGTATTTACCCCCGATAAAACCACCAGTAGATCCGATATTGTTTTTCGATAAAACCAGTATTAGATTCGATATTGTTGGTATTGGTGTCGATAACACCACACTATGCCCTGTCACCTATCAATATATGTCAACGCACTCGATTCATATATTATATCTAATCAATAGAAAATGTTTGTGGCATTCAGACGAGAAAATGAAAACTAGAACTGAAAAATAGAAATATGGATCGTCCAGAATTTGAACCTGGGACCTTCCGATTTCTAGTCGACTAGAAATCGAAAGTTCCCAGGTTCGAATCCTGGCCGATCCATATTTTTATTTTTCAGTTTCAGTTTTCATTTTCTCGTCTGAATGCCACAAACATTTTCTATTGATATTACAGACTCTATCCACCACTTAATTATATATAATTAAATTCCTGATGGGAAACAGGAAATGCAAAATGGATTGAATAAGGGATTTTGAGCTCACTACATTCAATGATTTGATATTGGAATTCATATATATATACATTTTTCAGACTGTTAAATGAGCCAAGTAAGGCTGTGAATCATATAACTCCCATATTCTCATACAATCAATGGGTGTTGTGGAGTAGTGGAGGAGTGGTTGGGTAACCAGACTATCCCGCGGATCAGAAATATTTCATGAAAAACGGTAAAACTACCAACAATTTCATAAAAATCTCAAAATATCACAAATCACACAAAAATCAATCAGTATAGGGGGTAAACCCAAGGGGTTACGGAAAAAGCGACTGGGTTCGAATTCGACCACCGTCAATAATTTTTTTAATTTTCGAAAATAAATTTCAATAATATATCCACATAAGCATGCAGGATGTGGGTTTATAAGAATGAATTCAGATAGCCATTTTTTTTCAATTCATAGTGAAAAATTTATGTATTTTAAGTTTTTGGAGTGAGTTTAAGAGCAGTGAATAATCATTATGGAATAATCTGTGAAGCGGTTCCTTCGATTTTGGATCGAGAAGAATTGTTTTTACTTTCCACGTTGAAAATTCGAATATAACATGAATTCTGGTAGTTTTATTCAATTTCAAATGTGATTGGGAAATATCATCATTCGTGCTAAAGAATTTTATCGCAATTTTTTTTTTTTTTTCAAGCATTTTGCGTCTGGAAAATGTAACTCGTGAAAAACAAATTGTTCGCAGTTAACTAAAACAGAATAATTCATCAATATATTAACATTTAAGTAACCATAATAATTATTGACTATTTCTTCGTACAATGCTTCCATAGTTATAGTTGTTCCTACAATGAATAAATTATGAATTAACAAGTGAAATCTAAATAAATTCGAACATGAAATTATTGTTATTCAACTGCTGTTGAGCTAAAGATGCCTGTTTGACATATGTGTATTTCTATTTTTCCCTCTACCAACCAATTTAGGTTTGCATATTCCTCTACAAACTATTTGAAAAATCATCTTCGGGTTTTTTAAGCCATGAGAAACACCTATCACAAATGGTTCTGTGCACATGACTATCAGATCTACCATCAAATTAATTTTCATTATTTGATAGAATTCTTTTTGCTGTCTTTAGAAAGGTTATGACAATTTCGAACTGGATTTCCTTGTTATAATGATCTACTTACGTTCTCACTCAGATTGATCACTATAGTAATAATCACACACCTATGAAAACAAATCAAAATAACACAGATCCCACTAAAAATAGTCAAAATTGATTTTGATGAACGTTGATGCTTGATTACCGAACAAATCAGTGAATAATTGTCATCCGTCAAAAATTCAAGGGCAGTTCTTCATTACCAACATACTATTGAGAATTCAAAATAACGGATACTCCCTCTGGTGTCGATTTTTGGAACTATACATTGTTTACTTTTCGAAACATTGATGTTTATATGATTTTAGCCATTGCATACCTAAAACTTGTCAAATCTCTTGTGATTGTTGACATTTAATGAAATTATTGTTTATCTGGTATGTTGTGTTGACTATTGTAGGTCCTTGAGTAGAAAAATTAGTCATTCAAGTTCAAATCAATTATTGTTGTGTACCTCAATGTGACTCTTTGCAAAACGATACCGTTGTACTGGAATGAGTTTCATCATTTTCTGTGAGAAAATGAACGTAACGTTCTGGTGCAGAATAATCTAGGATTGAGCGAGTCTATAGATTGACGATGGGCTCTTGGGAGAATATTCCTGTATCGTCTGTGGCCAAAAAAAAAGAACCTTTCACGAGAGTTCAGCGGAAAGGAAAGAGAGTTAAGAAGAGAAAAAAGAGATATTATTCAACATACCGAAAATTATTCATACATTATGGAAAAAGAGTGACTATATATGTATATCTAGGTGATAATGACGCAATGTTTACTTTTCGAAACATTAATATTTATATGATTTTAGCCATTATACACCCAAGATTTGTCGAATCTCTTGTGATTGTTGACATGCAATGAAATTCTGGTTTACCTGGTGAATATTCTGTTGACTACTGTACGTCCTCGAGTGAAAAAATGAGTGATTCTAGTTCCATTGTTGTGTACCTCAATGTGACTCCTAGGCAAAACTATCCCGTTGTACTGTAATACGTTTTTATCATTTTCCGTGAGAAATTAGATGTAACGTACTGGTGCAGACTAATCTGGATTGAGTGAGTCTATATACAGACGACGAGCACTTGGGATCTTGAAGAAGAATACAGTTCCTTCCCAGAATGTTCCCGTGTCGTGTGTGACCAGAAAAAAAGTTAAAAAGAGAACCTTCAAAGATGGTTGAGAAGAAAAAATTGAGTTAAGAAGAGAAAAAAGAGATATTATTCAACATACCGAAGATTATTCATACGGTATCGAAAAAGAGTGACTATATATGTATATCTAGGTGATAAGAACACATTTTCACACCATCTTGTTTGTTTTAGATGAAATCAAAAAACTGTTTTTGTAATTTTATTTTCATTTCGAACATTCACAAATAATATGTAACATTTTTCAAAATAATTCATAACAATAATTCTCGATGACTTCACTTCCCAGAAACTTCGAAGAACATAATGTATCTCCTTCAAAGTGAGTTTTTGCAAATGATATGGTTTCAAGATTTGAATACACCACTTCACTAGAGTCTTGAAATTATTAACACTTCACAAAAGAACTGGAAAATAATACTAAATGGAAATATCTAAAGAAAAACTCCAAACACAAGTGTATAACATCTGAGAAAACAGACAAACAATGTACGTATGTCTGGTTTGAATTTTCGCCACTCTGGCGCTGGCATCTTATTTTGAATTCCTAATCGTAATGGTCCGTTGATTTTCTTATAGTGTTTTGTGACTTCACTGGTTATTATAGCTTGGAGTTTGGTTGGGAAAAAGTCAATTAACTGAAACCACTATGGATCTGTTGCCGACGTCTCAACTTTTATAAAGTCATCCTCAGGGCACTACAACAGGGATTGTGAATATTACAAGGGTGAATAGTAGAGTAGTTTAGTACATGATAAATTACATGATATAAACCTCAATAGAGGTATAAAGTACAAACAACTTAAGCTGTAAATGGGTCAAATCTTATGAAAATATTTATATATATTAAATTGACATGAATAAAAATTATTGAAAAGTTGTAAAACAAATCATGTAGTAAAACAACAGGATACTTACAAGAAAAATAGGTGCCTTGTCGTAATAAAATGTATATTTAAAAGGATATTTACATATACTTGGATTCCTCTTGTTTTAATATAAATGGAAAATTATTAACATATGTCGAAATCGACGGAGAGTTTGCTTCTGAATGAAGGCATCCAGTTGAGATTGGAAAAGTTTTTGTTTTTTCCTCTTGATTTCTTTCGTTATTTATCTATAAGGTACGTGTAGGAACCATATGCGTGCATGGTGTGTGATTATTGTGCTGTTTTCAATTTACTTATTAGGTATGGATAGAAGTTGGGTAGAAATTGAGTATCTGTTTTCTTATTAGCATTGTTTTTGTATTTTTTTATTTTTATCATTTGTCGTATATCTCTTTTTCTATAGTTTTTTTGCTTTCCAACAATTTCTGTATTTACAAAATCGAATTTGTGAAGATTATTTTCTGAGTGTTCGACAAGACCTGTTTTATTTGTTATTCTTTTGAGGTTCTCAGGTCTTATGCTCCGTTCATGTTCAGATATTCTAGTTTTGAGATATCGTCCTGTCTGCCCAATATATACTTTGTCACATTCTGTACAAGGAATTTTGTAGAATATGCCACTTCCGAGTTTTTTTGGTGTTTTAGATTTCAACTTGGTAAAATCTTGCCGAACACTCAATCTTCAAAAATTCGATTTTGTAAATACAGAAATTATTGGAAAGCAGAAAAACTATAGAAAAAGAAGTATACAAGAAATGATGAATATAAAAAATACAAAAACAATGCTAATAAGAAAACAGATACTCAATTTCTACCCAACTCCTATTCATACCTAATAAGTAAATTGAAAACACCACAATAATCACACGCCATGCACGCCTATGGTTCCTACACGTACCTTATCAAAATAAGAAGAAATCAAGAGGAAAAAACAAAACTTTTCCAATCTCCACTGGATTCCTTCATTCAAAGCAAACCCATCGATTTCGAATATGTAAAATTTTCACTTATATTATAACAGAGGAATCCAATAATGTAAAATGTCTTTTCTAACATTACATTTTATTACGACAAGGAACCTATTTTTTCTTGTAAGTATCTGTTGTTACTACATGATTTGTTTCACAACTTACAATATTTTATTCAGGTCAATTTTAATATAAATATTTCTCAAATGACTATTTACAGCTTAAGTGTTTGACCTACCATTGAAGTTTTATCATGTAATTTATCATGTACTAAGCTACTCTACTATTCACCCTTGTAATATTCACAATCCCTATTGTAGTGCCCCGAGGATGACATTATAAAAGTTGAAACGTCGGCAACAGATCCATAGTGGTTTCAGTAAATTGACCTTTTCCCAACGAAACTCCAAGCTATGAGGTCCGTTAATTGTATGTAATATTTACGTCAATATGTTTGCTGGGAATCGAGTTCTTTCCAATTCGGAAAAAAAGTTTATTGGACATGTTGATCTAGGATACCCGAATAAAAATAGCTCGATATTGTACCAAATGACTATATCAAATAATTATGCCATCATTTGTTTAAATTCAATAGTATCCTCCATGTAGACGCAGGAAAAATTATTCAGGGACCAGAAACGAACGTTACCATTACGGACTAATTCATATGTACCCAGAACGTCAAGTAATTGACTTTCTCAGAGTTAGTCTGATTAACAAATTAAAATACGGGCTAATTCTTGTGCCTGGTCCTAAGAATATGTGCGATAGCTCATTCGAATTGAAAAGACGTCTAGAAAAATATATTTCGAGCATTTATTATCACATAAAAAATTTCAATTTTATTACCAAAATAAGATGAAAAAAAAAAATATTCAGTTTTTTTTAATACTCAAAAACTATCAATATTAGAATGTTTAAAAAAGATCCCAAAAGAAGAGGAAATTTCCAATCGAAAAGGTCGACTCCCTGGATTTATTCTATCTCCATTATTTATAATTTTTATACAACGCCGAAAATAGGTCTCCGCGCGGCCGCTGGAGTATATCACACAGAATATTTTTTTTATAGTATTAAATATCAATCTAAATATTTGAAAACACTTGTAAGAATAAAGCCCGTTGGAAAAAAAATTTGTCGATTTTTCATTCATTTCAAAAAGTTATACGATTGATAATTAACAAATTTTTATCCAATCTCTGTTTTTACAATAGTCGACATAAAAGGTTATATAATTGACCTATAGATTTTTCTCTTCTTGGAGCCTTCTTATATACATACTTAACAGGATCAAGTGATAAAAAGTTTATCGAAGTTTTATATTTTATTTTTGTTTTCTTTAATGAACACAAAACGAAATTTTGAAAAAAACATGTTAAACAAATTTTTTTGTCAAATTTAAAAGTTGTTTTTATTTCTTTGAATAAATTATGTAAATATAAATCTTAAATAATAAATAATAGTTTTTTTTATATTTCGTTTGTTTAAAAATTTTTAAAAATGTTTTCCATAAAAAATCATAATTGGCATTTCTCTATGGGTCAACAAAAAAAAATTCTCAATAATTTCATTGTTTATTAAGTTAACAATGTGTGAACCTCTGTTTATTTTTCCTGCAAGTAAACAAAATTACAAAAACAGCTATATATAACAATACTGAAAAAATTCTTAATTTTTATAACATTTTTAATATCACACATACGAAATTGTGGCTGTTAATTTTTCGAGTAACAAATAGATATAACTTTTAAATTATAAGAGATACGATAATGGACATTCGTGACATTTTTGTGGAGGATTAATCAATCTTTGAAAGGGATAAAAATTCCAATTGATTATTTAAACAAACGAAATATAAAAAAAACTATTATAAACAATTAAAAAGTTTATTTGAGGTTTTTTTTTCAAACATCATTCTGTCTTGACAATAAATGGTAAATTTTTTTTTTTTATATAGTTGTCTATTTGTTTATAAACATTTCTCAACAAATGACGTAAAAATTTTTTCCCAAGTTAATGCCATTGTTAGATGCAAAAACAGCTGTATAATAACATTTGTCAACAAAAAGTTTCAATATTTCATTTTTTGTTCATTTAAAAAAATTATAACAAACAAAATATAAGACTCTTATGAACTTTCATCACGTGATCTTTTTGAGTATCTATATGAGAAGGGCTCCAAGAAGCAAAAAATTTATAGGTCAATTATTTAACTTTATGTGACTTTTGTAAAAAGAGATTGGATAAAAAATTAGTTAATTAACAATCGTATAACTTTTTGAAAAATCGAATAATTTTTTTTCCAATTCTTTCAAGTGTTCTGATAACACCTTGATTTTTTCATATTTTTAAATTGATATTTATTACTATAAAAAAAATTGTGTGATATACTGTCTCCAGCGGAGTTGCGCTCCTGCCGTAACGACCGCGTGGAGACCTATTTTCGCCGTTGAATAAAAATGATAAATAATGGAGATATAGTTCCGGGAGTCGGGACTTTTTAATTGGAAATTTCCTCCTCTTTGAGGATCTTGTTTCAAAAATTCTCAAATATAAATAGTTTTTCAGATGATAACGAAAAACTGAATATCTTTTTTTTTTTCATCTTATTTTGTTAATGACGTTTGCAATTTATTATGTGCTAATAAATTCTCGAGATACATTTTTCTAGACCTCATTCCGAATCGCATGAGCTATCGCACATATTTTTAGGATCGGGAACAAGAATTAACCCGTTTTTTAACTTGTTAAAGTGAGTTTATACAGAAAGTAAAATAAAATGAGAAATAAAATAAAGTAAAATAAGAAGTAATAATTTTCAGAGTGTTTATAGAGCTGAGTAAATTAATGTAAGAAGTAAGAAAGCTCTCAATCGAAATTTGGGATTTTATGTTGTTACCTCAAACTTCAATGATGAATACCTACTCGAAAATTTGGTCCCTGTTATTGTTTATTGAGTAAAATATAAGCCATTGTTGACAACACTACCAATATTATAAAATCTAGTTATTCAAAGACAAAAAGAAATTTAAAAAAATGCCAGTGAACACACACCGTCTTCCGGTTATGAAAACAAAAATATGATGACGGCTGCTATTTATATCATGTCATGTATCATCCTATCTGGTTAATTTGTCTAAATTATTCAATATGTACATATGCCAACAACTTGTCAAGTAAAATAAAATAAAAGATAAAAGTTAACCATCTTTTATTTTACTTCTTATTTTATTTTATTTCTGTATAAACCTGTTATGGATGTTGTGTAGTTTTAACTTTTTAAATTACTTCATTTTATTTCTTATTTTATTTTACTTGCTGTATAAACTCACTATTAATCAGATTAAGTGTTCAGTCCCAACCAGAACTTAAAATATACGTCACCAGGACGTCAGGCATCTCTTGATTTTCATGGTGAATGTTGCTTTTAATCAAACTTCAAGAAAATGAATAGAAAACAGAACGAACTTGTGAAAAATAATTCACTAACCAAAGCTGCTGTTGATATATGTGAGCTTGCACATGAAGTTCGCTAAGCAGAGTGGCGCAGTGGAAGCGTGCTGGGCCCATAACCCAGAGGTCCGTGGATCGAAACCACGCTCTGCTATCTTTTTTTAAAACTGATTGTAGAAATGCATTTTTTTATTATTGTTCTAAATCAAAGTTCTTTGGTAACCATGTAATGTTCTCTATGTGGTAATATTTTTTCAATCTTTTTTAATCTGATCGTAAAAAATTATTTTTATCTTTCTTTTTAGTCTGATCATAAAAAGAAATGTATTTATTAAAAAGAAATGTATGTATTTCTTTGTTATATAATCGAAGTTATTTGGTAACCATGTGATTTTCTCTATGTGCTAATATGTTTTCAATTTTATTTTCTGATCCAAAAAAGTGTATTATGTTTCTTTTAAAAAATTTTTTCAAGTTCTTGTTAACCATAATTTTCTCTATGTGCTAATATTTTTCAATTTTTTTTTTAAATCTGATTGTAAAAAAATATTTCTTTGTTATTTATTGTACTGAATCAAAGTTCTTAGGTAACCATATAATTTTATCTATGTGCCATTATCTTTTCAATTACAATTTAGGTAGGTCGGTTTGTCTGGCTGTATGTCTGTCCTTCCGTCTGACCGTCCCTCTGTTAGTCATATTTCATGAACACTGAAAATAAATAATTGTGGTATGGAAAATAAGACTTTTACTCTAAAGATTTCTGTTATAGCCAAGCCAAAGAGAAATTTTGATAGAGGCATTTTAACATGTCAGAGAATACACTACATTGAATATGAGAATTATTGTAAGATTTTTGAACAAGCGAAATAAAATATTGAAACAAAAATAATCTGCAGATTTTTTCCTAATTTCAATGGTTGTTTGTCTCTTTAGTTTAACAAAACAAAATATTGGCCCATGAGGGGATCGAACCCGCGACCTTCGCGTTATTAGCACGACGCTCTAACCAACTGAGCTAATGGGCCTGTGCTGATTTAGAAATTGAATTAGTCACGAGATCAACGATACGATTTATATCAATTATGGATTGTGGCTAATGCTATTGGAGTTATTTGCAGCAGGGCCGTTCCACCAATTTTGATGCCCTTATATGGAATATCAGGGAGTAGGAAAATACTTCTTTTGACTTTCAAACATCTGTAAATATTTGAGATCGCCGTGTGTTGAGTTCGTTCGGCAGACAAGAAGACGTGATTACCACATAACGGAAGTCCCTATAACGCGAGTCCACCCAGGACATTGTTGTTTTAGGCGTAAAGATGAAGTGTTTGGGACCAATATGGTTTTCACGAAATTTCCACAGATTCTTCAAAACTCGATGCGAACAGGGAAAAGGTAAAGAATATGAGATCACCCAGTATATTCACGAAATTTTCACATATGCTTCAAAACATGGTAAAAACAGTACAGCAATCGAAAATTTTGCGCGGAAAAAATAATATTAGGAGATATGGGCCCCCGAAGGTCCATAAAGAAATGTTATAGGATATCACTTTTGGAAATTATAAACTGATATAAACAATTTCTATTTTCACTAAAATAGTAACTGCACACACATTTTACCTTTTAGTAATATTAAAATAACTTAATTTACGATAAAGACATGAAAAAACTCCGATTACTTTTCATAAAATTTTACAGAAGAAATGTCAAAAATCAAATTATTATCCGAATTATCCGAATCTTGAAGTTTATTGATATGCGACGTTGCCTATGTCTCCAAAAGGGGAAAAGAAAATACTGAAATTCAATGCGTCATACATATTGAGCATATAAATGATAAATATCACAGCATGAAATAACGATCTGATATCTGTGTTTAAAATGCAAAGTATATTTTACCACGCTTCTTGATAGTGATTATAAATCCGAAAATCAAGCATGAAGTTGATGTGCCGCATTTAGAAAGTTACCAAACATATAAAATAATTTGACTTCAGATTATTTTGTTTCAAGTAATTTTAAACTGGGCCAAGGAACGCATCCAATTAATTTCTTACCTAAAAAGAAGGAACATAACCTAACCTAACTTGGCTAACCTTGTTAACCAAGTTGAATGCAAGCTAATCAATCTTACAAGGCGACGCTTCGCTCCGCTTGCGAGCATTTTGATCAAATCAATTTCTAACGTAAAAAGAAGGAAAACGACCCAACCTAACTTGGCTAACCATGCTATCCAAATTAAATACAAGCTAATCAACCTTATGAAGCGACGCTTCGCTCCGCTCACGAAAATTTCGATCCAATTAATTGCGGAAATCCGGATTGGCCAAATTCACTTGAATAGTTGGCAACGTGGCATGTCCATAAAACGCCAAGATCAATGCACAATGCAACCACCAATATTTGATTTTTGACAGTTCATGTGAAAAATTTAATGAAACATAATCGGAGTTTTTCCATTACTTTATTAATCATTGAGTGATTTTAATATTACTTGAAAGTTAAATGAGTGTACACTTGATAGTTTAGTGCAAAAAGCTATTCTTTATATCAGTTTGCAGTTTCCAAAAATGATATTCCATAACCTTCTGGGGCCCATATCTCCTAAAATTATTTTTTCCGCGCTAAATTATCAATTGCTATACTGTTTTTATCGTCTTCTTAAGCTCTTGTGGAAATTTCATGAAGATACTGGGTGATCTCATATTCTCAACCTTTACCTGCGAACAGTTCAGCAACCAAATTTTTCTTTGTGGAAACTCTAATTTCAAGAGAGTTGGTCCCTTGAAGGTCGATAAAGGATAATTCTTGTAACGCCATTATAAAGGACTGATTCCATGATTCTTTTGAACATGAATACCAGAGAGAGAGAGAGAGAGAGAGAGAAACTTCGAAAAAAGAACGCATTAAAATGTTTATATTTTCATTGATATTTCATTGAATTAATTTTCGATGATTCTACAAAAAAACTTCTGTTCAGATATGATTTTGATTTTTTCAATAATTATATATGCATATATATTTCTGGAGTACGCATTTGTTCGTTTTCGAATATGTGCGAAGAAATAAAGTCACTATTTGTAAAACTGTACTTACTGATAAAGATAACCAGCAATAAATTTTTTGAATACAATCCACTCGATTTGGTCATTTCACAACATTTTTCAATTAATTCATCGCTCAAAAATGTTTGAAATTTTCAAGAAAGCATTTTGTCTGAAAATTTCACTGAGTGCAATTTGCGGTCTTATTATCTGATGATAAGTCCGCAAATTGCACGAGTTAAATGTCCTAGAGGCAAAATGCTCTAGGGAAAATTTAAAAAAGAATGCGATAAAATCCTCCAGCACGAATGATATTTGATGAGAATACTTTCCGAATCACATTCAAAACTGAATAGAACTGTAACTCTGCTTTTTCTTTTCGTCACAGGGCACAATTGCGGCGGCTTCTCTTTATAGTTCGGGAGCGGGTGTGGTCCTAATAGGCATGATGTTACTAGATTTGAATAAACGAGTTTTTGTTTCTATTTGGGCGCCACTTAGTTTAAGGCAGAACTAAGAACCGAAGGAAAATTCAACATGTTATAAATTGAACTATATGATGGGTTCGATGATTTACTACAATGAATTTTCATACAAAATAGATGAAGTGGAATTATTTGAGTTGCAAAGTCAAAGTTTATTAACAATTTACTTTTGGTACCCATATAGTACCCATATAGTTTTAGCTGAAGCTCAGCTAAACTATGTTAAGGATAATGATAGGAAAAATTATAATACTGGACCGTCTGGATATCTCGCCGCGAAATTATTGACTGGTAGGACTGGTACTTTGGTGATATTAAATGGAGAGATCTAACTTTATAAGCTTTTGCCGCCCTTCCCATTCTGTTGACTGGTATGGTGTGCAACGACTGTTGCTTTGAGGCCCGTTTCTGGGTGATGACAGTTTTTGTTTGTTCCCCAAATGATTTTACAACATGTGTGGAATCCTATCCCGTGGGAAGTTTCTAGCAATCGAATATGAACTGGATACGTGACCTACGTAACTCTTCTCAATATGGAATTTGTGATAGAGTTGAGAAAAAAGTCCGGCAAATCTAGAATTGAAGTTTAGCTACATTACTATCAGTCCTTCCATGAGTTTACAGAGTTCAACTCCTCAAATGGGGCTGCTCAAGATTAAGGCAAAACAAAAATTTCTGCCTTTAACAATTGAATGGCCATTTTCACACATTCATCAAACATTTACGGGGACACATAGCTTCGACGACGTTCAACAGAAAATGATCGAGTCGCGCGTATCTCTTCGCCAAATTCCGTTCGAAAACTTCCGTATCGGTTCACCGAAAAACAATTTGGGATCTTTTTTCTAAGCGGCGCCTCCTTCTGAGGTTGTAAATAAAATATCGATTACTCTACCTACAAGGTGGGCAAACATTTTTAAATTGATTTCTGATACCGAAATGATTTTTGAAAGCTACTACAGTAACCCGTTTTGCGTTTCATATAATTGCTCAAATTAATCCCTACGTACCTAAGCTAACTTCTTTGACGATATAATTTACTGTTACAAAACTACCAGAATTCATGTTATATTTTCAATGTTGAAAGTTACATCAATTCTTCTCGCTCCAAAATCGAAGAAATCGTTTTACAGATTCATTCATACTGATTATCCACTGCTCTTGAACTCACTCAAAAACTTAATATATATATATATATATATATATATATATATATATATATATATATATATATATATATATAATGTTTTCACTCTGAAATGAAATACTATTGTGGCTGGAACGGATTTTGACAAAAAAAAATCCACTGCTAGGAATCGAATCCGAGCCTTTCGCGTGACAGTTTGAAAAAAAGGTAGGTTTAAATGTGGTTCTTATTGATTATCGAAATATTGAATAGATAAAAATATGATCTATGATCATTAAAAAGAAATGGCAAAAAGGATGCGACGACACGCGGTGTTCCCAAGTGGTCACCCATCCAAGTACGATCCGCGCTCGACGTTGCTTGACTCCGCGTGACAGTCTCAATCAAAAAATCAATTATGAGATGTTTATTAAATGAAATGGTTACAGTTAACTAATTGTTGAAATGGATTCAAGATAAATGCTAGTCATATACCGTTTTCATGGATATGTTTTATATATGTCATAGTCTTGTCAAACATTTTCAACTGTTAATTCTTATTTTATATTTTAACTAATAAAGACGTTTGGAATTCACATTAAATTACATTCATTGGTACAAGTTGTTTGCTCAACAAAGTTCTGCCCGACGCTCTGCTCAACAGGTTATGGGCCCAGGATCTGAAATCTGAAAGCATAGAATTCGTGTACCTACTGAAGTTAGCCAAGAAGTGTTCCTGTCCAGTGAAAACGTATTGAAAGACTCTCATAGTGTAAAATTTAAGTGATTCTGTGAATATGAATTCGGCGAATATATCCAGAATTGAAACCCTGAGAAAAGATAATCATGATACCTGTTGGTATTATTGTTAAGTACTCCTAATGATGTCACATGTAAAGTTGGTAGTGGTGATTGTGAAAATGTATGATATAATTATGTCAAGTTAAAATGTAAGAAAGTCAGTATATATGTCATGTTGTCGTTTCCATTTCTCCAGTCAGAATAAATAGTTTAAATGCAGTTCTGAGTCTCTCATTGTGTGAATAGAATACCGCAACAGGTTATGGGCCCAGAGCTACGGCGGAACTGCATTGGAAAAGTAAAATAGCAAAACAAGTTTGATTTGAATTTTTGTGCTAACACACAAAAATGGCTGGTACCTTTTCATCATTTGTAGCTATCGACAAATTGACTGGTAGAGACCACTACAGTGAATGGAAATTTGCCATGAAAGCCCTATTGGAGTTAGATGATCTCTGGAAGGTGGTAGAAGTTACAGAAACCGATGAAAAGGAAGACAAAAAAGCTCTGTCGAAAATAATACTGTCTGTTGACAAATTCGCACCTGAAATCTGCAGCTACAGCTATAAAAGCTTGGCAGAATCTACAAAAGGCTTCCGAGGACTACGAAGTCAGAAGACTGTCGATCAATAGAAGAGTACTGTGATACTATCATTTCTACAGCACATAAATTGAACGAAATGAAATTCATAGTAGAAGATGAATGGGTAGGAACACTATTGTTAGCTGGTTTGCCAGATGAGTATCGTCCAATGATTATGGGTCTGGAAAGAAGCGGGACCAAGATGAGTGGTGACTCTATCAAAGTGAAGTTACTGCAAGATGTTAAAGCACAAGCTGAACCAAAATCAGCAAGTTCTAATAGAGCCACGTACACAAAAGCTAGTTATTCGAAAGGTTTTCAGAAAAAGGCACCGAAATGTTACAACTGTGGTAAGATTGGACACTACAAAAAAGATTGTAGAAGCAAGAAAAGTTATTATGCACAGACTGAAAAGAAGACAGACAAAAATACAAAGAAAGGTGACACAGCATTTTTAGTTTATTCAACTACTGAAAAAGTGAATAAAAACGCTCGGTATTTAGACTCTTGTGCCTCAACATATTTAACAATGAACAGAGATTGGTTGAATGAAAATGCTATTAATACTGAAGCTAAAATCAAGATTGCAAACAATAGTGATCCAAATATTGTGTCGAAAGGAACAGCAACAATAAATGTTGTAGTAGAAGATGAACGAAAGTTGATCCCAGCAAATAAGGTTATGTATGCTCCTGATGCAGCTGTAAACCTACTGTCTATAAGTAAAATTGTGAGAAATGGACACAAGGTAATTTTTTATAACACTGGTGCAAAAATCATCAATTCCATGGATAAAACAGTAGCAACAGGATCTGAAACGAATGGAATTTATCAACTAGATACGGAACCTATAGAAAATAAGGTATATTCTTGTGTTGGACAGACCTCAAGCAATCTGTGGCATCGTAGGCTCGGACATGTCAACCGAAAAAGCATGAATTTGTTGGTACACATGTCAACAGGACTTGACAAAAATTTGACAACTTCGGAACCGTGTATTCCCTGTATAGAAGCAAAACATAGTAGATGTAACATGTCACATGTGCCAGACGCACTCAGAAGAAAATGGGATCCTAAATAACAAAAACTAATTTTTATTGGATATGGAGAAAATACCAAGGGATATAGGTTAATTGATGCAAAAAGTAAAAAGATAACTTATAGCAGAGATGTAATATTTTTTGAAGATAGAAATATTGAAAATAACATTGTAGGAAAAGACATAGGAACGACAAAAAAAATTTCAGCAGTGCTACCAATCGAAAATGAAGATGAAGAAGAACAAGACCAAGAAAATGATGGTCTACCTGACGAACAAACGAATAATAACTTCGATGATTCAAATCAAGATATAAATGGAGGAAACAATGAAACAATAGAGATTGAAGAGCCAAGAATAACAAGAACAGGAAGAGAAGTTCCCAAGCCAAAACATTTTGACGATTATGAAATTTATGCAGCATATGACGTTTTAGAGTCAGAAAATGATCAGCAAACATACAAAGAAGCTTATAAAAGTAAAGAGTGGCAGCAAGCCATACAAAGTGAACTAATGTCCCACGACAAATTGAAAACTTGGTCAATTACGGACTTACCAGACGGTAAATCCCCAATTGATACAAGATGGGTATTTCGCACTAAAGAAGATGGCACTAAGAAAGCCCGTTCAGTTGCCAAGGGATTTCAACTACAGGAGGAGAACCCATTAACAACAATGTACGCCCCAGTGACAAGAATGTCAACTGTCAGAACATTGCTAGTTCATGCATTACAACAGAATTGGGACCTTCGACAGTTAGATATCCCAACTGCCTTTTTAAATGGGAAAGTTGAAACCGAAGTGTATATAAAAATACCAGATGGCGTAAATATAGATGAGTCTAAAGTTTTAAAACTTGATAGAGCATTATATGGATTGAAAGAAAGTCCACGTTGTTGGATTGACAAATTTAATGAAATAATGACAGACTTACATTTTAGAAGATCAAAATTTGACTTTTGCCTCTATACAAAAGTAAGTAGTAGTGAGTAGTAGTAGTAGTAGTAAGAGATTTGAAAGAAAGATTGAATGCAAGAGACATGGGTGAAGTAAAAAGATTTTTAGGAATGGAGATACTAAAAACAGATAAAACTCTAAAAATCACTCAAAGAACATATATAGAAAAAGTTCTTAAAGAATTCAGTATGTCAGAATGTAAAGGTATATCAACACCAATGAATACTGGATTCACAATTGATTTATCTAAAAATGACACCATAGATGTTCCTTACAGAAAGCTAATAGGGTCACTAATGTATTTAGCCTGTACATCTCGACCTGATATAATGTATGCAGTATCATACCTCAGCAGATTCTCAGATGAACCTAATCAAGACCTCTGGACAGCAGGAAAGAGAATACTGCGATACTTGAAGAACACTATCGATACCGGAATATTCTATAAACAAGGCGAAGGAAGCTTAGAAGCATTTTCTTACGCAGATTGGGCCGGCGATAAGAGCGCTAGAAAAAGCACAAGTGGTTCAGTAATTTTATACGCGGGTAATCCGATAAACTGGTCTTCTGAAAAACAATCGTGTGTAGCTTTATCTACAGCTGAAGCCGAGTATGTAGCGGCTGCAGCTAGTGCGCAAGAGCTTGTAAATCATTCCTGCGGGGGGTGACAGTATAGTAAGGAATATGTTGGGGTATAGTTTTATAAAAATCGATTTTTGCTCGTCTTCTGCAATTATATGAGCACTCTGGGCAAATAACTTCAAAATAATTGAAATGAGTAGGACTTTGGCTATTTATATTTATTTTTATTTGCGGGAAAATGAATAACCCAAAAAACCCGGTTTAGAAAGGTGATATTGTGAAAATTGACAAAATAAAATTTCCTGTTGGTCTATTATCTACGTGTTATTTATTTATTGCATTTTTGTTGTTAATGCAGATATTTCAGAATAAAAAAAAAGTTTGCCGTCGCTAGCATTCGAACCACGGACCTCCCGCAGAGCAGAAAGCAAAATGAAAACATCTAAGATATGACTGAAGTTGTTCAATGTATATGAAACGGGCATTAGAACGTATATGAAATAAGATCTAGACTTAGCACGTAATGGTAACAAAAACTTAATCGAAGTCTTGTCTGGCTGCGAGAAAGAATCAATCACCGTTCCATGCAATTATTCTGCAGAAGGGATAGTAGCACCGCCAATGGTTATGTTTTCTGTAACGAAATAAAAAACATTTCGTTACCCTTCAATAGTTTCCACATGAAATCCCATCGTAATTCAACATTTCGTTACTCTTTAATAGTTTCCACATGAAATCACATCATAATTTATAAATTAATAGAATGGCATGGCGACCGTTGAATTAATTTGAGCTGTTGAAATTGGCAGGAGTTCGGTCAGTGTTTTGAAGCAAACCAAAGACTTAACATACTCGACGTTTCGAAGCTTTTATCGCTTCATCTTCAGGACTATTTAAAAGTGGTTTTCCTTGTTAACATATGAATATAAATTTGACATGATAAATAAATACAATCACAGGTTGATACACACATGGAGTTGAACGAGTGAGTTCACAACACTAAGTTAACAAGGAAAACCGCTTTGTAAATAGTCCTGCAGATGAAGCAATAAAAGCTTCGAAACATCGACCATTTTTAATCCTTGATTTTTTTCGAAACACTGACCAAACACCTGCCAATTCCAACAACTCAAAATAATTTATAAAATTTCAAGAACGTTCGATGTTGGCTTCACCCTCCAGTGACATTTCCATTTCCTGCATAGCAGTCGGATATCTGGATAACTGACAGTCGAACGCTGCAAGAAATATTTGAGTTGGTGGGACTGGATTTGAGGTAAACAAAAAAGGAAGACTGCTTGACATGCTCTCTTGGGCTGTGAACTCGATAGCAAACGGTTGGTTTTAAATTTATCATTTTAGAGAATTTTCGAAGTTCTCGCATTTTGGAGACAAAAGGTCGTATACCTTTATCTTTATAATTTGTTGACATTTCAACCAATACTTTTGGCATATTTTGCACATTGATTGATTATTTTTTTCAATAAAACTCCTATGTGAGCACACAAAATGACCACATATGCGTCTCATATTTCAAGTTTTAAAATATTTCCATTCATTTCAATAATCAACGATTGTTGCCTGAATGCTGAACACTGCTTTGGTTGGTGAGCCCTAAGATGTCTCAAAACCCTGGTGAATGAACTGATTCGATTTTGTTTAGATTTTTGATCTGTTACTTCAACAGAGCTTCTCTCTCTGTGGTAGATGGCGCCGTCCAAAAAGTTTGTCTATATTCTCGCTCAATGTCAGAACTTAATTTCTGACATCTGCAGCATCTTATATGAAATTATTTTCAGTGTTTTGTCGGTATCTATGTGTTTTCCATCTC
Organism: Gonioctena quinquepunctata; assembly: GCA_018342105.1. Lineage (NCBI taxonomy): Eukaryota > Metazoa > Arthropoda > Insecta > Coleoptera > Chrysomelidae > Gonioctena > Gonioctena quinquepunctata. The sequence continues at coordinate 526,512 of JAFIRS010000445.1, forward strand.
TTTGATATAAAATCTTGCTTAGCTTATTCCTGAGTTTGTTCTTAAAAAAACCACTCGTTCATCAGTTCATTAGTGCGTGAGGAATTGTTTATTTTCGGTAGTGTAGTGTATAAGGATACTTTCTGTAGAATGGGACACATTTGCATTTTGAGTGGACAGTATAAAGCCTCAGATTCGAATTTTCACCTTCATTTAGTACCAAAAGCAAGTACAAATCTTGACGAATGGACTAATAATGACATTGCCATAGTTCATTATATTGTATGCATTGCATTTTATATTTTCTGCAATTTAATGACAATTTCATTTCCAATTCTCCGTCTGTCAAAATGCAGTTAACCTCAAATTCAAATCGTACAAAATACGAAAAACAACACGACAGTGCTTTCCATGTGCAATGTTCGGGGGCTTCTAATTCCAGCTTCGCTATTGGTGAAGTTTGACAGATGTTTCTTTTGAACCAATAGCAAAGCTAGAATTAGAAACCGGATACAGTTCGCCACAAAAAGAAATCTGAGTAAATAAATATACCCTGTTACTGAATCGAAATTGGCGCCATCTGAGACGCTAGTAATCTCTATTATCAAGTAGGCCAAGTGTCGCCAAGTCGATCCCAAACTTCTGCAGGTAAAAGTGCAAGCATCAGGGTTTTTATGCATCTTAGTGAGCCCGACATCTAATGTCATTATTTTCATTTGACGACATTCTCGTCTAACCTCAAACTGGTAATTCACGAGTGTAGGTGAATTTATTGAGAAAGTGTCTAAGAACTCGTTTCTATTCGTGTTTCAACCCTTTCTAGTTCAAAAAGCACTCGGGAAAATCAAATGGCATTGAAGGATACAGAAATTCGGCCAGTGAAGCGAGAAATCGGTGATATCTCCTTGTTAACATATGAGGACTATTTACAAAGCGGTTTTCCCTGTTAACTTAGTGTTGTGAACTCACTCGTTCAACTTCATGTGTGTATCAACCTGTGATTGTATTTATTTATTATATCAAATGTATATTCATATGTTAACAAGGAAGTATCAGGCACCACCTAAAACGATGGTGTCGACGAAGATCTATCTAGCAGCTTCGAGAGATGGGATTCACAAGTGAATATTTGCTTTCATTCCTTTTTACTGTAATCAGTAGAAGCTAGACTCACTTGTGATTCTTGATTTCTTGGCTAGATCTTTCTCTAACCATTTTCAACTTTTTTTTTGAGGTAAAGTATAGCCAAAGAATAACCTTTTTTTCCAAACATTGCGAAACTTCCTTCCTTAGCTCGAATCAAATCTTCTGCTTGATTCGCAGTATTCAACGTGTCACTTCGAAGCATATATCTCGTTACGCACTCTCTCTCCTCACTTTGAGGAAACAGTCAAGTTATTTGTTGTTATTCAGACCATTTTGAGCATAAATATTCAGCCTAATTTCATTCAAGATTCTCTCAGCTTGCTTTAAGTAATATTTCATTGAGCATATACATTTCTCAACTTTATTTATTTTGCTGTCATGAATGAATTGCACATTCTTCATTCGATTCAACATTGAGCATCAAAGTAAGAGTAATCTTATCAAGTTTTGTATTGTTCCGAGTTGAGTATATTCATATTTCTTTTCTTGTTTGACTCAGTAAACGTATATTCCTTTGTAATTGTAATTGTAATGTAATGTAATCATTGGATCTATTTGTAATCTCACCTATAGTGCAATTACTGGATTGATTTGAATCTCATGTGTAGCGTAATCATGAATGCAGTTGGAATATACCAACGTTTGTATTTTGGGACTTGATTCCCTCAGAATAATTTCCCTTATCAATTTGCTCACTCTGAAGGAACTCTCGGTTCTCCGAACAAAATTGTAACAAGATACTGCTTGGTGTTTGTTGTCTACAGCTTCTTCCGATCAAAAAGGAGAATTCTCGATCAAGGAACACAGTACAATTCAGAATGGCTGCTTAGAACCACAATGAGTGCAGATCAATCCTAGCACTCGTTTCGAGACCCCACCTTTTCGCAGAGCAGAGCAGAGTGAGTTTCTAACTTACCACGAACCTGATTCTGGAGTAAGTTCCTAACTTCCAACGAACCTGATCAGAAGCAATTGTCAAACAACCAGCAACATTATGTACATCGAGAGTCACAGAGTAAACACAACTGTTTTTTTTGTTCAACAACTACACCATGTAAGATACCATTGAAACACCTATTTTTCACAATTCAATTTTGAATATTTGTATCATAGAGTACTATTTTAGACAGTGTGACCCCGGGTCTTGTTAGATTACATATATTCCTAGATCTCGGTGGGTAGGGGGAGTATTCTTTTCATAAACAAAAAAGAAACTAGCTTGATGAAGTCAACTATGGAAAACATCAGAGCATCGTCTGAGGATGGAATATCATTCAGGAGGAGCACATCCCAAGCAGGTAGTTAGAATCATCATCTGTACTTCCAAGAAAAGGGTTTCCGATGACTAGTATCAAGCAGAAAGTAAGTAAAATTCCTTCGATGATTTCTCTCCCCTCTCCGCCACTCAAGTTATGGAATTGTACGACAACTGATAACAAGTCTAAGACTGTAGAAAGAGAACAAGGTGAGTATGAATCACTTCATAGGTATAAGGTCCATACACTTCTTAGGTAACGTTGTATGTACTTTCTACGATGCAACTTCAGCACTACGCTACCATCTCCCAATCACATTTTCCTAACAATTTGTCATCTGTAATTGAAATACACACTCCATTGATCAATCTGAGCATACAAATATCCATCTCAGGAACAAAAAGCACAAATCTGGGAACATTAGAGATAAGGATACTCAACTCAACTTCAACGATACCCTGTATTGTTCCAATAATATTTATCTGCTGAAATGACTTCGTAAATCATAGAATACACTTCAATAATCAAGCTGATCAATATAATAATAACTTTGCAGGTAGAAAAAACGAATTTTGGAACTTTATAAGCATATAGGAGTGTCCGTCAACTCCTACGTTACCCTGCAAATTTTCAATAATGTGTCTCTACTCATTTCACACCTCAAATAGAAGAATATACTTCCTTGATAAAGCTAATAGAGAGAATAATGTCTTTAGAGTTAGTGAAACCAAATCTAGGAAATATTAAAACCAAATCTAGGAAATATTATGAACATGTAGGGATGACATTTCAAATTCTACGCTACCCTGTCATCTTCCTAGAATATTTCTCCGCTAATCCAATATATCAAATGAAAGAATACACTTTTCTCATCAAGCTGATATGCTTTTTACCCACCTTACCGAGCTTGAGAGTTGAAAATAACGTTCTAAAGTAAAAGTTGTCCTGTAGCGTGAGTTATCAACAAGACGTCAAAGACCAAAGTTTATGGCTGAAATTTGGGAAATGCCGTATTTATTCTGGAGGAACACCTGGTTCTAATTGTACAACAGATATCTTAGACTTCTTTTTATGTAAGTTTCAGATTGCAAATCCATTCGGTAAATTCGAATATTGGCAAATTCCAGTCGGAAAATTGGGAATTCTTAGAAACAAAATCCGTCTCCCTGGATACGATCCTTTTCCTATAAAAGCGAGCACCAAATCGATCAGAAATCACTTCAGCTTGGGTCCTGGTCCTGAGAACATCTCCTGCTATGGAATTATATTTAGGTAAGGTGACTTGAATCATTTTTAATCCATTTTTACTGAAACTGAAATTGTATCTACGAATTGAACTTTTATTATGAATTATGACAGTTGACATGGTGGAAGTAGTTCAAACCAGAGCGGCCGACTGTAAGTTGTATTTTCACGGTGAATTTTTCGATGGGGGTGTTTAAACGAGTGGTTCTTTATCGTTTATTTAGATAAATCATGAGATTGGTATAATCAAATTATTTTACGGGTGATTGTTCGCACATGCGTACTGTTTGTACTTTTCACAGGTTATGACTTATACATATGATACATATATATTGCTTTACCAATGTTCTTTATCAATTCTGTCTTTATCTTAAAATGATGATATTGGTATATTTGATTTATTTTATAGGTTATTGCTTACACATTTGATGTATACATATTGTGTCATTGATGATTCAGATAATGGTAATGATACTGGTAAATGCGAATTATTTTACGGGTTTTTGTTTACAGATATTACATATATACATATGATTTTCACATATTACTCATTATACACTTCACTCGTCTGCTCCGGAATGAACCCTGTTGAGCCAGACCTCATTATACACTTCCCTCGTCTGCTCCGGAATAAAACCCGTTGAGCCAGACCTCATTATACACTTCACTCGTCTGCTCCGGAATAAACCCCGTTGAGCCAGACCTCATTATACACTTCACTCGTCTGCTCCGGAATAAACCCCGTTGAGCCAGACCTCATTATACACTTCACTCGTCTGCTCCGGAATAAACCCCGTTGAGCCAGACCTCATTATACACTTCACTCGTCTGCTCCAGAATAAACCCCGTTGAGCCAGACCCCATTATACACTTCACTCGTCTGCTCCGGAATAAACCCCGTTGAGCCAGACCCCATTATACACTTCACTCGTCTGCTCCGGAATAAACCCCGTCCAGCCAGACCTCATTATACACTTCACTCGTCTGCTCCGGAATAAATCTAGTGTAGACCGATTTAAAATGTTATATCCCAACCTAAAGGCGAGAACCGGTTGAAAAGAGTACCTAAGTAGAAGTTGCGTGCGACTTGAAAGCAATTAGTGGCGAAATCAACATTTACTTGAATAATCTACTGAATACTGTCTCTTTCAGCTATTTGATGTTTCAATCCGAAATACATCCTGAAGATCTAATTTGCCGTAAGACTAAGATATTTCTCTTCCTAGGTACTGGCGACACAGTAAGGGAGCCCTCTTTCAAGATGGAAACAACGACAACAATCCCCTTACCTCTCGAAAGTCCGGGTCCGTAACTATTCATATCAAATATGCCTTGAATCTTAAGTATACGTTCTGTTGTTTATATCAGATAGATGAAAAGTCCTAAGAACAAAGACATAATTAGTCGTTTCATATCACTCTCCAATCAGTATAATTAGAATTGATGGAGTCAGCTTTCTTAGGTTGAATTGGTCTGGATCTAACCGTAGCTTCGAGTGAAGTCAAGGTTTTATAAACCTTTTTATGCACAACGTTGAAGTAGTGGAACTGAGTATGTTTATCTGGCCCCAATGTTACTTCTTGCCATAAATAAATCCCGGTTTTACACTTGCCAAAACCCTTAAGCTGAAAAAGTGATCGGAAAAGTAACGGTTTGTTTCATGGGTGCACCCAAAACGAGTCCAAGCTGGTCACTAGGCTCATGTCAGGACACACCCATGGTTGTGGCAATTTAAACATACTAGAGGATTATTCTCACGCGTTGTCGGGAGAAAATTCTATAGGAATTTGGTTAAGGTCCAAGACTAATTAATCATCACACAGTCTCTCTCAATAAATGTTAGACATATAAGAAAAACCTCTTATCAATAAATTTGAGGAATAAAGTAAGTTAGGAAGAAATTAAATATTGAAATCGTCTCTTAACTAAAAAGTCAATTGGACGATAGACTTGAGGAACGTACCTGTTTAGTTAGTAAATCACGTTATTATAAACTAGAAATCACCAAGATATAGTTGTCCGGATTTGTTTAAATTAATCGATCGTATCACGATATTACTATACCATAGCTAAATTGAGAAATGTTTGAGATGAGTAGATATGTTACTCTCTGCAATGTCATGGATCCCGGCTTTACGCGTATTTAAAATCTCTATATATATATATATATATATATATATATATAAATAGATCGTACTGTAAAGAGTGGCCGAGGATGGTAACGGGTTGTCTAGTATGTGTGCACACAAAACAATCTCCACCGGTCAAAAGGTCAATTGAGTCTAGCAACTCCTTAGTTGGGTACTGGAAATGTACTATAGTCTTCATTCTCTCAATTGGCGATGACAGATCTATGAATACTCCCGCGAAAAATACCGGCAATGTATTTTGAGGATTAAACAATTTTAGAAACACAAATATATTCCTGTCACTTGTTTATCTCGTCCAAAGTTCATCACTTAACAAACATGTTAGAAATATTCAATAATTTATTTAGAGATTGCATTTTTTATTCGAGCACCCTATAGATGGAAACAAAATTTAATCCAAAAAGTCAAATTGTACAAAAATATTGTCGAAGAGGAACTATTTCTGTCATAGAAAATAACATCATTTCAAGAGATTTGCCCTAAAACTATAGAGGCAATCGTAAGTTATTGAAGTTTTGTTAATTATTGTGTTGTAATTTTATATATTTTCAGGAATTTGAGTATTTCAATAAACTACCAATTAAATACTAGTCAAACTAGTGAAACACAAGGTTTATTATTGCATACTACAAGTTGGTCTCTGAAACTGTATTTAGGCATCACATAATCTCAACAAAGCTCATTCGATTGCCTCTATAGAATGGCTCCATCATTGTATGGAAGAACCAAGCGAGGCCACTGTCTTGTATGCAATCGACCATATCGTGATGAAAGGATGGTCGAATGTACAAAATGCATGAAATGGTTCTGCTACGAATGTGTTAATGTAACAGAAACTGTAGCTTCAGATGATCATTGGAGGTGTCCACCCTGCGATAGTATGCACTCAAAGGGCGCCAGGTCACAAAAATCTGAAATTTCACAACAATCCCCAAATCGGCGTGAATCCGTTCCAGTCAATTCATCAAAAAGTAATTCTTCCACACGCAGCAGGCGCAAACTGAAACTGCAACTCCTTCAAGAAGAGAGAGAACTTCTGAGGAAGGAACGAGAGTTAACTGAAGAATCGCGAAGAATTCTGGATGAAGAATCGGATCACAGTCAAGAACTGGACAATGAAGAAATAGAAACTATAAATCTATTGGCAAATAAGTTATTATCGTTGCAAATAGAGAATAGTATGAACAATGAGAATGGAGCCATATTTCCTTCATTACCCACTCAAGAGAACGAAATGCAACAGAAGCAAGAATACAAAAAGTCAACTGCAGCTTTTCACCCAACTGAGTTCAATAACTTCGAACAATCATCTTTGACACAACAACAATATGCTGCGCGACGGTCTACTCCTAAAGAACTACCAACCTTCAATGGGAATCCGTATGACTGGCCTTTATTCATTAGTAGTTACGAAAGATCCACACAATTATGTGGATTTGACAATTACGAGAATCTGTTGAGACTGCAAAAATGTCTCAAAGGTACAGCCAAATCCATGGTATCCAGTTTCCTCACGTTACCTGAGTGTGTTCCACAAATCATTTCCACTTTGAGAATGCTCTTTGGTAGACCTGATCAAATTTTAGAAACATATATCAATGCTGTTCGTCGTCAACCGCCCCCTAAAGCTGAAAAACTGGAAACATTGGTCGAATTCGCATTAGCAGTCAAAAATTTATGTGTCACACTGCAAGTTGCCAAATTGACAGAATATTTGAACAACCCAATGTTAATGCACGAACTAATAGATAAGCTTCCTTCACAAATGAAAGTCAATTGGGCTTTACATCGCGCAACTCTACAAACATGTGGATTGGCAGAATTTGCGGAATGGATGTTTAATATAGCAACCAATGTCTGCACGGCTCTACCCACATTGGTTATTACAGAACATAATCAAAAACGGCATAATGAACGACTCAATGTTCACAATTCTGAATCTTCACAAACAAATAAACAGCCAATGAGTGAAGTTTTAAAATGCAAAGTATGTAGTGAAAACTGTAGATGTGTAGCAGATTGCAAAATGTTCCAGCAATATCCAATAACAGATAAATGGAAAGTCATTAGAGACCACAAACTATGTAGATTATGTCTAAAAAGACATCGATTTCCCTCCAAATATCCTGTCAAATGTGACAGGAATCAATGTCAGCGGAAACATCATCCACTCCTCCATAAAGATTACGAACCTACCCAACGAAATGCCGTTGCCAATGAAACTAACTCCGAAATCAATAATCATCATCAAATATCTCTACAGAGTGGATGAAGGGTCTTCAATTACGATGGTGGATGAAAGTATCGCAGAAGAGCTCAATCTACAGGGGGAAGTCAAACCATTGTGCCTGAAATGGACCGGTAAACATCAGCGTTTGGAAAATAGTTCTCAAAAAGTTATAATTTCAATAGTTGGTGACTTTCCAGGCGCTAAACAATTTGATTATCGTCCAGCACGAACAGTTAATTATCTCAGTCTCCCACAACAATCTGTTGAAATGTCAAAACTCGTTGGAGAATATCCCTATCTGAAAAATTTACCCATTCAATCATATAAAGATGCCAAACCCCAAATACTCATAGGTTTGGACAACTGGGACTTAGCCTTACCACTCCGTGTCAGAGAAGGAAATGAAGGTCAACCTATTGCTGCTAAATGTAGACTGGGATGGACAATATTTGCACTGTTACCATCGCGTCTGCAATCATGTGAGTCTTATAATTATCATGTATGTGAATGTACAGACTCCACAATGACTGACGAAAAGCTCCACGAAGCAGTAAAGCAATATTTCTCACTTGAAAGTCTGGGTGTCAAAGCATCAAATACCATTTTTTCAAAAGAGCTAAGAAGAGCAGACTATATTATGCAGTCTACAATAGAGCAGGAGGAAAATAACTACAGAATTGGTTTGATTTGGAAGTATGATAATTTAAAATTGCCTGACAGTAGTAATATGGCTCTCCAAAGAATGGAGTGTATAGAAAAAAGAATCAAAAGGAATCCAGACTTGGGTATGAAAATGAATTCACAACTTAAAGATTATATGGAAAAAGGGTATATCCGGAAACTCACTCAAAAAGAACTTTCCCAGTAATACGAAAAAGTTTGGTACCTCCCTATATTCCCTGTATTCAATCCAAATAAACCTGGAAAGTTCAGAATTGTTTGGGATGCAGCTGCTTCCGTAGAAGGAATTTCTCTGAACTCCATGCTCTTGAAGGGTGATGATCAGCTTTCTTCTCTACTTGATGTTCTACTTCGTTTTCGAGAGAAACACATTGGATTCAGCGCGGACATAAAAGAGATGTTCTTAAGAGTTGGAATAAAAGCTGAGGATCAACATGCGCAACGCTTCCTTTGGCGAGATGGTAATCCTGACAAACCTCTGGATACATACGTTATGAAAGTATTGACTTTTGGTGCAACGTGCTCACCCAGTTGTGCACAGTATGTAAAAAATACTAATGCAAGAAAGTTTTCGTTACAGTATCCAAGAGTTGTCGAATCCATCATAAGAAACCATTATGTAGATGATCTACTAGATTCTGCACATACTGAGGAGGAAGCCATAGAAATTGCGAAACAAGTTGTTTTCATCCATTCGAAGGCTAATTTCGAAATAAGAAATTGGCGTTCAAATTCACCAAAACTCATGTAGATAATGAACCAAACCTCTGAAAATCCAATAGAAATTAACATGAATATGCATTCCGAAGAAAATAATGAAAAGGTTCTTGGTATGTGGTGGAATTTGAGTGACGATTTTATTATATTTTCATTGAGATATAACAAAGGAAACAAAGAAGTCCTAGAGGGCAAGAGGAAACCGACGAAACGTGAAATACTACAAATATTAATGTCAATATATGATCTCTTGGGGCTCATAACGAATCATTTAGTGTATCTCAAGATCCTTCTGCGAAATATATGGAGAAGTAAGATTACTTGGGATCAACCAATATCTAATGAGCAATTTGATAAGTGGCTCCTTTGGTTGAAATATCTCCCTGATATAGAAAAACTAAGCATTCCAAGATGTTATTTGAATAATATTTCAAACTGGGAAACCTCTGAGGTACAACTCCACATTTTCGTAGACGCCAGTGAAAATGCAAGTGCCGTAGTAGCCTACTTGAGAATCTCTAATGAAGAATCAACTGTAGAATGCGTAGTTGTTGGTGCAAAAACACACGTAGCACCCATCAAGCTCCAGATAATGCCTCGTCTTGAACTAGATGGCGCTTTGATGGGAGCAAGATTTGCAAAAAATATAAAACAGCATCTATCAATCAAAATTCACAATACCATTTATTGGTCCGACTCCCAAATTGTTTTGAACTGGTTACGTTCTGAAGAACCCAGGAAGCTAAGCAAATATGTTGCCTACAGAGTGGCCGAAATTCAGGATATTTCCATGATTTCCAGTTGGCGTTATGTTCCCACCAAGCTCAATGTTGCTGATGAAGCAACCAAATGGAGTAAACGACCTTCTTTGAAAGCAACTGATAGGTGGTTCATAGGACCAGAGTTTCTGTATGGAGAGGAGCAGCTGTGGCCAACGGAAGATCCTCCTAAGAAACAAGTTTCTGAGGAAATTGCGAGCATTCATGAAACGTGCGAGCCTCTTCTAAAGATGGAAAACTTCAGTCGGTATAATAAATTAATACGAACAATGGGTTATGTTCATAAATTTATAAATTTAACTCTCAAGAAAAGTCAGGATAGATCTATGGGCACATTATCTTCAGAGGAACTGAGACTTGCTGAAAATACCTTGATACAAATAGTTCAGAAAGAATTCTATCCAGAGGAGATAAAAATATTGAAGAATTTGTCTACCACCAAACTACAACCTACAGTTAGTCCCAAGAGCAACATCTATAAATGTTCACCTTATTTAGATGAGCATGGCATTCTTCGTGTCCGAGGACGATTGGATGTTGCTGTCTTTATTGGAACTGACACCAAACGACCAATAATTTTACCCCGAGAAAGTCATCTCACCTCATTGATCGTTGCAAAGTATCACCACGCCTTTCAACACAAAAATCATGAAAGTGTTGTTAATGAAATAAGACAAAAATACTTCATACCCAAACTAAGAAGAATTTTGAATAAAATTCGAAAAAATTGTCAGACGTGTAATATCAAATCTGCAACACCTGAAGTACCTGAAATGTCACCTTTGCCTGAATGTCGACTAGCTACCTTCACTTCACCGTTTACTCATACTGGCGTCGACTATTTTGGTCCAATGAATGTGATGGTTGGAAGAGTCGAAAAACGCTGGGGAGCCTTATTCACGTGCCTAACCACTAGAGCAGCACATTTGGAACTGGCTCATAAACTGGACTATGATGACTGTATCCTCTGTTTTTCGAATTTTATGAATAGAAGAGGAAGACCTAGACATATATATTGTGATCGGGGAACTAACTTTGTAGCAACAGAACGTGTTCTACGTGAAAAACTCCAGAATTTCAATATTAAACAAATCGTTGATTCATTTGTGGGTCCTGAGCTATCATTCCATTTCAACCCACCATTATCACTTCATATGGGAGGCTCCTGGGAACGTTTAGTTAAAGCAGTTAAGATTGCGCTTTATGACGCTTTACCATCCAGAACTCCCACAGATCCTTTGCTGAGGAGTTGTTTAATTTCTGCGGAAAACATTGTGAACTCTAGGCCGTTGACATATCTTCCGCTAGATTCTGAGGAATCAGAGGCATTAACTCCGAATCACTTTTTAGTTGGTTGCTCTAATGGTGATAAAACTATGGCAAAGCTGGATAATGATGCAAAGGTTTTAAAATTCAACTATTTATATCGTGAGCAGTTTTCGAATAAATGTTGGCGTCGATTTGTTGCTGAATATATTCCAGAACTCTTACTGCGTTCAAAATGGCATAAGCAAGTCCGTCCATTAGAAGAAGAGGATATAATAATTCTATGTGATAAAGACCTCGATGCAATTGGCCGAAAGGAAGAATTATCGAAGTGACGAAAGCCCGTGATGGTCAAGTGAGAAGAGCCAAAGTACAAACAATCAATGGAATCTTCGAGAGACCTGTGACTAAACTTGCTTTATTGACTGTTGATAAACCTAAGGATGGTACAGCACTTCGTTCTGTTCAGTGCTGTACCGGGCGGGAGTGTTAGAAATATTCAATAATTTATTTAGAGATTGCATTTTTTATTCGAGCACCCCATAGATGGAAACAAAATTTAATCCAGAAAGTCAAATTGTACAAAAATATTGTCAAAGAGGAACTATTTCTGTCATAGAAAATAACATCATTTCAAGAGATTTGCTTAAAAACTATAGAGGCAATCGTAAGTTATTGAAGTTTTGTTAATTATTGTGTTGTAATTTTATATATTTTCAGGAATTTGAGTATTTCAATAAACTACCAAGTAAATACTAGTCAAACTAGTGAAACACAAGGTTTATTATTGCATACTACAAGTTGGTCTCTGAAACTGTATTTAGGCATCACATAATCTCAACAAAACACTTCTCATTATTGTATCAAATTGGATTCGAAATCAGAGACGATTTCCTAATAAGCTGAACTCCTATAACTTTCAATTTTGTATTGTGAAAATTGTGAATACTTTAATCGTTGAATTGTTCTCGAACAAGTTGAGATTGTAACTCTTGGCTTTAATATATGTATCTATTTACCCTTTGTCTTTCATTTTTCTTCAGCTAAACAGAACTTTGTATCCTAAAGAACAAAAAAATATATATATACACAACGTGGGAAAATTGAGGGTCTATCCTTTCAAGGGTATATCTATATAAGGCTGTGTGCCGATAAAAAAAAACTATCTTCTGAGAGCAGATGGATTGCCGATCCTGCTACCTGAGAAGTGGCGCTGACTATCTGGACGATCACAAAAAAAAAGAAGGTAAAAATAAAAAGGTTGGAAAAAAAATCGAAAGTCAACCAGAAAATTTACCAACCAGATATGACCGGGGTGGGTTCGGTTACATATTGTTTTACTGCTGAGAAGAATCTATTTTGTTTTTGGTAATTTTTTTCAAAAATAACCTGGCGCTCAATTTATCTTTCTAGACTTGTTGAAGGATCTACCTTGATTTCACTGATAGATAACAATATCCACGATCTATCGTATCAATTTGAGCAGCTCATAGACACCGCTGTATAAAATAAGCATAGTAGTTTCTGAAAGACCAATTTTCTTTCGCTTTCTTCAAAGAGGAAAGGAAATTGGACATGCTACATTCCTCATTAAATAATTCCGAAAGAACTTGCTTTGTGAGTACCAGAAGGTTGGATGACAACAGCAACATTTCACGAATACATAGCTAATGTTTTTTTATCCGTGGCTTTTGGACAATAATGTAACATTTCCAATGATTATGTTCATTGACGGACACAAGTCGCACTACAATATGGAGGTGTGAAAATTTTGGAAAGAGAAACAAAAAATATTATATTGTTTAAAACCAAATTCTATGTACATTATTCCGACGTGTGATGTCAGCATTTTCCATTTTTCAGTAACTGAATTGAGATTTGTCGTCAGAAGATATGAGCAAAACACAGGATGCTATAACAAGGCACGATTTTTGCTCTTTGTTTAGAGAGGCGTTTGATAGATCTACAAAACCAGAAACTATTGTGAACGTATCTCGTGAATTTCATAAAGAATTCATAATATCCAACCCCGAAACCCCTCCCCCCACACCAATTTTGAATAGAATCGGACCATAAACACAGATATCATCGGTGATCTTGGAGCCGCTATTTTAATTCAATGAATATTGAAGAAACACTCATAATCTTCTACACTGAAAACCCTCACATACCAATTTTGAATTCAATCGGGCCATAAACCTGAATCTTGTCGGCCATCTTGGAGCACCATTCTGTTTTTATATCTAACAAAAATTCCATGAGCCGCCATTTCAATTCAATAAATTCAAACCAAAAATTCATAATCTCCGACTCCGAAAACCCTTACACACAAATTTTGAATAGAATCGGACCATAATCACAAAACTCCCCCGCCATTTTGGAGCCGCCATCTAGAATCTGGAAATTGTGACACAAAATTCATAATCTCCGACCCCGAAAACTCCCACATACCAATTTTGAATCGAATCGGAACATAATCACAAAACTTGTCCGCCATCTTGAATTTTCTTATTTTGACAAAAGATTCACGATTTCCGTCTCCGAAAACCCCCACATATCAATTTTGAATCGAATCGTACCATAATAACAAAACTCGTCCGCCATTCTGTTTTTTTTTCTGACATAAATTTTAAAATTCATTTTCACCGGAATTATGAAACCTGCCAAATTTCAGCTCTATCGGATGTCGGCAAGTGCTCCAAAAATGGATTAAAAAAATTTTGAACCGGCAAAAATGACATACGAACGAAGCATGTTAAATAAAAGCCTAAAAAAATAGAATGTCAAGAAATAATTGAGATTGTTATAGAAACCGTGTTTGAAATTGTTGATCAAGCGAAAAAAACGACAAAAATTAACATAATTTCAATTGTGTTAATAAGTCCGAATTGTAAATCATCTGAGGATCCTTGGAATCATCTGCACTGGCCCAAACCAGACGACCTAAAAACAAAGCGGAAGCTCACGGTGGTAGTAATAACAAAAAAATTGGGCAGAATTTCAAAGGGAACAAAAAAAGAAAGAAAAATCGAAAAATAAATATTAGAAAAATTAAAAGTGCAGCAGGCTAGGGAATCAAAACAAGACAAGAAAGCCGAAAAAGAAAAAATCAGCGAAAAGCAGCAGACTATGAAGGAAGACCAGAAAGTTGATAAGAAAAATACGGTGTAGAGCAGTAGACTAAGAAATCGAAACATGGCGAGAAGGTCGAAAAAGACAACGGAGAATAACAGGTCAAGAATAAAGAACAAACCAAGATACCTGAATGTCGAGCTGATACTTCCACTCTATATTTCTCCTATATTCCATTCCGGTTAGTCTGGTCGAGATGGTGAATTTTGTTGAAAGTTAAAAACCAATGGAGTTCAGATTGCCTTGAGAAGCATCCACAGTGCTTCTCAAAAGTCCTCTCCCCCCCTCTTATTTTTGGAACGATTATACATAAACAAGTGAAATTTGGAAACTGAATATTAAAGGTTGTAAACTTCCCTACTAGTGATGATAGATGACGAAATCGTCAAAGATGACGTCACAAGGCCATTGTGGCCAATAATTTTAAATGGAACCCTAAGGCAAACGACACCCCTTTTGAAAGGTATCGAAAAAACCTATTCAATGATACTAATTTTGTTTGTGTTAATGGCAGTTTTGGCAACTCGCTTTTAGGAAACGCAAAGCTGTGATGAATTGAATCAGTTAATACTAAAATTCCAAATTCGAGCTCCGCCTCTGGATAGTTGTCAAATGAGCTGACGTTTTTGTTAGTCTCCCTAATTCAACGTTTTTGTAATTGTCCAAGTTTTTGTACATTTCATAATTTGTGTATCGTTGATCGAACGTTTAACTGTTTCAGCAGCTTTTGGTACTTTTAATATTTTTGTACATTTTAATAATTTGTTATACTGTTGTGAGCCAAACGTTTAAGTGCTTCAAGAAGCGAAATGGTACGTGCTTCAGGTGATAGCAGCGATCCTAATTCATGGTGAAACTGGACAAAATATTCATGCAGCAGAACGCATTTTTAATGAGAGGTTTCCTGATCTCCCCGTTTCGAGGACTTATTTGAGGGAGCTTCTTCGTGAGTTTGGAACAACGGGTAGTATTAATGATGCGAAACGATCTGGCAGACCACAAATTTCTGATGAGAAAAAAATGTATATACTGGCAGAAGTAATAGTTAATACTTCTTCAACAACTCACGTTGCATCTACCTGTGAAGTCAGTCGACACAGGGTGTTGAAAAAAAAACAAATTTCATCCATACAAATGAAAAATGGTTCATCAACTCTCAGACGACGACCCAGACCGAAGACTTGAATTTTGTGAAAATATGGAAACTAAAATTAACCAACAGCCAGACTATGTCAAAACAATTTGTTTCAGTTACGAAAGTACTTTCTATCTGAATGGAAATGTAAATACACAGAATGTGAGGTATTGGAGTGACGCAAATCCTCGCCTGTTTCGTGAAACACATACCCAATTTTCCCAGAAGGTGAATATTTGGGTAAGTATCCTGGGAAACCACATCGTTGGGCCTCTTTTTTTAAATACTCATTTAACTGGTGAGGTTCATCTGGAGCTGTTGCAAAACGCAATAGTACCGTTAATCCTAGAAATTTTGGAAGATAATCCAGATGAATTCGGCAATTTGGAAATAACATTTTAACAGGATGGTGCTCCTCCACACTATTACGGTGCAGTAAGACGGTATTTGGATGAGGAGTATCGTGGAAGATGGATTCGACGACGAGGTTCAACGGAATGGCCAGCTCGATCACCGGACCTCACACCTTTGGATTTTTTCTGTGAGGGTACCTTAAATCGAAGGTTTACGCAACTGAACCTGACAATATTGACGTTTTAAAACAACGAATTGTTGCAGAATGTGAGGCTGTTTCCGTAGACACATTTGCAAAAGTACGAGAAGAGTTTAAAAATAGGATATTTCACTGTCAGGAAGTGAATGGAGGTCACTTCGAGCAATTTCTTCAAGTAGATACTGATTCCTAAATCTGTAATTATTATCATACTGAATGGAATTTAAATTTCAATGTTTACTAATGGGCCATTAAAACTGCCATAAACACAAACAAAATGAGTATAACCGAATAGATTTTTTCGATACCTTCTAAAAGAGGTGTCGCTTGCCGTAGGGTTCCATTAAAAATTATTGGTCACAATGGCCTTGTGACGTCATCTTTGACGATTTCGTCATCTATCATCACTTGTAGGGAAGTTCACAACCTTTAATATACAGTTTCCAAATTTCACTTGTTTATGTATAATCGTTCCAAAAATAAGAGGGGTGGAGGGGACTTTTGAGAAGCACTGTATAAATCCTACAATCAGGAGGTTTGCTGCGATTGTTCTAGAGATGGAAAAAGATCGCCTTCACACTCGAATATAGCACATGACGGAAAATTAAACAAAGCAACGACAATACTCAGGCGGGGCACCCTGAATTCGATTGATCATTAGAAACTCTATGTAACTAAACTAAAACATGATGTGTGGAATGAGGAGATGAGAAGAATGCATTTCTTCAAAGTTGGACACACAAGATCGTAGACAATGAAAATTAGCGTGAGTTTCCTGCTGCATTGAACTTCATCATCAAATATAATAATATTTGATATTGTACATGATAAGATTTGTTCTGTATTGATAAGAACTTAGAAACACTGCAAAATCAAAATCATACAGGGTTATACCCCAACAATTCATATACTCAGAGAAATAGAACATTTCACGATTACAAGCTTTTATTTTTTTGTTTCGCCTGTCCCGGTGTCTGTCTGTAATTAAATCTTGCAAGTAAAATTTGGCCCTGAAATAACTGAAATTTGGCAGGTGTTCATAATTCCCGAGACAATGCATTATGTGATTTTTGTTACAGAAAAAATAAAAATGGCGGCTCCAAGATGGCGGACGGGATTTGTGTTTATGGCCCGATTCGACTCAAAATTGGGATGTGGAGGTTTTTTGAAGTCGAAAATTATGAATTTTTCGTCAATTGTTTTTAAATAGAAATGGCGGCTCCAAGATGGCCGATGATTTCTGCGATTATGGTCCGATTCTTTTCAATGTATGTGGGGTTTTCGGTGGATATGAATTTTTTAACAAAATTAATGAAATCAAAATGTCGACTCCAAGATGGCGGACGATCTTTGTGATAATGGTCCGATTCTTTTCAAAATTGGTATGTGGAGGTTTTCGGTGTCGGAGATTATGAATTAATTGTCAAAATTCATAAACTCAAAATGGTGAACAATTTTTTTGATAATGGTCCGTTTCTATTCGAAATTGGTATGTCTGGGTTTTTGGGGTCGGAGATTATGAATTGAGTCGAAGATTATTGATTTTTTGTCAGAATTCATAAACTGAAGATGACAGCTCCAGGATGACGGATGAGTCAATCTTCAGATGGTCTCCCCATTGAAGAACTGGAAACCTCAGAACTCAAAGGAAAAAAGTTTCATAATGACGATGCATTAACAAAATTGCATAGATTAAGGCGTACTTACTAAAAAGCATAAAATAAAATAGTAAACAAAAACCTTTTTAAAGACAAGCTTTCATTCAAATGTTAAAAATAGTTTCTTTGGATATGCGACGTAGGTTATTCCGTGAGTTATAGATTCAAAAACTTGTCGCTTTTGTATTCTAACTGAAAACTTCGCGCCCCAGGCTCTTGAATCTATAACTCACGGACATCCAAAGCATTTTGAACTTTTAGCAAATTTGAATAAAAGCTTGTCTATATTTTTAAAATAAAATGGAAGAACTGATTGCAGAAATTGCGATAAATATAATTATTCTGAAAAAAGCTGTGGACAATCAAAATGAGGCATGCGATCTTTGGACGTTTCAACAGAGGAACGATTATTTTTTTTGTGCACTTATTCAACAGAAAAAAAAAATGAACAGGATGGAGTTCTGGTGGACATTGGTACGACAAAACTAAGAGTGTTATTTTATCTACAGTAATAAGTTAAATGCGAAGACATCATTGCATTGAATTGTTGCGATATTGATAGCTACCATCGAATGTTCAAGAAAACATCAACAGTTTTGAACCAAGTGACAAGTGAACTAGCAGGGCAGCAAAAAGAGAATACTTGCAAAATGAAAGATAAAACCGAAATAAATATTGAAAAGAAGAAACAGTCACTGAGAGAAAAAAGGACGTAAAACTTAGAACCCTAACAAATTACAGGAGGAATAATGAAGGTTACTAGTGAAGGTCAAAGGAGTCAGAAACGTAACTAAAAACAAGTTATATCCCGTGAGGATCAATGAAAAAAAAGATGATGAATTTATCTTTACAATAAAATTAAGTTCCGCACTGATGTTCATACATTGAATTTGAGATTCAAAGGACTATTAACACCTCATATGCATAGAACGGAAGAGTAAAAGGCTTCCTATAGATACCAGACTTCGAAGGTGTATAATGATATTTCGAATAACTTGAAGGAAATGAAAACAAACCGTTTTAAATTTCATCTAAAAAAAAAGTTGTCGAGAGAACAAACCTCCCCCCAGTGAGTTCCTGTGATTGTGTTTCCAACGAGGATTTTGAAAAATTGAATTGCATTATTTAATTATAGTTAGTTTTTTTTTGTTTTTCTTTTTTCCTTCCTTTTTAAAATTATATATAGATTCTAGATTTATTCCATTATGCGTGTGTTCCGAGGTTGAGTGGAAGAGCGGCTATATTTTTTTTCTCTGTCAAAATTATTTGTGTTTTAAATTTATATCTCGAAGCTGAACTACGCTATTATGCCAAGATCATTATTTCCATAAAATTGTATATTATTGTAAATTTACATGGAAAATAAAGACGCTATTATTATTATTATTATTATTATATTATATACAGAGCAGAAAACTTTTAATTATGTTAAAATACAGGAGAATTGGATCACATATTGAAGAAGTTAAAGAAATTTGGCCCCGTCCGCCATTTTGATAGTGTGAGGGCCGCACCACAACAATTCACTTGCACTAGTACAAATAATCTCAAATTATAGGTAATGTTCCTTATGTCCTCATAATATCGTGAAAATGTATGGAAGACCATTGAATCGACGATAATGAGAAATAAGTACACACAGCACAGCACGTGAGCGTCGGCAACAACATTTATAATCTAGACGGTTGAATATCATGGTTCAGGGGCTCTCTAGTAGTTAACACGAGATCTATGGGCAATTAATCAACTTACCTCGGTCTCCGCTACTGTCATTTCCTTCACAAAATAATTTACTGAATGCCAGGTACATTCTATTTAATGTATTCAAATCCTGATTATTCCCAGTGTACTAATTGGTTCCAGGACAATCCAATCACTTTACAAGGTGTCCCAAACTCGATGGCCTATTAGACGTTTCTGGAGAACGGAACAGAGGTTTATGATAATATGTTCCAGTACCTATCCCAAGCGGTTTTCGAGAAATTCATTAATTTCCTTATTTTTTGTGCAAAACGTAACTTTAGTTGAATGTTCATTACTGTCGTATTCAAACTCGTACACAGCTGAAATTTTGGTAGTAGTTTACCAATATTCTGTGCATTAGTAATTGCTTGTAACTAATATCAACTTTCGAATTTCAAATGGAAGTTCTGAATTTTATTCTGTTTTTAGATTCTACTGACAAATACAAATAACTTTCAGTGAACATGTCGTATACCTATCTCTACTGTTTATTGAATATTGATTATTTTGTAATTGTTTTGCTACCAAAATGGGACCAACTTGAGTTCAAGTACCTCCTCATCTGTTACCCACACAGGACCCAAATTCAACTTTCACCCAGAAAATATTGAGTAATTTCAGTAACATCGAATGATTTGACCATATTTTATACATGGTTTCTGAAAAACATATTCTTGTAGGTGATTGGAAAATTTATTTGAATGGAACATCCTGTATATCATGCCATATTCTGATTCTACTGAAAAATACCAATAACTTCAACTTCCAGGATGATCTGAAAAATAATTATTAATGGACGTTTTTTCGAGTATTACTCAAACCTATTTCCAAATTTTCCTGAGATATTTTTTCAATTAATCTTTGCTGAAACTGAATTGCATCATCTGAGAGTTAGAAAAAAACTCAAATTTCAGCTTTATCTCCAAAAGTATGAACATTTTGAAGCGAATTATTCCAGATTCATTTGATTTTTTAATCAGATAATTTCAATTGGGCAATATTACCTATTTTGATTTGTTATACTGGGAAATGAGAATGGTAGGTGTGCGCGTTCAGAAAAAAGGAATATAATTTTTTAGTTTGACAAACAGTTATTTTCATGGTGTTTCTGTCAAACCAGATAATAATACATATTCAAATGCAGATATTTTAAATTTTTATAAAAACTTGCTTCTTGGAAACCAGACTATTCAGGTGAAGGAATATGGTACATCATTTGGAAGAAACTTTAATTGTCTTTCAGGATATCTGATAATATACAGAGTGTTCCGTCCAAAAAAATTACTTTTCAGCATTTTTGTATAGTCGGAAAAGTAACAATTTTTGAACGACCCTGTATAATGGAAAACAAATTCCCCTAGACGCAACTGATACACAAAACATTGGTAACTACACCCAAAATTTCAGCTTCGTTCGAGTCCAAATACCGCAGTAATAAACATTTAATTGAAGCTATGTTTTGCACAAAAAATAAGGAAATCAATGGATTTCTCGAAAACCGCTTGAGATAGGTTTAGGGAAGTATTATACAAGAATGATCGTAAAGCAATAGCAAAGCAAATAATTCAATAATATTCAGAGTGTCCCATTTAAAATATCAAAATTGTTGCTACTTTTCAATATAAGCGGTAATGCCGCAGCCCTAAAAACATTTCAGATCGATAGAGCAAAATTAATTACCCAAGAAACCAAATTTTAAAAATTATCCTGTATCTCCACAAACGTCTAATAGGCCATCGAGTTTGGGACACCCTGTATAACAGGGTAGACTCGAAGTTTCCAGGTAGATTTCAATGGAAATACACCTGATGGTCCTGTCATCACAACACAACACACAAATATTTTCAATAAATTTTGATATATCTTCACCGATGATGGTCCCCAGAACCAAAAATACCATCAGTTTGAATGTTTATGTATATTATATATATATATATATATATATATATATATATATATATATATATATACATATATATATATATATATAAAATATATACAGATTCAACCCACGTTGTCAGACCATTACAGTTATCAGACCACCACAGACCCACTAGAAATACTCATGATTTCAACAAACATTTTGGTGTTCTATAGTTAATACAATCTCCAAAAATAACTGGGACTGAGAGGGGTAAAAAAAATTCAAAAACTTATAATTGTATAGTTCATATCACGTACGTATACAGACCAGACTTGGCAGATGTTCAATTCCGGTGACAATGCATTATAGAATTTTTGTTGGATAAAAAAACAAAAAAACGGCTCCAAGATGACGGACGAGATTTGTGATTATGGTCCGATTTGATTCAAAATTGGTATGTAAGGGTTTTCGGAGTCGGAGATTATTCATTTTTTGTCGAATTCCATGAATTCAAAATGGCGCTCCAATATGGGACGAATTTCTTGTCGAAATTCATAAATTCAAGATGGCTGCCCCAAAATGGGGGACGAGTTTTCTTTTATGGTCATATTTTATTCAAAATTGGTATGTGACGTAATATTACTGTCGACGTAAATCGTTGGGACTTGTATGATATTGACTGGTTGATCTGATGCGTGATGAATGTTGGGTGCGAGGATGGAAGACAGAAATCCCAGTATATGAGCCAAAGTATCTTTAGACGTACAGCCGATGACGTGTTTCGAGCAAAATATTTCGCTTCATAGTGTATTATTATGGGCGGTGATAGAGGAAGGCTTCATGACGTTCGACGAATGCAAGGGTAACGATATGTTTCTGCAGCAACGCCTCAATATCTTCAATTCCGTAATCTCCAACATGGATATTGATGATTTTTCTCTTGCTCTTATTTTTGTACCCTTCGATATGTTGGGTATACTTTTGTACGAATGGAAACTTAATAAAGCCAATCCGAACTCTGCATCAGCGTTTAATTGGATGGGCGGCGTGAAATTGATAGGAAGCGTCGACAAGTGACCGTTCAAGCTTAATATCATAGACATGACTGAACCATTTCGATATGAGGTATGATATAAATAACCAAAAATCAATTTACTATAATTTATTCAAGCAATAATAACATCCATTTTGGGAACAAACATATCCAAAATACTGTTTGAGAGTCTGGCGGCTGCTGCTATATTTTTTCCGATGATGGATGAAACATGATGGACAAATTCGCAGCTCGAAACAAACTTTGTATTCTTCAGGTAATTCATGCCATACATCCAACAATTCCCAAGGTCCAGCGTATTTCGTCAGATAGTCCAGAGGAATAGCCTTAAATTCTGCATCGCACAAGACATATTCCAGACATTCTCAAGTAGGAAGCTCATACAGATGCCCACTATTGAACTGATTATGATTCTGATAGCGATCGTTGTTATATGTAATTTCAACGTTTCTACCAAAATATCGAACAAGTTCCAATGGCAGTTTCAGGTTGCTCAAGCTATCGAAATAATTCACAGTGTTGCCCTCTCTGATGTGAGCTACTCAATGTGTACCGACATTTTTCTTAGAGTCCAAATTTAGTACAGCAAATTCATTTAGTAGAGGAGGTCGCTGCGGTAGTGAATCTCGCATAAAGACTCCTCAAAAATAAGGAAAAAATTTACGAGCAAATTTTTCTATATCCGAGTCGTACCACGCTCTATTGGGCAGCTTGAATGGGAGTTTTTTTGTTTCTTCAAACACAGACCACGTCCTTCCCGTCGTCGCTGTTGTTGTTTTTTCAAGAACAATCCATAACTTCGAAGGGTCTTGCGTAAATACAGACCGGATCCCAAATGTCACATAGCTTTATTATGGCGTTGATCTTCCGAAAGTTTCCTTCTAAAATACCAACGTACCCAAGGCTGAAAGTCCAGCAATAGGGGAATCAGCGGTAGAAAACCTCTGGATTTTGATTGGAAAGAATTGACTCTCGGCTGTCGTATTTTCTTCCGTCCTCCCGCTTGTTGGACGACCATTTTTGCCGCCTTCAAAGCTGATGTGATGGATTTCTTCACATTATTCGAATGAGGCTTCCATTTCTTGATTATTTTTCCAATATGACCAAGGAATGATGTCATACCCATACCAAACTTGCAATCAGTTCATGGCTCCGGTAACGACGCGTCTTGGGATCTGACTCGTTGCCACGCCCATTCTTCGGGAACTCTGTCGGCTTTATAACGTGCTTCGAGAGATGTGTCTCGTGAATAGGCAATATCGTGCTGCTTACAAGCTACGTCAAAGGTTTACTCCTTCGCCACCACGTGTGAGACATTGTTGTAATCAAGTTCCAATTCTAATATGCAGGCAGATGTCCGCAATTCTGATATCCAGGCAGATGTAATTCGGATGGTCACTTATTGACTAGCGTATTGTTGACACCTCCTGCGCTATACATTATACATTAGGACTCACATCACTCAGTTATTAAGATTTCAATGAGGTGATGTTTGTTTATATGTGAGTTGTGTGTCCTGTGTATCCCAGGTTACCTCAGGTTACCCCGGGTTACTTCAGGTTACCACAGGTTTCCTAAGGTTGACCCAGAATACGTCAGGTTACCCCAGGTTACCCCAGGTTACCTCAGGTTACCCCAGGTTGGACGGGAAAATTTTCTAAAAATACGAGTGATGCGACAGTGATTGTCAGTTGTATTAGAAGTGTCAACATGTCTTTGCTACCTGTCTCCGACTGTTATGACATCCATCTGAACGGATTTAATATTATATAGGCTCGCAACCTATAGTCATTGAAAATAATTGGTTGAAATTAGGTCAAGATGTTATGTCCCGTCATCACAGAAAAACTCTCATGTCTGAAAAAGCAACACAATATTTTTTAATATGAGCTTGATATCGAGAAAAACCAATTCACTAGGAGAGATAATAAAAGCAGAATTCCTTCGCACGAAAGAGCTGATGAGCATACGCTTGTTGAACCATACGTCGTTATTGGAAGACAATTGAATGCACTGAAAAAATCACTATCAAGAAATAACCCTTGTACACCGGAGTCATAAATAACTCATCTGGGAAAAATCAACGATGGTAAACAAGAGTCTAAATTCTAATTTGTTGACATCGCCTCGCGATATGGGTTATCATAGAACGATTTTAATGCAATTGTACCGACAAAACGCGCTTTGAATTCACCGAGTATGACAGCCATTAAATATAACTCTTCCTCGAAAAGGTATAAAATTATGTTTTATATATTTTTTCGATGACAAAAACAAAACTATTAATTATTGAGCTGCGGACAAGTTAGAGACAACGGGCGTGGGAATGAAAATAACGTATGACGCGAGCTAGAACAGTAGCCAAGCCAGTCATATCATAGTCGTTACACGGTAATATGTTCCTCCCAAAAGTGAGGTTGAGAAGTCCGTCGAATCACAGTATCGTAAAATAATGATGAGAAGCGTACCAGTAGAAATAATGTGTAACTTCAGAAACCATTAAGACTAAGCAACTGCAAACCAAGTCAAACCAAGTATTGAACGCTCCGAATGAAAGCACGAGTAAACACTAGTTTTTCCAAAAATTGCCTATTTTTGTCAACGCTTCCCAAACCGAGATAAGTCAACGGAAGTCCACAATACGATGGTTCATGATCTCTTAGAAGAATCATTGCCATATCGCACTATACTAACATACCGGGCGAATAAAATAAAATAACCAATTGACGCGAGATTACTCGAAATAATAATAGAACTAATTTTCGTTTAAAAACCTACTCCAGTAAATAAGTTTGAAACAGGGTGAGCCCTATGTATGTTTTTCTATATTTATGTTTGTGGCAAACCGAACCCTTCATAATGTGCATGTGTCTGTGAAAGTATCTCCATATTTTCATGTTAACAGAGATCTCAGAAGAGAATTATTTCTAGCCGTTTGTGGCGAGTGATGTCAAGATTGTTTTTAGTAAATCTATTCCGATTTTGTAGCCAACTGTGAAATTAACTGCCAATAAGCTACACTCTTTTTGTTGTATGAATATTGTTTCATATTATTCGTCTATAGAACGAATGAAATAATTGTGTCAACTTCTACTAAATATATATGTACATTCTTACTATTTTTATGAGTTCATCATTATTTCTTGTTTAATTATTGTTTTTTCGAATCCTTCTGAACGGTAGTACTTCCTGGATAAACAACCCACGTTCCGGTATTGAATGAAGGGAGATTTGTCTATGTCGACCGCTCCATGGATTTATTTCCGGTTCGACTCTACTCAGATAGTCGATGCTTTTAATACTGTTTTTCCCAATCTAAGGAATAATGTCTGGTATCACCACAAACGTTATGTTAAAATTAAGTTGAATTTTGAAACAAAGTGAGCTTTGATGAGTTCAGTAAATGTACCGGAAGAGTGCAAAAACAATTTCAATAACTAAATATATTCAAAAGGAAATATGAAAATTTCCTTGAGACTTTACCAGAAGAAAATCATTTATGGTATTTTAAAGCAATATAATTGAATGTTGCTAGAGTAAAAATATAGTATTTTTAGGAAAAATACTCCAAAGTTTGCAGAGAAAAAATATATATTTCAAAGCCAGAATTACTTAGTTAAGTACCGAAGGGAAATATAGCGTAATGAACCAAAATACTTCGGTAAGGTACAAAAAATTAGTGTTCATGAACCAAAATATTAATCAGGCACTAGAGCAAAAGTATACTATTCGGTTGAGATAAGAAGAGGGAGACCACACGTCTTCCGATGAGCAAAACACTCTCAGATAAAAATTAAGTTCAATAACTCTTCCAATCGAAGAATTTTCAGAGAAATTTCGACATAGGGCTGCAAATTCCCTTTTTCAATCGATAGGCCAGGTAATTCTCATCAAATTGAATGAATTTCTTTGTTCTTGGCGTCAAGGTAGTGACTGGAATGAATTGATTCTACAACGATAAAAAAAAATTACCCTCACTGTGAATTGATGAATCAGAACGATAAAAGGAACTTGTAAAATGTGAATAAAAAATTATGCTAGAGAAATATATTAGCAATCGAGTGTTCTGAGACAAGTCAAGCCAGAGGTACAATTCTCCACAGAAGCAATTATTTTTCTAAAGAGAAAACCAAAGTAATCTCATAAATGCATAGTTATGAAATAAAAAAAATGCTTACCAGAGGGCTGTCCTATAAGGTAACTGCATAACTGTCCCAGAATAGTCGAATACACCCTTTACAATCGGAATCCTTGTATTGTGGTATTGTGAGGTGAGCGCTGGTCCACTCGAAATTCCCAATTCTCTGGTGCCTTAAAATGGGAAGAGCGTAGAACTGATTTCCAAAAAAAATTATCGCCAATGGTCTGAACGGATACTACGTCAGCCACATAGACATGTGCAATAGCTCGAATGCGGTAAATGCTTGCCACAATGGTTGAAATATATATTTATATATATATATATAAATATATATATATTCTTTTCCTTTTACTTGAATCAAAGACACAAATCAACCTTGATAGGAATTAGCCAAAGAAAGTATCATATCCGATAAGTGAGGTATAAAATAATATGTGGATAATTTACTGGGACATTCACTGATGATTCCAAATGTGACGAAAATATGACAGTATAGAATTCATACTTGACCTCCAACAATAGCCATGCAGTACCTCCAAGAATTCAAATATTACAAGCATATTAAAAGAAAAAAAAATGTTAATGAACTACAACATTGATTGCAAAATAAGGAAATTAATTATACTCCACCAAAATCAACAGTGATGAGCCATTCAATTTGAAGTTCGTAACGTACCAGAATGAATTCCCTCAGCACACCTGTATAGTCGAGGTTCACTCGAGAAAAGAGAATGATGATCCTTTCGTTTCGACCAAATCACCACTTCACCTGTTTTTTTTTGCAAACCAATCTCGGTTTTTTTCTCACTCAAAAACACTTATGAAAAAAAAACAAACCATCGTCCCGACGTGAACTACGAAAAGTCAGTGATCACATCACATTTTCAAGGATCGATAATAAAGATCGCAGTATCGCAGTTTACGACCTGAGCAGTGACTACTGACTCGCACCACTGTGAAAGTAACCGGAAAAATTATAAGAAATTGATTATGTATAAGGAAGTAACGAAAAGTTCGTTACACACCACCACAACCCGGTGTAAAAATTTGGGAACCTACAAGTTTACAAATTTTTATCCCTCTGCAAAACTGAAACCAGGTATTTAAAGTGAGCTGAAATTACTATAAAAAATCCTGAAACGCTATGGATACTCAGGTACACTGACTCTATATAAATTATGTAAAAGTTGTAAACAGCACAAAAATCAAAGCTGAATAGGCAGCATGTCAAATGTGTTCAAAACGCAACCCTAACTTCCAACAGCCCTGTATACTGTCTGGCGAAAAGGTTGAAAAGTATTCAAATCAAAACATTTGTAAATCATAGCATTTACAAAGCTGAAGCTTCTACTCGTTGCACTCCTGACAGACTAAATGAGTGAAGGTAGCATTTACCAAGTTGGAATTTCAACTCTCTGAATTCACAACAGACTAAATGAACGAAGGGAAAAATGGTTGCGATGAATGAAGGCATCCAGGCCCAAAAACCGTGTAACCGGAGTCCTTCCAAACAATCTAGCCTGTCGTCGTCGCTGAGAGGTGCTGCGCCGATGAGGAACACCCATAACCACTCGTCCCCAGATTACTCGAGACAACCACCGATCCCACCGAATCAGGACAAGGAAGGCCCCATTCAGCACAAACCTGGTGAAACAAAATAATACCAATACGAAATATAACCAATTTTGATTTTACCAGCTGTCACCTACAATTGGAGTAATTACAGTGTCACTAAACTAAAAATGAACTTATGGTTGACGATACGAAATGCCAAAAAGGGACGGGAATGTTTCCGTTTTTGCCACTGCGAGCAAGTCCTCAGCCTAAGCAGACCAGTCGAGCTGAGGTCGGCACAGTAGTTGCATCTAGCCATTACCTTTGAGGCCTGAAGTCATGATCACCCGTAGACTCACGACTAGCCAAATACAATCCCCCAATTCCTTCCCATCTAAAGATCCTGTAAAAAAAAAAACTTACAGCCAAACCGAACTATGCACGCACCCAACATGAGCGAGTGCCTTCAAAATTATGAATTTGCGCCAATTCAATTATAAATTAGCCAAGGAAAAGGGACAGATAAGATAAAGAAATAAGATAAGATAGATAAAATGAGTTAAGCAGATGAGAGATTCAAACTCAACCAACGAATAGGAATTAGCACCCTAACTGCGTTATTACAGTAACCACGATATGTTGCCAAAATTGTGAAACATCAAAACATACCCACAGATAAAATCGAAGAAATTTCTGAAAGTACGACAAAAGATAAGATATTACATAAAAAGAAGGTATTATCAAGAAAGTTGATGTTCCACTGGAAAGTTATTAAACAATCTCCTGAGTCAGTTTCGAGGGATCGTATTTGAATTTCAGATTTTTTACCTTTACTCGAGTCGTTTACCACCTTCCATATTTTTTTTTGTGTTGGTTCCATTTTTCATTATGATATTGTTATAGTAATCAAACTTTGTTTTTTGTAACAACGAATTTGATTTATTTTCTTACTGTTTGTAACCGTTTTTCAGTTCTACGTTTTCGGGATACTTAAGTGTATTTTTGAACATTTTATTTTTTGTATCTATTGATTTCCATAGAGCATTTATCACCCATTGTGTGATTTTTGTATATTATCTTCTACTACTTTTGGATATCGTAGCTTCACCAATCAAAGTTGATAGAGTGTTAACGAATGGTTCATTGCAGATGTTCTCCCAAGAAGAGATTTCACCTTTTTTTTTTTTTTTGAAAACTATTTGTAATACTGTCGAATAATGATCAGTAATATTCGTTTCTATAACTATTGGCAAAATGTTCTCAAGTATATTCGATCGTGATTTAATAAATATGTAGTCTATACATGTTTTCATGTTGCCCTGAACTCTGGTGATATTATTAATTGTTGAGTTGTAACCAAAACCATTGAGCGTATCAACGTATTCAGAGATAGTATCGTTATCCTTCAATAAATACAAATTTATGTCTTCTGTGAAGATATTGAAGTTTTCGGTATTGCTCTAATTTTTTTCCAAGTAATTTTGCAGACAACTTATAAAATCTTTGGGATCAGTCGATGGTGATCTGTACATGGCTGTGACAACTATATTCGTTTGTTGATCGAAATTTATTTTGATATTTAGCACTTTAATATTATTTATTAATACAACTGAGTGGTCTTATGTCAAATGAGACTTTAGGTACACGACAACACCATCATTTTGATTGAGGTCTCCTTCATTGTATATGAGATTATATCCATCGATGTCAAATATGTTTGTATCAGCAATCTGCCAAGTTACTGTCAGAACTATACAATCTATATGTTTATCTGAGTCATTTAGAAAAATGTTTAACTCATCAAGGTTCGCATTCATTGAACGTATATTTTGATTCAACAATTTGGAATTATGATTACTATCATTTATCTCAAACAATTCCTCACACTCTTCTACACTAGAGAGTGTGAAAGTTCCTTTATTATATGATCAAACCTCAGTATAGCATTCCTTGCAGCGTCAACTTGGCTAGTTTTTATTGACCGAGCGTGTTCGCGGTTCTTCCTGGGCTTTTTGGTTATGTTTTTTTTTATGTTCTGATTCCCACGAAAAGGGATATCCTGTAATGTTCAGAGAACATCGTGGGAACCAAGGGAAAGAAGGTAGGAGTTGGTGTTCTTCTTAAATTTCTGAAGGTTGTATGCCTCGGGGAACACCTCCCTAGGCAATGAGTTCCAAAGCCTCGCTGTTCGTTGGATGAACGAGTCTTTGGAAAGTGATGTTCTGCAGGTCTCCAAAGTGACCACGAAGGGGTGTGATGACTGAACTTGACGGGTTAATCTCGAAGAGACTGCCAAAGCAGGAACGATTGTTGATATTTCAGAAGAGCATCGCCCATGAAAATATCTATAAAATAGAGACAAATCGCCAACTTTTCTACGGTGTTCCAGATAAGTGAGAGAGTTTGAAAGCGAGGCATCACCGACGAGACGAATTGCCCTTTTTTGGACAGAATCCAATAGCCTCAGGATATGTTTAGGTGCCGCACTCCAAATATGGGAACAGTATTCCAGGACAGGTCGGATCTGTGCCTTATAGATCATAAGCAGCTGACTGGGGGTGAAATAGCTCTTGGCACGAAACAGAAAACCAAGTTTTGGGATGCACTTTTGGCAATGGACCTCACGTGATTTTCCCAGGAAAGGTTATTGCTGATAGTAATACCAAGCATCGATATGGATGGCTTCAGTGGTATGGTTACTCCTGACAAAGTTATGTTAGGCACAGTGAGATCGGCTTTTCTAGAGAAAAGACATGCTTGTGTTTTGTTTGCATCGAATTCTACCAAGTTATTAGATCCCCATTCGAGAATTGTTGCTAAGTCCATATTTATATTATTAACATTTCTTCATCGTTCATTTCTGGTTTCACGGGCTGATATAGGGGCCCTGGAAGAGAAAGCGGTATGGAGGGTACTATCATCGGCAAAGCTGTGTACTGGACATGAAGTTGCTTTCAACAGGTCGTTGATGTGAAGTAGAAATAGTGTTGGTGCGAGAATGGATCCTTGCGCAACACCAGCATTTATGAGTAGAGTGTCAGATGAATCAACTGAACAGGTTTTCTTATTGATGAATTTTTCGGTGTACTAGGGCCTTTCAGCAGATCTGTTTTTTTTCTATTGAGTCGACTGTTGGTGTTTGAGGTGCGCTATTTGTTTCGATTTCAGGAGTGTCGTCCCTTTCCAGATCTTTGATTCAGTAAGCAAATTCATCCACATAGAGTATGTTTCGTTTTATAAAACAATGTTTGTTCGTTTTTCCTTGCTTGGCGAGGAAAAGGCGTTTTCTCAATATTTTATTTTCATTCCTTTGTTCACTCGTTAGATCGTGAGCTATGGATATGTTTTTTTCTTTCAACTTGTTACAATTCTTCAAAACCCCTATTTTTTTAGAATTTAGTTGAACTCGATTTCTATAGGGCAGTTTTTCGTTTTTCCTACAGGAAAAATATCACTGAAATCATTTCCTCTCCGGTCCACTCCAAGTAACTCTTCGATATCTTTACTCAAAATATTTGCCGTAACATCTTCTTGCTTCTTATTCAGTCCAAAAATCAAAATTTGCTTACAAGCTTGTTTCAAATCAACTCAAAAATGATTCAATTGAGCCTGTAATCGCTAGAACTCTCACTACATTCACAATTGAATATCTCTTATGCCTTACCCAAAATAAACAAACCCACTCTCGCTATGAGACCTATCGGTCCTCGGTTAAGGCTCCTAATAGTGAACTAGCAATATTCGTTACAGAAATTTCAACCAATTCATGACACAGATATTGAATATTATTCATCTCTTCATTTCAGTATATCAACAATAATTTAAACTTCCAGAGATCTTAGCAGTTTTGACTTTGTCTCACTTTCCACAAATTACCGTTTGAAGTTGTTAGATCTAGTTATCTAATAAATGGAACACTATCAAAAGTTTGCAATTAACTTGGATAATATTTATAGACATATAAGAAATCATTTCCAAATCAAATTTCTTAATCTTCAATGACATGTACTACAAACAGATATTTGGTGCCCCCATGGGGTCCACTATCCCACCAATTCTAGTTAATTATGTACTAGATGATCTTCTGAAAGATGTTCTTACACTTATTCCTGTCAACATTCCATTTGTAATTAGGTATGTAGACGATCTAATCTTGGCTGTACCGCCTGACAAAGTTGAAGAACCTCTTTTCTATTTTAACAGCTACAATATCCATCTACAATTCACCTCAGAGGTGTGAACCAAATCATCCCTTTCTTAGACATGAGAATATGTCGAGGGAATAAGAACATTCTTCGTACAAAATGTTACAGAAAACAAATGTTTCCAATCGGTTCATAAGTTTTCAGTCGTACCACTCTCCGAATATAAAACAAACCTCATCATAGGCCTTAAAACAGAGTTGTCAGCTTGTCACATCCAATCTTTCATATGGAATGTCCAAATGAATTGAAAACAATTCTCAAAGAAAACTCTTACCCTTGCAAAATTATTGATGAATTACTATTGATCATGAATTGAATTCTCATATTAATAATAATAATAGTTTAAATTTCCAATTTTCAGAGATTAACCTTGCTATTTCTCAACCTGAACCTAGAATCTTATATGTTCATAAATCACTCCCATATATTGAAGAAGTTACTAAAAACTACCAACATTTTAGTTAGATCAACTCCGTATTGCAAAAAAAAATATCAAAACTATTTCCAGTTTATATACTAAAATAAAACTCCTTAACTGAATTTGAATTATCTAACGTCATATATAGTATTCCTTGTCCAAACTGTGATACAGTCTATATAGGCTAAACTAGCAGAAAACAGCGGATGCATAAGAGAGATTGCAAAAATAGTTGTGCTTTAGCTGTACATAATATTGGATCGAATCATTTCAGTAATTTTATAATCCCACATTTAAGCAATGGAGAACAATTATCAAGAAAGAATTTCCTTGAAATAGTGTTCATTAACAATGAACCAATAGCATGAACAAAAGGTCGATAATCAAACCTAAGTGTATTTATAATTATTACTCAAACTTGATATTAATAGATTTTCAAAAATTTCTGTTTCAATTGACCCGCCATTACTTTCAGAAAATTTCGATGATGACAGAAACACATGTTTCACCCTTGACATATGAGTGAAGGCAATTAACAGATGACACCTTGTCTAATCCATTTTCTCTCACTGCTATACTTGTCCGTGATGACTGAACCATGTGGCCTGCCACTAAATCAATTTCTTAATTTGTGAGTTTGCAACCTTTATTTACCTGAGTGTTTTTGTTGTTGTTCTTTCACTTTACAGATGTCTTGAGAATAAAAATACAATTTTTGATAGCTTGTCAATTAAAAAAGAGTTTTCCTCATCTCATGGGACGTTTTTTTCATGACTGCAACCCCAAGGAATATCCTTTTGAAGTGTATTATCAAATTTGATGTTTTTACTCAACTAGTCCAGTCAAGAGACCCTTTCGAATATATATATATATATATATATATATATATATATATATATTCTCTTCGAGGGCTATGTCCATTAAATTTCTTCCGTTCTGTTTACCAGTCCCCTCGATATTCTTCTTCCCATCCATATATATATATATATATATAACAAAATTATAGAGGTGACACCTATAATTTGTGGGGCGAAGCTTAGACCTAATGGCGTGGAATTTTAATGACACGAAATTTCGTGCACCAACAGATGTCAGTATAGGCCAATCCACGACACCAAAATTCGTACTCCTCGTGCGATCAGAGTAACGCAAAACAAATAACGAAAGAAGAGAGATTTGTTACGATTCCAAGAAAGCCACCATCCGCCTACAGGTGTTTCATGGTTTCCCAATCATGTTTTTCGTTACTCTGAACGCACGAGGAGAACGACTTCTGGGCGGTACGCCTATAGAGAATGACGCATCTCCATTCTCAAAGTGGAGTTCTGTAATGCCAACTTGATGCTTGACGTCAAAAGATGCTATTTTGTGGGGAGATTTATGATTAGGTCCTAAATAAATGAACAATAAATTCAGAAAAATCATAAAATAGTTATTCTTTCATTGAAATGAGGCCTTAAATTGACCTAACCTGCGATATCTAACTTATCTGAATCAGAACAGTGATGTGAAATAGTAAAACTTGCCTCTGTGTGATAGAATACTTTATGAATATAACGTTTCAAGGTTATGCTCAGTCTATGAGCATAGATAAAACCAATAAATGTTCAGATGCATGGATACAAGTGATCTAAATAACCAAAATAAGTGTCTGGTCCTGATATGTTCACATTATTTAATTCTGGTTTTTCAAATACCTGGTATTCGTCCTTTTTGGTGTTGTGCTGACTATCAAAAGTGTTCTTGATATCTGGAAAAGTACAGCCCCACTGTAGAAGGTCCTCTTCGTCACTGGAAACGTCACGGCAGGACTTTTGTTATATTTATAAGGTGAGTGGTTCTTCCTTGCTGGTTTATTTTCCCAATTTAATCTGGATTAGTTTCATTACGTTCATGGATAGTTTTGCTTGTTTTTCTCTTGTATTTTGTGATAAATTTTTCTTCAAAATTGTTACATAATTTTGTTTTTTACACCATTTTTCATTCTTCCAAGCTTGTTACTTTCCTCCTGGCAACCCTTTTTTTTTTTTTTAAATTTTTTTATTCTAATGATTTCATTTACAATAGATAATTCTCGATCTTATATTAAATGTACAAAATTTTGTTAAAATTCATATTTGACATGTTTTGTTTTACTATTTTTTTATATTTTACTATTTGTCGTCTTGTTTGCTTGAGATCCAAAGTTTTTTTATGAATTTTTATTTTTATATAATTTTTATTGGTTGTGCAAATTGAATGTATTGTTGGTAACATTTTTATGACAATAGATATACTTTTTGAGACATATGCGTTGACTAGAACATGGTACAAGATTCCAGAACAGTAGAAAGTATAGAAAAATATTAAAACACACATAGCATGAACTACGATAACATAAATACCTAATAATAATATTGAATGATTAGTTTCATTATTTGATAAATATTTTCTAACATAACAATATATATCGGGTGCGAGATTATAAATTTTTTGTCAAAATTCATAAATTCAAGATGTCGGACAAATTTGTAATTATGGTCCGATTCGATTCAAAATTGGTATGTGGTGATCTTCGAAGTCGGAGATTATGAATTTTTTGTCAAAATTCATAGGATCAAAATGGGGACATTGTTGGCCAAAAATGGTATGTGGAGGTTTTGGGTCAAAGATTATGCATTTTTTATCATGAATTCAATGAGTTTTTTATTATGGTCGATTCTATCCAAATTGGTATGTGGAGGTATTTGGGATCGGAAATTATGAATTTTTTGTCAAAATTCGGCGGCTCCAAGATGGTGGACGAGTTTTGTGATTTGGACCGTTTCTATTCAAAATGGGTATGTTAGGGTTTTTGGGGAGATTAGGAATTTAATCGAATATTATTGTTTTTTGCCAAAATTCATAAATTGAAGACGGCAGCTCCAGGATTGCGGACGAGTTAATCTCTAGATGGTCTCCTCATTGAAGAACTAGATAGCTCAGAACTTACAGGAAAAAAGCCTCATAATAACAAAAATTTATAGATCAAGGCGTACTTACTAAAAATCACAAACTAAAATAATCAATAAAAAACTCTTCAAAGACAAGTTTCCATTCATCTGCCCCAAAAAGTAGAAAATAATTGCTTTGGATGTGTGACGTAGATTATTCCGTGATTTATAGATAAAAAAATTTGTCGCTTTTGTATTCGAACTGAAAACTTTGCGCGACAAGCTTTCGAATCTGTAACTCACGGAATATTCTACGTCTCACATGCAAAGCAATTATTTTTCCACTTTCTAGGGCATTAAAATGAAAGCTTGTCTTCAAAAATATTTTTTATTGATTATTTGATTCTTAATAATTTTTTGGCTTAACAAAAGAAAAATTAAGAAAAACTATATTTTTTATGACCTATCAACTGTAAGCGGTTGCACAAGATATTGGAGTTCACTCTGTACATATGATACGAGAAGAGAGTCAGCTTATCTAATTGAATATACATCATGAGTTATTGAGATATTCCACATCAATCAAGTTGATTATTGATGAACTCAAATTTCTTTGATAGGTATACTTGGCATAGTTCGAAACGAAAATCGATATTTCAACGAACATTGTAATTTATTTTCGGTAGTAATTGAGCTCCATAGCTCGCATTCCATTCCTTTATCATATCCCTTTGAATGTTATATTTCACAATCCATTCGTCTCTCATTGAGCCCTTATTGGACCCTTCAAATATCCTTATTGGATTACCTAAATTCAATATCGTCATATCAAAGACCTTCGTGATTGTGCCCTGATGCTTCGTTCATTCCACGCTGATAATAAATAGGAAATATCCCTACAATGCAATAACTTGAATTGCTTCACAGACCCAAACTGTATCTAATATACTCAAAGGGAATTTTTGACAGGATAAGTCATCAAAGAGAAGGACCATGAAAGAATTCGCAAGTAGGATGATGAGTTTTCCAGTGTAAAATTCGGATATTGAATAGTTTCGTATTATTCGAATGAAATGTCGAAGTAGTAGTCGAAATGGGTAAAATCAAACTGATAACAACACTGTTAAACAAAAAATATTTGTCCAAGAGGAAGGGAATATTTCACAATTATGAACAATAGCTTCCATATCCATTGTGAACGAAATTTACGAAATAGAACTGTTTGTTTGAATCATTGAATTATTTAACGAATATAATGTAATAACAGAAGTTCAAAACACATGTATGAAAGTTGGTGATATCATTAGATGTATCAGAATTAGAACACTTAACGCAAACTATACATGGTGTTTACCTAAACGATAGAAAAAAGATGAAAGTTTCAGAATGACGAACACAGAACCTTACATAGAAGTGGACTTTCATGCCTGGTATTTATCTCTATCCACGATAGGAATTGAATATTGTCAAGTATGAAAAATATTACCCGATAGAAATATAGCAATCATTTCTTTTTCAAAATTCAGAATAAATTACCAGACCTGAAAATAAAATTTAAACATAATGATACCCAGAGTTGAAAATTCCATAGTTCATTTATGTATTACTAATTCATCATTCAGTATCACATTTATTGAAATACAGTATTTCCTGCATATTTAAAGTTCATCGCCTTTCATTAACCAGGTATAGGATTTCAATTCAATTCCTGAGTACTGAATGGCAAGAACACTGATTCTGCAATAGGTAGCGCAATAAATCAGGTAATATCATGACTCAACGATATTTTTAATATAAATTGAAATGATTGTTTTTGGCTCGCTTTTTTTTATTGTGCCTATTTATGCTGCCAGTCCATGATGACACATATCCTTCTCTTGGTTTTTATTATAATGTAAGTGTTACTTTTATTCACTTCTTTTGGTCATTGTTCATTTCACTATTTTGGTATTCACCATCATGTTATTTTTTGCTCTTTTATAATTTTCAATAAACTTCACTTTCACTTTAATTCTATATTTCACTATATCAGGGAGGTCACAATCACAGAACTAAAATGTTCCAAACTCTCGCAAGCCATGCAAGATAATAAGTGGGCACCCTAAACAGTTAGGGGGCCAGGTTTTCATAGGGTCTCCCAAAGTGAGGCGTGACATATGTCGCGCCCTACTTTGATAGACCAATAAAACCCTGGTCGTGGTTTTTTGAATTATAGGAGAACATATAGTGAAATGAAAAGTGAAGTGAAAACTATTGTGTTTATAAAAATATAAGGAGACAAAAATAATATAATGGTGAATACAAAACTACCAGTGAAATAAAAACATTG
Source organism: Gonioctena quinquepunctata (assembly GCA_018342105.1). Lineage (NCBI taxonomy): Eukaryota > Metazoa > Arthropoda > Insecta > Coleoptera > Chrysomelidae > Gonioctena > Gonioctena quinquepunctata. Next base: position 564,659 of record JAFIRS010000445.1, read on the forward strand.
TGGTTTTTTTGAATTATAGGAGAACAAATATAGCATGATGGTGAATACAAAAATACTGAGTGAACAATGACCAATGGGGTATGTACCAAAGAGTAAATAAAAGTAACACATACATAATTATAAAAACCAAGGGAAGGAGATGTGTCACCATGGACTGGCAGCATAAACAGGCACAATGAAAAGAAGCGAGCCAAAAACAATATTTCAATTTATATTGAAAATATCGTTAGTCATGATTTATTGCGCTGCCTATTGCAGAATCAGTGGTCTTGATTCAGTACTCAGGAATTTTATTGAAATCCTATACCTGGTTAATGAACGGCGCAGGAAATACTGTATTCCAATAAATGTGATACTGAATGATGAATTATAATAAATTAATGAACTATGGAATTTTCAACTCTGGGCTTCATTATGTTTGAATTTTATTTTTAGGTCTGGTAAATTAATTCGAAATTTTGAAAAAGAAATGATTGCTATATTTCTATCAGGTAATAATTTTCATACTTGACACAATTTGTCCACGGAAAATTGATCCATTACGCGCCTTTTCTTCCACTCCATTCTCCTCATGAGGATTTTCCACAGCCCAATGAAATAGTTTCTGAACATTATTCACCTCATTTCGTGTTTGTTTGTCGTTATTATGGTAATTTGGCAGTCACTAGCAAAAGTCATCTCATACGGTTGCAACGCTTGTATTTTTTGATAATATTTTCATTAAGTATCCACTCTTGCGGGACTATCCTGAGGTTTAAATACATTCGACAATATAATGGATAAAATTGTTTCTGTCATACGGTCTTTTCTGTCGCTGAATATAACATCATCCATCACAATCCTTCTGAGTTAGTTCACTTCGTCGTGAATTGAAAGAAACTTACTATTCTCGTGATAATAACCAACAATTGGAATGCACGACCAGGATCACACTTCAGACTGGATCAGATTTTCACCTCCAAACACGAGAAGGATATAGAGCAGCGGGCGGGGCCATAATCATACTTATTGTAATTTCTTTAATATCAATTAATAATATATATGTTATGATACAACCTCAGGAACCCATATTTGTCTGAAAAAACAACCGTCCAAAGAAATGACAAAATTCTATTCAGGAACTCAAAGAGCGGTGGTGTTTGTACTTTGTCCAATAAATTATCAGTATCGCAAAAAATACAGAAACATCCAAATCCAAACCTATTTTACCTAACTCGATAGGAGAAAGGAGAGGTCTGACCCTAATATTCAGAGAAAGGTTGGGGCTCTTCAGGTCTCAGTTTGTGCTAGCGGCGACAATAGGAGCCTCACAATAAAATCTCTTCACTGGGCTTGAACAACTATGAAGTACTGTATAAAAGCTGGAAACCTTACATTTGTATTTTTAAACCAACTGTCACTAATACTCCGATATATGATACTGGTAATACCACTAAATCTATCATTTCATGATTCAAACGATGCGAACATTTTATCCTCGGAGTCTCAAGTCTTTACAATCATCAAGGAGAAGATCATCTGACACATAAATTGAGCAACTCTATTTGATATACAGGGTGTCAGTGAATAAGTGCGACAAACTTCAGGGAGTGATTCCGCATGAAAAAAAATATGAGGGTTTGCCATATAACTTTTGTGCGTAAATTCTTCGTTTTCCGAGATACGGGGTGTTAAAGTTTCTCCTAAAAACTGACTATTTATTTATTGCTCTGAAACCGATCGAGATATGGAAATGAAATTTGTTGAGTTTCAAGAGGTGGTTATTGCGCATTTTTTGACGTGTAATTGAGAATTTTATGTTCATCATTGGCGCGCATACGGGTAATGATATAAATTTTTTTTAAACTGAGATATTTGAATTACGTACAATAAAACTGAAATGGACTGGTGTACCATCATGCATGACCAGAGGTGTTGTAGCAGCTGTAGAGAAATTTCTTCAAGAAGAACAGCTAACTCTTCCTGCTGAAAATTGAGGTGAGAGTCGCCTGTTAGTCGTTGTGGGAGGAAATATGGACCGATCAAATGTTCATCAAGTACCCCAAGTCATACATTCACTGGAAAGTGATGCTGAAAATAAGCTTCAAAGATTCCATGTGGATTTTCCTCAGCCCAGAGGTGATTGTTATGGAAATTTCGTATACACTGTCGTCCAAAATTAGCCCCGTCAGCAAACAAAACGCCATTTGAAAAATTAGGAATTTGAGCGATTTGATGGAGAATCCAATGGCCAAAATCTGGGCGCGGAAAAAAGTCTGTAGGTAGTAGAGTTTGCACACGTTGAATATGAAACGGATACAATTGCTGTTCTTTAAGAATTTTAAATACAGTGAAGTTGCTAACATTCAGTATGTTGGCAATTCTTCGAGTACTTGTTTCAGGTGTCTCCGCAATTAACTCGAGAACTGCTTCTTCTAGTTGCGCAGTTCGTACTTCTCGAGGGCGCCCGCAGTCAGCCGTTTGTTTCTTAAATGTACCATTTTCGCCCAAACGTTGGTGAAGACGAGCAAATATTGTGTGATGGGGGTACCCTACGTCCTGGATACAACTCAGCATATAATCGTCGAGCTTGCTGACCATTTCCATTACTTCGACCATGGACAAAATGCATGTCTGACAATTCCGCATTTGTATAATTTCCCATTCTTTTCGAGAAAAGAGAAATTAATTACTCATTATCATTAATGTTATACCAAACTGAAAGCTTGAAAATGAAGAAACGCTAATTAGACATTTTGTTGAAATATCCGTATTCAACAGAATGTTGACGGTAGCCTACAGCATCGCTACTAGATAATGTAATAAAGTAATGACATACGCGTTGAGATGTTCAATTTTTTTTTTAAACGGCGCCCCATACGAAAAAAACGGGGAGAGATTTTGGCCACAGATTGCACGAGACAATGGAAAATCATTTTTAATTTGGAATTTCCATGGCGTACCATTTTTTTCTTCAAAAAAATTGAGATATTACCCGTATGCGCGCCAATGATAACATATGATTTCCAATTGCATGTCAAAAATGCGCAATAACTACCTCTTGAAACTCACCAAATTTAATTTGCATATCTCGATCGCTTTCAGAGCAATGAATAAATAGTCAGTTTTTGAAAAACTTTAACACTCGTATTCGGAAAACGAAGCATTTGCGGACAAAGTTATTAGCAGACTGTCATTTTTTTTTATGCAAAACACCCCCTTAAGTTTGTCGCACTCATTCACTTATTTCTGCTTTGATGTTCATGTCTATTATTATCATAATCATTTTTTTCAGATACTGAGTTATATATGAATTTCGTGATGTTCAATCTCTACCGTAACTGGATCAAGACGTAGTGGGTTCTTTTTCCTTTTAATACTGGGGCGGGTTGTTTTCCTGATACCTATCATTCCGATTTCATTCTGCATTTCAAATAGTATATTAAAGTATAAGTGGATAAAAAGGGCTTTAAAACACGCCCGATTTTTCGAGCACGACGGCGCAGCCGGAGTGCTCGAAATAGAGCAAGTGTTTTTAAGACCAGTTATCCACGAATACTTTACGTTATTTTTTTTTATTGGTGCACTTTGAAATCATATATACTGGTATTATTACTACAAAAAATAGAAATAAGAACTAATAATGCAAGAAGGTTGAATTCGTGATGTGACATCAGTATACCTTTCGTTGTCATGGAAATGAGAAAAACATTCATTTGCAATTTGTTACCAAAGATCAATATTTGTTGTCACCAGAGCTCAAAAATGAATTATTCTAATATCTATTTTTTGAATAGTGAGGCAGAATCACGGTTAATACCGCGAAAATCCAGTGATATATATAAAAAAGAATATGAAAAGTTCATCAAATGGATGGAGGAGCACATATAAATGAACGAATTGTGAGTAATATATTATTTGACGTTACAAGGTACTCCTGTCAGATCAATAATCAAAAATTTGTCATTTAGACTTCACGTTTCTCGATTTGTTGATGTTTTTTAAAGTTCGATTTAAACACGCTGAGGCGTGCTTTAAATGGGTAAAAAGGGACACCAATAAAAAAAAAGATTATATGTGTCGAATACGTCCAACTCCATTTTCAAAAGTTGATTCCAATTTTTGCAGATAAACCTTATATCGTCGACTTCTTTCAACCCGTCAATACAAATCACCCGAAGAATTTCACTCAAAAATTGACATTCAATTAGCCGATCCTCCTCCATTTTCTTCTGTAAGTTAGGCTGTCTGCCCCACCGAATTCAATGAATAATCTGCTCTATTGACCATTTTTAACCGACGAAACCATAAAGGAGGAGGTTCTCTAGTCGACGCGTATATATATTTTTTTTTTATTTATGATCACGCATAACTTTTTACTGAGGTGTCCGATTCCGATAATTTTTTTCTCAGTGAATAGGGTGTACTTTGAAGTTGGTCTCATTTGAATTTGAAAGGGGAAATCCAGCCTTAAGGGTAGCAAAATGAAGGATATTGTTCACTCACCCTTTGAATTTCTGGTCCGTTAACCGTTTCTATCAGGTATAACTTGTACTGGAATCTTCGATTTGGTGTTTCTTTTTTAATCAGATAATGTATACCTCATAGTTGATCATATTTAGATTTCGAATGTAATTATCCACCCTTACGGGTAGAAAAATAGGGGATAATTGATTTTTCACTTGTGAACATTGGCACACATATGTAGTTGACAATGACAGATCGCTAGTGTCATTATCACAATCATTATATTATATGAGAGGATGGAATGATATACAAAGTAATAAAATGAACTGACTAGAACAACGAAAATGATTCATATTACAACAAATAGTAAAAGTAGATATCATATTATTCAACTGGTAATAGTTGAAGTAAGGTGGGTAAGTAATAAGTAGATTTCAGCCACAAAAAATTGAAAAAAAATTTTTAACAAAAAAAACCGACGAATAACGGAACTGAAAAGTTAAAAATTGAAATGAACCTTCTTAGTCTCAATAAATAAGCTCCTGAAGTGATATAAGTAACAAATTTTGAGTCTGCGCCAAACAAACAATCAACGAAGATCATTAAATACATTCCATACATTTATTGCTAGATAAATACATTTCAAATCTCATTTGGCAAAAAATCTCGGGCCAAGGAAACTAGAAAAAGTCGCTCGAGCAAGCTCTCGCGATTTTTTGACTCCCTTGATTTTCGATTGTTTGCCATGAGAATGAAACTTTCATACAATTAAACATGTATTCATGGATAAAAAAATTATCTCTTATGTATTTACCACCGATAAAACCACTTGTAGATTCGATATTGTTTTTCGATAAAACCACTATTTGATTCGATATTGTTTTTTGTTTTTCGATAACACCACACTATGCCCTGTCACCTGTCATTATATGTCAACGCATTCGATTCATATATTATATATAATCAATAGAAAATGTTTGTGGCATTCAGACCAGAAAATGAAAACTAGAACTGAAAAATAAAAATATGGATCGGCTAGGATTCGAACCTGGGACCCTTCGATTTCTAGTCGACTAGAAATCGAAAGGTTCCAGGTTCGAATCCTGGCCGATCCATATTTTTATTTTTCAGTTTTAGTTTTCATTTTCTCGTCCGAATGCACAAACATTTTCTATTGATATTTAATCATAGGCGCTATCCACCACTTAATTATATATAATTCAATTCCTGTAAGGAAACAGAAAATGCAAAATGGATTAAAAAAGGGATTTCGAGCTCACTACATTAAATAATTTGATATTGGAATTCAAATATATACTTTTTCCAGACTGTTTAATGAGTCAAGTAAGGCTGTGAATCATATAACTCCCATATTCTCATACAATCAATGGGGGTTGTGGAGTAGTGAAGAAGTGGGTAAGTAACCAGACTATCCCGCGGATCAGAAATATTTCATGAAAAACGGTAAAACCACTAAACAATTTCATAAAAATCTCAAAATATCACAAATCACACAAAACTCAATAAGTATAGGTATGCATAAAGTCAACAGGCATATAAATGTATATTCATATAACAAAGGTAAAAGTCCGGCCCTGTATAGCTCCGGACGACACTGTCGAATTTCGCTCTGCGAATATTAAGTGTTATAAAGCTTTTTCTTCAATTGGTTGACGGTCTTGTGCCAAAGATCAGGAGAAGAACCCCCCATCCACCCTCTACATTGAATTCCCGACGAAAATCCTACCCAGTGGAAATCGACAAGCCCCCTGGTAAAGGTAGTCTGGATCCGAAGAAATCAGTGCTCCTGGGGATCGGCTCTCTCTCGAAGGCCGATCTCCTGGAGGTGCTGGGGACTTTGCTGAACTCCCTCGGAGATGACCTGTTGAAAATCCCTGTGATTAGCAACCTGATATCCACCAAAAAGGCTGAAGTTGGAACTGATAGCAGCACACCAGCTCCAAAGAAGCACAAGAGAAATGATTTCCCAGCTCTACCACCACCCACAGGCACGTTAAAACCCTCTTCAAGCTTCCTTGGCACTCGTAGAAGTTCTCGAATAGTTGTAGATACTAATTTAGATCAAAATTTGCAAAATTCCACAAACGTCAAAATCTCAAATAAATTTCAAGTTCTGTCAGACGTGACATTAAACGAATCCTACGTCGATTGTCCCAGAAATCCAGGGGCGGATTCAGCCAGTGCGCTCATTTCGGACCAGGGCTTAGAAAATTCCCCAAACCAAATTTTAAATTCTACTGAGGGTTCTAGCATCCCGCAACGACTGAAAATTCCAAAATTCCCAAAATTTGACCGAAGACGATACAAATATGGACATTACCAACGACTCTGTACGACCACAAACAGAACAGACACCACTAACGATCAAAAACAGCAGGTACCTCCTATCACTGTTAGGGACAAGAGCAAGTGGGTAACAGTTAACTCACTTTTCAAATCAAACAACATCAAGTTAGACCAACCTGCAAAACGTATTCGACGGAATAAAAATTTTTCCAAGTTCACCCGATGATTATAGAAAGATCTCGAGCATCTTCAGGGATCAAAAGATCCCTTTCCATACATACACTCTCCCTGAAGATAAGAAACTCAGGGTCGTCTTCAGAGGCGTCCCCGAGTTTATTACTTGTGACGACATTAAAGCTGAGCTGGTTGACAGGGTTTTACCCGGAATCAGTGACACGACTACATAAGTTGAACGAGAGAAGAAAGTTCTCCCTCTTGTCTTAGTTCTGATAAGCAAGGAACAGCGTGACATATTCAATGTTAAAGATATCCTGAATGTCAGAGTGACAGCTGGAACCACAGAGGCCAAGGGCCTCTGTGGGACAATTTACCGTTGTCAAAAGTTTGGCCACTGTCAGCTGAACTGCTGTGCCACCTCCGCTTGCGTCAAACGCGGGGGAAAATCATATATCTAAGGATTGTGTCAAGCCAAAATCCGCAAAAGCAAAGATGTGCAAATTGTGAGGCGGAGCACACTGCGAATTATCGAGGATGCCCCAAGAGTCCTCGAATAAGGCGTAGGGTGAACCCCCCCGAACACGGGCCCACAATCCTAGATTTTTCCTGCACATTCAGGCAGGACGCAGTCGGGGATGTCGTATGCAGCGGCGGCCCGTGATAACCCTCCTGCACAGACAGCTCAGCTTAATAGTCCCAGAGATATTCTGTCGACTTTAGATCAACTGAGGATACTGCTTGCACAGTTCGCTGAGGCTGCTGCAACACTTTCGACCAGTTTCAACCCTAACTAATGGGTGAAAGGCAGCTTCCGAACTTCATCAAAGCTGTGAGTTGGAATTGTAATGGCCTTCTCCAGAATAGACTTGAGTTTCAAGAGTTTCTTGTAGAAAACAACATTGATGTTGCTTTTCTGCAGGAGACTCGTCTTAATGGAGAAACTGTTAGATTTCCTAACTACAAAATGCTCAGAAATGATCGACTTGGACGTCCGGGTGGCGGCGTTGCCATTTTGGTGAAACGCTGTCATTCGCATGTTCAGCTTGGCATTTCCAATGATGATACCCATGGTATAGAAACTGTAGGTATTGTTTTCAACACGAGGAGTGGTCCTATGCGTTTGATCAGTGCTTATAACCCCCCGAACAATCGAATACTTCCTGAAGCGCTCGATACACTCTTGATGGAAACAGATCAACCTGTTTTGGTCATGGGCGATCTGAACGCTAGCACACAATGAGTCGTGTCACCAATCAGAATGGTAGGCGACTGTGGCAACATTTTGACAGGAATGAATACCAGGTGTTGGCTCCGGATGAGCCAACGCATTTCGGTCATCTCAGGCCCGATGTGCTTGACATTGCTTTGGCCAGGAACATCACCTGGAATTGGGACATTCGTACTCTCTCCGAGTTGGGCTCTGATCACAACCCGGTGATTTTAACTCTAGGGGGTGATCCACCGCCCCAGACAGATCGTATGTGCACCAAGGTGGACTGGGAGAGGTTCCGTTCGCTTCTAGAGACAGGTTACTGTACTCCTGAGAGAATTGATTCTCCACTTGAGTTGGACGAGGCCGTAGCGCGTTACGAGCTCACCATCAAAATGCTCTCAGGATTCCTCCCGAAGGAACCGGCTCCTAGATATCAAGATGAAGTTCCTCGAAGAATTAAAAAATCTTATTCGAGAGCGAAATCGGGCCAGAAGAGCTATCAAAGGAGTCTGTTCCCTGGGGACAGAATCCGTCTAAATGAGTTGAATAGGGAGGTTAGAAATAACGTAACCGAGTTCAGAAACGAAAGATTTGGCAACACATTAGAAAATTTAGAAAATGACGGACAACTTTGGAAATTAAATCGAAATTTAAAGTCAAAAAAGACTGATTTTCCCCCTATTCATGGAGAGCTCGGCATGTGCTACGACTCCGAGTCCAAAGCTCAAGCTTTTGCTGACTCGATGGAAAGACAATTTGAACTTAATGAGCTTCCAGACGATGATCTGGATCGTGATCTTTTGCTAGAAAACCGGGTTCACCGCACTCTAAGAGAACCTGATCGTGATGTCATTCGTCCAGCTTCGTTGGATGAACTTAAGGCGCATATCAAAGGATTAAAATCCCAAAAGCGCCTGGTTGTGACGGAATTTCTAATTGTATGATTAGGAATTTTCCGGATAACCAGGTGCAGTCATTATTGAATATCATCAACAATTCACTGCGCCTCAAAAGATTTCCTCGAAGGTGGAAGCATGCCATCGTGGTCATGATCCCGAAAGAAGGTCAGAACCCGACCTTCCCGCAAAATTATCGACCAATCAGTTTGTTATGCCGTTCAGCTAAGTTGGCTGAAAAAATCGTTCTCGAAAGGCTTGACGATGAAGTGGAGGACAGAAATGTCCTACCGAATGAGCAGTTCGGCTTTCGTCGAGCTCACTCCACCGAGCTACAGGTTTTGAGGCTGGTGGAAAATACAATCTCTTCACTAAACACCAACAATAGTGCTCATATTGTCCTTCTAGACATAAGTAAAGCATTTGACAGAGTATGGCACGAAGGCCTGCTCTGCAAATTGATCGATTTCCACTTGCCTTTGAGCCTGGTGAAGTGGATAAAGTCGTTCCTCGTGGGTAGGACATTTCAGACCAAGGTTGACGATTTCCTCTCGGACCCGAGAGAATTTGAGGCCGGCGTTCCTCAGGGGGCAGTACTGTCTCCTGTATTATACGCACTCTTCACCTCCGATATACCACGAACCGAACACGTGGAAATCTCCCTGTTCGCCGATGATACGGCCTTACTTTCCTCGTCAGCCAACCACCTGATGGGTGTTGTTTATTTGCAGAATGCATTAAACGACCTCCAGCAGTGGTACCTGGAAAGTGGAAAATAAAGTTAAATCCCGATAAAACACAAAGCGATCTCGATGGGTCGCAAGAGAAAAAACCCCGGGAGAGGAAGTGACTATCTCTGGAAGGGAGATAGAATGGTCGGAACAAGTCAAGTACTTAGGGGTTACTGTGGATCGTCGGCTCACCTGGAAGCCGCATGTGAATATAATAAAAAACAAAATTGCTAAGAAAATCGGCGCACTTTACCCTCTGATTAATAGAAGAAGTAAACTCTCTTTAAAAAATAAAGTCAAGATCTATAAAATGATGTTCAGGCCTGTCATTTTGTATGCCTCGGCCGCCTGGGGCCAAACCTGCAGGACTAGCATTCGCGTCCTGGAACGGGCGCAAATGAAAGTCCTGAGGATGATAACGAATGCTCCGTGGTATGTGCGGAACGATCGGATGCCAGAAGACTTGAACCTGCCTTCCATCAGGATATAATCAGAGACCGCAATCGGAAAGTATTCGATTGCTCAATAACCCACGAGAACCCCTCGTGAGGGAAGCTACTGATTACAACATAGACGACCCTCGCGCTTTAAACGTCCTAGGCACTCCTGGAGTGATGGGCTATCTATCAACCTATCCCGGGTAGTGAAAGCTGCATCCTCTATAAAAATTTTATTTTTCAAAATCTAGATTCAAAATTCTTTCTCGGCTATTTTTGAGAACCGCCATCATGGGAAGGGCTGGAGACCGGTCTCCAGTCCTTATCCAGTCAAAATTCCAAATCCGTGAATGGCTGTTGCCCACTTGTTCGAAGCTCAAAGAGTAAGAGCCTTAGGGTTACACTCGTGTTAAGTAATAGTGATAGAAGATCCTGAACATATAACAAAGGTGAGATGGTCTAGTAAGCTGAGGAGCAGGTTACGGAAAGAGCGACTGGGGTTCAAATTCGACTACCGTCAATAAAAAAAATAAGTTTCGAAAATAAATTTGCTTGTTTGTTTGGCGCCGACTCAAAATTAGTTACTTACATTAGTTAAGGAGCTTAGTTACTGAGACTAAGAAGGTTTATTTTATTTTTTACTTTTCAGTTCCGTATTTCATCGGTTTTATTTTTTGTTAAAAATTTTTCATGTATTCGCTATATTCAATTCCAAGAAATAATTTATTTGTAACTCTCCATTTTTGAATGACGAAAAATAGGAGGAGGTTCTCTAGTCGACGCGTATATTTTTTTTTATGTATGACCACGCATAACTTTTTATAAAATAGTACGATTTTGATTATTTTCAAATGGATAGGGTATACCTCGAAGTTGATTTGAAAAAAAATCCAATCGTAAAGGTAGGAAAATGGAGAAAGCTTGTTGGTTCACCCACTGAGTTTTTACTTCTCAACCGATTCTACCATGCATAACTTTGTACTGGGTTATCTGATCCATATGATTATTTATTAATTGTATAGTTTATGTTCAGAAGTGGGTTCTCCTGGAATTTGAATTACACCCTAAGGGTAGAAAAAAGGGGATGAATAATTGATTTTACACCTGTGAACCGATTCTGTCGAAATTTGCTGAACTGTAGTTCTGATGACACTACAACATAATGGAGGCCCGGAATTATTCTGATGAGGGAGACGAAACACAGTCGAGGGATCTCCTCAACGGTTCACAGCAGCTACCCCGTGTTTGGGGTAATATGTACATATATAATAACATGTCCTAACTTACTGACCCCGCCGCCCCGCTGCCTTCATTTAACGCTTCACGCAATCAATTTGCTAGTTTGTTTGGCGCAGACTCAAAATGAGTTACTTACATCAGTTTCGGAGCAAAATTATTAAAACTGAAAAGGTTCATTTTATTTTTTGCTTTCCAGTTTCTCTTTTCGTCGGTTAAATTTTTTGTTCAAAAGTTTTTATCAGTCACGCAGTCTCACTGTGTGATGCTAACACAGGTAACAAGATAAATTGTTGAAATCTGTGAATGCTTCTCAAACAAAAACATTTGACATAACCTGAAAGGCTCGTTGCACCAAGTTCTTGGTAGGTGCAAGAAGAGACAGGTAGAGGTTTGTGGTGTTGTTCCGGGGCTTCAAGTACGACCCGTACGACCCAAAAACAACGGATCGTTGTCTGTGTTTTGTATCCGGTTGTAGCCCCGGTGCTACTTACACGGCCGAAAATAAGGATGTTGATATTGGTCGAAAGGTGAGGCTGGAAACATCATGAATATCGAATATAATTTCGATAGTACACAATCTACCCTGGTGAGAAATGAAGGATGATACTTTGATTTCAATTTGGAAAATACAGAAATTGTGGAAGACAGTTTTACGTGGGAATATTCTGGGTGTATGTGGTGTTTTGGTTGAGAAATGCGACTTTTGGGTGTTTTCGGTAGCCGAAAATATGCTGAAAAACCATGATCATTCGTCCTCTGGAAGTATTTGAGGGAGCCGCGTTTTGACTTTGGATCCGTGTTTGGGAGGCAATACGCAAATACAATCGAACGGCATATTCTCAATTGAGCCAGTATCGACTTATCGAACTCTTTTATATGAATTGAGGAATAAATAAGCAAACCGGATATTGACACTTTGACAGTCACGGACTTGGTAGTCTTAATGCAGCAATAACCAAATAAACAGGGGAGTTTTGGTGGCTTATCATTAATTTTTTTATCTGATAGTGGAGCTACATAAATGTGAAATTACAACTCAATGTTACGTCGATGACTTGGTCGTCACGATTAGGGGTGAACATGCGGGATATTATCCAATCGTATGCAGACAGCGCTAAGTATAATCTGAAGCTGGTAGGCAAGGGAAGGACTGAAGGTAAATCTTAGCAAAATAGTGCTGGTTTCATTCACTAGGAGGAGAGAACTGCAAGCCCCAACCCCGAATGGAATTCAGCTAACATTTTTCAAGGAAGACAAATACCTGGGCGTTATAATCAACCACAGACTAACATGAGAAAGTCGTATCGATTACATTATTTCCAAGGCTGCAATAGCAACATGTACATGTTGCAGAGTTTTTTGCAAGACATGAGGTTTGAAGCCGAAAATGATATACTAAAAGATTATCAAACCGATGGCCACCTATACATCTCCAGCCAAAAATTCAACAATACTCGGCAGAAATCAAGCTGCAGAAAGTGCAGTGGTTAGCTAGTCTGGGAATCACAACGTCAATATTCACTTCCCTCACTGCAGCATTAGGGGTAATGCTGAACCTTTCGCCAATGCACTTGTCTGTAATGTAGGAAATTGCAAAAAGTGCCTTCAGACTGCACCAGGCATCAAACTTGAGAGCTTGGAATCTGAATGGATTCTGGAAAATATTCCCCCAGAATCCAGGTACAAGCCATCATACATTATGCCAGCTAGGCACGACTTCGAAGTGGATTATGAAGTGGTCAGAAACAACCATCATATATTCACGAACGGGCCTCAACTAGGAAAGAATGCATCAGTATGGTGTACTGATGGTTCCAAGATTAACAAAAGGGCGGGAGTAGGAGTGAAAAGTCCCAATTCTAATTTCTCAAAACCCATAGGCGAAGATACAACAATGTTTCCCGCAGAACCCATGCTATGGAAATTTGCACCCATGAATGATTCGAAAGAGGCTCCAAGGGAGCGTAGGTCTATATACCATTAGATATCCAAGCAGCACTAAAAGATCTGCAGTCACACATTTGGGAGTCTGGACGAACTTGGCACTGCATACTCTCCCTAGGACAACTGGTTACGTACGATAAGGTCATTCTGATGTGGTGCCAAGTCACAGAGGAATCAAAGACAATGAGGGAGCAGACAGCCTTGCCAACGAAGGGGCAAACATTCAATTTTCTGGCCCAGAACCTTTTTGTGGCGCTGGAAAGCTGACTAAATTAAAACCCACTGCACCGAGAAAACGGTCCAAATGCACTAGTGCACTTGACTATTTCAATCACAGCAATACATTTTTCATTCACAAGCACTGAAGTGCAGTATTTTCTGTAAATAAAAAAAGAACTCTGATAGGAAAGTAATTACCATTATTGAAGTTTTCAAACTTCAATCAACGGCCAAAATAAGTAGGAATAACTTGCTTCCTATCATTTTTAACGATATGTTATTGGAGTGTCATTAACAAACGGAGTGTTAGTTGCTATCAGTCTACATTTCATGATTAGCCTACTTTGATCTTTTTATAAATATCAGTGTCTTTAGGAAGATCACGGGCAGGCGCAAATGTATCACCAACGGCCAATGGAATCGTTTTTCGCTTGTTTATACAAGTGACCGTTTCCATTCCGTTCACGCAGTTATGCATGTGATTGCATCGTAGATAGAATATCGAACCAACGCGGCGTCTTACACCAAAATTGCTTGTTCGTAATATTATATTTCATACTCATATATAAACAATATTGTTGGTCTTGCATGGTGTTCCGTGAATATCGTGAAGTGTATGATGGGATTTTCATTACTAGCAGCTTGAGGATTTTGGTTATAGTATTTTTGTCTGAAGTTTCTGATACAAAGAGTGACATATTGGTATATCTTGTTGGTGAACATCACTCCTTATATCAAAATATGTTTTCACTAACACTGAAACCCAAACACCATTTTTTATTTCATTATCCGGAAATTATGGGAAACATTGGATCACTGAAACATTTTTACACACTTCGTTTTGAATCGAAACATAGAGATTCAAAAATTACAGGAAATGTTGTGTCATCACGGGTCAATATCAGCTATAAAACATCGACTGGAATTATGCCAGAGATTAATAAGAAATAGAGGATTTGAAAAAATTCATTTGACTTTTGAAAAACATGCTGTACCCAAGGTGAGAATGTTATGAATTCAATTAAATTAATCAGAATCGAGAACATGGGTGTACCAATTTTTGGTATCGTTCGTTCAATCTTAGTCAATTCAATTAATGAGGTAGGTTGTGTTTTTGAAGAAATTAAAATAATATATTTGAACAGACATTTATTTGCTTATGAAGTAGAATTCACGTATACAAAAAGATGTGTTTTGCAAACACAAATTGAGTATACTAGACACAGTGAGATTATTCCCCATTCAAATGGTAAGAAGTGCATTTCATGTTTTTGATTCAAAGCTCGCATGATCATTTCAAAAAGTGATTAACAAGTAGCATATTAAAAAGGAAATTCATACTCATCTGGCATCTCAGTTTTTTGTATTAAGTAGATACTTCCTAGTTTAATCTTTCCAATAACTCGTTTGATTCAACTTTCAATCTCATTATCTGGCCTATTGTACAAATGATCATATTCCATCTATATTTCTGTCAAAAATATAAATGCAGTCAAGTGACTGACGAATATTGTTTTATATTTTAAATATTTCAATAACATATCGTGTTATAAAAAGAATTCTAGGTTTGTAGATTCGTTGGTGCATTCCAAATAGAAAGAAAAATTGAAAATTTGTATTATTACATTATTTTTCATCTTGGGTCATCCTTGACTCTCAACTCTAGACTCTGCATCTTGACAATTTCAAGGTTATTTTTCATTGAAAATAGTTGGAGCAAAGTGAATGCATTTGAGCAATGAATCCTATCAAAATTATCCACGAGAATAGTGAAAGTGATAGTGCAATCGAAAATGGTTGGTTTATCATAAAGTACTTATTTGTTACCATTTATTATTCATTCCATCATTGGTGCCTACTTGTTTGCGGGCACTATATAAGTAAAAAATTATATCTTCGCTGACTGAATGCATTATAAACATCATTTTGATATTTGGAACATTTTATTCAACATTTCCATTTGGAAAATTCACTGGATTTTTCACAATTCACAATTTGAAACTGTTTCAGAATTCTCTTGATGAATGAATGGGATTTCTATTTTATCTCAATGGTTTCGAAGACATTTTCAGCATGTTGGAGTTGAAAGAAAAACTCTATTGAGAATATTGAATTTTGTAGTGGTTGATAAAAGGTTTTTTACACTTCACTTAATTGAAAACTCTTGCTCTGCATGAATCTCAGCATCGATGGGAAGAAATAATGAGTCCCACTCATTTTCTCAAAGGGAAACTCCAGTTTCAATTTGACACCATAGTTTTGGAAAACTCTGTATTTGGAATCTTCCAAGTAAAATAATTATTTGAGGTAAGTTATCAATTTCATTGCTGTAAGTGGTGAAGTTATTAAGTGTAGGTTAATTTTTGGGTTTCATAAATGTATGGTTCAATAATGGCAAATAGCCATTCTAATTACCACAATGACGATGTTGAATAACAATAAGTGAAATCACTTGATAGTACCAAATGTACACTTCAAAAATGACTAATAACTCTTCCCTACTACTGAATAAAACCGACAATAACAACAATCAAAATATATATTTAGGGCAGAAACTTTGTGTCATCACTGATTCACTGATTTGATAGTGGGAAGCACTACTTTATATTTGAATTTCAGTTTGATAATGGCAATTGAACAATGTCTACGTTTTTTTAGTGACAATTGAAGGGAGACCCAATCCCCAAAACAGGTGCTTTTTTTTATTTCAATAGTAGTTATTGAAGTTTTTTCTCGGTGTGGAATGGAGTTCCAGGGCAAAAACAAGCAAAAAGGCTTCTGAACCAATTGCCTAAGAAAGCTGAGCAGCTTCTCGAGTTGGACAAGAAAGACTTGCAACTGGTAACGGGACTGCTCATCAGACATTTTCGTCTATGGTATCACCCAAAAAAATGATAGATCAGACAGTTAACTGCGAGAACGTTGCTAAAACACCCGCTTTGCGACTGCCAAGCGCTATTTTGCAAAAGGCTGACGTTCCTAGAAGGGAGTTCATTAACGCCCTCAGCCATTAGGAACTCAGCTCTCAGAAAACTGATACGTTTCACTAGGAGTCTCAGAATCCCGGGTTTTAGATAGCTGAAGAATAATATATAAAAGACCTCAGAAGTCGAGATACGGAGAGTCCGAGAAGCCATATCGACTCCCCTTAATCTTCAATCTCTGACATTCTTATAGCGGTAGTGCAGCAAGTTAGTTTTTACCCTGTGCACATGATGTCATATGCAAAATACAGCATCTGAATGTTTGTGTATTTTTTGGTTGTGATATTAGGTCGAGTGAGGTCAATCTTTCGAAAATTCAATCCATCAATGTCAAAAACATTACTTTACTTTACATAGTATACTTGGTATATTCTGTGAAGTATATACACAGGGTATAATCCAATTATCATCAATGGTTGATATTTCTTTGAAAAATAATAACATTTTTCATATGAAAAAATTAAGTAAAGATGATAATGAGTGAGAAAACATATTTTCTATGGAATTTTACAGATATGAATCCTGGTGAAACGGGAAAGATGCAGCGACAGAATTCCCCATCGCATGTCTGAGTTTGCCTTGTCCTCAGACGCTGCAATGTCAATAATCTATTCGACATTTCATTTCTCGATTCAAGCCAAAGTGCGGTATCGTTTTGTAGGGAAAAATTTTTTTCTACAACCATACTTCAAAACACGCCTTCCTGCATAGCTTAACGTGATCATTTCCAAAAATTATTGAAATATGACATGAGTGTGTCGGAATGTGACATTCCTGTGCCAGAATAAAATATTATGCAATGAGCACAAAATGATGTCCATTTTATTGCGAGTTGCATACTACTTTTTCTATGACAACATTTCGTTCACGTTCAATACATGCATACATTGCAAAAACTTTGAAAGGAATAAACTTTCATTACTCCGAATTCGCAGCTAATGGGCTTTCTATCAGAATTAAAATATAAATTGGAGAAATATGTAAATATTTTCTTTATTGCTATTTCTAATAGGAACACAGAAATAGAAGCCTATAAATGTATGTATGTATCTAATTGAAGTTGAATGTGCAATTATTGAATATCATATTTGGAGAACTTGATTGCTGAATACTTGATTCTTTTCGAAATTGATAATTTGTCGACGTTGAAGTAGACGGCTTCTCGCGATTTTCCATTTCTAAATTCGTTGGTATGCCTGATGGTATGTTCTGTATTGCCTTTGCAATCTATTTGCTATGTCAAGCTTACTTTTCTTCGATTCATCAATATATCCCGCAGCGACTGTAGTAACTTTCCAGCCACCGTGGCGTTTTAACGTGGTTATGTCACCTCCAGCATCAACCCAGTATATTATTCGTAATTTGGCAATTTTAAATACTTGGCAATGTCTTTTCCCATAGCTCCAAACTTATTCAGACCTATTCTCTGAATGGTACACTTTCCTTTTTGATAATTAATGAAAAATCACAGACCGTTAGCATTTTGAGGGCGAAGATTTGCGTATTTTTTATAAATTTCGTAGAACTTGCCAGTTACAGTAAAATTTCGTACTATTTTGGTTCTACTGTCTGGTATTGTTACTAAAACAGCTGAACCAAGATCATTGAAATGAGTAATTTTCATTTGATGTAATTCATGTCTTCTACATGCACCCATTACTCCCATAACTAATGCAACCTATTGTAAATGTAAATGTAATGTAAATTAGTTTACTTAAACATATTTTTCAGCAAAAAAAAAATATAAAACTTGCTTTTGTTGCCGAATATATTTCATCTGGAGCCTGTTCAATGAAATTATCGATGTCATTTGCTGTAAAAATCTTTGACTTTTTGGTTCTGTAGCCGTTAGACTGCCGCTTGAGGAATGCTTTCAGTTCCAAATATTTGGCAATATCTATATCATTATAGATACTAAGAGTCATTCTCAGCATTGAGAAGTGTGACCACATAGTGGAACTTTTAAATTTTTTGGCTAAGTCGCCAAAATAAGCCATTAAAACGTTCTCGGAAAACGATTTTGTCTTTTGATCTACCTTCCATTCCAAAAAAAGGTTATAAGCGCGTTGTTACATACTCTTCGACGTTTCCGGTAAAAAATTCAGTGTTGTTACCTTCGCTGCTTCTGATATGTTCGGAGGTGTCAAATCTAAGTCAATATCACTATCAGTTTCCATTTTAACTAATAGTTTTTATAGAAAACAACTATGAAATTACTCGTTACCTACTAAAACTTGAACAATGGTTACAGAATCGATTTTGAATTCATTTTGAAGATAAATAAATCTTTCATAAAAATGACTGGAATGTCCTTCACCGTATCTCTCATAGTTCAAAAGTTATAACAATTTGTAACTTGACAAATTATGGAACGGCTGTAATTTCATTATCATTTAATATGTAACAATGCTGAAGAAAATACAAAAATTTTTTTTTCTATACTTTGATATACATAGTTGTTTTTGTTATTTTTTGAAGTTTTCGAAAAAAAATATAACGGTTGATATTGTTTGTTTATAACAAATTGTTAAGTTAATAAACAATGAAATTATTTATAAAAAAATTATTTCTCTGTTCATTCATTGAAAAAGGTCAATGATGATTTTTAAGAATAAAAAATTTTAATAATTTTTAAACAATTAAAATAAAAAAAACAATTATAAACAATAAAAAAATTATTTAAGAATTTTTTTTTTTAAAATAGTCTGTTTATAAACAATTTCTCAACAAATGACGTAAATTTTTTTTTCTGATGTTAATTAATACCTGCAAAAACAGCAATAATAAGATATTACTAGAAAAAAATTTTTGATAACATTTTTTTAGAAATTTCATTTTTTGTTAATTTAAAAAAATTATAATTAACAAAATAATAAACTTTAATAAAAAAAATTTTGCATTGCTTTAACAATGGTGTAACTTTTTAAAAAATCGACATAAACATTTTTTTTACCAAGGGTTTCTCCGTTCAAGTGTCTAGATTACTCCATAATTCATTCAAATTTTTTGATTGTTATTTAATACTATAAAAAAATTATTTTAGGTGATATAACGGCTTTCTAGACGTGCGCCTATGCCGTCACGACCTCGCGAAGCCCTATTTTCAGCGTTAAAAAAAATTATAAATAGAAGAGAAAGAGTTCCGGGACTTTTTCATTGGAAATGTCCCCCTCTTTCAGGATCTTTTTTCATAATTCCTCAAATATCATTATTTTAGAAATTATTAACGAAAAACGAAATACCTCCTTTTTTCAATCTTATTTTGTTAATAACAATCGCAATTTTTTACGTGCCTATAAACCCTCAAAAAACATTTTTCTAGACGTCATTCCGAATCGAATGAGCTATCGCTCATATTTTTCGGAGCTTTATATCTATTTAACACGTTTCTGAACTTGTTGATAGACTACAACGTTGTTTATCGAATTATCTGAATATGTTTACAAACGTCAAATACTAAATTTTAGCGGAATATTTCTGTTTCATCCATTTTCAAAATAAGATTCAACTAAAATGGATAGTTCTGATTTTGAAAATAGTCCACCAGAACCAAGAGAACAAATTAATCCATTGTCGTTGGATTTACTAACTTCATGAGAAAAACATTGAACTTCAGTTTATGGATTGGAAGAAAAAATATAAAAGTGGAAGTGTTTCTGAAAATATAATTATCACATATTTCGAAGAACTATCCAAATCAAGAAAATCTTCTACTAAGTGGTCAAAACATCAGACCAAGAACTCGCTCGAATTACATACCTACGATTGTAATGTTTTCTACAGGGTTCCTCATGAAAACATATCCATGAAACGACAGGTGTACTGGGGCCAATCCTGCCGGAAGTATTTTTTAATACTTAATAACCAGACGCGTTTTTTTGACATTTAACTTTCTTCCCGGACATATAAAACCGCTAGGCTATCTCGGTTTAATATTCATCAAACCCAGATAGCCGAGTGCTATTCACAATACTATGGAGTATTTTCAATCAACTCACGTAAAGGAACGAGAAATGTTGGCAAATTTATCAAAATTATAATTGGCATCGAACCAAAAAAGCGTATAAAAAATATAATCTTCCTGAAATTCACGCGGGCATAAGCTAATATATATATATATATATATATATATGTATGTCAAAGGCATGTTTTGGGACACCACCTTCTTTCATTCAAAAACTGTGTTATAATGGATATATAACACTAGGTGAATTGATATTTCAAATATATGACAATAATTAAAAAGTTATGAGCATTATTTTATGTGAAGTATAATTTGAGAGCATTTTATATATTAGGTATATTTGGAGGTCAGTAGATCCCAAACAATGCGTTCATTTATTTGAACTTATATACGTATTTTGAGAATTTTGTGATGTAAAGTATAATTTGAGCCCATTTGGTATATAAGGCATTGAATGAGGACAACAGACCCCAAACAATTCCTTAGGTAACAAAATGCATAAGATGACGCTGGAAATATTGCTCCAAATGATTCCTTCATCAATTAATGTGTAATTCACTTCAAAACTTGATTTCTCAGTCACCTAGAATTAAAAGTCATAAAAAAAATTTCGAGTGTTTCATATGACGTTTATGCTAGTAATCCATATGGCAATAATCATAAGTTTCCAGAATTGTAATATGTGATGTAAACGTTTATACCGTTTTGGATATCAGGCATATATTGAGGACAGCAAACTTCAAGCAATGCATATATTTTTCAAGAGCGGACTCATAAAAATTTGCAGCCCAGCCTCTGCCTGCTTACGATTACTATTGATAATTAAAAAAAAAAATTATAAAATTGTTGAATCGCTTTTTCACAAAATCTAATAATTTTATGAAGAAAATAATTTTTTACTGGATTTAGAGGTCTCGTAAGAATTCATTAGGTGGTGTTTGCTCTTAATTACCAACGGTTATGCGATTGTCGAAAGTCTGATAACTATTGGCGGATTCAATCCACCCGAAAACCTTTATTCTTTTTTTTATCGCAACAATTCATAAGACATTATGTAAAGTATATTTCGAAACCATTCTAAATATTATAGGCATTGTTTGAGGACAGTAGGAGACCCCAAACAATGCCTCAAGATCATGAAATTTTTTTCATATGACGTTTATGCTAGTCATCCATATGGCAATAATAATAAGTTTCCAGAGTTGTATTATGTGAAGTAAACGTTTATACCGTTTTAGATATCAGGCATATATTGAGGACAGCAAACTTCAAGCAATGGATATATTTTTCAAGAGCAGTGTAGTAAATACGAGCGGACTCGTAAAAATTTGCAACCCAGCCTCTGCCCGCTCACGATTACTATTGATGATTTAAAAAAAATTATAAAATTGTTGAATCGGTTTTTCGCAAAATCTATTGATGATTTGAAAAAAATTATAAAATTGTTGAATCGCTTTTTCGCAAAATCTAATAATTTTGTGAAGAAAATTGTTTTTTTACTGGATTTAGAGGTCTCGTAAGAATTCCGAAACTTATTTTTTTTTTCATTAGACTGATTCTCGTTTCATCAAGGTGGTGTTTGCTCTTAATTACCAACGGTTATGCAATTGTCGAAAGTCTGATAACTATTGGCCGATTCAATCCACCCGAAAACCTTTATTCTTATTTTTATCGCAACAATTCATGACATGATAATTTCTTTATGTAAAGTATTTTTCGAGACCATTCTAAATACCATAGGCATTGTTTGAGGACAGTATACCCCAAACACTGCCTTAAAATTATGAAAGGGGTTGTGTAATCAGAAATAGTTTTCAGACTAAACACATGATGCAAGATATAAAGACAGGGCGGAAATAACACTCGAAATAGTACACTGAGATAGTTTAAGATGGAAAATAATCCATGTTTCATCAAGTAATTCGCAATAGTCTCATAACCAACAGTAATTAGTTGATTTTTGAGAGTTCAGTAATAGCTTATTCAATAGGGAACACGCATGTGCCCCTTTTCTAACATATCTTCATTTGAACATAAATATTACCACCTAGAAAGATCAAAATTGAAAACGCCAATTTTTTCATTACATTCAAAAACGTACTGATGGACGTATGCATCGTTATTTCACACAATTCAAACTTTAACCGCTAGTTGCTTCGAACTGACAACTATAATTTCATTTATCTTCGTTTATAATATGTTGTACTAATATTTTGATTGTCATAATATTTTCAATTGTTACTGAAACATCACATTAAAAGTGTGGTTGAATTTATGTTTGGGTTGTAAGAGATATTATTGTCTATCAATATACCTGAAACAATCACAATTGGCGCTAGTGTTTGGGGGAAGTTATACAAGTGAAGGCCAAATCAAGGTTGATTTGGGGAGTGCCGATAAATTTGAAAATTTCGAACGAAAAATGGGATTTGAGAAATTATTTTCACAAAATGTAATCTTTGAGGACCTTACAGTTGCATAGAAGGAATAAAATCATGCGTGTTCCCTATTTTCTCTTCTAATAGTCTAGTTATTATCTTGGAATCGAAAAATTATGCAAATTGAATATGACCGAGGGCTCATTCGATTCATAATGTCCTGTACAAAATTGTGCGAGAAAATTAAGGTAATCGACTGATATGGCTAGTAAAACTAGTAGGACAATCTTATCGGGAAATCATTTGACAAAGTGGCTACCACCAATAGATGGTGAGGAGTTAGTATCCACTACGTATGTCTTTTCTTACTGTATGTCTTAGCTTGAATCGTTGTATGACGTATTTCTTTAGCTTTGGCAACCGACTTACCCCAATAATAGATGGCGCCAAACTTATTCAGTAAAGGTTTCACTGCATGCGGAGATGTTTCATCAATGAGCATGCTGACAACACGATACCACAAAGGCACAGACGTGGGTGATTAAATACTATGGGCAATGTTTTCAGTTCGATTACAAAATGACTGTTCTCGCGCGACCATTTTGTGAATCTTATTAGGAATTATTTTTCCATGTCGGTGTGTTTGAATAAAATATTGTTTTTTTTTAATTGTATTCAATATCACAATTTTTTATTCAGTTTTACTCCTCCGTAACTAACCTGTAGTCAGTACAATATTTATCTGGACTGATGAATCCAGCGGGCTGCTATTTTCTAAGAAACGCCCAATTGAGATCAAAAAGTAAAAACGTCTTAAATTCAGCAAATAGGTAGGTATTGATCAATATGGTATTTGACCCATTCTACTCATCCAATCGACTTCAAATGTGGCATGTGTGAATGATTTGCGTGAAAATGAGTTTCCATAGTTTTTAATTGGGCAATTCAAAATGGCCGACATATATTATTGTAATGCATGGTTAAAATCTATTCAAAATCGGTAGCTTGGGGTTTGATGTCAACGATTATGTATTTTATAGTTTCCAAGATGGAGACCAAGTTTTTTTATAGATGATCCGATTCTATTGAAAACTGGATTCTAAGGGGGTTTTAAGGGTCGAGGATTATAAATCTAATGTCAAAATTGAAAAATTCAACTTGACGAATCTGAGTTTTGTGATTTATGATTCAAATAAACTGAAAATGGATACAACAAAACTCAAGAGCTCAAGATCATGATGAAATCGACAAAATTAGTTTTTTGAGGGCGTAAATTACGAATTTTGGATCAAAATTTTGATTCTTGGGAACTGAAAATCTTGCGAGACAATAGGCCTTTTCATTTAGATGATTTTTTAAGGCGCATGCGCTCGTTTTGAGACCCAAAGTCTGATTGGCTATTGGGAAAGTTAGTTTTGAAATAACAATTGAGATTGGCTTAGTTCAAAATTAGCGGTATTTTCACATTATGTCAACAGTCAACTTCATGACAAATGCACCTGCATACATTGGCGTTCGTTACTTTTTTCGTAGGTTAAGGACTTATTACCTATTTTATACAGCCAAAAACCTTTCATTCGTAGATAAAATAATGTACACGAATATTTTCTGATGGTGAGTTTTCTTCTCCATGTAAATTCAAGTCAACTATCCATAGAAAAACTCGGAAATATTTTATTTCCTTTAAAAAAAAAAGGGCCGTTTCAAAGTTAGTCAATTATCATCTAAATAAAAAAGCCCATTCTGACCACTTTCAATAATCTATAATCTATTCAAAATATGCATGTGGTAATCATTCGGGTGATACAACTGCATTATACTATTTGTTTGAGTAAAAAAAAATTATGGATGAGTTTTCTGATTCATGGGCCGATTCTATTCGATATTGGTATCCAGGATTTTTTAAGGACGGATATTATGAATTTTGAAAATGAAATTTTGTCACTGTCATTCCTATTTATTTCCGTGAGGTGCAACGTTTTTGAACTTCACGGTAGTATGCCTCCGTATGTTTGTTTTCGCAAAACTCGAAAAGTACTCGATCTATTGACTTGAAATTTTCACACGACGTTGTATTTCAATATGCGCGGGTTTTTGTGATGAGTTTTTCCTACGTTTTTTCAGAAGATTAGAATATTCACGAAATGAATAATTCGAGTGCTTCTCTAATGGGCAATTATACGTCGCATGCTTCAGAGTCGGTATCTGATTGTTCATGCAGAAAATGGACAAACAAAAAATGTAGTTCCTTCACTTGATTAACAATAAAAAATGATTTTCTGTGAATATCTATGTTCTTCATTTCCTTTCATTCCACTGCATAGCCACAGCAACGCAAAGCAGGGTATTGAATAGGTGAATCTATGTTCGCTGAAATACTATTTACTTTCCTATTCATTTCATATCAGACTGAGCCACAGCGAAGCGTGGCCGGGTTTAGCTTGTAATTTATAGAAATGTTGAATTAAGAGGTCGGAGATATGAATTTTCTGTTAAAATTCCACAATTTAGGTTGACTGACAAATTTTTGTATGTCCATATTTTTCAAAAAGAAATATATCTCGAGGTTTTTGGGGTAGGATACTAGGTATAATTGTATTGTCAAAATTGAAAATTTGAGATGCCGGACAATTATTGTTAATCAGAAGCTATTTGGCAATAGAGTGTAACAAAATAGTGTGTAACATTTTTTCAAAATAAGTCATAATAACTTCAGATGACTCCACTAAGCTGTCCAGAAACTGCGGAAAAAATTTTTTTCTGCAAGCCAATTAGAACATTGTCTACTTCAAAGTGAGTTTTTGCAAATGATAGTGTCCTAAGATTTGAATAAACCAGTTCACTTGAAAACCCAAAAAAAACTGGGAACGAATACAAAATGGATAGAAAAACTCAAAACAAGTGTATAACCTCTAAGAAAACAGACAAACAATGTACTTATGTCTGGTTTGCATTTTCGCCACTCTGGCGCTGGCATCTAATTTTGAATTCACAATAGTACAAGCGAGCATCTTAGCAAGGACAGTTTCTGACTTGTGTGTACTATTTTGGGTACGCATGCGTATAACGTACATGCTTCTGACATTCTGACCTCCTTTTTTGTTGACACAGTATTATTCGATTGATTTGTCAAAAATTCGGATAAAAAATATTGATATTAGCTCCAGCTCATAAACCTCTTCAAGTTTGGGTAAAGTAGAAACGTTCCTAAATATCGTGTTGCCGGAAGTCCCCAAAATACATCCCAAAAATGTTGGATCCGTAGAGGACACCATTAGTTAACCTGTTTTGAGATGAAGAATCCAAAGATCATTTCAGGCATGTCCATTTATTTGAATGATTCATCTTGAATGGTATTTTAGGTTGCCCAAATCTGTAGTAACTTCACAATAAACTATGTTTGTTGAATGCCTTGATGTAACCTAAAACTAACCGTAATCATAAATAGCATTTTCGTTTATTTCTTTTCTGGACTGACCTAAAACTATCTCGGATTCAATTTATTGCGCATCTGGTTGTGCGCAATCTTAGAACAATTTATGAAGTTTGGAACGCGAACAAACCTACAGACACGACTATCCTTATTGTTTTTGTTCTGTTAGTTCGGCTGAAAATTCACGTTCAAAATAGTAATATTCATAATTAATCTCCTGAATGTATTTGTACCCATCATACCATGCCAAGTATTTTATCCACATTTTTAAATCTCTTTCTTTTGTTGGCATTAAATATAAATTGCAATCACTTGGGTGTCTGTGATTGCAGCCAGGTGCAAAACGATGCAGTATATCAAGTTTTTTTTTCTCCATCAGAGCACACCGCATATTATGTATGTCTGAGATCTGGGACCTGAGATCTCATGTATGTTTACAAAATTGAATTTCTCTCCAAACTTTGCCTCTTCCAATCAATAACAAAATGAAGCTAAGACAAACTTCCATAGAATTGGCCCACCAATTTTATATTCACCAATTATTTTGAAAATATACAATTTCATTGTGAAATTTTGATTATAGCTTGTTGAAAAAGGTTCATTGGATCTATTTCAACAGAAATAAATCTCAAGAAATTTGCCAAAGCTTCTTAAAACAGGCGAGAGATTCGCGTAATTTTTAGACCCATAAGAAATGCATGGGGAATTCAGTGGTCGGATCCACGGATGGATCGTAATTGGTTTCGTGCACATTTGACAGATCGTCGACATTGGAGGTAAAACAACCTTACATTTCCGCTTTGTTTAGCTTATTAAAGAACGTGTTTTACTGTTTTTATTGTGTTTCCAGTGAAATATTGTGACAATGGACCTGACAAAATATTATTTCAGTTTAAATTATGTTCACCGAGAACGTTATAAAGAGAAAATGTTTTCTTGCATTTCACAACAGCACAATATGGAGGCATGATCGTCTACGAATTAAACAATAACATATGTAATCCAACTACTGAATTCTTCTTGAAATCGGTAAAAATATTCAACTCTCCAGCATAAGCAAATCGGAAAAATGAAGTTGTTTTACCTCCAATGTCGACTCTCTGTCAAATGTACACGAAACCAATACAAAATTCCCGCCTAACCTCACTAATGTTATCTTTATTCGATATACAATGACTAGACTATAAAAACAAAAGCGTAACGTGCTGCGTTGGCAATACAGCAGAAATGAAACCCCCCCCAAGGCTTGATTTGAAATGAAAAAATTCAGGCGGTATTTTCAAAATATAGAATAATAGAATACCATCTAATCGACTTTGACAAACATAGTTATCCAAGTTGATTGAAATCCGATTACTACTTACAGAAGTTCAGTTTTTTTATGACTTTGACTTCCAGCTGAATTTAACTGATGGTTGGAATGTGAGTTCATTCTATCATCCAGCAAACTCATATCATTCTAAGCACGAGATACATTTAGCGGGATGTTGGTATATCGGACCTTTAATTGAAACTCGAATCACAGTTCTGTCTATAAACTGTGCCCGAATAAACCTGAATATCGCCAGAAAAAGCGGATACGTGGCGTTGCCAAGTCTTTCAACTCTTCATTGGACACAATGAAATTTCTCCAAAATATAGATTAATAACACATTCGATTCACTTTTGGGAATTTTGTCAGAACATTTATCAGATATGAAATGAAAACTATAAAATACAATATCAGACCCAAGTTACAGGTGAACAGATACTTTCACTTGTAGGTTTCATTTCTTAGTGTATTATCCAAATATGTTCAATTATCAAGGTAGACCAGACTTTTTATTAGGCTGAAAAATCTGGTCTGTTTTCACAAGCTTTTATTCAACTTGCCTTGTTTGTCTATTTCTCTTCTTATTTATTTATCTGTACCTTCCGGTGAAATCTTGCAAGTGAATTTTGACCCACTTTTAGTCGTTCGATCATATTGATATTTGGCAGGTGTTTATAATTCCGGTTACAATGATTTTTTTGTTTGAGAAAATAAAAACCATATTTCTGTTAGAGTGGTAATCGAATGAAATAAAGACGACGGCCCAATCAATTTATAGATATGGTATCGAGAAATTTCCTAAATTCGTATTTTTTGTCATATTTAAAAAAAAATTGATGGTGTCCATCGGATTGCACGTGCGAAGTTTCTTCCTAATACATATCAAATAGAATATTCTCGTATCGAATCGGGAAAGTTGTAATTTGAATTCTGCTTGTTAGACCATGTCAGGATAGGTAAGCTGAAATGTTCCTATAAAAACCATATTTCTGCCAGAAGGGACATTGAATGAGACAAAAATTTCGGTGCAATCCGTTTTTCGATATGGCATCGAATCGTATTTTATTCTAAAAATTGGGATATTTTTCGTCATATTTAAAAAATATTACACCTTAGTAAATTTCAATTGTACCTCAGAATTTACCCCTACTTATATCAATTATAATTTTCTTGATTCGAATCGGGAAAGTTATAGTTCAAATTCTTACATTGTTTGCTAGACCATTTCAGACTGAGTTAGCTGAAATTTTTTTCAATGAAAATCATATTTTTGTTAAAGTGGTGATTGAATGGGATAAAAACGACGGCGCAAACGGTTCTCAAAAATTGCCTAAAATCGTATTTTTTTTAAATTGGTCATATTTCAAAAATCTTATATTCTAGTAAATTTCGATGGTGTCTATCAAATTGTACCTCCGAAGTTACTCCCTACTCTATATCAAATATAATTTTCTCGATTCGAATCGGGAAAGTTATAGTTTAAATTCTTAATACATTATTTGCTAGACCTTCTCAGAATAAGTTAGCAGAAATTTATTTCAATAAAAATATATTTTTTGTCAGATTGGTAATTAATGAGATAAAAAAGACGGCGCAATCGGTTCTCAAATATGGCAACGAAAAATTGCCTAAAATTGTATTTTTCTTAAACATATTTATCGTCAGATTTAAAAAATTTCGAACTCTAGTGGATTTTGATGGTGTTGTCCGAAGTTACCCCCTACTGCATGCCAAGTAGAATTTTCTCGTTCCGAATCGGGAAAGTAATAGTTCAAATGCCCACATTGCTTGCTAGACCATCTCTGGATAGGTCAGTTGATATTTTTTGCAGTAAAAACCATATATCATTGTCAGAGGGGTAATCGAATGAGATAAAAAGATGGCGTCATCTAAAAGAAATTCAACAAAAACATTTTTGAAAAATTTCGTGAAATAAAAGATTTAAAAAAAAGGAGAGAAACAAGTCACTAGCAACATAGTAAACTTAAATAAAAATGAGTTTTTAGTGCATTAGTATGAATAAAGCTCCGGAATTTTATCTAAGAATTAGTCGATTCCCACGTGAAAATGCTTTCTATACATAATATGTTTTTATGAAATAGGATCACAAATATTATGCAATTTACAATTTCCAGAAAATACTAAAATATTTGACTGAAACTGACAGACAGACAAAAAACAACCAAATGAAGTTGTTGACCTTTATACGCCGTCATTGATACTATACTAAAAAGGGAAAAACAATTTCTCCATATGGGTGACGTAGTTTATTCTGTGAATAAATTATTTAAAAGCCTGCCTCGCAAGAATCTCTATTTTGTATTCAAATCGAAAACATTGCGTGGCAAGCTTTTGATTTAGTTATTCAAAGAAAGAAGTACGTCACATATCTAATGCAACTGTTTTCTATCTCATCTCAATTATTTTACGCACCTCCAAAACTCTCATCCACTAATTTTCAATATCTTAATAATAATAATGTGGCTTCAAAGTATAGTTGTTCTAAAATAGTCAGTTACAAAAGTATAACTCAGTGCACTATAGCAGTATAATAACTTTTGTGAAAGTACAGTCTCACTGTACGCATCATGATCACATACACATACCTATCTCGAGAAATGATCGTGGTAACAAGGCTGACCGTTATTGTGCATCTTTCTTGTGTTCAGTGGCATTTTCCCTCTTATTGCGATATGGGAGCGTTGTCGCCACATCGCTACTATCGTTTCGATAAATCTCTTGAGTTCATTGAATAATTAATATTTAAAAATATATCTCTCTTAAAAAGAGGTCAATTTTTTTTGAGGTATAACATTTCAAAGTTTCATAAAGTTCCTGCATTACGTTTGAAATTCAAACGAGTGAATTTGTATTCTTCCTACAAGCCTGCCGTGTTAAAATAAAAATAAATTAATTTCGATTTTTATAAAAACGGCGTGGTCAGTTTGAATAAATGGTCTCATATGATTTCTATTCAAGCAAAGAATAATCAAGTGAAGTCTAATTGAAATCCTGCATTGAATGCATGAACAACTAGGTATCTTGATGTGCTAAGATACATTCGATTGTATACATTTCAATATAGGCGGAATTCAACAAAATTGATGTTCTATGCAACCTCAGACCTTTGGACCATCAATCGCAAAACTTTTTCGCTATTGTAAATTCTTGAATTTTTAGTACAAAATGCCCTTCACATCTATATTATATGACTAATGAAATGATCATATAAAGA
Organism: Gonioctena quinquepunctata; assembly: GCA_018342105.1. Lineage (NCBI taxonomy): Eukaryota > Metazoa > Arthropoda > Insecta > Coleoptera > Chrysomelidae > Gonioctena > Gonioctena quinquepunctata. Next base: position 595,574 of record JAFIRS010000445.1, read on the forward strand.
CTTTTTGAATTATCTTGTGGAAAATGTATAACCTCTACCCCAAAAATCCCTATATTCCTACACATTTTTGAAAAATCAAACCAAGAATCACAAAATGTGTTTGTCATCTTGAATTCATGAGTTTTACAATTTTTAATTGAATTGGGCGATGCATGACAAAACTTGTCAGCCATATTGGAGGCGCCATTTTTGTTTCTTTCAAAAAATTTGTGATTTCCAACCCCAAAAACCCCTACAGAACAATTTTTAATAGAATCGGTCGATGAATCAAAAAACTCGTTTGCTATCTTGTATTTTTTTCTTAAAGAAATATCATAATGTATTGTCACATGAATGATGAACACCTGCAAAATTTCGAGTCAATTGGAGACTGAAAATAGTTCAAAATTGATTCGCAAATGACATAAACTGAAACTAATCTTAAAAATAATTTTCCATTATTCACTAAACTCATTACTATTGATTGAAATTATGAAATGTATTTTGTCGGGTTCCTAAAATAGAAAGATTTTTGAAAGATTTTGATTCCACTACAAGCTCCACAAGATTTCATGACATGTAAAGTTTATCTCTGATAGCATATTTATTTACGAATCATATCGGAATTTTGGTATAAATCACAAAGAACAGAAATTCGACGCCGCTGACTTTTTCCATAGGGTATACTGGATAAATCTTCTGAAATTATTTTGCTCTGAATAAATAGATTTTTTGTTGGCAGCATTTTACATTATATATCATTACGAAATTTAAATACTGATCAATATTTTTTTTCCAATACTGTTCACGAGATGGATTATCAAGTATTCAACTAGACCACTGTAGAATGTTACCCAATATTCAATTGAGAATGTTTCCCTTTTCAACATGAATACCCCACAAGAGGTTATCTTGACGATGGAAGATAGTGACAAAAGTTTATCTTTCAGTCGCAGATGATTCCACATCTGATTTTATGAACATCCTGTTTATATTTTCAACAAATCAATGTTACCCCTTATTGAATATTGTGATAGGGAAGAAAATCGACCGATGAGAGCGCCACCGTTTTCTACAAATGGCGGCAAAAAAAGTATGAGTTTTGAATGTTGTGTTTAAATTTTTATTTTTGCATTTAATAACATTTAGGATTCTTCAGTGAAGATAGTATTCACACAGCATATCGTGAAAATAACACAATAGTCATACTGGTGGTAATAGTAGAAACATACTTTTTCTTAACAGTTCAGTTCATTTTCGATAGGGGTCGTATCAGGATGATTGATTCTCCTATTGCGACCCAACGATTATACACGTTGGAAAGGATGGCTTATTTCCTATCTTCGTACATTGGCCAAATTTCAGCTGCACACGCGCGGATTTGCATCGTCATTTGACGTCACCAGGGAACCTGGATGGGTCGTCTGCCATAAGTGCATATGTATTTTTCTACTTTTTCACAGCGGTTTTTCTTTCTGTTAGTAACATTTGTCCTTCGTTATTTCAGTGTTTATGTTTGCTGAATCATTTTAATTTCGTTTCAATGGATTTATAGTGCCATAAGCATATATGTATAGTTTGTCATGAGTAAGTGGAAATTGAATAGACTGTTAAGTGCGTGTTGGAGCCCACTTCGTGATAGGACACTTGTTATTTAACTGTTTTTCGATTCATTGATAATATTTGAGGTAAATATAGCTCTCGAAAAATGCTGAAGGGTTGATATAAATCCTTAGTCCGTGTTAGTTCAAGCTGTTTCTACTTCAAATCATGCCTGGAAGCCTCAGTTACTTGTAAGAACCACCAATGAGCACTCAAAAATTTCACCCAAATTTTCAACTCATAAAAATATCGAGAAATCTCAATAATTCCTATTCATTATAATGGCCCCAAAGTTTCCACAAATATTCTCAATAAATCGAAACAACGAAGTGCTGATGTATCACGAAATGATGGTCAAAACTCGCTTAGCATCAGTTCAATTCATGGGTCATGCACAAAAAACGTGGGCATCTAGAGTTCTATAAATTCAATGCAGCTGAAGTAAATTAACAAACCAACCAGAAACACTCAAAAAATCAACAGGTTAAAGTTAAAAATACAAAAAATGCATGGGCTCTTATGGCAAACCAACCATAATGGTGCCGCGATGACGTCACGCTGCTGGCGAAGACGAAACTGAAGGCGTGCATTGTGTCTTGTTCTATCGTTCGAGGTGAAATGAGATGGAGTCGGCCGACGACGCGTAGGGTGGGAAAACATTCACAGTGGTCCAGCTGAATACTTGATAATCCATCGCGTGTACGTGTTATGTTTTGTACTGGTACACTGTATCGAGTGCATACCGTCCTAACCTATTGTAAATCCTATAGTCCCGAATTTCATTCTCGATTCTCTATATTCATACAGAGTGAATTCAGTTGCTAGTGGCATGATATGCAGTGGTTGAAAGGTTACGTTTGTTAGGTTCATAAGTGGGTAGTGTAATTTATCGGTAGATTTCATCTAGATACCTATGACAGATTTGACGAAAAATTGTTTTTCCATTCAGAAGTTCTCTACGTCACGGGTATCGCCTTTACGAATTCATTTGGTACGAATATGGAATTTCTCGTAATATTTCCGCTTCGGGCACCATCGACAAGAACTGTTTATTGAGAGGAAGAAGGAAGAAGGCCAAACATACTCTCTCGATACTGAATTCACTCTACATTCGACGGAATACTTCCCAAATCATATGTCATAAAATGAATGAAATTATGGCTTTAAGAGAGAAATCGACTATGATGAATGATGAACAATAGAGAAAAAATATAAGATTAAAAGAACACATGAAGTGAAAATAAATACAATGAAATGCTTCCTGGGTAATGGAAAAAACAAATGTCTTTGTCGTGTTACGGCTAGTTCGAATACATTAGGTATAGACACTATTCAAAACGCTGGATAAAACATGGAAATGTCATTGGGAGATTGGAGATGTATGAACTACTTAACTATTGATTCACAAATAATTCATTGTGACCATGTAGACCAAAATGGGTAATATTGAAACCGATCATATATATGGAATAGGTTTATTTTAAGCTTTTAGGGAAAATTCTGAAAGGGGTAGTTTTTTTTTAATTGTCAACTACTGATAGTGGATTAATAATTGAAAAGATTTTTTTAGTTAATTACATTGAAAATATAATATTCACAGCTTATACAAGTGTGAAGTGCTCGAAAAACATGGCGGAAGTTGAGGCATGCGCACAAAAATATTCAACTATGAAAAGGTCTATCAAGCATATTCAGGACGTAAACTGTCAGTTGTCAAATAGCTGATAGGGGTACAAACAAAGCTATTTTCCATCAAAGTACTCGGGTCTTTCTTGAGATTTTTCTGGGGAAACCACTTCTTGGAGGCCACTTCAATTGAATCGATTTTTGAAAGAAGAAAATTATCTGCTATATTCATCACGTCCTTCATTCTGGAATTCAGAGGGAAATCGAAAACATATCAGGATACATATATGGAAGTATGCTAACCATGTGAAACATCCAAATCTAATTTACTTGTAATATAACACTCTTTTCTCTCTCCAAATGTAAAAACATAATCATATGTAATATGTTTCACTTTTGTTAATTCAAAAGTACATATTTGCCAGAGTAGAAGCCTAGGCAATATCAACTTTTACTCCACTCATAAAACATAAAGGAACATATTCCGATAAAAATATTTCACAACTATAATTATGAATAGAAAATTTTCTGAAACTATTTCGGATATTGTGATATTTTTATATTTCATTACACGCTGATTAGTGATTTATTTTGGCCTAGAGATTCAAGGTGGACAATAATTGATAGCGAATAAAGTGAATGACGATAAAGTGTTGATTTTGGGTAGAATCGGCGAATTTCTATTTTTCGGCGAATTTCTATTTTTCGGCGAATTTCTGTCCCAATAAAATTCCGGATGCTTAAAATCAACAGGTTTTTTTCATCCAGAGGTCCAAGCACTGCGTTCGGCCATTGATGGTTACAACCTTTTTAAATCAATAAAGATATCGATAATCTAGTGCATTCATACACTTGATATTCATTGCATCAAATGAATTAGAAAACAACAAAAGTACCTATGTCTCATGCAGACATCAGTGTGCATCATTTGGGAGAGTCATTGAATGTTTTTACTTCAATAATTGATTGGCCGAAACTCTCAAGTAGACCTTTCAATCTCGATCATTAATAATTCCAATAATTCTAATTACATTTTTTTTTCAGTCTAACAAAAGACGAGTTCAACTTTACTTCTACCGTAAATGAATTCAACCCTGTTCTCTCCGAATGCTAATATTATTTTTAATTTGCTGAAGAGCAAAGAAGAAAACTTCCTGCTGTTACTTCACAAAATAAGAAATATTCTTGTAGCTCCGAATAATTTTCCTTCTTGTATAGGAAGAGGACGCCTCAAGAGAGTCCAATTTGAGTCCTTCGATATCGAATACTATAGACGGCACGCGCGATTATATAAATTAAGATCTCCATTGAGACTGACCAATTATCTCCTTTCTCAATAAACAATGCTGTTACCCAAAATCAGATTGCTTCAGGAAAGTTGAGACAAATTGTGAAAATTTAAATGGTAATCGGTGAGAATATTTTTCAGAGAATTAAAAACCAATATTACCCTGTTCCGACCTTTTTCTTCAAGTTTACCTACCACGCAATCTTTGAGTATAAGCGCCACTCTGAAATTATATGACTTCCTTCTAGTTCATATTTTCCCCAACAATACATGTTTTTTTTTTCAAAATTTAGTTATATACGCAGTTTTATGTTCGTTTAGGTCTAATTGGCTATTTTTCAACACTTTGCCATAAGTATAATAGGATCGAATTTCATGAATTATTTCTCATCGGTCGAATTGTATTCGCTGACAAACTTGCACTCCTTTCCTTTGCGAATAAAACACCATTCTTCGCGTTTTCATATACATCTAGTATTATGCTTCGAAATGAATGTTTTCGGTCGATTGAATTGTTTGGGAAATGATCTGAATCAAATATACATATTTAATTTTTTTTTCCCCAAACATAAATGCTTTACAATTTCAATTGAAAAAGATCAATATTTTCTCGCCTCCCTTCAAATGTTTTATGCCCATATTATATACCCTAAACATATAAACTTTACAATGGTTAGTCTCAAATCCTAAACGCAATAGATAATTTGAGAACATTCGCGATATACGGCATGTTTTGAGGTATTAATTTCTTGTATCCCAATGAAATCGATGATAAATATATTTAAATGACATAATAACTTATTAAAGGTCTGAAAGTATGATTCAAAAAGTATTCAATTATGGTTTACCTATTTTACTACCTCCAAGATTATTGAAATATTTATTGTAAATAATGTGAAGATACTTAATATAGATAGACTAGAAAATTATATATTAATGATGTTCACCAGAAGCCTCAAAACATACCAAAAACATAAGATAGTTCTGCCTACAGCATAATTTGGAATATTATGCTTCAAATGAGTTTCAATGTTCTTAATTTTTTATTTACACATGTATTTCTGCAATGAATCATTTATATTCAATAAGTAAGCACTTCCCAAGGTAATATCGGGCGTCGACTATGAGTGAATTCAAGGAAGACCCCAAATCATGCCACATATCGCTAATGTTCCCAAATCATGCCGCATACTGCAAATGTTCCCAAAGCATCTATTCTATATACGAATTATTTGAGACCAGTCCTCAAAGTCTACAAATGTCCTCGATGTATGCGTCCGCTTGATATTTTGTCCCGAAACTATGCGTTTGACATACATATATATTTATATATATATATATATATATATATATATATATATATATATATATATATATATATCAGTAGTATATTTCTTGAACCATTTATTTTATACTTAAGAGGGATTTCTTGGGTTATGGTTCTTCTGACAAATTATAAAAACTTATTTAAAATTTATTGTTGAAAATTTTTTAAAATAACGTTTCGCCTGGAGGCCCCAAGGCTTCATCAGATTTCTACAACACATATTCCGTTTTAAATGGTTTATCGTTCAGCACATTGTGGTGTTGGAGGTGTTTTTTTTCGTTTTTTCCATTCTAGTCAGCAATAACAAAGTCTCGAAACAAAATTGGTATCTTTTGTTCTTTGAGTTTATCGTTTGTCAGAAGAACCATAACCCAAGAAATCCCTCTTAAGTATATATATATATATATATATATATATATATATATATATATATATATATATATATATATAATATGCAACGAATGATCGAAGAGAAATCAAGAATCTTAGCCAGCACACAATATTTTGAAATATAAACATTCAAAAATAAATTAGATTGACCTTCAGTATTCGAACATGTATCAATCAATCTTCACGGCTGTCAACCCAATGTTTAACCAACATGATATGAAAAATTAAATTTTATCTGAAAGTTCATTCACAAGAATTATTTTTAATTGATAGGTGATGTAAACAATAACAACAGAGCAATCCCATATTGTTGCTAACAATCCTAAAGGGACGAAATGAACTTCCTTCAACATGGTCCTTCGAGCCGGAAAAAAGGCGATCTCCGGTGGAGAAGCCTCACAACATACCGGCCTGTCCCAAAAATCGAAACAGCATCCAGCTATTCACAAAACAACCAAGCATCAACAAGCAAAATCCAGGAATACGTCCATAGCAGGGGTACATCCAACCACGAGGGAGCAGATCCCCTCACAAGAGGTAGCAGATCCCCTCACAATTACTATGGAGTACCTCCATAGCAGAAGTACATCCATCTACGAGGCAGCAGATCCCCTCACAAGAGGCAGCAGATCCCCTCACAAATCTAGGAGTACGTCCACAGCAGAGGAACATCCAACCACGAGGTAGCAGATACCCTCACAAGAGGTAGCAGATCTCCTCACAAATTCAGGAGCACGTTCATAGCAGAGGTACATCCAACCACGAGGTAGCAGATCCCCTCACAAGAGGTAGCAGATCCCCTCACAAGAAGTAGCAGATCCCCACATATTCCAGCAGTACATCCATCTACGAGACGGCAGGCCCTCAAACTTCGAGGAAATCCATCAAAAATCAAGAAGTAAGTAAACAGCAGAGGTACACTCATCTACGAGGCAGCAGACCCCCAAACTTCAAGAAAATCCCTCAACAAGCCATGAGTACATCCGCCGCAGAGATAATTTCACTTCAGATAATTTGAACAAATTAAACTGAATCATTGATTCAATTTAATCTGTCGGACAACAGGTAGATCAAAATATCTTTGGTGACGTGGTGGCCGCGAAAACAAAAGAAAATTCCCAAACATAAACAAAAGCAAACGATATTTCTGTAAGACAATAAAAACAAAAAACTTATTTCTAACAGAAAAACAATTATTTCTTGAATGGAGAGAAAAAAAATATTTACAAGAAAAGATAAACCAAATGAAATATTTTGTGTACGGAATTATTTTACTAAATGTTCGAACAAATCACCATTTTGAGCCAAACAATAACCGAATCTATTGTACTTTCTCTGCGGTTGTGTAAATAGGCGGCATGTTTCAAAACGTAATAATTGTCACGATCTTGTGTTTTCGCAACCACGGCTCGGCAAGCTGTGCGCTGTGTCGCATTGCCACGTGGTCAGTAAGTGCGTCGGGTGATGTTACAGGAGGGGCGCACAGCAGTGCGTCTCTCTTGTTTATGTGGTATTATCATATCATTGCGTTCCTTGTTGCTCGTGTAGATTTCTGTCTGGACCCCAGATAAAATGTTTTCGATACTGTATATGCAAAATATATGGCTGTACTTTGTAGCCAAACCAACAGGCATTGCGCTTACTTGCAATGGTATACGTGGAGATATCATGCTCAACAACACCAGAATTCTGCAAGAATTCCAAGACTGTATAATAAAAACGAAGCAGAATATCTTGACACCCAGGAGACTAGAGATGCTTCCTGTTTCATCCAGCTACTTTGTGGCATCGATAAAAATAAATTTCAGTTACTTATACACAACTCCAACGGATAATATTGACGAAGAACCCATTTTTAAGATGACTTGTATCCAGATTGATGACAAAAAATTGAAACAACAACTACAGGAAACAATTTGGAGAAAACTGAAACGTGGCCAACATTATTTCAACAATCAGTATAGCCACACAACTGTTGCTTGTTTGGCTAGTATACTGGAGAACAAATTCACCGAAGAATCCACGACCAGAAACCAATCCAACCGTGTACGATCCGCAACCTCTTGACACCCTTCGAGCAGTCGAGACCGGGGAGGATGCTCAACCAACATGATATGAAAAATTCCATTTTTTCTGAAAGTTCATTTACAAGAACTATGTTTGATCGAAGGGTAACCATGGGAGAATAATAATTCATCTCATTATGATATCACATTACAAATAACTTTGACCTTGTTATGATAACCTCAGACATTTGTAGCTACAATGATATCACGTTCTGTTCATTGATCTGAGTATATAAACCCAGCACTGAACGAATTAATTTATCATCCGAACTATGGTGGTTTTCATTTCATTGACCTAACAGGGCACTATACCATTAGTCCCTCACAGTCACAACAGGGCAATCCCATATTGCCGCTTACAATCCTAAAGGGACGAAACAAACTCCCTTTGACACATAACAATAAAAAAAACAGACTGACGAAGACAAATACAAACTTGAAAAACAAAACTCCCGGTCCGCAATATAATTTATCTCACTGTCGAATACACATTTTTGATGCAGGATTATGCACGAATTAATAATTTTCTCAATTGGTTCCAAATTACTTAACCTCAATTGTTCTGGTATCTGCTACATACGCCAAAAAATGGCTACAATAATAAATAATAAAAGCCTAAAATTATTTTTTCTTCACCAAATGTCAATGTATTGAATGAAGAAAATACTGAAATGCCCCTGGCCACGGGCGAAACGTCTTAATCAATTTATTTGTTTTGAATTTACGAATCCAAAAACGCAAGGACCGCCCAACTAATAAAATCTATTTTTTCTCTGACGGGAAAAAAGTTTGACACTTTATCTCTGTTGACAGGTAACAGAATATCACTTTTTATGGAATAACTTTTTTCCCCGGGAAAAAAGTGAGTACTTTTTTCCCGGATATATATACAAATAAGTAAGGGCAGATTTTAATTTTTAGAATATTTTATTATACAAAAGTTACATTTTCTTTATATAAAAAGTTCAATTATTGAATGCGCATTGCATGAATGACATTTCCCTTGACTTATTCGGTACAACATTCGAATTTTCTGTTGGAAGTATTTTTTTTTCTGCCATGGACACAGGAAATGACTTCCAACCGCCATGTTTCTTTGGTGACATAAAGTCTCCCCCAGATTCAACTAAAAGTGTAGCAGGCGATCTTCGAAATGAATGACCTGTATATGAGTTAGCATTTTCAAGTTGAAGAAAATTAGCTACTGTTTCGGGTACCTTATAAATCTGATTTTTACCCACAACCTGATTGATACATTTTCCATTGCGATATGCATAAGACAGACGGCGATCCTTTGCTGGCGCTGGACGAAGGGCTATTTACATTCGGTGAAATTTAATATATTCTTCAGTTACTTTCATCTCCTGTTCACATCATTCTTTCACAATTAATAACGTTCCTGAATCTCCAATATCATCTAATGTTACCTGGCTGATTTCGCAAATTCGACAAGCTCCTGCAATCTCAAACACAACAACAACCTTGGCCATTAAATGAACTTCATCGAAAGCATTATTTAAAAAATCACAAATTTGTGTACTCGTGAAAATCGCAACTTTCTTGAGCGTGTTACCTTTCCCATTTTGTTTCAGAAATGTAATTAGTTTGAAATATTTTGAAATGTCTCCATTATTATTGGATTGTAACATACTTTTAATCATTGAATAATTCGACCACACTGTTGATGGCTTTTGGTGTTGTGCCAGTTCCGAAAAATAAGCCAATAACACCGTTTCCGAGAAAGAACTGCCTTTTTCATCTTCCATTCCATAAATCTTAAATAAGCGGTTTCGTAAATTTTCCGCAATTTAGCTGGCAATAATTTTTGTAACGCTACTTTCGCTAAATCTACTAACTTTGGTGGAGTCAGAGGAAACTCGGAATCAGACATTTTTCAACTTTATATTATTCGAAATAACTAATAAACAACCACCAAGTTCGCTATAAGTACAACAGCCTACCAGTTTGAAAATTCAAATTCCACATCGATAATTTTCTGACTTTAATATATTGTATAATATGTTTTTAAAATATTGAACCGTCGTTTTTCCCGTCACAGAAAAAAATTGGGTATTATACACGGAAAAAATATTAGATTTTAGCTCTCGGACAACACAACCTCGAGCTAAAATCTAATACTTTTTTCCCTTGTTTAATAAATAACTATTTATGTAATTAAATTTACAAACATAAAAAAATTGGAGATGTTTTGGTAGATATCGAACCAGAATCCTACCCTGACTCGACTTTTTGGCAAAAATTGCTTGCGGAATTTCTGAACTCATAATTTGAGGAGAAATGGAAGTTCTGTTGTTGCCTGTATATTTCTGAGGAATAGTTTGTTTGATACTATGTTTTGCTGCATTACTTGTGCTTGGTTCTCCCAATTCAAGAACATTACGATCTGCTGCTTTGGATCTAAGATAATTTTTCAATTATAGAATAGTAATCTCCTTTTACACCACGAACGAATATGTTTCATATCATTTCTGTCAGTAGTGTAGCACTAAAATTGAAGTTTTTTCCATCATCACTGAGTCTACCGTTTTTTGTATGAAATACGAAATGAATTAGGAGATCCTCTGCAAAAACCTTGGAACTGTATTAAAAATTCAGTCGCAAATTTTTTACCGCAAGAATAAAACATTGTGATGATAAAAAATTCATAATAATTACATGGTGAGAAAAGATACGTGGCTTCTCAACTTGTTCATTATGCATATATCATACATATTGCATCCAAAATAATTACCTTCCACATACTGACCTGGAAAGAGTGAACAGATTTCAATACCATTCCAACACTGCTATCAAAAAGTCTCTGACATGTATATGAAACATATCAATAGGTGTCTCAGACTCCACGACTTAATCGGATTTCATCCAGGAAAACAAGAGACAATCGCTGCAAGAATTTGGCAATGTTTTGTGGCTTTCACGTATGTGTTCTTTTTATGTTCCATAATACTTTCACTGGTTCTCGCAGAGCAGCCAATGGATTTCAGTGATATGGCCGACTACGCTTACAACTGTCTTGTAATAATTAATGTAAGTAATAATTTCATATTGCTATCTGAGAATCTGAAAAACTTCATATTATAATGCCAGTGCAACAAAACTGGTTCAATTTTTTTACAAGCTTTCATTTAACTTGCTTCGTTCGTATGTCATTCGGTTGTTCTGTCATTCGTTCGTTCTGTCATTCTTTTCAGTTCAAAATTTGTATTCCATTTTTGGAGCATTTATTGACATCCTAATGAGCTGAAATTTGGCAGGTGTTCATAATTCCGGTGACAATGCATTAGGAAATTTGTTGGAGAAAAAAACGAAATGGCGGCTCCAAAATGTTGGTCGATATTTGTAATTATGGTCCGATTTGATTCAAAATTGTTATGTAGGGGTTTTCGGGATCATAGATTATGAATTTTTCGTCAAAATTTATAAATTCAAATGGCGGTTTCAAAATGGCGGACGAGTTCCGTGATTATGGTCCGATTCTATTCAAAATTGGTATGTACTGTTTTTGGGGTCGAAGAATATGAATTTTTTCAAAATCCATAAATTCAAGATGGCGGCTCCAAGCTGGCGGACAAGTGTTGTGATTATGGTACGATTCGATTCAAAATTGGTATGTGGAGATTTTCGAGGACGACGATTTTGAATTTTCTGTAAAAAATTAAAAAATTAAGATGCGGCTCCAAGATGGCGGACAAGTTTTGCAATTATGGTCCGATTCGATTCAAAATTGATATGTGAGGGTTTTCGAAGTTGGAGGTTATGAGTTTTGAGTCAAAATTCATGAATTCAAGATTTTGTGATTATGGTCTGATTCTATTCAAAATTTGTATGTGGGGGGTTCCGGAGTTGGAGATTGTGAATTTTTTGTGAATATTTGTGCGGCTCATGGAATTTTTGTTAGAGAAAAAAACAGAATGTCGCTCCAAGAAGGAGGCGAGATTTAGGTTTATGGTCCGATTTGATACAAAATTGGTATGTGGGGGTTTCAAGGTCGAAGATTAGATTTTTCCTCTGAAATTCATGAAATAAAACGGGCTATAAGATGGCGATGATATCTGTGTTTATGGTCAGATTCTATTCAAAATTGAGGGTTTTTGGGGTCGGAGATTATGGATTTTATTCCACGAATTCGAGATGGTGGATGAGTTTTGAAATTATGGCCCGATTCGATTCAAAATTGGTAAGTCGGGGTTTTTGGGGTGGGAGTTATAATTTTGTCGAAGATTTTGATTTAGTCAAATTATAAATTGAAGATGGAAACTGCAAGATAGCGGATTGGTTAATTTTAAGTTGGTCTTCTCATGGAAGGACTAGATACCTCAGAGCTCAGAAAAAAAGGCCCCATAATAACGATACTTCAACAAACATGCATAGATTAAGCCGTACTTGAGTACCAAAAAGCACGAAATAAAATAATTGAAAAAAAAACTTTTTGAAGACAAGCTTTCATTCAAATGCACTAAGAAGTAAAAAATAATTGCTTTGGATGTGTGACGTGGGTTATACCGTGAGTTATAGATTCAAAAGCTTGTCGCTTTTGTATTCGAACTGGAAGCTTTGCGCGACGAACTTTTGAATCTATAAGTCACCGAATAACCTCACGTCACACATCCAAAGCAATTTTTTTCAGGGCATTTGTATGAAAGCTTGTCTTTACAAAGTTTTTTATTAATTATTTCATTGTATTATATCTATTCCAATGTATCATATGCTAATGTGTTCCAATTAACTTCATTCTGTTATATTGAATTCTTTTCTGGAAGAAAAAACTAAAAATAAAGTATTTTCTCATTACTTTTTGTTTCCGAGAAATATTATTGGTTTCATAATTTTTGTGGAGCAACTTCGATTCTGGGCATGTTCTTTGGTTTTTGGGAATTGAACCTATTTACAATATCGAAAACTGAAAATTATTCGAGAAACCTATACAAGTTTGGAGAAGCACACAATTAGTTTGTCCACTTTATCATTATCGATGTGAAGACTGTTCTCAGTTACTATTGAAAATATCATTGTTGAAAATGTAGTTCACTGATGATGATAACATACGTGCATTGAACTAATGTCAAAAACTTGAATCACCTCTGAATGTAAATTTATTGGCAACATTGCATAGAAAATCAACAACGTGCCTCAAGAATGAAATAAACAAAATCGGAAGAATATCACATGAAATTATTTTTTTCTGGCTCAGTTTCTTTCCTCAATTATTTGCAGCACTTACAGATGTGAAAATATAGGTTGTTCTCAAGAGGAATCATTTTTTTCAACAGGATTCAGAACTCGTCAAAATAGACCATTTTACAAAAAATCACCTGTATAAAAGCAGCAAAATAAGAAAGTTGATGAACACATTGTGAAAAATGCCTGGTCCTGGTATATCTGGAGTTATTACCATTCATTTGATGTACCCACATCCTTACTCGGCATAACAATGAGTCAATACAGACGTCAAAATTAAATGTATTCGTCCATAAATAATATCAAATACATTTTAGTACACTTTACTCAGTGAAAATGAACAGCATAGGATTTTCTACCCCCGGAGCAAGTGTCTCATAAAATGTATTCAATTAGTTTCGCGTGTTGTCAATGATTATTTGGAAGCCAATAGCGATACTCAACTTCTGCGAGATGATATTGAGGTTGTAATATATTCAATAATGTTAGCGAATCGAAAACTCAGAAATATGTGGTTTCGAGAAAAATGAATTGTATTGTGGAAAAGCTGAATCAATAGCGGACAAAAGCAAATTATGTATGGTGTGAGAAAAAATTAATATTATTCGAGATCATTAAGAGAACTTATGTAGTTGCCCTTTTGGTGTTCAATAAAGTTTGTGAAGTTCTTGCAGTGGTTGTGGAGCTGAGGAAATGTACCTTTCGGGAGACTTTCTTCTTGTAGATTCCACGTGGGGAAAGTTCTCCGTATTTTACGGACAATAGTCACCATGAAATGTTCACAACCGTTATACCAAGTTAAGGAAGCGGTTGAATCACTTGTGATTCCAGTATGCGGTAAACAGAAAAATAGTTGCTATCATTATGAACAACTTGTAGAGCAGGGTCGATAATTTTTGAAACCAAAAAAAATTATAGTAGAATGAAACTCATTGGAAAAGGAAGAGAATTTAACAAAAATGAAAGGAAAAATAATTTACGGGCGATCTGAGGTCGGGAAGTGGAAGGGGGTGGGTTTTTAAGGGTAAAAAACGGTTTATCTCGATTTCCGGCAAAACTACAAGTCCTATGGAAAAAAATTCAATGGCAAAATGTAGGTAATAAAAAGATCCACAACTTTAGTATCAACACTTTCTTCACATAATCCCAAAATGTATGTGAAAAATTCAAATAACCAAGTTTTTGGTTTTTTATTTTTATTTCGTGAAAAATTTTGTTTTTTGTGAAAACACACTGTAATTCTTTTTATTTAAAATATTTATTTTTCTACCTTACCTTATTTTGACTCAATATCGAAAAAGCACCCTAATTTTCAATCAGAAATTCTCCAGTCAAAATATCAAGTTTTTTTAAAAAGTCGGTGAGCTTTTTGTTTGTTGAAATCTCTACTTTTTGATAGTGTAAAAAAAATATACATTACTATGGTAAATGTTCTCAGAAAATGCAGAGAAATAACAGGTAGTGAGGCCCAGACCCTCCTAGCCCCTTTTCTACTTCTCTATGAAATACGTTTTGATGGGCTAAAATTTTCCGTAGGTCACCCAGGTATATAAGTTATCTCAAAATAGCAATAAATAGGTATCTACGCATATAATTTAAAGAAGATTCTACAACTTTCTCAAAATATTGTAGATGTCTCATTAAATTCGGATTCGAGTTTTTTTCGTTTCTTTGCATTTTCTGTCACAGTAATGTACTTTTTTTTATACCATCAGAAAGAAGAGATTTCAACGAACAGAAAGCCCACCGATTTTTTTTAAAAAGCTGATATTTTGACGGGGGAATTTTCGATTGAAAATTAGGGTGCTTTTTCGATATTAAGTCAAAATAAGGTGAAAAAATAAATATTTTATATCAAAAAAATTACAGTGTGTTTGAAACATGAAAAGAAGGTTTACACTGAATTTCATGGAAAAAAAGAATTGTTGTAGAAGATAAAAATAAAAAACCAAAAACTTGGTTATTTGAATTTTTCACATAAATTTTGAGGTTATGTGAAAAAAGTGTTGATACCAAAGTTGTATATTTCTTTATTACCTACAACTTTGCCATCTAAGTTTTTTCCATAGGACTCGTAGTTTTGCCGGAAATCGAGAAAACCGTTTTTTACTCTTAAAAACTCACCCCCTTCCACTTCCCGACCTCAGATCGCCAGTAAATTATTTTTCCTTTCATTCCTGTTATATTCTCTTCCTTCTCCAATGAGTTTCATCCTACTATAATTTTTTTCCACTTTTTAACATTTTCAAAGGCTTCAGCACTGGTCTATTGAGCGTCCCAGCACGAATATATTATCACTTCGTTCCTCTCGTTTCTTATATCACCTACCGCAGTGGGAATCAGTTCTTCCTTCAATGATGAAATACAAATCAAAAGTCAATTCCCAACGAATAATGTAATAGACAAAATTAATTACAATGAATAGTTCTTTCAGATTCGAACACTAAAAAAAAATCAATAATAAATAGAGCAAAGATACTGATAAATTGATTTCTACGTAGCTTGTATGGAAATTGTTCATGATCTCCTATCACTGTTACTAAAGTCAAGTGTAACCCGAAGGCTCTCACTCTTTGGACATCAAATAAGTGGGCAACAGCCATTCACGAATCTAGAATTTTGACTGGATAAGGACAAGAGACCGGTCTCTAGCACTTTCCATGATGATGGTTCTCAAAGATGGCCGAGAAGAGAAGTTTGAATCTGAATTTGGAACTTGTATGGAAATGCAGAATAAATTCAACAGTTTCATTCCGTTTAAGCCAAACAAAATATCTGCAAGCAGATAATGTGAATTTGAAAAGATTTATATAAACAATTCCGAATTTCAACCAACCTCACCGATACCGATACATTATTTGTACAAACCCAATCTCCGCTTTTCCAATTGCCTACCTTCGCGCCAATCATCTTCTGTGATTTTTTTTTTTTTGGAGTCCCCTTTTTCTACCGAAAACCTCATTCTGGACGCGCGCTGAAATCCCAGAGCAGTCGCTGGTCCAGCTGCCCGCTCGGAACTACTTTGTACCCTTATAAGAATATTTTTTTATTTCTACAGAAAAATCACTTGTTGAAAAAAAAAACTTCCCGTCAATCAACTCACCGTGAGACTGTGCTATTCCCTTGTGGGGGGGATTTTTCTGTCTTCACAGAAAAGTCACTTGCATTTACAAACAAAAAACAAATTGCTTCTCTCCCGCTTTTTTAAGTGAACCCACTTGTGTTTCGACCCGCCACGAGTTCGTCCTTTTCAGCTGCGTCGGTGGGGCTCAGCTACCATAATTTGCTTCCTATTTTTTTTACTGGTTCTCCCGGATCTCTATTAAAATCGTATTTGCCAAACTTTTCTAGCTTGTCAACGGTTGTTCGTTCAGTTCTCACGTATCAATTTTTAGGCTCAGCAAAATATGTGAGAAGTTGCTGGCCATAATATAAAGGCCCTCTGTTTGAGCTAGCACAGTCTAACGAGAGGTCGATAAAAAGAATACACTGTAACAATGTCTACTAGTGAAGAACACAGTAAGTCATTGGATCCCGAGTAGCTGGTGAGATCACTGGTTGCCTACCGTTGGATGCCAAATCGAATATTCATTATATAGTTGGGAATGCTTGACCTATATCTTATGAATAATCAACCGAAATCTGAACATGATCATAAACTAATCCCGCTATAGATATTATTGTGGGTCTTGTTATTTTCCTTGGGTACAAAAAGTTGCCCAAACAACTGAGAGGACTCGTACATATATTCTGAAATGAATCCAATTCGAATTTTCTTCCTTTCGAACTAGACATACACAGAGTGTTACACGTAAATTAGCGGCTGTTTCATTGTCATGATAGAATTTAAAAATTTCCTGTCGATTGGCAGAAGGTACAACGATTTTTCAATCAGATTACTAACAATATTACGGAGATAAAAGGTATGTTTGTAAATGATATCATTTTCGACACGAAATGAGAAATATGCTTCTGGGTGTCCTTGATTTTCTTAATCAAAGAGGTATACCATGCATCAGTCTGAAAGGTAAAAACATCGATAACATAAATTCCGATAACAAAACGAGAAAAATCATCAGCCACTACATTAAGGAAATCTCAACTTTGTAAAATAGTGAAATTGAACTGGGAGAGTCGGCCCACCTGGTCAATAATCCAGAAGGGTGAGATAGATTATGAAGATAGATGAGGGAGGCATGGTCAGTTTCAATTATGAAATTGTTGCCTTCGATATAGCTTCGGGACATTTTTATTCCAAAAATGACAGCTCACAGTTCCTTTTCTGTGACAGTATATTTCCGTGTCATTTTTGATGAGGGGTAGCGCCTACTTCTATATCAGAAGCATCACACTGAATCACAAAGGATTTTGTGAAATCAGGACAAGCCAATACTGGGGCAGAAGTGAAAGCTTTCTTCGCTTCAGTAGTTATTGATTGGCTTCTTTTTTCGACCATGAAGAAGATTAGATATAGGAGAACAAATAGAAGGGAAAAGTTCGATGAACCGATGATACCAACCAACAAGACCTATCAAAGTTTGATTTCAGTGGTAATTTCAAGAGTTGGATAATTAACGATAGCAGAAAGATTTGTTCGAAAATATGAACAGTATGTTCATTAAATCAGATGTGAAATCATCTGCGATTGAAAGATAAACTTTAGTCACTATCTTCCATTTTAAAAATAGCAGAAACTTACTCAGGACCTGTTCTCACCTTGTTGGTCCACAACAGAACCAAGATTCATGAAAGAGGGCGAACAAAATTCACACTCATCTAACTTAACAGTGAGATTGGCATCCTCAAGTCGTCCGAACATTTCCTTCGAAACCGGGACTGGCCACGATAATGTCGTCAAGATAAACATAGCAAAATAAAGCTAAAACAGGTCCAAAAACGATCTTCAAAAGCTTCGAACCGAATGGAGAAATACTGAATTCAAAGACTGCAAACGCCGTCTTGGGTCCAGATGGCTTCTTTAGGGCTAGCATCATTCGCATCCTAGAATGGGCGCAAATGGAAGTCCTGCGGAAGATAACGAACGCTCTGTATATATATATATATATATATATATATATATATATATATATATATATATATATATATATATATATGACTTGAACCTGCCTTCCATCAGGAGTTTTATCAGAGACTGCAATCGGAAACTATTCGATTGCGCAATAACCCACGAAAATCCTCACGTGAGGGAAGTCACTGATTATAACATAGATGACCCCTCACGCTTAAATATCTGAGGCACTCCCTGGAGTGATGGACTACTCACCAATCCATACTGGGAAGTGAAAGCTGCACCCTCTATTGAAATTAACATTTTTCCAAATTCAGATTCAAAATTCTTTTCTCAGACATTTTTGAGAACCATCATTATGGAAAGAGCTAGACACCGGTCTCTAGTCCTTAGCCAGTGGAAATTCTTAGTTCGTGAACGGCTGTTGCCCACTTATTTGATGTCCAAAGAGTTGCACTTGATTTTAGTAACAGTGATAGGAGATCATAAACCATACTCAATGGCGACTTCAACATAGATCTGATGGAAGGTAACATAGATCCAAAAATTTTTTTGAGAGATATCCTCAGCTCCTTTGATATGACCTCGATGGTTAATGACTTTACCAGAATTTTCATATTAACTAATGGTAAAACAAGTTACTCATGAATCGACGTTGTTGCTACTGATTTTCCCGATGTAACACAGATACTGAACTTCGACCCGGTTATATCGGATCACCATGTCCAGATTATAGATCTCACACTTAACAACCTTCCAGTAGTTGTATCTGGATTTTAAAATCCTATTTTTCGAAATTTTCATAAGAATTTAGTGAAAGAATTTCAATACCACCTGGAATAAACATTATATGACGATTATTCACTGAATGCAAATAACTCCAATGACAGTTTTGGCACACCCTCAACGTACTCTTCCTGGTGCTTTGATATCTCCTTCAAAAACGAATAATTACAATAGAAAGAGCTCCTTGCACAAAATTCCTTTACCAGAATACTAACTCACTGAACATATGAAGTTGAAACATCTAGACTGCATACGTAAATGAAGCGGTTACGATAAAATCAGAAAGAGATATGAATATATAAAAAAACAAGTAGAAAGCGATATTAAAAACGAAATGAAAAACCCTCCAGCAAATCAAGAGACATTTGGACGATCACCAGAAAAGTGACAAAAAGAACATAGATTGGATTTTGAATTTGGAATTACCCACGAGGGCCAATTCTAAGGCCTGGAAATCATCAAAAATCTGTTTGGACAATATCTGTCCACAGCTATAGAAAACAAACTAGTTGGATATTTTGGCGATAACAGATCTCAAACCTGCTCACTATCGATTAATCTCAATTATTCATTTGTCTCCATACCGGCCACAGAACCTGGAGTCGAAAATATAATTAACAATCTGACCAACAAAAAACAGGCAGGACTTGATGAAATCCCCATCAGCATAATTGAAAGATGCTCAGGAATGATTTGACGATTACCAGCGGATTTTATAAACCTGTCAGTGTTATCTGGCACATTCCTAGATATTTCAAAATCGGCAGCAATTCTACCAATCTATAAGAAAGGTGATCTCACATATATCAAAAACTATCGACCAATAGCACTATTGAATTTTTTTTCAAAAATAACAGAGAGAATAATTTTTGATGGAATCCAAACTTTCGTTCTGAAATATGAAGTACTTAGCAATTTTCAACACGTGTTTCGTCATGGATTCTTCACAGAAACAGAAATCACATAATTAGTTCAATACATCAATAACTCCATGGACGAAGGTGAATCAAAGAGTTCGTGTTAGAGAAAATCTATTATCGTGATCCAAGTGGTCCTATAAACAATTGGGTCAAGTCATACTTCGACAACAGAAAAAATATTGTGAACATTGACAATATCAAATCGAATGAACATCATCTCGAACTTGGAACTTCACAGGGCAGTGTTCTGGGTCCTCTACTTTTTCTGATCTACTAAATGACCTCCCTGATCACATTAGAGGTGGTAGAACCTTCATGTATGCCGATGACACCACCATAATATTATCCATTATCGTAACCTCACCTGAGAGGAAGAAATAAATCACGTCTGAAAAAAAAACAATGAAATTTTTCACATCTTGGTTAATCTAAAAAACATTTTGCAAATATATTACGCCTTTATGCACTCTGCCATCTCATACAATATCGTAGTAAGGAGTAAAGCATCAGATATCTCAAAAATCCATATTGAGACTCATTTAGGGAATAAAAATAAACGTATTCTCAGTGATACAATTGATTCAATAATTCAGTTATATATTCAAAAATACACATCAATTTTCTCTGATGAGTGTCACACATGATTCCAACACTAGACATGGAAACAACATACTAATAAATAAACACAAACATTAATATAAAAAAAGTCACCCACAAATGCAGGCTGTCGTTTTTATAATTGTCTTACAGACAGCATAAAAAAGGCAGAATCCCCAACACTTTTTAAACCGAGACTAAAGGAACTCTAGACCAGTCAATTATTTCATGAATTCGAATTATATTAATCTAGGATACAATATTTTATAATATGTGTTGTGCTATAGTTATAATGTCTGTTTTTTCTCAACTTGTATTTTTTCTATCTGTATATAGAAGCGACCTAAGAGACAGAAGATTCTTTTTATTTTATCGTCGGTTGACATGTAGTTGTAACGAAGTTTCTATTTCACCGTTTTTATAACCAACCAAGAGCCCTAAAAATAGCCAGTCCGCGCTGTTAAGGTTTATGTATGCTCCGTAAAAAAAAACGACAAATTGAAAAATTATGAAGAAATTCGCAGTAAAAATTACTCATGTTAGCAGCAGTTCTAAAAAAAAATTAAATTTTGACAAAATATATATTTTGATCACCACAACACTTGAGTATAATCATTATTCCCTTTAGTATATTTACTTTAGGATAAGTTTGTTTGAATTTTACAACAATGAAAGTGGGGTTGTACCAATGAATGAAGTGATAACTTGGAGTAACATAACGTCAGCATAACTCGTTAACCTGTTGAGTCCATTTCTGTATAGTTTACTGGAGGAAGAAAAAACTTAATAATATCATTCCATTTTCAACAATCAAGATTGTGAAAATCTCGTTGGTTCCTATAACTTTCCTTTACATTTTTTAAGTGTTAATAGTTGCATGTCTCATACACAGCTCCAAAATTATGAAAAACAAGTAATTAACAGCTTTTCGTGGTGAAGTTCCAATTTGGTTGAGGACATAGCAGTTTTCAGATAAATATGGAATGTAAATTAGTTAAGTCTATAATCAAATTAATTCAGTTAGTATAATCAAATTTATATTCATTATCAAAAATTAAACAATCAGTCTTCATTAACAAGGAACAGTATTATATCTGAGATAGACTATTTTATAAACAATATATAATCCAACATTAACTGTTTAACGTTTTATTATTAAACTGATAGCCATCAATTATTTTACCATTGAGTGTATCACAGGAAATAATTGAAAGCAAATTGATAAAAACTCTAGAAACTGAAACATGAACAATGTTCTAAATACTCTAAATTAATAACTCAAAATCACAAAAATCAGTCAAACAAATCTGAAACTTTGGTAAAATATAAAGTTGTAAATAAATTTAATGTCTCCTCATTGGTGCCTAGTTACTCATGAGGTGAATCATCATAATACTTATTTCATAATGAATTTTGTTTGCATTGTCATTTGAAGTTTCTGATGTAAACTCCCTTGATTCTGGATACTCTAACTGAACGCATTCTGAAACTTGTATCACTTTATTTCGTTCATAATTTGACTTCCAAACAAAATTTTCTAATCCATCCAATAATTCATAAGCCTCAGCAGCCAAATCTACCGTTTTCCCCCGCAACATCCTGAAAACAAGTGAAAAAAGAACATGTTCATATATAATTATATGACATGAAAAATGATATTTAATATACAGATAGTGTTCGATCAAAATAGTACTGAGGCCAACCCTGTGTGCCTCTCCCATATCCGCACTGAGCTCTAGAACACCCTGGAATCGGGAATAACGAACATTCTCACCTAAACAGACAATGACTCACGTTGTGTTTCGTCTTAAATATTAAACATTGTAATTAACTCTAACAAAGGCATCTTTGAAACAAAAAATGTGTATCATATAATCCTATCCATATACAGTCCACAAAAACTCTAAAACATTGGTCCATCGAACCGCATTAAGTTAATATAAAATCAGTGCATTTGGTAAATCAAATCGAAGCATCCCTCAGTGCCGTGGTATTAGGCTGGTTTCTGGCGACAACCGTTGGAACTCTTCGCTTCTCCCCGAGACCATACATCCCAAACAACAGGCAACAGGTGACTCAACTGCTCAGCGTTGGCGGCGTAAGGGTGAAAATAAACATCTGCGAGACATATTTGGTGAGCGTATCCATACCATTTTCATTATAACTTTTTGTGTGATTCCTTTCATTCGTTCAGCTTGCTCAGGGGTAGTGTGGTGTTCTAAATTCGTCATGGAGGATTTGCAAGCGCTCAAAAAACAACGCTCTATCTTTAAAAGAAAATTAACTCTATTTCAGAGTCTCTGATAAAACAATTACTACCCAATGAATTACCAGATACAATACAATTAATAGAAATCGAAACGCGATTAGAAAAGGAAAACAATGTATAAGATTAATTTGAAAATATTCAAAATGAAATTGAGATGATTCGTGAGGAGGATTGCGACGAGCAAGAAGCAGAACGCGAATCTTTGAGAATACATTTTATAAAACGATCTCCGTAGCGAAAGGTATTTTGTCTGATTTTCAGCATGGTTTGAACAAAGAAAATATATCTGTTGTTGCGCCGGTGGGCTCAGTGGGTTCAGTTCAGCAGCAACAATGGGGAAATTCTCCAATTGAATCACCGAATATAAAATTGCCCATATTCAAGGGTGGATATCAGTCTTGGCTTGAGTTTTGCGATCTTCTTGTAGACTTAACCATCCAGGTATAGGAGGAGCAGAAAAATTCCACTACTGAAAAACCCATTTGGACGACAGCGTTAAGCGTCTTATCGCGAAAATTGATGAAACTTCTGGAAACTATAAAACAGCTTGGGATATTATATGCCAAAGATTCAATAATGAAAGAATGTTGATACATAACCACTTGAAGTATCTAAATGGAATTCCAGCAATCTGTCAGGAATCATCAGCAGCCTTGAGGCAACTATCAGATGAAGTTTTTGAACATTTGTGACCACTTAAACAGTTAGGGGTATTTACCCATAACTGGGATTAATACCTAATATTTCACTTAACCTTAAAATTGAACAGAAAAACTGAGGATGAGTGGGAATCTTTTAAAGTAGTGGGTGACATACCTACGCTTGATGAATTCCGAAGTTTTCTCAATGTTAGGGCCGACGTATTGGAATGGAAAGAGCATAACCACTCCAGTAATTTACGGCATACTTCGGGCCAGAAAGACTATTTTCCTTCTTTTTCTAAATCTAGAAATAACAGTGGCAAATCCGATAGTAAATCGTTCATCTCTACGTACAAAATATCATGCCAATTTTGCACTGGATCACCAATTGTAGTGAATTCTCAATGCGAAACTTGAAAGAGTAAAATCACTTTGCACGAACTGTTTGAGAAATAATAATAAAACCGCTGATTGTAGGTCAACCTCATGTAAAAAATGCAATCGGAAACACCACACCTTGTTGCATAATGACAATTCTCACGAAAACACTCAATCTCAGTCAGCCTTAGAAGAAAACATTCCTATTTCGAATAATGCGGTTAACCATACCATTGGGCGATCCAGCGCTCTCACAGCCCATTGCCATTTCTCACAGGCACCTAGTATGCTTCTTTCCACAGCCATAATCAATATCTATGACTCATTGAATAACCTACATCCCTGTTGGGCTTCATTAGATTCCGGGAGCCAATCAAATTTCATATCTGAGGGATTATGCGAAAGGCTCAAAATACCCACTTGTAATGCAAGCTTAACCATTGCAGGAATAAACCAAACGGTTTCGTTAATAAAGTACCGTTGTAAGGAAACTTTTGAATTTCAACTCAACAACTATATGCAATCATTATCATGCTGAGTTCTTCCTAATATATGTGATATGATTCCTAACACTCCCATCAATGTAAATTCGCTTAGAATTCCTGATGATATATCCTTAGCAGACCCTGAATTCTTTCATCCTTCTGGAATTGATATTCTCATAGGCGTAGAACACTTCTACACCTTATTACGCGATGGAAACATTAGACTAAGTGTCATGACCTACCTATAGAGCTTGGAAAATAAATATGATTCGAAAGAATATATTCATTCAGAAAGTTCACATGTAAACTATGAAAAATTCAGTATTTAAATATAAATTCTTATTACGTAAAAATTATTCTATCCTAACGAATATTGAACTCAATGAACCCAAACATTATGAAAATAACATCATTCGATTATGCGTGAGACCAAATAATATTTATAAACAACACGTGGAATGCCATGAAGTTGAGACAAAGGTTCACAAACATGGATGTACCACGAAAATAGTATCTAATTATGAGTTCATCAGACAATAGATTACCTATTTATAAACGACCCTAACTGAGAAGCTATACAGCTGCAGAGACAATGTAATAATTATATTTAAAAATAACACAAAGCCAACTGCTATAGTAGATTATAGTTTTTTTCTCTCTAGGTGGTAAAATGAGGATATATAAACAGTTTTGGAACAATAAGATTTATTCCATTCGGTATTCCATTCAGGTATTCATTTCAAGTCAGTATGTACCATTAGCATTTCAAATTGAGATAGTTTGATCAGATCATGTTTTAGTCAAATAGATAAAGACTTTTTCTACTTCAAGTTATAGTCAGATGCAACCAAGTTTAAAATGTACCAGTCATTAGAACTCACACCGGATGAGTTTCTAAACTATTCTATAAACATCCAATCAACTTCATCATTGTAGCTGAAACAAAACAAGTTTAATGATATGTAGTAAGAAGAATTCATCCGAAATTCATCATTGCTCCAGTAGCAAATCAAATAATAAATTATTTATCGGGATTTCTCAAGATTAAATTTTGGAATTGATTTCAGTGAAGTGATCTTCGTATATGTGTCTATTACATGGTGAGACTACCTATTTTTTCTCTTTGATTGTATTGGCTTTATAACATTATTATTTTTTCTCATTCATACTCTAAATTCATTAAAGTTTAATTCAATTATTTTGATAAATATTTTTTATTTCATCAGATTTTGATAGTTGTTTGTTTTAGAAATAGGTATGAAACGATTAATACTATCCATTGATTATGACTGAAAATTTTGCTATTATGTTTTAAAGTCCTGCAACATACTAAAGTTGTTATTAACGAAGAAGGACAATAACAATGTTAATTGTTTTGACCCAGAGAATTGACTTAATTATTTTAGATTTGTGGACCTTGACAATTACAAAATTCAGAATATACTGATAAAGCATGAAATGAGTATTAAATATATTACCATGTTTGATTTTTCTACCTTTGAATAAAAATATATTGTTCATGCCTCAAGAATATAAAACTGTGTAATTGATATGATATTGATTATTGATATGTTTTTATTGGTGTTTACATTCATATTTTCTGGTAATTTATATACAATATTATTTGATTGATGGATCTCAATGTATTGCTTTGAAGATTTATCTTGATTATATCTCTTGAAATTACAACTATATTATTGTAATTTTTTTTTGATAGCTTGAGATATGACCGAGTACATAGATCAAATGAACTTCGATCATATATTGTGAAATTGCTTCAACAGGCCGCTCTTGAGGTAATTCAGTTGTCAATAATTTTTAGTTGCACAACTCTCAGTATAGAACCTCTAACGACTTTCTATAAGACACGCTTTTGTACTGTCAATTGTGTGAGGAGTTAGTATTGAGTAGAGTGAATACAAATGATACCCATTTAGTTAGTCATCATTTGACAGTATTTGTAGAATCCTTCTATTGGATTTTCTAGAGTGTTTCTTCAGTAAAAGTTACTGTGAGGTTCGACAAACACTAGGGCTTTTTGGAGTGTTGTGTGAATTCATAACACTCTGTTTATACTCAGGTTTTAACAATGGCGGGTCGGTGGTGGGGTCTTAAGAGTCTCCCCCTGTTCCCAGTTGTAACATAGGCCCAAATCTCCCCACGCTCCAAAACTCTGTATTAGGTTGGATCATATCTGGACCTTTTCTTCACTTGAAATCCGAAGGTAATGTGAACTGCTTCTTTAGCACAACTGCGAGCTTACAAAACCAACTTGCCAAATTTTGGGATTTTGAAGAGCCATATCAGAATTCTAAGCTGATATCGGAGTCTGATTCATACTGCGAAAAACAGTTTTTGGAAACCACTATCCGCAACGAAGAGGGTAGGTTTGTGGTTGTCATCCCGTTCAAGGTCGACCCTTCTACAGCTCTTGGTGATTCGAAATCCTCAGCCTTGAAACGTTTCTACTCTTTGGAGAGGAAACTCTATACTAATCCCAATATGAGAATCCTATATAACAATTTCATGCGTGAATATGAGGACTTGGGGCACATGTTCAAATTAAATCCAAACCAAGAATCCCACGATTCTAATAAATATTTCTATTTGCCACATCACGGTGTTCTTAACACATATAGCACAACAACCAAGCTGAGAATTGTCTTCGACGGTTCTATCCCTTCTGATACTGGTGTCTCCATAAAAAACCTCCAAATCGTGGGGCCAAAGATCCAAGATGACCTCCTAGCTATTCTTATTCGATTCCGCAAGCACCGAATCGTAGTGAGCGCGGATATCGAAAAGATGTACAGAATTATATTAATCATGTTGAAAAAGAAAACATTCACAATTGAAAATTGATAGAAAGATTTCACATCTGATTTTATGAACATCCTGTTTATATTTTCAACAAATCAATATATTAATCAATTCTGAACAAAGACGCTTCCAGCGCTCCTCTGGAGATATTCATCCGATGATGAAGTGTCATCCTACAACCTTAACACCATCACTTATGGTACCGCATCTGCCAGTTTCCTTTCAATTCGGTGTCTCAAACAGGTATCTATTGATTTTCAGAAGGAATTACTTGAAGCAAGTCGAGCAATCGCCAACGACTTCTATGTCGATGACCATCTTACTGGTGGGGATTCCATAGCGGATGTCAACAGACTTTGTAACAAGGTGACTTTGACTTTGAAAATTACTTTTCAACGTGGGGCCATGTTGGATCGAAATAGTACTGAGGCCAGCCCTGTGTGCCTCTCCCATATCCGCACTGAGCTCTAGAACACCCTGGAATCGGGAATAACGAACATTCTTACCTAAACTGACAATGATTCACGTTGTGTTTCGTCTTACATATCAAACATTGTAAATAACTCTAACAAAGGCATCTTTGAAACAAAAAACGGGTATCTTATAATCCTATCCATATACAGTCCACAAAAACTCTGAAACATATTTATCTTCAACTATTTATTTATACATATATCTTAGTTGTATAGGTAATTCCATGAATCACATCTCAAAACTATTCATTGTTATAATTTTAATCAATAAAACAATAAAAAAAATTAAATTGATAAACTGTTGAATCGGTTTTCAAATAGGATATTAGAGTATATGTAAATCTGTCAAGTCCCTAATGTTTAGGTTAGGAGTTGAATATGTTCAAAAACACTTGATTAGGACACTAAATGAAAAAAAAAACTTACAAAAGCAAAATAAACTTACCTTGTTTACAATTTGTTGTTCACTCACCCACATATAACTGAATATTCAACTAAAACATGACAAAACTCTGGGCATCGCAACATGCACGTGGGTTGCGGAACATTGTCAGCGCAAAACTGAGGCCCCATTAGGATTTAGCAGTTTTTCGCTGTGTAGATTTGCTATTGGTCAGAAATCAGGTTTCCGGACATCATTTCTAATTTTGTTCAATAGAGTTATTGTCGTTATTCCTTTACCATAAGGCAGGTAATCATCTTAACTTTTCGACTGGTATAAAATGTAAAATTGCCCAACGCAGCTTAACGAACTAGGCCGACGATAATGTTATATAAATTGATTTTTCAACGGAAGTGGTAGAACTCAGGCAATGGTGACTAGGCAGAATATTCAAAATTCTTTACCTTGATACAAATAAAACAGTTTTATGGATATAAATACTAATATTGTTGCAATCAAATTCCCAATGGTGATTATAGGACATCAAAATGAGATGTAGTCAACAAAGAAATGAGTTAGAGTAGAATGTATACTCAGCTGTATATATCACGAAAATAATGAATATTTGCTGCAGATAGTTACCATGAAGTTAATGTGTAGGATGTTTTCATGCTCTCAAGACACCCGATTTCCGTTTGTTATTCTGACGCATGGGAAGAGAAAAAATAAACCCTGGTAACCAATAACTTCCACTGCTTTCGATTGTAGGAATGATGTAACTATTGTAAACATAATGTAACTATTATCATAAGAAAATTCGTGAATGAGTTAATTGCTTCTAATAGAAAAATGTAACATGGAAGGAGATCCAATGGAAGTAGTAGAACTCAGGCATTAGAACATATTGAATGACATTACTCATTCGCCTCATAGAAAAATGTAACATGGAAGGAGTAGAACTCAGGTATAAGCATATATTGAAGGAAATTGAAAATATATATTTGTTCATCACTAATTCGCCTTTCTACACTGTGCACATTTCAGTTGAGCATTCACTCTTTCTCAATGTCATACACGTATAATTGAAATGTCTTTTTTCAAGAGGGAAATATATGTCAAATTATCACATCAGCCACGATTCTAGTGAAATTTTCAACCAATGAAATATGATTCTTGAACTAGTTCAACTCAGCGGGTGAATGCCTCATTGCGCATCTAAAACTCTCTAATTATGAGCTAGCTGATCATTGAAAAATATTGTTACGCAACTTGAAAAACTGAAGGATGTGTAGGATGTCATTAACTTTTATTCAACTCACCTTACAACTTTCCTAATCTGTGGAAAGCTTATATATTGTGATGAGTAGATACCAGTTCCATAGGAAAGTACTGAAATGAAGATATAAACAATATATAAAGATATAGTTTTCCTCTTATATAGATTCATATTGTGAATATGTTATTATCGAATGGCCTATTTTCAGGGTGAATCATATCCTTCTTCGATGTCGATAATATATTTTACATATACATTCGAAAGATCGATGATTCTCTGAGACTTGCAGATGTATCACATCTAGAATATACCACTCTAGATTGTAATATTTTAGGGGTTTAGAGCTCATTGATGGAAATGATTTATTGAAATGGCATTGGTAGTGAAAATAAACGTTCATAATGAAAAAACGCGTAGACAGTTGAGTGAAAAATATAGTATTTAACGAATGATAACGAACCGATCGCTTAATGTATCATAATACATGTTTCCATACATATAAAAGAAATGAGATCAACGAATATTCGTGTTGTGGTATTATATCCTTCTCCGATGTCGATAATGGATTTTACATATATATTCAAAAGATCTATGATTCTCTGAGACTTGCAGATGTATCACATCTAGAATATACCACTCCAGATTGTAATATTTTAGGGGTTCAGAGCTCATTGATGGAAATGATTAATTGGTAGGGAAAGAAAACGTTCATCATAAAAAATCGCGCAGACAGTTGTGTGAGAAAAAAGTATTTAACGAATGATAACGAACCGATCGCTCAATGTATTATAATACATGATTCCATACATATATGAAACGAGAACAACGAATATTTGTGTTGTTGTATTTGGAGTTGTTGATCGAGCATTTCACAAATAATCTACGTGATTGAACGTTTGTCGAGTATTGCAGAATACATTTGAGACACTGGTGTTTGGTCAAACACACATGAAAAGAATTAAACATCGAAAAACAAAAAAAAATCCCCAGCCAATCTCGATCATGAAATTAATGCGACCACATTCACTTATCAATATTGTATCGTTCCATAATATATACATAGAATCAATGGGATTTTCAACCATATCATTCACAAATCTCCAATGTTGTGAATGAAAGATTAATTGATTAATTATCCGTTTCTTATGGGAAATATATATTTGGGAATATTTTTTTATAATAGCTGCTATGATATGCTACGAAATATGATTGAGTCGATTAGGATAGAGCCTTGGAAATATTGAAAACATACACAAATCTTCAGGTATACTCTAAGGGGAAAACATGTTCAGGAATCGATCGATATTGATGCAATATCATCACACATCAACCTCTAGCAATTGGTGGTAGTTTCTCAACAGCAGTAAACAGTGATGGAAACCAAATGATGAATTAAATTCGAAGAGAAAATGTCATTAGAATTGATAACTAACGTGCTATGATACGACAAACAGCGTTGAGGGTTCTACACAATTCTCGGTGAAATTAGATACATGTCCGCTCGTTCAGCTCGAAATGTTACAAGAATTGGAATAAATTATAACAAAAAGTTGTTTGTCTTTCCTAATTCCAACGCGGAAAATGGTGAAAGTACTTTAAATCAAGTTTACTGTTTCTAGAATTCATGTTAGTGATGCGTTAGTCATTGAAATTGATTATATAGATTAGGGGAATCAATCAGAAACAGGGGTGTTTCAACCGAAGTTGAAACCTTGTTCATATGAAACAATAATGTTGGAAATGCATTCCACAAAGGTAAAACATAGGAAAAAGAATAAGAACTCAGTATTGTGGATGTGTGCAGTGCGAGGACATCAGGCATACACTGATATCATTCTAAAAATGTTTTTCAATAATTGCCACACTCAATGGTGAAGTGAAAATCCTCAAATGTAATCCGTTATTCTCAATAACAGCCATTTGACATATCGATATAAATATGATGCCTTCTTCACCTCTATGGATATACCGATATCACTTGTTAAAGGTCACATTTGATGACTCTGAATTACTAGCATGTTTGAGGTTTGTTTCGATGGTTAAGGAAGTGATATTCAAATGGGTTTTTAGCAATATATGTGATACAAAATTCAACATCGGTGAAAATGTAGCTACGAAGTTGAGTGTTGAGCGTTTGATAGAAGTACAATGCTCGTTGTATAGTAATATATGTTTGTATTTGATGGTTTTCGAAGCATCAAATTACATTCAAGAACATTTTCGAATTTCGTTTGCCATTTGTTGATCGGTTCATCAAATCTATATTGAATATTATGCCCCGATTTTCTCTTTCCACCAGAGAAACTCCAATCGGATGAGAGAACATCCGTGAGAATGGCATGACCGCAATGGAAATCGCTGGACCAGAGAAAAATAATTTTATTATAGGAGTACATTCATAATTTTTAGGTAGTTTTGGCTACTTATGTTACGATAACATATATGTGTATTTTTGTGGTATATGAATGGTTTTCATGACAGATATATTTCTCTTAAATGCAATCATTTAAATTTCATGATGAACTTGTAAATAGTGAATGTACTGAATTACTCGCTCTGAATGAGAAATCTGTTATGCTGAGACCATTGAGTGAACCTCATTGTTCACGAGAATAATATAACTGTTGTGAGGGTACATGTGGCAATATATAAACATCAGAATTAACAAGTTGGGGAAGATATTAGTTCACATACTTTGATGTTTTTCTACATACAATCATTAAAAGATAAATAAGAATTTCTTATGGATATACTGAACCATGACCGGATGGGATCTAAACGTAATTATACTAATTGAAAATAATATGAGTCATTTCATCCAAAAATCCTTCCTCGATATGATCAAGCACTCAGTTCAAATGATCTATACAGCCAGACTCTATACATATTTATACATTTTTGGGTTTGAAAAATACACATGAAGGAGCGGTGTTCAACAAACTCTCGATCTGCTCATGGGTTTAAATATGGAATTATGTAAGAACTCAAGTGGAGATATGGAAACATACTTGAATTATGTATGTATATTAATAGGAAAAACTGTTAAAAATTGATCGATATTACTGATATATCACCTCAAAGCAACTTCTAGCAATTAACTGTATTTCTTCAACCTAAGAACACACTGATGGGAAATACGAACCAAATAATGAATTGATTTCAACGAGATGATGCCATCGGAATTGATAGCTCACGTGCCAAATAGCTCATGGATCACAAAAAAGAGGATCGGTTAATGAGAAGATGATAATTCTTCATCGAATCTGAGCCTCAAACAACTTTTAGGTCACCATATCCACGTCAATTCGATATCTTTGGGATATTTTGACACTAGATATCATTTCAATTGAGCTTCGTAGTGATTCTCAGGCAATATTGTGGGTTATTCCCCTTCCTCAAAGAATTTGAATATATGTTTGCTCGTTCAGTTCGAAATGTTACAAGAAAAGAAAGAAGAAATATGAAAAAATATGGTCTTTTCTGAAATTAATTTACTGAAAATGGTGAAAGAACTTCAAGTTTTGCCAACTATTGTTAGAATATATATACTAATGCGTTACTTGATGAAAATAATTAAATAGATTAGCAAAATCATCCCGATTAGGGGTGTTTTGAAAATTATTGTTTACGTAAACAATAATGGATATATATGCGGTGGGAATGCAATTCACTGATGTAAAACATAGGAAAAGATAATTATAATTCGGCATTGGAAACGTATGCGAGGTGAGAACAGTCATGCTAATTTTCATTTGAAAAACATTTTCCATAATCAATGATGATGTAGAAAGGCAACCATTTTCCAAATATCAATATATTTCCCATGAAAAGTTATTTTACCGATATATCGATATACATATTTCACTTGAATCTCACATCATATAAGAATTTAATATCCAAACCCCATGAGGTACCTGCAAATTGTGAATATTATGAATGTACTGAATAACTCACTCTGAAATGTTCATATTGTACAGTGAAGCTCAGTGTTCATGAGAATAATATGATTATTGTGGAGGGGTAGATTCGGCAATATATAAACATCATCACTTTGGTAAAAATATTATTTTGCGCAACTCTATTGTTTTCCTATAAAAAAATTATAGTATGAACCATGAGCCAAAAGATCTTAACAAAATCTTTTTTGAATAAAAACCTTATGAAAATATCTTTTCAACATTCATGAAGGCTCATGAATGTGTTATGATGAATATAATTATGAAAACAGAATGTTTTATGAATGTACTGAACCATGAGCCAAATGAGATCTTAACAAAATCGTACTGATTGAAAGCAATATGAGCCTCCTCATTCAAAACCTTACCCAATGTGATAAAGCACTCGGTTGCAGCACTCGGTTCAAATGATTTCTATAGCCATGAAGGAACAGATCAGACAAATTATGCCATTAAATCTATTTCTGTACTGAACGGGGTTATTTCAAGAAGAGTTTTCTATGGAATATGTATGTATCCTTTGTGATATTGGAGGCATCCTTGATTATATGCTACTGGATGTCCGATCAGAAGCAGTATGGAATGAACTGGATCTCCCCCAATCTTATCCATTTGGACATAACAAAATAACGTTTTCAATCGCCACCCTATTCTATAATATTCAAATATAAATAAATCATTATTACATGTCCACATTGATAACAAGTAAAGTGAAAAAAAAAATGTTAGTTCTGAAAAAAAATTGATTATGGAAAAACATTTCAAAATGCATCAAAGTGAAACATTTGACGACTACATATTATATTTAATACATCAATGGCTTGTCGATCAGAACGATGATATCTGATAATCATGAATTTGTGTTCTTTACCGTATTGAACATTCGGTTGATGAACTCATTTAATTGGATGATGGGTTAGGTGGGATTGGCAATTTTTTTCTATGACTAGAACATTCAATTCTTTTCTATTCCTTACTATATCGATTGATACATGAATATTCTGCTTCTGTCACTCACATAAACCTATAAAAATATATTTTTTTCTAGAATAATTGGGAATATTACTTAAAAGGTATATATATAACCAAATATGTTTTATTCACTCATTGCAGAGGATCTAGTCCACATTCAGGTAAATAAAACTGAATACCCAAATCAATTGTGAATCATACTCATTGTGCAACTGCCCCAAATCAAGTGATGAGAATTGCATTAATATCTCATAAGGCAGAAAAAGATCAAATTCAGTGAGAATACTGGACAAATTTCACAATAATTGCAGACTAAGTGTTCAATGAATTAGTACTTCTCAGGTTTGTTTCTCTCATCATTTATTGTAGTATTAGTCCTTGGAAGGTCCAATTCCATGACGTTTCGGCAGAATCTCATTCACCATCCTCGGGTGATGTCTAGTTGATTCGAACTCGAATTATATAAAGATCACTTTATCGCATACAGATCGTTCCATAATGTACACCATCTAGATTCAATACCTCTAATTCTATAGGTATCACCTATATTTCACACCAGTATCATGTGAGCTCTCCAATTTGATTCACATCATATCACACATCTTCAATTCCCTACTAATATTTAGCCGATAATCACCCATTATTATTAATGTCAAAGGAATGCGCAGTGTTAACTCATCTCAAAATATATGTCAAACTACTAATTTGAGGAGAACTACATGCAAAACTTCATATAATCTATCTGATTGTAGAAATGTTACAGGAATCATATACAATTGCCATCATATTATAATTAATTATAACTCATTCATTTGTAGTAAACACATGATTTCCACGGGGTGAAAAAAAAAATGTTAATGCTATTTCTTAACAGCCATCCAAACTCATTCTATGGATTCATATTGTTGACATATCGAACAATATACACAACGAATTGATTCACTATCTCACTCCTAATATCCTCAATAAAATCGATTGGTTATATTACTTTTGGAGATACTTCATCGCTTTTGTTGACTTGAGAAAGTTCACTTCAAAGGATGGATATGAATAACCTACATTGGAGTTTGTTTTGATAGATTTTCAGACAAACTATCATGTTCAACTTTTTCGGGTATTTCTTCACGGGGTGATATGTATTTCCAACCGTAATCAAGGCACAGTATACCTTCTTTCATATAACCCATAATGAGCACCTTGATGGAAGGTGATGATTCAAGTGTTCAGTGCACTGAATTAGACGCTTTCATCAAGTAATATGTCGAGTTTTGTTATATTATTTCACAAATTATAATCCATCACTTTTACATCAACTCTTGCTCTCATTTTCCACTTCTATGAATCCCCACAAGACAATATACTGCATACCATGGTTCCACGGAATCATACAACTCATAATTATCCTGATTGGCTTCCACCACATTATGACTCAATATTTCAATACAAATTGAATTCGTCTTTGAGTGGATTGTTTCATCATTTCGATGTCCATCTCCAAAATCAAAAAAACCTAATCTGAGAGAATACATGCGAATGACAATGATTGAATCCATACATTACCATACATATTGTAATATTTGAGAATCACAAATTAGAAAAGTTTGTTGAGAGAAATATTTCGATAATGCAGATGACATTCTGATTCCAACTGGTCCGTTTCCTAATTCCCATCCGTTTCACCCAGTAGATTCGAATGAGATTGATATATAGTTATACATCAAACCATTTATCAAACAGACACACAGGACAACTCGATTTCAAAGAGTAAAATGTCATGGGTTTGTTCGACTACACCGCCGATGAAGAAATATACCGTTGCCAGGTGGTATGAGCAGTACCCCTATTGTTAAATGTTAAAAGCGCGCATTATCGATGACGGTACACTAGTAGTGATACATCGAGCATTCCTTCGCTGATAGAACGAATTCAATAAAATGATTGTACAAGAAGCATCATGTGAAAAATGGAATGAAATATTAACAGGCGACGAAAGATTGGGGGGGTTATAAAATCACTAGCGCCTAATTTAAGTGTGACTAGTAGTGATTTTTTTAAACCCCTCCCAATCTTTCGTCGCTTGTTAATTTTTCATTCCATTTTTCACATGATGCTTCTTGTACAATCCTCTTAATGAATTCGTTCTATCAGCGAAGGAATGCTCGATGTATCACTTATAGTGTACCGTCATCGATAGTGCGCGCTTTCAACATTTAACAATAGGGGGACTGCTCATACCACCTGGCAACGGTATATTTCTTCCTCAGCGGTGTAGTCGAACACCCATGAAATCTGACTCTTTGAAACCGAATTGTCCTGTGTATCTGTTGGTTAAATGGTTCAATGTATAACTATATATCAATCTCAATCGAATCTACTTGGTGAAACGGATGGGAATTAGGAAACGGACCAGTTGGAATCAGAATGTCATCTGCATTATTGAAATATATCTCTCAACAAACTTATGTGATTCTCAAATATTACCAATATGTATGGTAATGTATGGATTTAATCATTGTCATTAGCATGTATTCTCTCAGATTAGGTTTTTTAGTTCCGGAGATGGACATCGAAATGATGAAACAATCCACCCAAAGATGAATTCAATTTGTATTGAAATATTGAGCCATAATGTGATGAAAGCAATCAAGATAATTATAAGTTGTATGATTCCGTGGAACCATGGTATGCAGTATATTGTCTTGTGGGGATTTATAGAAGTGAAAAATAAGAGCAAGGATTGATGTAAAAGTGATGGATTATAATATGTGAAATAATATATCAAAACTCGACATATTACTTGATGGAAGCGTCTAATTCAGTGCACTGAACACTTGTATCATCACCTTCCATCAAGTTGCTCATTATGGGTTAAATGAAAGAAGGGGTACTGTGCCTCGATTACGGTTGGAAATACATATCACCCCCTGACGAAATACCCAAAAAAGTTAAACATGATAGTTTGTCTGAAAATCTATCAAAACAAACTCCAATGAAGGTTATTCATATCCATCCTTCGAAGTGAACTCTCTCAAGTCAACAAAAGCGATAAAGTATCTCCAAAAGTAATATAACCAATCGATTTTATTGAGGCTATTTGGAGTAAGATAGTGAATTGATCCATTGTATATATTGTTCGATATGTCAACAATATGAATCCATAGAATGAGTTTGGTTGGCTGTTAAAACACGATTTATAGCATTAACGTTTTTTTTTCACCCCGTGGAAATCATGTGTTCACAACAAATACTGAGCTATAATTCATTGTAATATGATGGCAATTGTATATGATTCATATAACTTTTCTACAATTAGATAGATTATATGAAGTTTTGGATGTAGTTTTCCATAAATTAGTAATTTGACATATATTTTGAGATGAATAAACACTGCGCATTTCTTTGACATTAATAACAATGGGTGATTATCGGCTGAATATTAGTGGGGAATTGAAGATGTGTGATATAATGTGAATCAAATTGGAGAGCTCACATAATACTAGAGTGAAAAATAGGTGATACCTATAGAATTAGAGGTATTGAATCTAGCTGGTGTACATTGTGGAACGATTTTTATGCGATGAAGTGATCTTTATATAAGGGTATAAATAAGTCGAGTTCGAATCAACTAGACATCACCCGAGGATGTTGGATGAGATTCTGCCGAAACGTCATGGAATTGGACCTTTTAAGGACTAATACTACAATATATGATGAGAGACACAAACCTGAGAAGTACTAATTCATTGAACACTTAGTCTGCAATTATGTGTGATATTTGTCCAGTATTCTCACTGAATTTGATCTTTTTCTACCTTATGAGATATTAATGCAATTCTCATCACTTGATTTGAGGCAGTTGCACAATGAGTATGATTCACAATTTATTTGTGTATTAAGTTTTCATTTATCTGAATGTGGATCAGATCCTCGTGCCCAATAAGTGAATAAAAACATATTTGGTTATGTGTAATATTCCCCAAATATATTTCCATAGGTTCATGTGAGTGACAGAAGTAGGATATTTATTATCAATCATATAGTAAGGAATGGAAAAAAATTTAATGTTCTGGTCATAGAAAAAAATTTCCCACCTTACCAATTAAATGAGTTCATCAACCGAATGATCAATACGGTAAAAAACACAAATTAATGATTTTTATATATCATCGTTCTGATCTACAAGTCATCGATGTAGTAAATATAATATGTAGTCGTCAAATGTTTCACTTTGATGCATTTTGAAATGTTTTTCCATAATCTATTTTTTTTCAAAACTAACAATTTTTTTATCACTTTACTTGTATCAATGTGGAGATGTAATAATGATTCATTTATATTTGAAAATTATAGAATAGGGTTGTGATTGAAAACGTTATTTTGTTATGTCCAAATGGATAAGATTGAGGGAGATCCAGTTCATTCCATACTGCTTCTGATCGGACATCCAGTAGCATATAATCAAGGATGCCCCCAATATCACGAAGAATACATACATATTTCATAGAAAACTCTTCTTGGAAATGATCCCGTTCAATACAAGAATAGATTTAATGGGATAATTTGTCTAATCTGCTCCTTCATGTGTATTTTAGATCACAAATTCATGGCTATAGAGATCATTGAATCGAGTGCTGCAACCTCATAGAGTGCTTAATCACATTGGGTAGGTTTTGAATGAGGAGACCCATATTGCTTTCAATCAGTACGATTTTGTTAAGATCTCATTTGGCTCATGTTTCAGTACATTCATAATACATTCTGTTTTCATAATTAAATTTGTTTTGACACATTCATGAGCCTTCATAAATGTTGAAAAGATATTTCCATGAGGTTTTCATTGCTAATAGGAAAAAACAAAGGAGTTGCGCAAAATATATTTTTACCAAAGTGATGATGTTTATATATTGCCGAATCTACCCCTCGACAATAATCATATTATTCTCATAAACACTGAGCTTCACTGTACAATATGTACATTTTAGGAGTGAGTTATTCAGTACATTCATGATATTCACAATTTGCAGGTACCTCATGGGGTTTGAATATGAAATTCGTATATGATGTGAGATTCAAGTGAAATTATGTATATCGATATATCGGTAAAATAACTTTTCATGGAAAAATATTGATATTTGGAAAATGGTTGCCTTTCAACATCATCATTGATTATGGAAAATGTTTTTCAAATGAAAATTAGCATGCCTGTTCTCACCTCGCATACGTTTCCAATACAGAATTATAATTATCTTTTCCTATGTGAATTGCATTCCCACCGCATATATATCCATCATTGTTAACGTAAACGATAATACTCAAAACACTCCTGTTCTGGATGATTTTGCTAATCTATATAATTATTTTCATCATGTAACGCATTCTAACAATTGTTGGCAAAACTTGATTGATTTCAGAAAAAAACATATTTTTTCATATTTCTTCTTTATTTTCTTGTAACATTTCGAACTGAACGAGCAAATATGTATTGAAATTCATTGAGGATGGGGAATAACCCTCAACATTGCCTGAGAATCACTACGAAGCTCAATTGAAATGATATCTAGTGTTAAAATATCCCAAAGGTATCGAATTAACGTAGATATGGTGACCTGAAAGTTATTTGAGACTCAGATTCGATGAAGAATTATCATCTTTTCGTTAACCGATCCTCTTTTTTGTGATCCATGAGCTATTTGGCACGTGAGCTATCAACTCCGATGGCATCGTCTCGTTGAAATCAATTCATTATTTGGTTCGTATTTCCCATCAGTGTGTTCTTAGGTTGAAGAAATACAGTTAATTGCTAGAAGTTGCTGTGAGATGATATATCAGTAATATCGATCTATTTTTAACAGTTTTCTCTATGAATATACATACATAATTCAAGTATGTTTCCATATCTCCACTTGAGTTCTTACATAATTCCATATTTGAACCCTTGCGCAGATCGAGAGTTTGCTCAACACCGCTTCTTCATGTGTATTTCTCAAACCCAAAAATGTATAAATCTGTATAGAGTCTGGCAGTATAGATCATTTGAACTGGGTGCTTGATTAAATTGAGGAAGGTTTTTGGATGGAAGATTTTCAATTAGTACAATCACGTTTAGATCCCATCCGGCTCATGGTTCAGTATATCCATAAGAAATTCTTATTTATCTTTTCATGATTGTATGTAGAAAAACATGAAAGTATGTGAACTAATATCTTAACCAACCTGTTAATGCTGATGTTTATATATTGCCACATCTACCCCCACAACAGTTATATTATTCTTGTCAACAATGAGGTTTACTCAATGGTGATTTTCTCATTCATTCAGAGCGAGTAATTCAGTTCATTCACTATTTGCAAGTTCATCATGAAATATAAATGATTGCATATAAGGGAAATATCTGTCATGAAAATCATTCATATACCACAAGAATACACATATATGTTATTGTTACATAAGTAGCCAAAACTAACCAAAAATTATATAATCAAATTATTTTTCTCTGGTCCAGCAATTTCCATTGCGGCCATGCCACCCTCACGGATGTTCTCTCATTCGATTGGAGTTTCTCTGGTGGTAAGAGAGAATCGGGGCGTAGTATTCAATATAGATTTAATGAACCGATCAACAAATGGCAAACGAAATTCGAAAATGTTCTTGAACGTAATTTGATGCTTCGAAAACCATCGAATACAAACATACATTACTATACAACGAGCATTGTACTTCTATCAAACGCTCAACACTCAACTATGTAGCTACATTTTCACCGATATTGAATTTTGTATCACATATATTGCTGAAAAACAATTTGAATATCACTTCCTTAACCATCGAAACGTACCTACCTCAAACATGCTAGTAATTAAATGTGACTTTTAACAAGTGATATGAAGGCATCATATCTATATCGATATATTTCAAATGGCTTTTATTGAGAATAACGGATTACATTTTAGGATTTTTACTTCACCATTGAGTGTGACAATTATTTAAAAACTATTATTAGAATGATATCAGTGTATGCCTGATCTCCTCGCCCTGCACACATGCACAATACCAAATTCTTATTCTTTTTCCTTTGTTTTACCTTTGTGAAATGCATTTCCAACATTATTGTCTCATATGAACAAGGTTCCAACTTCGGTTGAAATACTCCTTCTTCTGATTGATTCCCCTCATCTATATAATCAATTTCAATGACTAACGCATCACTCATATAAATTGTAGCAACAGTAAACTTGATTTAAAATACTTACACCATTTTCCCGCGTTGGAATTAGGAAAGACAAACAACTTTTTGGTATAATTTATTCCCATTCTTGTAACATTTCGAGCTGATCGAGCAGACATGTATCTAAATTCACCAAGAATTGTGTAGAACCCTCAACGCTCTTTGTCGTATCATATCACGTTAGTTATCAATTCTAATGACATTTTCTCTTCGAATTTAATTCATCATTTGGTTCCCATCACTGTTAACTGCTGTTGAGAAACTACCATTGCATTAATGTCGATCGATTTGTGAACATGTTTTCCCCTCAGAGTATACCTGAAGATTTGTGTATGTTTTTAATATTTCCAAGGCTCTATCCTAATCGACTCTATCATATTTCGTAGCATATTATAGCAGCTATTATAGAAAAATATTCCCAAATATATATTTCCCATAAGAAACGAATTATTCAATGAATGTTTTATTCAATAACATTGGAGATTTGTGAACGATCTGGTTGATCTGGTTGATAATCCCATTTATCCTATGTATATATTATGGAACGATACAATATTGATAATAGAGATGTGGTCGCAATAATTTTATGATCGAGATTGGCTGGAGATTTTTTTTTTTCGATGTATAATTCTTTTCATATGTGTTCGACCAAACACCAGTGTCTCAATGTATCCTGCAATACTCGACAAACGTTCAATCACGTAGATTATTCATGAAATGCTCGATCAACAACTCCAAATACCACAACACAAATATTCGTTGTTCTCATTTCTTTTATATGTATGGAAACATGTATTATAATACATTGAGCGATCGGTTCGTTATCATTCGTTAAATACTATATTTTTCACTCAACTGTCTACGCGTTTTTTTATGATGAATTTTTTTTTCCACTACCAATGCCATTTCAATAAATCATTTCTATCAATGCGCTCTAAACCCCTAAAATATTACGATATAGAGTGGTATATTCTAGATGTGATACACTGCAAGTCTCAGAAATCATAGATCTTTTGAATGTATATGTAAAATCTATTATCGACATCGGAGAAGGATATAATTCACCTTGAAAAAAGGCCATATACTGTATTCGATGATAACATATTCACAATATGAATCTATATAAGAGGACAACTATATCTATGTTGGTCGTGGCTTTGCATGCATGATGATAATTGGGAATAATATCTGAAATCACGCTTCAGATGTGAGCCAAACATATTTTATCTCCAAACCTACCCCAAATATATATACAGTGCTAGTCAAAAGTCCCCTCCCCCCCTCGTATCTTTTGAACGGGTATACTTATAATAATGAAATTTGGAGGGTGGAAATAAACGGATGTAGGCTTCTCAACTGGTCATAACAGGTGACACAAGGCCACTGTGACCAATAATTTTAAATGGGACCCTATGGCAAGTGACAGCTCGTTTGGAAGGTATTAAAAATACCTATTCAGTCATACCAATTTTGTTTGGGTTTCGGCTGATTTTGATTGATAAATTGAAGAAATACAAAAATTATAGTTTCGCATTTAATTAATAAAGATTTAAGAACCAGTTCTCATAATAAGTGTTCAAAATGTGCTCCATCTACTTCCTGGCAGTAATGCATCCTATTGCTAAACTCTTGTCGTACTCGTCCCAGTGTGTCAGCGGAAATTGCCCTACATTCTTCAACAATTCGTTGTTTCAGAATGGCAATACTGTCAGGTGCTGTAGCGTAAACCTTAGATTTCAAGTACCCCTATAGAAAAAAATCTAATGGTGTAAGGTCCAGTGACCGAGCTGGCCATTCGATCGAGCCTCGTCGTCCAATCCATCTACCACGATATTCTTCATCTAGGTAACGTCTTACTGCACCGTAATAGTGTGCAGGAGCGCCATCTTGTTGAAACGTTATTTCCAAGTTGTCGAATTCATCTGGATTATCTTCTAGAATTTCAAGAATTAACGCCTCAATATCATTTTGTAACATCTCCAGATACAATTCACCGGTTAAGTTAGCATTGAGAAAAAGAGGCCCAACTATGTGGTTTCCCAAAATACCTGCCCAAACATTTACTTTTTCTGGAAATTGAGTATGTTTTTCACGAAAGATGTGAGGATTTGTGTCACTCCAATACCTCACATTTTGAGTGTTAACATTTCCATTGAGAAAGAAAGTACTTTCGTCACTAAAACAAATTGTCTGTATGTAGCCTGGTTGTTGGTTCATTTTATTGGACATAGTTTCACAGAATTCTAGTCTTCGGTCGGGTCATCATCTGAAAGTTGGTGCACCATTTTTAATTTGTATGGATGAAATTTGTTTTAGCCAACACCCTATGTACTGTCCTTTGACTGACTTCACAGATAGACGCAACTTGGGCTGTGGAAGAAGTAGGGTTTACTACCATTTCTCCAATTATGTCAATTTTTTTGTCATCACTGATTGTTGGTCGACCAGATCGTTTGGCATCTTGAACACTACCTGATGCTTCAAACTTCCGAAGAAGCTCCCTCAAATAAACCCTCGATATAGGGCGATCGGGGTACCTCTCATTGAACAGTCGTTCCGCTGCATGGAAATTGTTTCTACATTCACCAATTATTAAGATATCT
This sequence comes from Gonioctena quinquepunctata, assembly GCA_018342105.1. Classification (NCBI taxonomy): domain Eukaryota; kingdom Metazoa; phylum Arthropoda; class Insecta; order Coleoptera; family Chrysomelidae; genus Gonioctena; species Gonioctena quinquepunctata. The sequence continues at coordinate 639,863 of JAFIRS010000445.1, forward strand.
GCTACTTTGTCGGCTACAGTACGTACCATTTTGCCTATGTAAACACTTAAACGTCTCGTTGAACAATAGCTTAGGTAAATTTTCAAGGTATAAACACTTTTGACAAGTAGGGAATTCAAAAACGTCAACCTTTTTGACAATTAACCAGAGGAGTACTTTAAAATCTTTATTAATTAAATGCGAAACTATAATTTTCGTATTTCTTCAATTTATCAATCAAAATCAGCCGAAACCCAAACAAAATTGGTGTGACTGAATAGGTATTTTCAATACCTTTCAAACGAGCTGTCACTTGCCATAGGGTCCCATTAAAAATTATTGGTCACAGTGGCCTTGTGACGTCATTTATGACTATTGCGTCACCTGTTATGACCAGTTGGGAAGCCTACATCCGTTTATTTCCACCCTCCAAATTTCATTATTATAAGTATACCCGTTCAAAAGATACGAGGGGGGGAGGGGACTTTTGACTAGCACTGTATAATAAATACATATTTCATTATAGACTATGGTACACAGGTGAGAATTATATATAAAAAAAAACGTGTATAATGATAATGACATAAGCTACCTCCAGGCGGTATATTACCTAGGTAGATGTGATAAAACCTAAACAAAAATAAATGTAAAGTGGCTCTGCAAATACTTTATCATAAAATGATAACCCCAAAATAATTTAAATGAAAAGTAAGTTCAATCCCGGCTACTGAAAAATCACGCTTTGAGAGGTATGAAATAAAAATTAGTTCAAGAACTAAAACCGACTACTGAAAAATCACGCTCTAAAGAGTATGAAACAAGAGAATATTGAAATTGTTATGTACAAACTATTCAATATTTATCGTCTATAAATTACACGTTATATATTTTGATTTATTTAATACATATTCATAGTGATGTTCAGAGGATAGCTGTGGTCATATGCCACTTTGCCCTAAAGCTTATGATCGCTTACTACTGCAAGAATGTATTCTTTTATAACGGTAGGTGACATTTGACCACGGCTATCCTCTGAATATCACTATGAGTATTTATTAAATATATTACGTGTAACTTGTTCATTTAATAAACCATAAATATTGAATAGTTTGTTTTACAATTTCACATGGGATATTTCTTTGTTACTTTTTAGAGGGTGATTTTTCAGTAGTCGAGTTTTAGTTTTTGAACTTATTTTTATTCTTATTGATTTCACAGTTCCGACGGTCAATGTATAATGCAATTTCTAATCAACCTGTAGGATGTATCTGTACTGCCTTCTTTCTTTTTGTATGATAATGCATACAAAAATATTATGTACACCTGCAATTGGGTTTGATGACCTGTTGGATGAATTTTTTGAATAAATAAATAAAATAAATGAAATGTCACACGTACATGTATTTAGGAGAAACTTTGAAAATATTGACATTGAAATTTATCTAAGAAAAATATTGTTTTACAGGGTGGAACTCGATTGGTGATGATAGTGTTTCAGCACTCCGAATTGATGGAGTTTGTTGAAATAGTAAAGGAAAATTTCTGGGAAATGGACGATCTGAGCGATGAAGAAAAAAAAACCTACAAAGGGATGTTGTGGATGGCTGGCATAAGATTGTACCTATTGGCAGTTTTCATATTACTGATGTTCATTACACCCTTGCTAGTGGCACTGTATAATGATTCACTGATTTTCAACTGTTACGAACGGGCGTGGTTACCACTTCGCCTAATCTGGTTTTATCAGAGTCTTTTTAGTCTTATCGGTATTGCATTGCCAATAGTTGCGTTGGATTCATTATACATGTTATTAGTTGCTTTAACTACAATACAGTTCAGAATGTTGAGCACAGAGATTGAGAGAGTTTTCAACATCGCTGTGAAGGAAAACAGAGATGTTACGGCACATGATATTGGCAGAATCATCGATCATCACAACCTTCTGATAGGGTGAGTTTTATTGAATAATATTATTCCTCTTTGAGAGTATTTTGTTACACTGCCAGTCCGAGCAATAGATTGGATGTGAAGGGAATTCGATGAAAAAGCTGATATTTCCAATTTATTTTCATACTTTCCCATTGTTATTACAGTTTCGGAATATCTGGTATCAATCCAAAAATATTAGGTCTGAAAATAATACTTTTTGAGCATTTAATAGGGGGTGGACGATAGCTTCGTTACGAATCAAACCCCTATATATTTTCACCCGATTTAATTTTTTTGGAAGAGTGTTTCTCAAAATTATGGGTTGTATGGGCTTATACCACGTGGTTCGGAAGTTATGGTGTGATTTATGTCACAAAATGCATTTTTGGGGGGAGGAAGTTCCCTTTCCTCTGGGTTACCCACTAAACTGGTTAAGAACCTAATGTCATAACCCCATAAGTACAGAAAAACTTTCAAACATAAGAAACAACAAGTTATTGATAAATATGAACTCTATGGTCAGGAAACATAATTCACTGGAAATGAAAATAAATTTTGAAATCCAATACTCAACCAAACTGGTGAAAAATGGACACCTGCAAGCCCGGGAATGCATATAAAAAACAGGCACCCTTTCACAACGGAGCTATTAATGAATCGTCACCGCCTAGTTACGCACCTCTGAGGAATTTCCTAGTAAACAAATAAACTATAAATTATAGGTTTTGACAGCCCGTTGAGTGCAATACGACCACAAAAGAGATAAGTTATCCATTTTTTTATACATTCTTCTGGCTACAGTAACGAGCGATTAATTACTAAGAAGGGATTTATTATGACAAGTAGGAGATAACTTACGTTAGGAATGTGACCCCGTGAACCAACAAAGCAATACATGGAAGGGGAGATCCTATAAAAGCGCGAAACCACGAGCAAAGATGATGATTTGGCCAAAGAAGTCGTTTAAGTAACCTGTCAAACCAGAAGTTTTGAATTTTCACTCGATCAACATGTAGTGCAGAAAGATGACAAATGCTCAACTCCCACATAGTAATCATATAACAATATAACATGAAGAGGTGCGGCAGCTATCAACCAAGTTACAGCTCTTGACTATACAAGTAATCATCTTGCAGTGAAATGGTGAAATTACTAGAGAGAGAATTCCAATCAAGTCAAACAGGAACGGGTAATGAATTCACGAAGTGAATACCCAGTCAAACAGTATTTACCATTAATGAAATTATGTTATCAATGCTTCAAGAACGAGATAAGGCACCAAAAATATCTAACCGAGGTTCATGCTCTCATAGAAAAACATTACTTAAACAACTATAGTCTAATATACAGTGTGATATGAAAGTAAATAAACAACTTTCGCGGAAATGAATGAAATACTTATACAACTAAACTAATATCGTGTAGAACAAATATCGAGTGGATAAGTGTTGAAACCTGATGGTCTGGAGTGAGTTCATATATTTTTTTGGGTTTATGTTTGGGCAAATTGAATCAATTATAACTTTTACATGTTTTTGAATGTATCTCCATATTTTTATGTTCCCATATTTTTCCACTCGACTTTGAAAATGCCAAAAACTGACCGAATGTGAAATCTCAACCGTTCTTGCCACTATTTTATCATTTTTTCAGTATACAGTATCAGAAAGTATTTATCTTGGGTATGGTGGTTCCATGAGAGCGTAAAGAATAGCTTGCTATATGTTGAAAGAGCAATACAATTTCTCATCGACTTGCTCGAGGAAGGGATATCGACGTCACGACACAGAGATAGGAGAGTCAGAGCGGTTAGCTCAGGACGTCAGTATCATACCAGCAGCAGTCGGGAGTATGTGTGCGCTGCAATGAAGAAGAATTTTTTGCGATTATTTCACATCAGATAATTTGAACAAATCAAACTGAATCATTGATTCAATTTAATCTGTCGGACGACAGGTAGATCAAAATATGTTTGGTGCGTAGGTGGCCACGAAAACAAAAGGAAATTCTCAAACATAAACAAGAGCAAACGATATTTCTGTAAGAATAGAAACAAAAAACTCATTTCTAACAGAAAAACAATGATTTCTTGAATGGAATGAAAAAAAATATTTACAAGAAAAGACAAACCAAATTAAATATTTTGTGTACGGAATTATTTTATCAAATGTTCGAACAAACCACCATTTGGGGCCAAACAAAAGCCGAATCTATTGTACAATTCTGTTCTGGTAGCCGCAAGGGTAATTGGTGTTACCTGTGCACACAACTGAATGATTTTTACCCTCAGTTCATCTAAATTGGTGGCACGTACGAACTCATGCTGATATACCTCTGATTTAAGCATGCCTCAGAAATAAAAATCGAGAGGTGCTACATCTGGTGATCGAGGTGGCCAGTTGATTGTACCTCGCGTACAAATAAACCGTTCGGGAAATAGTTGATTCGAAAATGTGACCACCGTGCCTGCATTGTGGGCAGAACAACCATCTTGTTGAAACGACACGTCGTTAAAGTCAATCGGAAGAGCGCGAACTGCAGGAATAATTTGATTTTGCAAAAGTTGCAAATATTTTGGTGCATTTAAATTCCCTTCAATAAAAATGGGCCTATGACGTGATCGCCTAGAAGTCCCGTCCACACATTTAATTTTCTTGGGTACTGTGTCCGCACAGCAATACTCAAATGTTTATTTTTACGAGACCAATAACGTACTGCGGATGGGTTGTGTTTCCGATGAATTGAGAAGGACCATTCATCGGTAAATAACACCTTTTTTAGAGAGTCATCATTTACACGAAATGCCCTATGGCATTTTTCAACCATCATTTCACAAAACTTCATACGTCTGAAATGGCCTCCAGGCAAAAGTTCTTGTGTGGTCTTGACTTTGAAACAATGATAACCATTTCTCTTCAAAATATTCCTTACAGTTCTTCCATTCAAATTCACTTCGTCGGCGATCTGTCTACTCGAACAAGGTGTCGGTTCTGCCAATGCACACACTTATGTTTCTCTCATTTCCCGTTCCTCGGGTATTTGTCTAGGATGCGGTGGTTGGTGGATTTGTGGGACAACATTTTTTGCAATGTGCTGCCACACACCCAAAATTCTGAAATTTATTAATAATTGAAAAGACAGTCGCTTCCGTAGGTACAGGTCTATCTGCAAAAGCCACTATGAAAAGATTTCTGGTATCTTGTACAGAATTACCCCCAGAGTACCACTTAACGATCTGTACTTTCTATGCGGTTGTGTAAATAGGCGCCATGTTTCAAAAGGTAATATATTGTCACGGTCTTTTGTTTTCGATACCAAAGCTCGGCAAGAAATGAGCCGATTCGCTGTGCGCTGTGTAGCATTGCCACGTGGTCAGTTAATGTGTCGTGTGGGGTAACAGGAGGGGCGCACAGCAGTGCGTCTCTCTTGTTTATGTGGTATCATCATATCATTGCGTTCCTTGTTGCTCATGTAGATTTCTGTCCGTACCCCAGATAAATGTTTTCCTATACTGTATTGAACTGATGGGAATGCTATGTAACTATTATTGAATATATTTGTATATTCCAAGGCTTTTCCAAGTGCATCAATAAACAATCTTTCTGAGATCGGTACGTGCTTCTATCTAAACGCCCCACATCCCCTATATCAAGAGAAAAGGGATATTTCTTGAAGCCGCTCTCGAGAAATCTTGGTTCGACCATCCTCAAACAGTCGAGGCTCTTATTACTCAAGTTCTCAACCTAACAACAAGGAAGTGATCAAGTAAAGTGAATAATTCATAAAATTTTAAAATTTCTTAGCGTTTATTGGTCTTTCTTTGAAGGAGTGTTCCCCTTATGAAAAACCAGTGGCGCAACACTCCGTCGACACTTGTGCCTTCTGGCCCATTGTATCTAGCCTGTTGTTTCTTTCTACAGCAATTCCAGTAATTTCGTGCACAATTTTGTACATGTCCAAGGCCCCGCAGTTGCACAGTATGTGGATGCTGTTTCTGGTTCTTTGCCGCATAATCTGCATGTAAGTTCGCCATTAAACAGTCTCATTTTATTGAGGTGCTCTTTACTGGCGCTTGGCCAGTCATGAGCCCCGTAAAAATTTTCAGTTGTTTCCTGTTTAAGGTTACAGGTCTGCTGTTTTTTTTTTCGACACGGACCTTTGATGTATCTTTCCCGTTTGTTTCCTGGATGTCATCCAGTATTGTTTGTGTTTCGTCCTGGATCCCGTTCTATGACCTCGTACCGTCGCTTCGGTACCCCGAGAGTCTGTTCTGGACCTGGTTCGTTTACCGATTCTCTTCTAGTTGTTAGCTTCTTCATTTCCTGCAAATCCTTGATGTCCTGGCACTCAAATCCTCTTTGCAGGTCCATGCCAGTTGGAACGTCGACCTGGCTACTTAGAGCCTTCAGTGCCGCCTGACTGTCTGAGAGAATGTGGCTCCGTTCCTTCATTATTGCTCCCCTAATGTTTTCCCTCACACAAAATGGCTTCATTCAACACCAAATATCTCAAAATCGATAATGTGGGATGACAAAATTTGCCACCGAATATCCTCGAAAATGGTGTGAATTTTATTTCCTATTAATAATTTTACCGAATGGCGAATTGGCCATACCAGACTAGACCACACTATAAGCTGGCAGACGAAGAAGTGTTTGGCTGCTTCATTTCCATCGGGAATATATCTGATTCTCGAAGAAAGTAGGAAAACGACATCATAACAGCAATAACGGTTTTCTATTCAATGCTGGACAGAAGAGGTAACAAAATAAACTCGAACAATTGAAAGAAGCGTGAATTTGCAGCAGATGTTCGAACAATTTCCCATTTTGTGCCATGCTCAAATAAAGTCTATCTACAAATTGCTCTTCGAACTTCAATTGAAGTTAGTCTTGGAAAAGAGCGAAAAACTTCTCTTATTCTATTCTTCATGTCTCCTGATGCCGATGGTTTTGAAGTAAACCTCTCCTCCAACATATCCCCAGAAAAAAATTCTATAGATCTTGCTGGCCACAGAATGGGTCCGTTTCTTTCTATTCATTCATTTTGGTGCCATCTTTAGACATGTTCTTACCTGATTTTGATTGTGGAGTGGGGCACCATCTGTTGGTGATATAACCTTTGTATCTGGTGTCAATCGGTATATCCCCCAACAAATTTGGTGAAACATTTCGGAGAAAATTTCTGTGAATTTCTCCATTCATTGGCCCATCAAAGAAATATGGTCCTATGACATGATCCCCAATTATGATCCTCCAAACATTGGTTTTCAACCCCTCTGACCCTATAGGCATTATCCGTGGAATAGCAATTTCAATTGCATCTATTAACCATCTTATTACCTTTCAATGTGGACAAAAACAAAATTTGAAAATTTGGTTGCTCGCGGTTGAAATTCAATATATTTTCGCAATAGCGAAATCTGGTATTATAATCCCTTTCATTGAGTTCTTGATGTAATTCAATTCGGTATGCATGAAGTTTATTTTTATCAATATTCTGTTCACGGAAGTATGATCTATATCCAGCTCTCTTGTCATTTCCCACGTAATAACATGAGGATTATCAACTGTTGAAAGCATCACTACTAATTCATTTTCTTTATTTGTTGCAATTTCATTCACTTCCTCAAATTTTTTTTTATCCCTCTGAAAACTCTCTGGTCATATAGAACTTGAATCAGGATATCGAACTGTATACATTCTACTGGCTGATAAACAATTTCTGTCACAGTCACCCAAAATGTAGATCATGTTCATCATTTCTTCGGTGGATAACTTCATTTTGAAGCGACTATTTTTCTCATTATTTTTGAGCCAATCGAATGGCCGAAATTTCAAACAGAGAACCAATCAGATCAGTTTCATAGTCATCAAACGTCTGCTCGCTGTTTCATACTGATAAAACCACTAGTAGATTCGATATTGTAGTAGTAGTAGTAGTGTTTTATTAATCACCAAATTACACCAAATTACATGAATTTATAAAAGCATACAATAGAAAAAATGGGCGATTAATATAGGTAGAAGAAAAAGTTTGTCAAACCGAGTCTTATTACTGAATTTATATCAGCGGAAACATAGGTATTGATGATCCACTTAAGTTTTTGGAGAACTTGTCTGTGAAACATCAATATCGTAATTCTTTCCTTTGAAGATGGTCAAGATATAATATATTTTGAGATACTCGGGCAAACATTATAATGCTTATATCTCTGAATAGTATTAACAATATCAATAATAGTGAATAATATTCTTAGTATACTACAAAAAAAGACACATTAAATATAAAATCTAAAAGTATAAAATCTCTAAACGTATAGATAATGTAAAAATGTAAAACATAAAAATTTTAATGTGTAAACGTATAAAAATATAAAATACAAAATACAAACTCGTGTTAAATTAAAAGTATTCAATGAGCTAGGTGGGGATGTAAAAATAATGTGAAAATTGAGATATTAATTCAGTAAAATTTGTTCATAGTAATGTTATAATTTCATTTTTGAGCCATTTGATCACTGAAATCTTGAATAACTTAAACACATATTCCGTTTTTATATGATCTGGAGCAAATTTAATAATTTGGGTCCAATATATGTAATTGATCTTTGTCCAATAGCTTTGTTAATTTTCGGTATATCTAGGCTACTCGATTTTAGTCGGGTTTCATGTCCATGTTGATGATTTTTGAACTTATTTCTGTTGTGAAATATAAATATTAATAATTATTTAAAGTAAAGATATCTCAAACTCATCAGTTCACAATATTGGAATATTTGTGCCGATGTGAAACGAAAATTTAAATTATACATGACTTTGAGAAATCGTTTCTGTAATACCATAAGCGGTTGTACAGTTGTACTATAGACCCCACCCCATCCTAGATTTCCATACATTAAGAGAGACTGAACTAACGAAAAATATGTACTGCGCAGATCATTGATACTCAGTATATTTTTAAGTGTTCGAAAAACATACAAAAGGGCTCTGAGTCTTTTACAAAGATAGTCTATATGTATTTTCCATTTTATATTTTGGTCAATGTGTATTCCGAGATATTTAACTGAACTGGATTTTTTCAGAGTTATGTATCGATGTTTAGTGCATTAGGAAAATCATGACTGTTACTACAAAAGGAAATGTAAGATGTTTTATCAATATTTATTGTCAGGAAACTATCATCAAGCCAATTAACTATAGTGTCAATATCGTTTCTTGTATGAGATATTACATCTTCCCAGGTTGTTCCATCAATTATTAGCATTGTATCATCAGCATATGAGACCAATTCTCCAGAAATATCAATGGATAACATATCATTCAGATATAATATAAACAGGATTGGCCCTAAAACAGTACCCTGGGGAACTCCGTATTTAATTCATAATGGGTCGCTCAGTACGCCGTATATTTTAACCATTTATTCTCTTTCATTGAGGTAGTTTCTGATTAGATCATTTGCCAGACCTCTGATACCAAGATTATTCAATTTCGACAGTAATTTTTCATGACTAATGGTATCGAAGGCCTTGGCCAAATCGATAAATACTCCCAGGCATGGTCGTTTTTAATCTAAGTGTCCATATATTTGTGTGACTAAGTTAACTATGGCATCAGAAGTTGATCTTCCATTTTGGAAACCAAATTGGAAATGTGAAATTACATGATGTCTCTCTGTGAAAGCCATTAGACGTTTTTTGAGGATTTTTTCGAATATCTTTGCCAGATTGGATATTATGCTTATTGGACGGTGATTGTTTACTTTGTTTTTTGCGCCCGACTTAAATACAGGTTTAACAATTGTTATTTTGAAGTTTGAAGGGCATATGCCAGTGGTAAAAATAGCGTTTATCAAAATACATGAAGGTTTCGCTATATATTCAGCTAATGTTTTGATAACTTTTACAGAAATTCCATCATACCCAGGTGCAGTGTTTGTTTTTAGCTCTTTAATTATATTCAATATCTCAGCCTCATCACATGGTGTTAGGAAAATAGTATCATCCACAGTATTTACATTTTGAGGTATTACCTCCTGTGCTTCTTGCCTTATTTTTTGAGCCATTTTTTCACCCACAGTTGAGTAATGGTTAACAAATACATTAGCAATATCGAGTTTGTTAGTGATTATTGAGTTTTCTTCTGTTTTCATTTCTTTCAGTTCGACAGTTTGACTTTTTTTTATGCTTTCCTGAAATTTCATTGACAGTAGACCATAGGACTTTTGGGTTATTTTTATTCTCTAATACTATCTTCTTGTAGTACTTGTATTTTTCATTTGTTATTTGATTTTTGACTTTATTGCGCTGAGTTTTATATTTGTTGAACAGTTATTCATTGTTAGGAAATTTTTTATGTTCCTTAAATAGTTTGTCCCTTGTGTTCATCCAAAAAATCATTTCTGATGTGATCCATAGTCTTTTATTACATAGGATTGGTTTTTGACGTGTGACCCTTTCCATTATTTTCTTTATTTTTGTTGTTAAAATTGCAGACATATTATCAACATTGGTATTTTGGCTGAAATTACTACCCCAGTCTTCCCTTCTTGCCAGTAGTTCTAGCTTTTCAAGACAGATTTAATTGAGTGTTGGGTTTGCTCCGTTTTTTCTTGTGACGCGTTAAAATTAATGATTATATGATAATGATCTGTCATTTTTGACTCAATTATCATGGCCTTCACCTAATTTTCTTGAAAAAAATCATTTTCCATGAATATATGATCAATAATTGTCTTGGTTTGCCCTTCTATTCGTGTGGGCTCATTTATGTATGATTTGAATCCAAACTGAGAAAGAACATTTAGATAATCTCCAACTATTTGGTTTGTTTCTCGTATGTTGATGTTTATATCACCAACTAGTATTTGAATATCAGATTTATAAAGTGTTTGCAAATAATTTTCAAGATCCTCTATAAATACGTTTTTATCTACACAATGTAGTCGATACATGCTGTTATAGTTATGTGCTTCCTGTATGAAAATAGTTTTGTCTTAACAACCCTCAGGATTCCAATTTCCTCAATATTGTTCTCGATTCTATGTTTTTTGTGTATATATACAATAACCCCATCATTTTGATTTACTGGGTTCCCACTATGAATGCTTTCGTATCCAGAGATATTAAAAAGTTTTTATTTTTTATTTCCCAAGTTTCTGTCAGTACTATACGATCAAAATAATCTTTGAATTCATTCAGAAATACCAATAATTCATAAAAATGTTTTGCTATACTACTAATTCTGAAGTGAATTAATGAAAATTTATCATTGTAGGATCTGATGTTCAAATGGCTCTTACATTCTTTTATACTTGACGTTACTAACGTAAGTAGATCTTCAACAGTAACTTCGTTTATATATTGGTTCATATTTTTATGAGAGCAATAATTTCATGTTATGCGTTATAGTCAAGATTATACATTAGAGTTATAGATAGGACATTTATGTACGAACACAATATTTACACAATATTTACGACCTGTTTGTGGTGGTGGATGCAGTTCGGCTCCTAGTAGCCTTCTGAAAACCGGTAGGACGATTTTGTGGATGTCTCCCCTCTGTTATTGTTTTGTTTAGTAGTGGTTGATCCGCTGTTTTTGTATTTGTGTTGTTCGTATTGAAAAAGATTGGTGTGGAAGAAGCACTTTTTGGCTTTGAGTGAGCTGTGTCTTCCTCAGTCTCGTTTTTTTCCAGTTCTTCTGGTAAGTATGATTTATCATCAACAATAAGTTTATTTCTCCTTATAAAGCCGTTCTTGTTATTTCCGTCTAGGCGATCGAAATTGAGGTGTTTTCTTAGTATTTGTCCTTTCTGTCTTTGTTTGGGTGTGAGATCGTTCGCAATTTTGATGTGTGTACCCTTAAGCTTGAAGCAGTTTTTCAAGATTAAGTTTTTTCGAAAATTGTTAGTCAGTTCAATTTTCACTGGACAATTTTGTCCTTTTCCTATTGTGCATAGGTCGCTAATTTCACTTTGGTTCCTCTCGACGTCGACTAGTTGTTTTATTTCACTGATTATGAATTCAGGCGTTATCTCTTCACTTGGCTTATTCAATCCGAAAACCATAAGATTATTCTTTTTACTCTCTCTTTCAAGATATTCTATTTTTCCCTTCAAACTTTCGTTTTCCTGTTTTAGTTTGTTGATTTTCTGTTTCTCCTCCTCTATTGTTTTTCGATAAAACCACTAGTAGATTCGATATTGTTTTTCGATAATACCACCCTATGCCCTATCACCTGTCATTATATGACAACGCATTCAATTAATATATTATATATAATTGAATTCCTGTAAGGAAACTGGAAATACAAAATGGATTAAATAAGGGTTTCCAGGCTGTTTAATGAGCCAAGTGAGGCTGTGAATCATATAACTCCCATATTCCCATACAATCAATGGGTGTTGTGGATTAGTGGATAGGTAACCATACTATCCTGCGGAGCTAGAAATATTCCATGAAGAATTGTAAAACCACTAACAACTTCATAAAAATCTCAAAATAGCACAAATCTCATAGAACTCAATAAGTATATGCATAAAGTCAAGAGGCATCCAAAATAATACTTATACAAAGCCGAGGTGACCATGGTGGGGACTTTTCAGGGTATTCCATTTGAAAAAACTGGGAGAAAAATATCCCAAGTTTTGATTGCCCCTGTATGGGAAAAGCGCCATTCGTATGTTGGTAGTTAGTTTTGAAACATAGCTCCCATTGCTCTGTACAACTTTCATTCGAAACATCTTTTTCTATCTCAAAAAGGGAAGCCTCTATGGCCCAACCATGCATCATTGATACACCCTGTATTTCACAAGTGATTGATTTTTTTGGTTGGAGGAAATTGGGTGAGCAATAGGTCTTTGGCAGTAACAGGCGATTGATCCATTCTGAAGAGTTGAACCTGCTCGCCTCGTTTATATAGATTTTTTTTCGTACTCATACTGATATGGTTCCATATTGAGATATCATAGACAGAGAAGGTGTCTGAATTTACTCAGCCTAGTTTTTTATAGTTTATTACAGTGGTTGTATATGTATACAAACATACTGCGGTCAGTCAAGCGCAACTGAGAACAGGTGCCTCAGGTACACTATTGATGCCGTCGTACCTACCGAGGTAATTAAATGAATTTACTCAGGCAGAAAATCGTTATACAAATTGAATATTGTATATAAATAAAAATTATGACAGTCAGTCAGCTGAATGTGGGGACGGAGCTGGTCAGTCGGCCCCAATGTATGTAGAAAAAAATAAACACTGCAATTCGTTTACTACACATCAAATCTTGCGTGAGGGTAATAATCGTTATATCAACAAACTAGATTGAATAGGCCATTCAATAATAATAATTCGATAAAATCAAACATTTATTATATATGTGCAGAATATACGTTACAAATGATATTACATTGTAATCAAATTCTTCCTCCGAATCATAAATTCGTTGATTTCATTCTCACGATCAGGAGTTTCAAGCTGGGTCGTTTCTGATTGAGTTTCGTATTGAAAATCTAGAAAATAAATATAACTGCTGTAATATATACAATAGAAAATAAATATTTTTTCAACATAAAACGGAAAACATCGAAGTTTGTCAACCATATTATTTGCATACCTGAATTTTCCTGTGGATGTTGAAGGACCAATTGTGGTAATTGATCGCCTTTGAACCAATGAAATTCATATTTGTTCTCGATTATTTTCCACCCGTGATTGATTGGAGACAGTTCTGTGGTGACTTTTCGATGGGCATTGCGCGAAATATATTCGGTGGTCGGGACAAAAGAGAATCTCTCTCTGAAGGTACAATGACCCCGAGCTATTGTGTACATAAATTCAGTCTCTTTCCTACGAGTATACCTGCGCTCTTTAAGTATAGGTACTCTCGTTCACATACATTTTATTTTCATGATTTCAAAGATGATACACTAGATACTTCAAATAAAATTCTATATATTAAATATCTAACTCAAAAATATAATTTGAAAATAGTTTATCAAATAATAATATAATGAGGAAGACAGCGAGCAGCCGCCTGCAACGCCGAGCGCGTGCGCAAAATTTTTATTTCTTTGACGAACCATTGCACTTATGATTGACATAACAATTGATACCCTCAAAAAAGTTTTGAACTGTAGTGGACGAATTGCACAGTATTTATTTTTTCTCACATTGATTGGGGCCGACTAACCAGATCCGTCCCCATATTCAGCTGACTGACTGTCATGTCTTTCATTTATATGCAATATACAATTTGTATAACGATTTCCAGCCTCAATGAATTATTTAAATCACCTCGGAAGGTACGACAGCTTCGATGGTGTACTTAGACCACTGGTCTCAGTAGCTTGCAGATTTCAGAGGATTCAAAAATAAAATGAATGGAATATCCTGTATATTATTGAAATTTTGATCTTATACCGTTTTTGAGTTTTTAAATGTCAACTAACTCAGTTAGACTAGGGCATGGGGATCCTTGATCCTGCCACACTCAGTTTTGTAAGTTGGCAATTGGAAATACCAGCGTCCATACTCGTGTAGTTAGCTCCAACAGCCTGAATTATCAGTTGGACATGGGCATCCTTGGCCCTGTCACACTGAAATCTTTGCAGTACGGAGATAGCAATAGGAAATGGAACACCATTTACGAGAACGTTCGAAGAAATACAAAGTAACAAACAAAACCGTCGTTCCTCACGTGACCTTGCGAACTGTTACCCCAACCCTGGTTAGGGCCGCCTGTAGGCTTCGAGAAACTGCCGTTTAGAGCATTAATATTAATGCATAACCATCCCTCCCTCGAATGTGCTTTTGGGTGCTCTGATATCGTTTGAGTTAATCGCCCCTTCTCGCTTGTAGTTTGCATTTCTTCCCTTGTATAATAACTGAGGCTGCCCTTAGGCTATGGATAATAAGTTTATCAAATAAAGTTGATTTGAGTTATTTGAATCCAGTATTTTTAATTCAGTACTTTGGATATAACTATGTATTACGCAGGTAACACTTATGTATTGAGCCCAGTCAAGGGCAAGTAAAATCTGCCCTTCCACCCCGTCAAGCATTGTCAATACTATAGTGACCCCTGGAGTGTTATTTCTTTACTGAGGCTGTCCGGCACAAGTGACATTCCCACTATAACAGTAGGTGGTGCTCGAGGCGATTCCGAATTTCACAGAACCGTGCCAAAATCAGATTGACCCTTTCCTGAACTTTGGAGAAGAGATAGAAGTTCCTAAGGCTATGTACCGACCACTAGTACCTCCGACACAGGAATTTCAAAATGAAACAGGACAGTCTGAGGTTATAGGTCACACAGAGAGGTTAATACGTCCGCAGAAAATGAATACTACATCAAAGATTCATTCACCTTTAGAAAATGAATCAATAATATCACTATGCCAGAAAAATACATTCTTATCTCTTTAGATGTGATTGTACACAAAAATCCCTAACATATCAATTAATGTCAATATGAAAAAAATTCAACGTTTTATAAAATAACACCCCCTTGTCACTGGAAGAATTCATCACAGCCATAAAACTCACACTTACTCAAATCTTTTTCAATATAATGGACAGTTCTATAAACAACTAGAGGGTTGTGCTATGGGGTCTTCCACATCTAGTACCATTGCACAATTAGTCATAGAGGAACTAGAAGAAAATGTAGTAAAAAACGTATATTTCAAACTATACCGTTTTTAAAAAGATATGTGGATGATTGCATACTGGCAATCCCCGAAAACAAATTGAAAGAAATAGTTACAGCCTTCAATTCATTCAAACCAAAACTACAATTCACCGCAGGAAAAGAAACATTTTTCTAGACCCTACATTGATAAAAAGATGGAAAAATATTCACACGATGGTTTACCGAAGACACATATGGTTGAGCAGATATTTGAACTTTGACTCAAATCACCCTATACAACACAAAAAAGCGTCGTTATAAGTATGGCCGACAGAGCAATTCAACTCAGTAGTCCAGGATTAGGATAAGAATGTTTATAAAAAATTAGGAAAACCCTACAAAATAATAACTATCCGATTAACTTCCTTAATAAAATTATCAAACAAATTTTACAACTCTGATAATAACACCAGAAAATAGAAATGCCGATTCCAAATAAGTATGTTGCACTTGCCTTTCAGAAAACATAAGAGATATTCTAAACAAACGAAATTGTCGAGTATGCTTCAAGTCATATAATTTATAAAAAAAAAACTTCCCCACTCAAAAGTCTCATTCCAAAATTGATAATCCCGAACCTTAGTTACAGCATTCCATGCAATGACTACAATATGACGTCACAATTGCTATCTAATAGACTCAACGGACCCAAATACATGAAAAAATCAAGTACCGCCTTAAATAAACATATTATCTAAGATAATCCTAATCCAAATTTCGAAAACACTAAAATCTTAGCATTCGAGAAAAAACAAAGAAAAACAGTGCATTGAAGAAATGATGTACATACAAAAATCTTAAAATAGCATAAACAATAGAACGGACGTCAAAAATCTGAACCAAATATATCACACCCTCTATGAAAATTAACATGTTTGAAGTAAGCTATGAAAATGACAATATATTATGTTTGTTTAGTGACATTCCTTTGATGGAATAACCAAAATGGTTCACATTGTGGAAGAAAAAGTTCAAATATTTCAACAAAAATACATAACAAAGATGTACTTAGGAAATTCAAATAACATGATAACTCAAAGGAGATGTTCAATGTGTCCTTCATTATTGTCAATACATATTAATATTCATAAGTGCATTGGAAATTGCTTCAGTATTAATAATAATAATAAAGCGGCTTTATTCATCATTTTCATATTGATATTCAGATTCTCTATTTCAAGTCGAATCGCGTCTTCAATGAATTTAATATAATTATTATCCTCACCAAACGCTAATAGTTTTTTTTGAGTCGCATCTATCTTTCGATCATTAGCGACTGTATATAGTTATATTTCAGATTCACATTTATAACCGTTAAGTATAATAATAAGTGATCGTAAGAGTCTTTGAAGATATCCGCTAAAGTTTCTTGAGTTTGATATTTTTGTCTCTGTTTAATGTATTTCGTACACTCGATTAAAATGTGTTTCACTGTTAAACTTGTGGCACATACTTCACATAAAGGTTTTTCACTATGTTTTAAGAGATATTCGTGGGTAAGGCGTGTATGACCCAACCGTATACGAGTGATAGTAACCTCATATCTGCGGCATTTGAACTTGGTTTTACGAGGTAGCACTGATTGTTCAATTTCTTTCAGTTTGGCGATAGAACGATCCCACTCTTGTTGCCACTTGTTGGTCACTTTCTGTCGGATGTAAGCCCTCGTATCGCTGAGTATATACCTCAAGTTCGGTTTTTGGGATGTCTTGATTGGATGTGGTTTCCCGTGCTAGTTTGTCTACTGCCTCGTTGCCGTACACTCCTACGTGCGACGGTATCCATATTACACGCAATACTGATTTTTTCATTTGGAGATGGTAGAGTTCTCTCTTTATCAGCTGAAGTATTTGATGGTTGGGGTATCGTTGATTCAATCCTGATATGGCACTTAGAGAATCGGTGATTATTAGACATTCATCTATGTTCTTTTCATTCGCACATTCAAGCGCTTTCAGTATGGCGAAGAGTTCCCCAGTATAGATAGTGCTTATTGTTGGTATCCTGAATGACTTCTGATAATTATCTGACAGTTTTTCTTCCTCTTTTCTTCATTTGTTTTACCAATATTTTTCTGTTTTTTCCACGATTTTTTCTATTGAAAATTTCTGACGGAGAAAAGTATGACTCATCAGTCCATGATATTTTAGTTAAATAATCGGGATCTTCATTTACATTTTGAATCATCTGTTCCAGCCTTTTTCTCTTATGAGTCTTTGTTTAAACTTGATCGGGTGAAATTTTATATGGTTTGTAGTTGTTTATTTTCAAAGTACGTTGGATTTCGGAAAAACTTTACGCTAGTTGATCTATACCGGGTGACACAGGATATCGGGCCACCCCTGAACCTTCTGCATTCGTAACCGGATTTTTCTGAAATTTGGTACAGTTATACAAGCAACCATTTCGGATTTGATCACATTACAATCCTATATGGTGAACTTCCGATTTTTTGGAAATGCTAGTAACTTTGTTTTTTCAAATGGAACACCCTGTATATTTTTACATATTCAAGTTCAACAGGTCAAACCAAGTCCAAACTTTTTGTCAAAAGTCATTTTTTTAAAACAACTGAAATTGCAATTGTTTTTTTATTTTACCTCGTGGACAAATGAGATTTGGTCGAAGCTATTCGCAATGAGTCGTAAATAACAAAAAAACTCAATTTTTTCAGAAAAATTGTTTTTTGTGTCACTTACTGGTTAATCAATGCAGTCACATCACATTTTGATCAAAATTTTTTTTTTCAAATGGAACCCCTGTGGGCCACCTACCTGTGTCTCTAGAACATACATTAGGGAAAAAAATATCATATCATTTTTTTATTTCGGTGCAGTAACAAATTGTGTAAATTCAAAAATCTACAACTAGTTCATGAGTTTCCTTGCAGTTCGAATAATTTTTCAACTTAGTACGCTGTGGAAAACAACATTTCTGAATCTTGTCAACTAATTGTGTTAGTTATACTTATGAGCACGAGAATGGTGTTTTTTAATTATTCTAGCGTTTTCTCGACTGACATTGCATTGGTATTCCATATCCCGCGTCGAAGCGGTTGGATCAAAATCAACATAAGCAAAACATTCACTTCTGCCTCCTCACTTACGATCATTTTCACCATTGTTGGGTTCTTTTCGGAATCTACTCTCCACATTTTTGAAAAGGGTTCTTTGTGGGTGTGTTCTGTGTGAGTATCGTTCAGCGTATAACTGACAAGCGGCGACACTGTTTATAAGACATTCTCCGTAATTTAATAACATATCAACCTGTTCACTTCTCGTGAACCTATAATTTTGATTTTACATTTCTACTAAACTACTTCTGGGAAGTTAACTTATTTTCGAAAGTTGAGCTGAAAGATGACAGCGAAACACAATTAGCTGACAAGAGTCAGCTTACTAGGTTGAAAAATTATTCGAACTGCAAGGAAACTCATGAACTAGTTGTAGATCTTTGAATGTATACAATTTGTAATTGCACCGAAATGCAAAAATGATATGTAATATTTTGCCTCAAAGAATGTTCTAGAGAAACAGGTAGCTGGCCCATAGGGGTTTCATTCGAAAAATATGAATTTTTGATCAAAATGTGATGTGACTGAATTGATTCATCAATAAATGACACAAAAAATATTTTTTCAGAAAAAGGTATGCTTCTCTGTTATGTGCGACTCATTGTGAATAGCCTTGATCAAATCTCATTTATCCACGAGGTAAAATAAAAAAATTTGACATAAGATTTGGATTTGTTTTGACCTGTTGAACTTGAATATGTAAAAATATACAGGGTGTTCTATTTGAAAAAACAAAGTTGCTGGAATTTGCAGAGAAAACGAAAGTGTGCCATATTGGATTGTAATGTGGTCAAATCCGAAATGCTTGCTTATATAACTGTACCGAATTTCAGAAGAATCTGTTCACGAATGCAGAAGTTACAGGAGTGGCCCGATATCCTGTGTCACCCGGTATTCAGAATTTTCTAAATAATAGTACAATGTTTCAAAAAATCTATTCGCAAATTGATAGGCTTACCTTCGGAATGAAGAAGTATATCTAGTTTTTCCTCTTGATTTTCTTGAACTACATGCTTTTTTTTACTGAAACTGAAGGTATGATTCACCTTTTGTTAAATATTTTTGAATGTATTTTCTGACGGTGACTATTTGAATACAACGCCCCTTATACACTTTTCACTGCACGTTTATTTTTGTTGTTTTGTATATAAAAAATATATATTTGAACTTTTTCTTCCTCACTGTCAACCATTTTGATTATTCCATTGAAGATATGCCACTAAACAAACATAATACAATTGCCATTTTCATAGCTTGATTAAAAAATGTTAGCATAGGTATTTACAGTAACAATTAGTCTAGTTATTTGACGTTCAATAACTCAAGACCGATATAGGATAGGGTTAGATATGGTATATTTTGGAATCAGGAAAAAAATATCATCCCAAGAATTAAATAATATACAGGGTATACCATTTACTTTTTTTCATCCCCTTAAACCTGCAGAATCTGTATTTTTATAGAATTCTATCAAAATTCAGTCAAAACCACACAAGTTTAAAAAAAATTCTCTCTAGGCAATAATAACGATGATAAGGACTGGTGAATAATGGTGAATAATCCGGTACAAAGTTCTTCAAATTATTTGAAAGAAAATCTATTACGTTCTTTCATATTGAATTTATAACCTGGAAAGTTTTAAAATTCAATAAATTACGTGTAATGTGATGATACTCAAAACGAGCTTAAAATTTACCTAAGCTAGTTGCTCTATTTCACACTACAAGCAATTGAGTTGGATGTAAAACTAACCAAGTTATAAATTCAATATCAAAAACGTAACAAATTTTTTTTAATAAGGTTTCTTGTCCCTAGGTTATAATCTCAAAAAAATATTGGGGGTTAGAAGACAGGTTTGAGAAAATAACGCAAATTTTATGCCGACGTTTTGTCCATATATACTGACTTCCTCAGGGCTACAAAGAAGAAGCTTACTTAAATACGTTTACACATTTGACATAACTTCAACGAACAGCATTAAGAAAAATATACTTTTCTCAGACAATAAGATGAATAAAGGAAACGAGAGAGGAATTTGAAAGAAGAAACCAATCACATGTGGTTTATGAATGAATATGAAAAATTGTTATATGTGTCTATGTGCACTTACCCACTTACGCGTTTGAAAACGGAAATGTAATTAGGAAATTATGGAAAAATAACAATCATATCATACGATGAATCGATGAATTATTCAAAACACATAAACAGAAAAAACAAAACATGGTGGAGTAAAACTATGTAGACTACAAATACTTCAGATTTCCATACATCAAAGGACTGTCAGAAATAAAGATAGGCAGTCTCATAGGAAAAAAACAACAAATTGGTTGAATTAGCTTTCTACAACACTTACACAGTTTCCTCGCCATTCTCAAAATTGGACGTAACCCCAAATCCCCAAAAATATATCCTTATATATAAATTCAATTGCATTCTTTGTGAAAAAAGCTATATTGGAATGACAAAATAAATACTCCAGCAACGGATCAATCAACACACATATGATTGCACACAAAAAACAAAGATAAAAAAGAAAAAACGACACTGGCTCATCGTCATTTCTCCGAAGGTCATAATTTTTATTTTCAAAATACAAAAGTTTTTGTTATCGAACCGTACTACTCGAAACGTTGCGTTAGTGAAATAATTTTTATGACCCTCAAAGACAAGTAAATCATAGGACGGATGTACAAGGACGAAAAACAGAACACAAACACACACACACATAAGCAACGTGTGAATACAGTTAGCTAGAAAAACAAGTAAAAATTAAAAGTTATTATTATCCAATCGGATATTGACGATGGTAGTATTATTGGGTAGGTACATCACGATCGGAATGGGATTATTTGAAATCATTCATTGTGGTCGACCACCTTTGTAACTTCTTTGGAAAGTGTATATAGACACATACGACAATTTTCCATATTTATTAAAAAACTATGTGGCAATTTTCTCGTTCTAAAGTTCACTTTTCTTTCCTTAATTTAATTTATTGTTCAAAAAAAGTCTATTTTTCTCATTGTTGCTTGTTGAAATTGTGAAATGTGTCAACGTAACTTAGTCATTTTTTCTCTGTAGCCCTGAAGAAGTCTTAATATATAGACAAAACGTCGGCATAAAATTTGCGTAGTTGTCTCGTAACTGTCCTTTAACTCATAAAAAAAATGAACAATAACTTTTATTCCTCATCAAGTAGAGATCGTTGTATTTCCTATAGCTACGATGAAAGGAACTGCTATGGAACTTGACACCCGTTCAGAACTCAATTCTTTTCTCGGCGACACCGACAAACCCGAAAGTCCTTCGAACCGACCCCTTTCCACATTCATGGTTTCAGTGAGATATCATTGATTTTCGAAAAGTTTCATCCTTTTATTTATCCGAATAAATACATTAACTTCAATGTTTTTCATTGCGTTTACGCTGCACTGTTTTCTTTCCATTTATCAGTCCCTATATTTTCTATTACGGTGGAAATGTGAGAGTGCATAGCCCGTTAATTGTCTGGATTTTTTTGGAACGTTTTCTGCTTATCTTTGAAGTTGCCAAGTTGAGCGGTTTACTATACTATAGAGCTTAGGCATTACGCATCGAAAACCATAAAACCAGTCGCGAACGCGATTTTTCTATTGACTCAACGTATGTCCGTTCATTGCGAAACCTATACGAAATCAAAATGGTTTTATTCCTTATTAGTGACATGTAAAGAACAATGGTAAGAATATCCTGTAGATTTGCGAATCCTTCGGATGCCATGCGGGGATATCGGAATATATGACGGGGTAAGGAACAGAGGAGATCCGATGTGCCTACCTCCACATGTTGCCATGTGAAGGAGGCACTGGTCTTGTGTTAAGTGTTCCGCACGAGCCCTCGAAGAACAGTGGGGGGGGGGTACCCCCGCTGATGTTGACAGGTGAACCCTTTACTATCATTTTATTTCCTCAGATACTTGTTTTGATTTTAGGAAACTCTTTAGCGCCTCCTACGTACGTCTATGCGCTTGTTGTCGTTTGTTCTCGTATCAGAGAAATTGGCATGGTTTATTATATTTTCGTGAGGTTATTTACGTTATCATTAAATCTGTCAATAAAAGTTACACAGAAAACTGGTTCACAAAAATTGCGTTTGGATTCCTTATAGAATCTATATGTGTGGAGCTGGTTTATTTAGTTTAAGCGTTCTACAGGCCTTTCATGGAATAGATCGGTACCTTGATATATAAGTCCACTATGTATTCTAGGGGCGTTATGACAAGCCCCAATAGCCGTTATTTCTTTCGTCAACGGACTCTTAGAAATGAAGTATTTGTATAATTTATAGGAGATCTATTTTATGTGATTTGTGATTGTTGCTACGTTAGCTGTTTCTCGTAGAGCATCCAGTCGGATATATCTGTCACTGTTTGTGATGATACGGAGTACATTGTTCTGCATCCTCTCTAGTTTCAGCAAAAGTCGTCTTCGGGAGGCAGCAGAACATTAGACATGCGAATAACATCGTCGGTCGTATTATTTGCTTATAGACTGGCTATTTGTTCTCAAGCGCTAGGTTTGAATTTCTGGCAATCAGAGTGTATGTTCGCTTGATGGCTGCGGACGTCGTCTATATTGCCAGATTGATATATTTGTCGAATGTCAAACGGCTGTCCAGTTGTACTTCTAGGTGTTTCACGGACTTGGACTCGTCCACCCTGACATTTTTAATAGTTAATTTCTTGAAAATTCTATGGTTTAGTTTTTTTCTGGTGATATTAATTATCCCCGTTCTGTCTGCGTTTGGAGGGATTAAATTCCCCTATGAATACGGTACGACTTCTCTATCTAGGTGGATTTCTATTTGACGTGCTGCCTGCGTGCGTGCGCGTATATTGCTATATCCTCGGCGTATATCGCTGCACTCGTGCGAGCGAACATAGGGAAGTCGCACGTAAATAGATAGTAGAGATGGGGAGACAAGTACGAGCCCTGTGGGTCACCTGCTCCGATTGGATACTCATTCGATTGGGTTTTTTCGACTCTCACCCTAAAACTCCGTTCAGTGAACTATGTGTCTAGGACTTCCACCATGTGTGCAGGCATGTTTGCTCTCTGCATTTTTGTGACAAACCCAAGAGAACCATGACAGTACTTTGTTTTGGAAGAAGGAATCCTCCACCCCATAGACAATTTGGGCTACTTGTGAGGTTGTAGATCCTTCTCTCCTGAACTTCAATAGTTCCTCTGGAATGAGTTTCATCCTTCCTTCAAGTTTAACAAAGCGCTCAAGGAGTATTTCGTTTATTACCTTGGCAACAGTGCTCAGAAGCGATATTGGACAAAAGCTATCGATCTTTGTCTTATTCTTTCCTGCTTTGAATATTGGGATTATCTCTGTTTGTTTCGGGCACTTAGGCTGGTATTGATGTTTGATGATTGAATTTATTATGTGAATTAACTGTACTAGGGACTTTCTTGGCAGGCTCCTGAGCAAAATTGCATCCATTTTTCATTCCTAGGTTACTTGTTGATGATTTCCTTAAGTCGTTTATCAATTTGGCTAGAGTTCTTGGCTTTATTTGAAATGATGGTGATTCTCTGATCTCTTTACCTGTTCGAGTGTCAATTCTGCTTTTTGTGGGTCCCTCATAGCCCATCACTCACTATGGTTGGCATTGGCTCGTATTTTTCCTTGATACGTTTAGCCATGCGCCATAGTGAGTTATCCCTCACGTCAAGCTGCTCGAGTTTCCTCTTCCAGCTCCCATCATTAAACCTTCATATTTCGCGCCTTACCACATTAGCCAATTCGCGATAATTTTTCCTGTGTACTGAGTAAGCTGTTTCCTGCCACTTGTTTCGTTCGCTCTTTCACGTTTAATTATGTTTCTGATGTGAACTGGAAGAATGTCTCGATCGGCCTGTACCACCACTGTTCTGGTTGTTTTATCCCCAGCAATATTCATGTTTTCAATTAGGAGGTTGGTTTCCATTCTATATTCTATTTAGTGATGTAAGGAGTAATGATTCTGTTTTCGTTTAATAGTCGTCTGTAACCAGCCCAGTCGGTGCTCCTGTAGTCAAACAGTTTTCTGGTAACCCGAAGGTTACCTCTGTTCTTCAACAGAAACATGACTGGGTTATGGTCTGAGGTTAAAGCATCGACTGCTCGATTGGAAGAGGGCAAATTTTGGAGAATGCTCGCTTGAGAAGACCTTGTTGATTGTCGCAACTCTCCTTTACCATCGATGCCGGGATGAAGTGTGGTGGTTATTCTTTCCAGTAACCATTTAAAAGGTGGTGCTCGATCATCCTTGATCAGAACTAATGCCCCTGGTTTCAAGACATGATGATTGTCCCGCCATTTTGTTCTTGTTTGTAACTCTGCGATGTACTCTTGAGACCACCGCAACCGGAAGTGTTGTTTTAATTGTTGAATGCGTTGAAAACAGAATAGACGAGATTCATTGATTGACGTCAAGTCAGGATCTGGCAAAGAGGTCATCGACTTGCCAATGAGAAAATGTGAAGGAGTCATGGATGTGAAATCATTGGGTTCGAAAGAGATGAGAGTGAGTGGTCTCGAATTGAGAACAGCTTCAATCTCTTGATAACTGTATTAAAATGTTCGAACGTTAACGGAGCATTACCCAAAACTCTTTTCAAATACGATTTACACGATTTGACTCCTGCTTCCTGAATTCCCCAAAAGGGGCGAATAAGCTGGTATGTAATGCCAGTTGACCCCGTGGTTTTAAATTTTTTCCTAAATATGGCTAGAATGAATGTTCAGAAATTCTCCCGGTTCCTTCAACTCATTATCCGCTCCAATAAAATTAGTACCGTTATCTGCAAAAATATCAGAAGGTTTTTCTCGTCGAGCTATGCAACGACGAAATGCTGCAAAAAATGCTCCGGTTGTTAGAGCACATACTAGTTCTAAGTGAACTGCCTTGGTAGCAAAACAGATGAATAATGCTATGTAACATTTCAATGTTTTCCTACCCCTGCCGAGTTTGTCCTTACATGAAAATGTTCCTGCATAATCTACGCCTATAGTTTGGAACGGGAGAGAAGGTGATACGAGAGCTGTAGTTAGAGCACCCATCGAAAAAGCTTATTGCTGAGTATTGAACCTAAAACACGTTACGCATTCGTGCACCGTCTTCCCTGCTAAATTTCTACCATCTAGTGGCCAATATTTATTTCATATGGAACTCAAAATCAACTGTGCTCCTGCATGGAGAAGACTTTGATGTTCACTTAAGAAAATTAATTTTGTCAAATGGTGTTTTCATAAGAATATGGGAAAACTTGTAACCTACCCCTGACTCGTAAGATTCCAAATGAATCAATAAATGGGTTCAAACTGAAGATGCTTGTAGATTTATGAGATTCATTATTCTTTATTTTATGCAATTCTTCAGGGAAGCTTTCTTGCTGTGATATTTGTACCAGAACGTTTAAAGAACATTCCCGTTCATTGACTGCTAAGGGACCTCTTGTCTTAACCTTGAGTTTACAATTATTTATGAATCAATAACAGTTACCAAGTACCCTTTCTGCCCTTTGTAATGAGGAGAATTTGTAGAATGGGGACAATTCATTATGTTCAATTTTCAAAACCCCACGAGATAATAAATCGGCAGGGTTATCGCCTGATCTCACATGAAGCCACATTTGTATTTCTGTTAACGCCTGAATTTTTGAAACCCTATATCCCACAAATGTTTGCAGTTCATTAGGTGATGTATTTATCCAGCAAAGACATATTGTTGAGTCACTCCAGAGAAAATATTCATTTACAGTTAGTGTCATTGACGTTTTAAGTTTTTTCATTATTTTAGATAGAACTAGCACCGCTCAGAGTTCTAATCTCGGAATAGACACAATTTTTCCTGGAGCCACTTTACTCTTTGAATATAAAAGACGTACCAGAATATTCCCGTCGTCGTCATAGCTTCGAAGATATGCACAAGCGCCGTAAGCTTCGATTGAGGCAACTGCGAATCCATCAATTTCCACTCGATTGGTATTTAATCCAAGGATACATCGAAGTATTTTCAAATCATTGAGTTTTGCAAGATGAACCTCAAAATGTTCCCATTTTGATTCTAAATCGGACGGTAATGATTCGTCCCAAGTTAATTTTCCAATCCAAACAGATTTTATCATCATTTTAGCTATTATAATGCATGGACTCAGTAGATCTGAAGTGTGAAAAATGTTACTAATATCTGAAAGGATAGTTCTCTTGGCTATAGAGGTAGAGCTTGATTTTTTGTTGATATTATACATCAATTCATCATCTGTACATGACCAATATAGCCCTAACGTTTTTGTTTCTCCTTTTCCCCAATTTTCAGCAAATGCGCACGAACATTATCAGGAAAGATCGCTTTCAGAGTCTCGTCGCTATTTGAACTCCATTTTTGTAGTTCAAATACAGCAGATTTCAGGAGGGATGTGATATCCTTACAAAGACTTGATGCTTCGCTGACTGTATTTGTTCCCTATAACAAATCGTCCATGTCAAAATCATTCATAATAACCTGAGAGACCTTTGGATAATTAACTATATTATCTAAAACTACCTGCCTGAGACAACGCATTGCCAGAAAGGGCGCAGACGCGGTAACTTATGTAACGGTTTGTAACTCGTAAGTCTGAGTTTTTTCCGTAATTTTCGATCGCCACAAGATTGTAGTTGTCTTTATGTTGGTTCGGTCAGTATTTGACGGTACATTTTTGTGATCTCCGCGCTTATGACCTGAACCTCAATGATACCAAATCATCTTGCATGTTGGGACCGATATATTGGAGATCATTGAACGAAACGTTTGTTCTGGATTTGACCGACCCGTCGAAAACTACTCGAAGCTTTGTAGTTTGCCTTGTTTCATTTGAAACACCATGATGAGGAAAAATAGTGAGTAAATGAATCAACTCCTTCGTCTACAGATACCATATGTCCCAATAATGTCTTGTGTTCATTTAGGAAATCAGAATATAATTTTTTCAAATTGGGATTCTTATTGAATTTATTTTCTAAAGAATGGAACTGATTCAAAGCCCTCAGCTTCGAGTCTCCCAAAAGAGCATGATGATCATCAATAGATCAAATTGGAAATTAATGTGGTGGCTCCTCAATTTCCCAAAATTTGGCAAGCTGCGAGTTGATATTTAGATTTTTTGTCAGATGACATCAATTCACTGAATGATTATGCCAGATGGCATATTTCCAACCAAATCTGGTTTTTTGTAACGTTGGGAGATTGTATCCGAGTGAAATTTTTCCTAGGCACAACAAATTCAAATATAATCTTCCCCCGATGAGCATGTCAATATTACCCGGTTTATCAAAGGTGGGATCTACCAATCTGATATTGTTTGGTATATTTCACGATGAAACATTTATATTATAGGATGGATATTTTTCAAGGATATGCGGGATCACCAAGCACATAAGATTTATTTCAAATGCATTATGACATGATTTCGGTGGGTGTATCGGCGAGTCCCTAGGAAGTAAGCCAAGGCAATAACAATCTGCTTCTTGTGGTTGCAAATATCCAGTGATGAACTCTGGAACAGGACAAAATTGAATGTTGAGTTCGAGCTCGTTGATTTTAATGAGTGTCTCAAAAAATAACCAACATGATTTTTTTGTCCGTCCTTGTATTCGCCCACTATTGATTCACGGCTCTTGAAGCAACCCTATGTTTCCAATAAATCTCCTTCTAAGCACACTTTTGGCTGCATTTGAATGGTGGAGGTTAATTTGAAGAGCCTAGAGCTCTTGACTTATCTGGTAGAAGTGCCACCAAGATCTTGTTGTGAGGCACTGCTGCCTCTTCAACGACCCTCAGTTCCGCACTCTCTTACATTTCACTATGAGTTTTTTTCGTCCTGTTTTTATCTTGTTTCAACCATATGAGAAGCTAAGGAAGATAGTCACCTGCGGCAAAGTAGGAAGGCAAGTGAAACCGGGATACCCCGGAGTTCTCATGTGATACCAGTCCATCCACTAGTCATACAGCCTTTGGCGTATGCTGTTTCGCTTTCTACTTGGAAGAATATCATTGTAGTTCTGGTCTTCGCGGCCAGCCTATTGAGGCAATCCCCCACGTATATCTAGTGATTGGAAGCTGGAAAAAGTGATGGGTACCAAGCAGGTTCTCGAAGATGGTACTAGTTGTCCGGCATATCACGTGCATGTAGTGAGTTACAAGCAGCAGCCAACCAAGGTATCAACTGAAAACTATCTCATGCTATTTTGCTATATCTTGCCACTCTCTATGAATTACAGAGCAAATCATAGGCACCAGTCATCAATGAGACTGAGTACCATGAGGATGGAAAGGATCAGATCCACCTCAAGTTTCCCGGACCAGAGCAAGCGCAATTCATTTTGAATGCTTCAATGTAAAAGTTAACATTATATATGATATTATATTCTAGGGAAATGTAATGAATACTACATGCTGATGTCCTTATCATTTTTATTCCAGCTACATGGACCGACTGAACTCTCTTTTAGCTACTATGCTGTTGGTATGTACCTGCGTATATGCTGCAATGTCATGTTTACAACTTTACAGATATTCGAGCGCGTGAGTTGTCATTTTTGTAAGACATTAACTATCTTTTCAATATACTGGGTGGCAAAAATTTCTTTCTACATTATATTTTGAATAGTTGTGTCAATTGTTGAAGTTTTTGGTCACTTTCTCCTTCAATCATTGGAACAACTATCAACTCATATATGAATTTCAGATGAGAGTTGAAATGAATATTCGCTACTAAAAACTCCTCAGAAACGAATATGGTTGTGGAAAAATATGCGAAAATTAAATAAGTAAACAAATATCAAGTTAAACGGTTTCATTGTAAAGAAATATAATAATGATGCAGATGATGTAAAAATATAAAAAATAATCAGTTAGGTACCAGATACCAGGCATAACACCACTCCCCTCATTAATATAGGGCATTGATCAGACTAAAATGAAATATCGGGGCGTAGCGTAACCTGAGTTAATATGTTGATCATCGTTCTGTGATGTCACACGATGATAGTGACGGATTAACTTCTACACACATTTTGCGTAAGTTGTCTATTGAGGAGATGCATCCAAAGCATATAATGATATGAGCGGTTGACTGTAGATGATAGAAATTCGACGCACCCCACGATTTTATTCCGGTCTGATCAATGCCCTATATTGTTGAGGAGAATGGTGTGATGACTGGTACCTGGTACCTACCTAATTATTTTTTAAGCTTTCAGTACATTATCTGCATCTATTATGTTTTTTACAAAAACTGTTTAACCTAAAATATTTTTTTCTATTTTATTTGCAAGTTTTCAGTTTTTTATTTGGTATTATTATTTTCATTCTATTTAGTTCATTTAGTGCCTCATTATCACAAGGTTTCTTTCCTGTCAGTTTGTTGCAATTTAACTCATCAATAAATAAAACTTCCAAAGACTTTACTCGACTCAGTACCACGTAAGCTTGTTCTTCCTCAAATAATTCCTGGTCCTGAATAAACAACTGCGTCGTCTACAGTGCTGCCTTGCATTTTGTGGGAAGGAGAAGTCCATGAAAAAATTAGGGACATCATCCTTCTTTTCCCTCGACACAATACGGAATCTTGACATAGTGCTTCAAAACATGATGAAAACGGTTTAGCAATCGAAAACTTTGCGCGGAAAAGATAATATTAGGAGATACGGGCCCCCGAAAATTGTAAACCATTTCTATTCACACTAAATTAATAACTGCACACTCATTTAACATTTTAGTAATATTAAAATCCTTTGATTTACGATAAAGTTATCAAAGAACTCCGATTACTTTCCATATATTGATTGTGTTTTGTTCATCCGAATCTCGTGGAAGTAGAAGAACAACAAGAGTTCTGCGGAATTTTGGCAGTAGGACCACCTTGACTATGGCATCATATCTATTATGGATCACAATGTCTGGGAAAAATAATTAAAAAAATCGGTGATTTACCGTTACCCCAAAAAGAAATATTTAAAATTGTATATTCCACACCATCCTGTTTTTGGGATGAGTTCTGAAGTATTTTGGTGAAAAATGATCTATTCTGGGGATAGATAGATTGAATTTTGATAGTTCAGCCCACTTGAGTGAACGCATCGCATTTATTTTGAAGATACATAATTCTTTTTTGAGAAATTTTGTCCCTGTACATCATATTTCATAAATCTGGTAGTCTTCAATGGACAATAAACAATCAAAATAATATTATTCCAATGGTCAATAAGCCTTCGAAATAATTTGACAGTGCATAATGGGCAATGAACATTCGAAAAAGGATTTGGCAGTCTCCTATGGACAATAAGCATTTAAAATATTCCAATGGACAATAGGCATTTGAAGAATGGGGACCGCAGCCGCCCCCCCAATTAATAATCGGAATAAATATATAATTTTTAGCAATTTGTTTATCATATGGATCACACTTATTAATAATTTTGCTGTATACATTATAAGAGTGTTAATTATCTCATTTCCCTAAAAATAATCCATCGTTCAATGCGGATGTTTTGTTTTCTGAAATGTGTATGTATAATAGGAGTGGCGATTTTTTAAATAATTAAAGGTCAACATTGCGTAGAATAAATAACGGGACGTATGCAATTCGAAAGCTCAGGAGTGGTGAATGATCAAATAATAAATATATTGCATCAGAATCATATCAAGTAAGCAATCGAGGTTATTTTCGATGAATCTACGAAATGAAAGTTGTTAGGTATGTAAAGCAGAACCTTTTGGAAAAGGGAAAATGAAACAATTTCTAAATTGCAGGAGGGATTTCATTACTATATAAATACGAGAGATTATTAAAACTAATAATATAGTGAACACATTGATTCTACTAGGAGATAGTGTTTTTTGCTGCGTCCTGAATACAAGGTAGATATTTATTATTATTAGTTACTTTGAGATTGTGGGAGTTGAATTTTCAGGTGCATTTAGATTGAAAACAATGAAAAAATCATATTGAGTTGCCATCATTGTTTGTGAATATAAATAGCATCTCAAATAGCTGTCACGAAAACTCTAGCGAAAAATGATGAACAACAACGAGGGGTAATAATAATAATAATAATAATAATAATAATAATAATTTTGTGTGTGTTTTTTAATAATAACATAAACATTTTTTTAGGGTTCTTAGGGTGATGAAAATGAACGAAACTGCTTTTATACCAACCAGAGCAACTTTTGAATCTGCTGGTTGGGACATTAGAACTCCATTTGATCTTTGTATTCCTGCAAGGGAACGATTACTCGTCGATAGTTTGTTGAAAATGAAGCTTCCGGCTGAGACGTACGGGAGGCTAGCTCCACGATCTGGTTTGGCCTTAAAGTATGGAATAGACATATTTGCAGGTGTTATTGATTATGATCATACAGGATCAATCAAAATACTTTTATATAATTCATCAAATGATACAGTTTACTTCAAGAGAGGAGATAAAATAGCTCAATTGATTTGTGAACGATATTGTATACCAATTATTGAAGAAGTTGAATTTTTAAATACCACTGAGAGGGGTGAAAGAGGTTTTGGTTCGTCTGACATCCCTCCTAAAATAATTTTTGAAGTTGTTATCGATGATAAAAATATTTTAGTATTATACAGTTCATTCAGAAGAAAGCACATATTTTGTTTTATTTGGAACAAAATGTTTTTTTTGGAATCAAATTTTATAATTCTGGTAGCTATAATAAACGGAATTTTATATACAAATGTACCGAAAATGCTCGATATATTGCAGTGTCTTCGATATGAAAAATATAGAAGAAGAGTGTAACCGAACTTTTTGGGAAACTATTAAGCTTATCAGATACAAATAATGGAAAATTGTCTGTTTTTCAAATTGAGATTCCCAGAAACGAACTCAACACATTTCAACTTTAAATTGAAAATTATATTTCCTGATAATTCTGAATTTGATCAACATGAATGGCAAAGTTTAAATTTGAATAAAAGAAGTGAATGCAGTATGCAAAAAGAAATACATGTAATGTTTTATATTTCATGTTTAATTTTAGTATTAGTAATTATTATATTTATTACGATTTTTCTAGCGATATAAAAACAATAAACCACACCTTTTTCTAGCGATATAAAAACAATGAAAACAAAAACTAAAGTGTCAGTCAAAATGAACTTATTTAAAGAAAAACAAGATATATTCTTGGGTGAACGTCGGTTCTATTTAAACCCTGATAAATCCCAGTATGTGTCGGTCTGTATATCAGTGCATCTAGGTTATGCCCCTTGTGTTGTGATATCCGACATCGAAGGTGAAACTTTAGTATTCACTGAAAAGGAATGGACTGAGTTGGTGAAGAATAAGGAAGCTATTGACAGATTGCTGGTATCAACAGAAAATTGGGGTACAATAGACGTTGGGAGGTTTGCAGTGGAATTTAAGCAGTGCCAAGCAGATAGTATCAGAATTTATAGTGGTGATTCTAGTATTCGTTTAAATCGTAAATCTCTCCCAAAACTATGGATTTTTGTACCTAATCTTCAATATAGAATGGATGTATTGAAATCGTTGAGATTCGATATGGTTATGAATATACTGCAATTGGGTGTGAAAACGGAAATAACTAACACATCTTCAAAGGTTCTTGACACTATTAAAGACATCAATCCTGAAGTATATACTATAGGATTGGAAGTAACATATCAGCATCCAGAACTCCTTCAAGCGGAATAAGTATTTAAGATATGAAAAAAAAAGTGACCTTCGGTGAAGTAGAGGTTTATTTACTCTACTTTTGGAAATATGCCTATCAGTCTGCGAGACAAGGACCTTGGGAAACAGCAGCTCGTGATCGTGAACGATTCCAGCATCGCATTAGGGAAGCAGCTCAACTTTAAATTATATTTTACATGAAAAACATAGAAATAAGGTTTATGAAAAAAAAAAGCATATATTGTTAACTGTTCTTTATTATTTTTTTCAAAAATACATGTATATTCAAACTAAATCCTTTTATTGATCCAAGAATCATGTGATGAATCAAAACCTAACCATCTGACGTATGGCTTGTGGGCCTTTCGACGTAGAACCTCTCTACCAGATGAATATCAGGTATTTGGCTTTTTGTAATTCTTCAGTATAAAATCCTCCCTGAATTTTCCCCCTTTCTATTGTCTTCTAAAATATATATTGTGGGGTTAGTTAACTTTTTGTTTGATTTTAAACACTTCAGTGGTCCAATTGGGCGTATACGATTTTGTGAAGGCATGTCGATATCTGGATATACGAACCCAGTCTCCTTTTCTGAATTTTGGCTTTTGGATCGACAGTTTTCAAATGCCAGAATGAAGTTAAATTTGCATTTTATCATTAATTTCACTGGGTATGGCACGAATTGTAGAATGCCTAGTGTGGTTATATTTTTTGACTATTTCAGGAAGAATATTGAGCCATTTATAAGATCCTTGATGACTGAATTGTTTCCATAATGACGATTTTAGCGTTCTAATTACTCTTTCGGCAATACTAGCTTTTAAATTTGAAAAAGTACTATAATGATTTATGCCATATTTTTGCATCAGCTCTTGAAAATCTTTGTTGTAAAATTCTTTTCCCATGTCAGTTTGTGAATTTTTTGGCGTTGTAGTCATTTGAGATAATACAGATTTCATGGCAGCGGTAATATCTCTTCCAGTTTTTCTTTTGACTGGTAAGGCCCATACATATTTACTGAAAGCATTGATGATCACAAGAATATAATTATAACCCCTGTTTTCTTTTGCAAATTTATTCATAATGGCCAAATCGGCCTGTATCAAATCATGCAAATTTTTGACGACAACATGTCTCCTTTTGAAATTAATTCTAACTGGCTTATGAAGTTCTTCAACAACTTGTGCCTTACTCATTTTTAACTAACGGACACTGTAATAATATCTCAATACATATCGTTTGAGTTGTTCCCAGTTTGAATATCATTTCATCCCCCTTGGCGATGGATTTGTTCGTTAATTGTCGAAATTTGAATGATGTATTATTTATTAAAACTTCTCCATCATCATCATCATCAATATTATGGGGTTTTTCTTAGCAGACAGGGGGGAATTTTGGGAATGCTTCATCTCCACCATGATGTGATGCTTTAAATTTTTTTTGCAGACATGGGAAATTTAAAGACAAAACCTATTATCTAACACATAATTTTTTTTTTATTCAAACTATTTTTTCTCCCCCCTCAAACGGATCAAAACCTTAGTCGGAAGAATCGCAAATTAAAGGGATAATTCAATTGGGGTGCTTGTGGGTGGGGTTAACACCTTCTTCTTCGGGAGAAAAGTGTTGGATTGAAAAAAAAATGTTGATAGAATCTATTCAGGGGCATTTTGAAAGTTTCAGCTTTGGTAAGAATGTTCAAGAGGGGGGTTTGTGTGTATGGAATCGTTAACAATTCAAAGGGAAATAAAATTGAAATGTAATATATATATTGGGATTGATATGGTAAGTACACACAATGATATCTCAGTTGTTCAGAAACGATTTGTTGTATTTGTAGAACTTTTTTGAGCTTCGATAAACTAGTCTTTTTTTAGCCGGTCCATTTGGTTATTGGGTTTTGTACGGGGGTGTATGGAGTTGAGCCCTATCAAAGTGATTAATAGATTCAAGACGACCCCTCAAATTATTAATTCTGAAACATTTGAAAAAACAAGTAGATAAAGGCGGAAATGGAATCGTTTCAAATATGGCAACACAAAAAAGAAGAAAATAATAGTGAGGAGGGAGGAGGAGGGGGAGAATCAAAATCCTTATTATGTTTTTCAGATCTTAAAAAAGATTTTGAATCTGCGAGAAGAAAGATTTGGAAAAAAAATTTTTTTAAAAAATAAAAATCGTTTTCATTGGGTGAATAATCTTGTTATTTTTATCTTAGAACATTGGTTTCATTCAAATAAAAAATTTTTGTTTGGTTGTGGTTGGAATGAATAACATCTTTGGTAGAAAAGTATCGCAATAATTTTTGAAAGAATGCTGATTGGGAAAGGGGGATTTGTGTGACATTATTTTCAAAATTTGTAAGGGGGTCGTGAATAATTTTATAAGTAAAATAGGGGTTTTTCTAGAAGATAAGTTTTATAACGAAGTTAATACATTTACTAGAAAATGGGCCCGGTTGACAAATATAAAATGGAAGATCTGTTGGTGGTGATGGTGGTTGTATTTCTTCAATATCTTTTTTAAGACACAGTGGTGGTGGTTGTTTCGAGGAGAAATCTGATTAAATTTGTTTTAGAGGCATTATGAATACTATAAACAACTTAAAATGGTATAAATTATTGAACCTCATCTCTTCAATAATTAAAAAAATTTCATTGTTGTGGGCGGTAATTTTGGGCCAGCTGTTTGGGAAGCGTAAACAAACGTAATCTATCTACAAGTTCGTTGTAATCATCAAAAAAATTTTTTTTTAAACAATAGGTTTATTATCATATTTCATCATTGTCATTTTTTAACCCCCTTTCCCTTTCTTGTCATTTTTTTGGTGAGTACGCCCCTCAATAAAGATGATGGTACTAAACCAGATCTTTGCAGTTGTCTCGGAATTAGGTTTTCAGTTCATTGTAAGTGATACCTTCCACATTAACATCGGATCCCGCATAAAAGTTAACTTGTGAATCTCCTATGAAAAATTTGTCTTCTATGGCGGATTATGGGAAAAGACTTAAAAAAAATATGATCATATTCATTTTAGTATCTTTATGTGCCTCAATGTATTCTCCGGGGTAATGGCGTTTCAGGTGTTCAAAGTATTGGTGAAGAACGTCTGGTTGCTTTTGTGATTAATCTCTGCGATACAGAGTGAGATAGGGTGTCATCGATGAATTGATCTTCTCTTGGTCTATCTGGCAATTCACCCCTCCTCATTTGTAAGACATTTTAGTTCCTTAAAACTCGTGCGCTCCATCATTTCGGGTTTCCATGTTCGGAAGTTGGCGAAAAAAATGCTAATTTCATATGATTTGGGTGATGGTGTTGTTGTTGTTGTTGTTTATTACCAATTTCTCAACTTTGATTCACTTTCTGTTTGATCGTTGTGGATTCCACGCTGCTGCTGCGTCACCAAATGTCAAAGCAAATTGTTTCAGGGTGGGTGATGGGTTGATATGATTTTCCAATTGAGTTTGCGATCTCGCGTGTTACGCTATAATTTTATACTTTTTTTTTCTTAGTTCGTGTCTGGCTCCGAACAAGTTGTTATTCAGCCTAATTGGGGATCCATTTTTTTGCTTCTGCGATTATGTTTTCAGAATTCCAGTCTTTATATATAAATATATGTATCAAAGCCCTTTCTATATCTACCAGAAGACAAATCACAATCTTTATCAATAACAAAGTCAAACTTTTCTTCTTGAGATGCTACTTTGAATTGTTGAAAATCCATGTCGATATTTGCATGATCATCATAAATGTGTTTTAATTTGTAATTGTCTTGTGGAAATATAATCAATAAATTGCATTATCGCGAATGAGTTGTTTTGGGATGGCTGAATATATGTTTACGACAAATATAAAAGCAGTCTGCTTTCCTATGTCAGCCAAAGGAAAAAATAATCTTTGATTATATTTTGATCCCTGAAGTTATACATCATCAAATATTATGATGGAATTTGTTTTGATGTTATCTGCAGAGGTACATCACACTCTTACTATATTCATAAAATCCAATTTCATTGGAGTGGTTTTGAGCAAGTACGTAAATATTGATACTTGGGCTGGAGTCAATGATTTTTGAGTATAGATAGATATTTTCGAATCTTAATCCATTAGGATGTTCTAATGGTAGCAATGAACGACACAGATCACTACTACCCACGATTAACCCGTTTAGAATCACCCCGAATAGAACACCATGTTTCCTTCAACATTTTGCTCATCATTGTATTGGAAATCATAATTGTTGATGGGCAGTGAACGATTCTGTTTTCGTAACTTCATAGTGACTGAGAGTATATATATAGGTGTGTCGACATATATGGCAGATTAGAATGGTAAAGTCTAAAAAAAAAAAAAAAGGGCAAGGGTCACCCAAGAAGAGACAGACAAAGAGGCAGAAGGTTTGTCAACTCATTTTGATAGATAAATTACCTTTTGAGTTCCATCTACCGAAATACAATTATTGTGGACGTGGAGTGTGATCCAACTTTATTAGAGGTATTTTTTTATTTAACCGGTTTCTCTGGAAGCGGGCACCAAGTTACAACAACGATTAGAACGTAAAGATTCTGGCATCAATTATCTGGATGACGCATGTAAAGAGCACGATAAGCGTATTCAAAAGTAAAATCCTCAGTGACAGACATCGAGCTGACGAAATATTGGAAAATAAAGCTTGAGGAAAGAGTTAAAGCGAAGACGCCAAGTAGGAAAGCAGCTGCTTGGTTCGTGGCTGCAATGAAGGAAAACGTAAACGGAATGGGACTGAGAAAAGAAAAAAATGACATTGACGAAAAAAAAAACAAACTACGAGTTATTCGTTACTTAAAAAAGGAGGATTCCTTCCATTTCACTACCATTGTTAGAGACACTTGGAGCAGTGGCGGGTGGCAGTGCAGGCATTGCGAAAGCGGTGAACGATGCCAAACCAATCGTGAACAATTAACGGAACAAAAAGGCATAATCTGGCTCTCGAGCAAAATCCGGGAAGGGATATTATCTTCGGCCTCACAAGGGTTATGGTTTTACGAAGAAAAAAAAAACAACAAAGCCCAAAGGGGTTTCAGCAGCAGCAGCAGCAGCAGCAGCCATATTGGAAAAAACAAAGAAAATAAAATTACGCCTCGACATAATGTCTGATATAGATCTCATCACGTATGCAAAATATTGAAAATTCCACATTTCGAGGCGTATTCATGCGTGATTCATTACCAAAAGAATTTGGAGGACAAATGAACCGAGTATAGTTAATCTCTCGATGAACAAAGAGGGCCTGGTACTCATTGGACAGCATATACGAAAAACAACAAAAATGTCATATATTGTAATTAGCTTCGGTAATTTACCGCCAGTTGAACTAGTAAGATATTTTGAGAGCAACGGTGTGTGATGTAATCATCAGATATAATTATGTTACAATGCAAAAAAATTCGAGTTCCTATCAATGTGGACAATATTGTGTAATTTTTATATAATCAATACAACTGATGAATAATATGCCATTTCTTTTTTGAAACCTCAGTCATGTCATATACATTTTACCTCAGTGGAGATTCGTCAATTTAAATTGATACTTTCAATCCCCATTATATTTAGATCAAGATGTTGAATATGAAATTGGTTTTGGTAAGGTGCGTACATTCAATAA
The DNA here is from genome assembly GCA_018342105.1 of Gonioctena quinquepunctata. Lineage (NCBI taxonomy): Eukaryota > Metazoa > Arthropoda > Insecta > Coleoptera > Chrysomelidae > Gonioctena > Gonioctena quinquepunctata. The sequence goes on from JAFIRS010000445.1 coordinate 678,921, forward strand.
TATTCCAAATATTGATGAAACAAACAATTTATTGGTATGGGGTGTGAGATGATGAATTCAAAGTTGAAGAATTTCCACGGGGTCTTATGAAAATTGAAGAGATTATAAAAATAATAAAAGAATGAAATGTATCGGATAGGAGGGAGGAGGAGGAACTATTGTAATATAACAACAGACTCAAAGAGATTTACAATTTCTATTAAATGCCGATTGGATTAATTTCGTATCGGTGTTCCGTTGAAATCTATTGGGATTTTCAAAAATCAAACTCGAACCAACAAACATTATACCTCAACAAATAAAGTTGATATTTTGGCAGTCAATACAATTTGTATAGATTGTAACATTGCAAGTAGGATGTTTCATGGAGAACCTGTTCATCTAATCCATCAATTTTTCCACAAGTTCCAAATGGCTATAAAATAGTAGAGCAACCACTAACAATACTTTATTATCGTTAGTATTAAAACCATCAACAATATTACCCTAGGGTGCTCGATCAAGATAGTAATTTGGGTGAATTTTCGCGGTGAAACAATAACAGTCCGTTATCTTAGGAAAATCGAATAGATATGGTGTTACAATTCCATCGATTTCCAACTTCCCATACAAAAACTATAAAAGCGGCAGCGTCGTACAAAGAAATACATGCTTTTTTTCAACGCCGTGAAAACGTTAACATCCGAAATCGTCAATTTTTGAATTCTCTCGGTTTTTACGTCCTAGTATAATGGATTTGTTGAATGTAACAGGTGTGCTTTCAGTGACACGACTATTGAAGATTATCAATTTCATACTTATCAACCATACAATGCTGGAGCCCTCAACTGCAATGATGAAGTAAGGATTTCGGTACAAGATTTAGATGCATACACTGCCGTATGACGGCCTCATTTACATAGAAGGCAAATGGCCAACAGATCAAAACAAAGTGCCTACCAAATTTGGATTTATTAATAATGGCTTAGCATATTTATTCAGAGAACTGAGATATGAATTGAATGGTGTTGTAATGGATTCTGTTCGGAACGTTGGTCTAGTTCCACATTGAAAAATTACCTATCGTTAAACGAAAATGAAAGCGAGCTGATGCAGAATGGGATGGTTTCAAAAAATGAACATAAACTTTTTAATTGATGATAAGGGAAACTTTAGTAATATGCATGCCGTTAAAAAAAATGTGGTCAGGATTTTTCGAAGATTACCGAAAAAATTATAAATGAATATGAGACAAAATTTAGTTCTTATTCGAAAAGATGACATTGATGCTGTTGTACTGAATGAATTCCGGAGGAAACCGAAAATTCAAACAACTAAATACATAGGAACGTACCTCATATAACTACCAAGCATGAAATGAACAACTACGTTTGAGACAAAATGATTTCGTAGTAATGCAAATTACCCATCAAATTTAGAGTTGGAATTAATCGAATATCCCACACTGAATGATTCTACTCGACACACTTGGTCTGTAGAAACTTCAACCCAGTGGAGTCCTCGACATATCATTATTGCTATTCAAGATGCATGCAAAGGTCAAATTTTGAAGAGTAAATTTAATCCTGCAATCTAACAAATGTACGAGTATTTTTTTTGAATAGTGGAATTTTCAAAGTTTTAGAATTTGGATTTTGATACCAATCGATTCGCATCACTATACGAAATGTTTGCAAACTTTCAAGAAAGTTATTATCACATCAAACCAACCAACCCATATTCAACCCCAAAGAGATTCAAGAGACAGGCTCAATTATTCATATCGATTGTTCCCCATCAAAGGAAATTATTCAGAGTGGATCTGTCGTTTTGAATAATTTGAAACATCAAAACCTACGGGCAATAATGTGTCTGCATATTGTCTAATATTACACGAAAAAGAATTTTATTACAATCCATAAATAAAATAGTGCGACAATGGAGTCGTCTCCCTTGATGGTTGTGTTGCCTCAATACAGATGCAGGTTAGTTCAATTCATATAATTGACACAACAAGGCGAAATTGAATATTTAGAAAAGAAAATTTGTTGAGCGAGAATTGAAAAATCTTCAATATGACATTATTTATCGATTTTCAAGGCTTCAAAGTGGGAAAATAACAAATTTGTAGTGAAAGAAGGTAGCCTATTTCGATGGTCATCGCTGTATTAGTCATTACTTGTTCAAACCGCCATTTCCTTCAACAATCTACCACATGACTTTAGAAAACAAAGCATTGGCTAATGAAAAACCACCACTACTGGGTGGAATGTGGGTTTCACTCCTCTACATCAATTTGATATTATGCAATATCTAACCCAAGAAGAACTTAGATGGTGTATGTAAAGGAAAAATTCAACTTTATCAAAATATTGTAGCTGTCCGGTTCATTAGTGGATGAACATCCCCCTTTGAAAATGGGAGGTACCAATGTGACATCATAATAATAAAGATAAAATGCGTATGTGCTTTATCGAATGTATACTTTGTACACAAATTTCATAATGAATGATGATAAATAAATGTATAGAGAAACAAGTTGAGACTTGTTGAAAATGAATAAATTATTTTATTCTCCCCTCCATTTCCTCCACAACATTTTGATTATATAAAAACATAAAAATGTATTAATGCAACTCAGTATATTAAGAGAGTATACCTCACTTCATTGCACCACTATAAGCAGCAGCAATGATAGACTTTTCCAAACACAATGAATCAAGAAGCATGTTACTGTATTCATCCATTGAGAGGACCATTGTCATTTCAAACGCAGTTTGCATCATTTTAGTGAAGAAGAACTGGAAAAGTTTCCTCTACAATATTTGATTGAGAGCTCAACCAATTGAACTCTTGTATGCGTGGCATAAATTACCGAGGGATTATCAGGAAATAATTTCAATTTACAAGTTCAATTACCTTGTTTTATGCATTACAACCGACCAGATTAGCGAACTCACATAGACGGTCCCACCAACATCACAATCAAGATGTCATCTGTAAATTACCTCTTGAACAATTGTGATTAAGGAAATAAAAAGATTCAAGTGTTTTTATTTTGTTTTTATTTTCCAGATATTTCAAACAATGTGAGTACATTTTCATAAATAATTGTGATACATTAGTCATCATCATCATCACAAAAAACAGTGATTGAATCGAGAGTGATAGTCATCATTAATAAATCCATATTACATTCTAATAACCGTGTTTTAGATTCCAAATAACAATTCCGCCCATTCATTTTGACACCACATAGACCTGTTTTGATATATAGCATGGAGATCCACTGGTATTGTTAACAGAAATAAATAAATGATCTCTCAAGAAACATACAACTTACTTATTATCATGTTCTTTCAAAATATATAAAAAGCAATTGTCATGATCTACATAAAAATAAGTTAAGAGTTTGGTGCATTTTTATATCTAAATAACCCATACACAATATTTAAGGTTCGGTTTTTTAAAATTTGACTCCCAAATTGATACAATGTGTTTTCTCTCAGGCGGGATGGCAAATTGTGACGATGGGTTTTATTGGTTTCTCATACATCGTTTTCGGGGTTTTGCCACCGAAAATTTTCCGGAAACCGGTTGACCGTTTCGGTTGTGAATAGGGTGATAGACTGGAAACTTCGTTGGGGCAGAATTGTTTAAATAAGGTATATTAAATACTGGATAGTTATAAGCTAGGCTGGGTTTGTCAAAATTTTGCGTGTTGGGTTTCAAACCGGCGAGATCTCTTGTTTTGAGGATGGATGGGTTGTCGGTTACGTTCCTCGTCTGGCCTTTAACTATATTGACGGGACGCTTGGACGGCTTTGGTGTGTTTTCGGTGCTTCCGGCTTGGAACCGAGAGCGACCGTAAAATGTTTTAGGGGTGCATCGCCATGCGCTTTTAAAGATTTCCGGACGCTTTGGTCACATACCAGTGCCTTGTTTCGTATTCTAACGCGCGTGGCGCGCGTGGTATTTCTTCTTGATACTGGGCGTAAAGATGTTCGGCGTATTCGCGATAATATTCTATTCTTAACTCTTCGCAGATTTCGTTAAGACTGGGGATGATGATGACAATGGTGACGTAATAAATTATCGGCGTCTCAATGATTGTTTGGGTTGCCAACGTCGGATCGGTTAATGGCGAAAGAGCCTGCGCGTTTGGGTCCTGAGTTGGTGGCGACGAAGACGCTGCCCAAGGGGTTTCAGCTTCGCTGCAATGGACATTCGATATCATAACTTTCGTTTCTGCTCCTGATATTTTCAATCGAAATTGAACACCATGGCGGAAACCATGGGGCTAACCGAAGTTCAGGGTTTGGTTCATAAACAGACCCACTTAAGCCGAGATTTCTTCAGAATTTTGGGCGACGCGTTGGTCTTGACGTTTGTGGAACGCGGGCGTAAAATATTCATTATAGCGGCCTATTTGCATGGTGGTGTTGTGTGCGATATCTGGGCTTATGAACAGGATGCGGTTTCTCGGCGGCGTGGTGCTTCGGGTCAGAATCGGACAGGTTTGCGAAATGCATTGCCATTGACCGGAATGGCAATATCCCTTTGCATCAAAATATCGAAATTAAAATTTCCGTCAAAAGCCGTTTGATGGAAGGGGAACAGGAATGAATCGCCACGCGCCGAATGGATGTTGAGTCCGTGGCAGCGTTTGTCGTCACCGTTACGCTCAGATGGGCGCGTGGTAATGATCTGGAAAGTCAAAATCGCCGAAGATTTACATTCAATTTTTTATCAAATAAAATTTTACGTAAATGGAGCCGTTTTCCGAAACCACCCATCGAGATGACCGGTTTAGAACGCTGAGCTGGCGGCGACGGTTGTTTGCGTCAGGATGCGAAGTGTTTTGAAGCAGGGCGCAGAAGTCCATCGGTGTTGACGTTTCGTTTTGTTGCCGAAATCAGGTTTTAGCACGCGATGAACAGCATGTGATTTGTTGTCGAGCATTATATCGCTGTACGTGGTGAACACGTGACAACATGGCGTGCGACGCGTCCATACGACGTTGTACGAGCGGCGGGATCGGCAGCCGGGACAGGAAGCGGTGCGCCACTAGGGGTTGCTTTCTATGGCTGGAATAACCGGTGGGCGATATCCGGTTTTGCTTGCAAATCGCTGCTGCTCTTAGGGTTTTCATCTTGAGCGCTGACCCTTATATTTTGTGCATAGATAGCGAGTCTTCAACTGCACAACTCTTCATCACGCAATTTGTTGTAGAATTTTCAATGGATGGAAGTTGAATATCATTTAATTTTCCACATTATTTGAAGAATCATAGGGAAATACCCTTTCCAGGTCAAAAGTTCGAATGTTTCATCATTTCAAATCTTCAAACTCTCCTCAGCAAATTTTGAAGATTATCCATACCTAATGTGGATACAGAGTTCATCAAGACCAACACTAAATCTGAACAGATCTATAAATCTCAATTTTATTCACCATCGCAATCATTGAGGAGTGAAAAGAAATGTATTTTTTCTTTATTCAATGGAAGAACACTCAAGAGCGCCTCGCCTAGCTAAATCTTTGATATCTGAAGTGAGCATCATAATTTGACATATTATGACAAATGACTGGTAACCACCCAAAGAAATTGTCCTGTGAAATGATCATGATCTCTTACAATGACATCATTGACCTTGAACATTTTTTTTTCACAAATCTTGACAAGTTCCAAAATTTATAGATTTAAGTTTTTTCAATCATTGGCACAATAGTGAGTGTTACCTTCTACAAACTGAGAGCAATATTTCTTTTATTTCCGTGAAAACCATTGCATACAATCTTTATCTTCATAACTTCAATGAAATAAAGAAAAGGAATCATCATAACAACACTTTGCGTAATAGCCCACCGAAAATGCCTTGTGTAATTGATATTTTGTTGTTGTTTGTGATAATTTTTGAATCACACGGCTCTAAAAAATGGATTCGATGATATCAACGCATAGATTTTAAAAGGCACTTTTGTTTATGTAAAGCATAATTTTTAAATTCTACAAAGTCATATTTCAGAATGATATTCAACAATCCGTTTTTTTTTTTTTCTCACACAAAGACGTAATGATTTTTAGAATTTCTCCTCACTATAAAATAATTGAGGCATCGATCACATAAATAATGAATTTTTCCATTATAATTGTTGACTTGACTTGATATCAAATTAGAGATATATTTTGATCCAACAATAGTGAGAATTTTTACTTCAATTATCTGTGTCATCTGGTGTTGGTGCAGTGTAATCGTCGTTTGATAAAATAATAATTCTGAATTAATAGCAAATTAACATGACGTTCTGATTTACTTTTAGTCAACCTATCAGGCACTACTTCAAAAAATGAATTTTTGTCGGTAATATTCAATTCTAATGCAAAAACGTTCACAGAAATGGTGGGCTATATTCTTCCTTGCCTGTGCAAGCACAAAAATTCCACCAATCTAGACAATTTTCACAGGCCGCGTGCTCTAAATTTAATCTACAAACATTGATTATTAATAACTTTATATGACAAAATAATTTTGAACTTACAGAAAATCTATTTCATTATGGGAAAAAATCTTCCTCCGATAAATTCCATATATTTCTCCTCTTGTATTTTAAATATTTTCTTTAAACAATATTTAAAAAAATAATGAAAGAACTCACAAAATTTCATTTTGGTAACTCATCTACAAAAGGGAACATTGATAAGAAAAACAATCAAATTAAGGAAGAATACTGCTCATCAAGATTTAAGAATATTGACTGGTAGGTAGGTAGGTGGGTACGATAGAAGACATGAACATATTATTAAAATAGACTCACCTTTTGTTTCTCGTAATACACCACAATATATGAAGTTTAATGCCTGTTACTTCTGAACTTTTGAACGATATTTATTGCTATATATACTGTTTATATCAACCCCACATTACTATTAACAACTTTTATTTCCTAGATTCATCGAAAATAACCTCGATTGCTTACTTGATATGATTCTGATGCAATATATTTATTATTTGATCATTCACCACTCCTAAGCTTTCGAATTGCATGCGTCCCGTTATTAATTCTACGCAATGTTGACCTTTAATTATTTAAAAAATCGCCACTCCTATCATACATACACATTTCAGAAAACAAACATCCGCATTGAACGATGGATTATTTTGGAAAATGAGATAATTATAACTCTTATAATGTATACAGCAAAATTATTAATAGAATTATGATCCATATGATAAACAAATTGCTAAAATTATATATTTATTCCGATTATTAATTGGGGCTGCGGTCCCCATTCTTCAAATGCCTATTGTCCATTAGAATATTTTAAATGCTTATTGTCCATAGGAGACTGCCAAATCCTTTTCGAATGTTCATTGCCCATTGTGCACTGTCAAATTATTTCGAAAGGGTTATTGACCATTGAAATAATATTATTTTGATTGTTTATTGTCCATTGAAGACTACCAGATTTATGGAAATATGATGTACAGGGACAAAATTTCTCAAAAAGAATTATGTATCTTCAAATAAATGCGATGCGTTCACTCAAATTGACTGAACTATCAAACTTTAATCTATCTATCCCCAGAATAGATCATTTTTTACCAAAATACTTCAGAACTCATCCCAAAAACAGGATGGTGTGGAATATACAACTTTAAATTTTTTTTTTGGGGTAACGGTAAATCACCGATTTTTTTAATTATTTTTTCCAGACATTGTGATCCATAATAGATATGATGCCATAGTCAAGGTGGTCCTACTGCCGAAATTCCGCAGAACTCTTGTTGTTCTTCTACTCGTGGATCTTGAAGTTTATCGATATGCGACGTTGCCTATGTCTCCAAAGGGAAAAAAGTACTGGAGTTAGATGAGACACATATTGAGCATATAAGTAATAACTATTACAGCATGAGAAGACGATCTGATAGTTTTGATGGATATATGTATCAATAGAAGTTTGAAATGCAAAGAATATATCAGCACGCTTCTTGGGAGTGTTTAGAACCAGGATCCAACGACGCGTGGAGCGTCAATCCTGGATTGAGGGTTGAGTGTCAAGGTTGGCGCAACGAAATGTGTCGGGCCGCAGCGCAGCGGTTGTAGTCTGTTGTAGGTCGGCAGTGTTGACGGGAAAAATTTGAATTATTTGGTTCAATTACACGAAAAGATGAACCGTGAGTGGACGCGTATCGTTGCTGCCGCAGCATATTATGTTATGTTAGGAATTCACAGGATGACAAATAAAAAAAAACGAAAAAGCTGGTGGAGAGTGGAGAGGGATAAAAATTCTAACACCACTTCGTTCGACCACTCCATGGTGAAAGTTACCACGGCACTGACAGTACCACGCGCCTAGCGTTGGAGCGGTATACACGTGAGAGATATACACGTGTTGAGCGCCATTGTCCGAGTTCCTTCGAACTGTGTTCATTTACCGACAGACGATGGGACTCACCACGCCGACCGGAGATCGCCAAGCCTGCCCTATCCGACGGCGCGTGAACTGACCAGTTTGGCGCGAGGAGTGCCGCTCCACGCGCCGTTGGATCCCAGCTTAATAGCTCTTGAAAATTGGGCATGAATGTGCCTCATTTAGGAAGTTACCAAACTTATTGGAATAATGTGACTTCAGATTGTTTTGTTTCAAGTAATTATGAACTGGATCAAGAAACGCATTTGGTTTGGTGTCTCGGCCAGGCATACGAAGAAAACATCCAATCAATTTCTGACGTGAGAAGAAAGAACACAACCCAACCTAACTTGGCTAACTTTGTTACCCAAGTTGAATGAAAGCTAATGAACCTTACAAGGCGACGCTTGCTCCGCTGCGAACTTTGATCCAAACAATTTCTTACGTATAAAGAAGGAACACAACAAATTCCGTCAATATATTTGGAGATCTTATATTCTTGTCCTATTCCGTTTTTTCGCATCCAACTTGGATAGCAAGGTTAGCCAAGTTAGGTTGGGTTGTGTTCATTCTTTTCACGTAAGCAAGTGATTGGATTTTTTATCGTATGACTGGCGTAGACACGACAACGGCATGTTTCGGAATTTCGTTTGCTGAAGTGTTTTATTGAGTTTTGAAGCACCTATGATAATTTTTGATTATTTCGTAAACATTTTGTGAAAATCCGGATTGGCCCAATTCACTCGAATGGTTGGCACGATGGCATGTTCATAAAACGACAAGAATAATAAAATCAACAATATTTGATTTTTGACATTTCATACAAAGAATTATTTGAAACGTATTCGGAATTTTTCCATGACTTTATCGAATATGAATTGAATTTAATATTACTCAAACGTAAAATGAGTAAAAAGCTATTCTTTATATCAGTTTGCAGTTTCTAAAAGTGGCATACCATAACCTCTCTTTAAGGACCTTCGGGGCCCATATCTATGAAATTATGTTTTCCGCGCTAAATTTTCAGTTGCTATATTGTTTTTCGTCTTCTGAAGCCCTGTGAAAATTTCGTGAAGAAATTGGCCTTTACCAGTCCTTTGTGTCGATTAGATACCTAGATTTCAGTTTTAATGTATTGACTGTCTGAACTCTTTGATCCGCCATTTTGTTTTCCTGTAACTAGTCAAGCCCTTTCATTTGATACCCATATTGAGGGGGTTGAACAAAAAATTTAATTCCGCCATTTTGGGGTGGCGGCCATCTTGGATTTGGAATAGTAAATATGAAAAAAAAAAGTACTTGGCAAGGTAATGCATAAATCAAACTCATTACCAGCACCCTTAAGCTCCTGTGGATTAGAAACACTTTGTGAAGCCCCTGGCAGAGAACTTCAGAATCATTGTGACTAACATTGAATCTTCTCTGGTTTTGAGCTTTCAGTTGACTTAGTTGCATACAGCTCAATTATTTCTGGGAAAATCTTGTTTTTCTCCAGAATTATGCAAAAAAAAATCGATCTCCCTAATTTTGACCCACCATACCCTTACTTCGACTTTTCCTTCTCAATTATGACTCATTTTCCACATTTGGCCAATTATAAAACTATATTTGTTTCGAATGTTGGCGAACATCGTAATCCCGCTGTCAATGCCAAACAAGGAAATGATCCCAATCCTGTACCATAAAAATTGTTCGAAATTTTCTCTATCGTTTCCCGAATATGATAGAAAGCCAATTTCTTTGAAAACGTTCTCGAATGCTTTCGACCATGCCCAACAAATAGCAGTAGATCAACAACTACTTTCTTTGGCGATACATATCAGAAATTAATATTGAAATCAATCAATCAACAGAGATTTTCAGCTCTATTGATTCTGGACAAAAATACTACCAGGAAGCCGACTGTGCTCATACGGTTGTCCGTGGTTATATCTTGTTACGTTTTCTACTGGCAAATGTCATTGCTAAATTTGTTATGAACAGTCAAATGCAGAATAACTTTTGTTTTATTCGTTTTTTGCTAGTGACATGGAAACCTAATGAAGCAATCTAGATGCCTTTAATGTTGTAGATAATTGGAATACAAAGAAAATAAGGAAAAACCAGAAAAAATAAGCTTTTAGAAAAAAATCATTTCTCCACCACTTTTTGATTTGTTGTGCAGGCACGTGCAGTGCACGACATGGTAGTGATTAATATGTACTTTATGTGTGAGAAATTGGGACGCCGTCAGATCATTAGTTTTGACAGAATTGCAATCTGAATTTTTCAACGCACTTCATGGCAGCAGACCTGGATGCTCCATAGGTGGTCCAATTTAAATTTTCCAAAAATATTTTGAGAGTTACAGTAACGCACTACAAAACTCGCATTCTCATTTGCATTAAAATGCTGCGAAATATGTGAGAAATAATTGCAAACATGACCGAAAATTGGCGAGTGCGTGAAAGCGGTTGAGTAGTGGAGGTAGAGCAGCAAGCGAATTACTACAAGCGCGTTGCGCCCGTTATGATTATGCTGCTCTACCCCCACTCCTGAGCCGTTTCCATGCACTCGCCCGTTTTCAGTCATGTTTGCAAGTATCTTTCACCTATTCCACAGCATTTGAAAGCAAAATGAGAATAGACATTTTGTAGCACTATACTCCACCTCTTGGAATCTTCTACAAAAATTGAAATCGGACCACCTGTGGAGCATCCAGGTCTGCTGCAATAAAATGCGTTAAAAAATTCAGATTCCAATTATGCCAAAACTAATGATCCGACAGCGCCTCAATATCTCTCACGAAAAGAACATATTAATTTCTACTATGTCGTGGAAAGCCTGCACTGCATCTCAAGAAGTGGCGGAGAAATAATTTTTTTGAAACCCTCATTTTTCTAGTTTTTTCCCGTTCTTCTCCGTTACTAATGATCCGATCGAGTCGAACTTAGGCTCATTTTTTTTGCATTTGATTTTTAGAAATTGTTCATTCCTCTAGATGGCTTCATTAGTTTTCATGTTAAAAGCAAAAAAAAATGGATTTGAATGTTTAAAACAAATTAAGCAATGACACTCGCGAGTAGTAAACATAACTGGATATAACTACGGACCGTTTTTCGTATGATGGCGCAGTCGGTTTCCTGGTAGTATTTTTGTCACGAAAAAATCTCTATGATTGGTCTATTGATAAATTCGAAATTTCGAAACATGTGCTGAAATCATAATTATTTTCAATTCTCATTTTGGAAATTCCAGAGATCTCACATCACTTATTTCAAGGTTTACTCCGCAGCACCTTGTAATGACGATGGTATTTTAGGCATGAACATATCAAGGCAAACTAACTAAAAAGCGAAAAATGAAATAACTAATGAAAAACATTTTCAAAGACAAGCTTTTATGTAAGCAGTATATTTAAACGTATAAAATAAGTTCTAGTCATCGCTGACAATGATTTAATAATTATTTGGTTTCAAAAAGCTTGTCGCACGAAATGTTCATAGAAGTAGCTACCAATTAATTTCATTGAAAAATGATTGGTTGGTGAGTACCAACTTGTCGAAGTATCAATTTCATGATAATCCGCGCGACAAGCTTTTTGAAAGCAAATAATTCAACAAAAAATTATTTAATCATTGTCAGCGATGACTGAAACCTATTTTCACGTTTTTATTGGTTATTTTAATCTTTGCCTTTTAGTTAGTTTGCCTTGATATGTTCTCTCCTTATAGAGCATCGTTATTACAAGGTATCATTCGTGTTAGTTTTGAGCTGGAAGAAATCATGATCTCCGACCCCAAGAACTCCCACAATCCAATTTTGACCAGAATCTGACCATAATCACAAAACTCATTCGCCATCCTGAAGTCGCCATCTTGAATTAGAAGATTTCGACAGAAAATCATAATCTCCGAACCTGAAAACACCCACATACCAATTTTGAATGAAATATGACCATAATCCAAGAACTTGTCTTCCATCTTGGAGCCGTCATCTAGAATTCATCAATTTTGCCAAGAATTCAATAATCTCCGACCCCGGAAACTGCAACATACCAACTTTGAATCGAATCAGACCATAATCACGAAACTCGTCCGCCATCTTGGAGCCGTCATCCTGAATTTATAAATTTTGAGAACAATTCATAATTTCCGACCCAGAAAACCCCCGCACACCAATTTTGAATTGAATTGAAGCATAATCATAAAATTCGTCCTTCATCTTGAGGCCGCCATTTTGAATTTATGAACTTTGACAAAATATTCATAATCTCCAATCACAAAAACCCCCCCATACCAATTTCGAATCAAATCGGACCATAATCACAAAACTCGACCGTTATTCTAAATTTATAAATTTTGATAAAAATCTATAATTTCCGACACGGAAAACCCCCACATACCAATTTTGAATCCCGTTCGCCATTTCGGTTGCCACCATTTTGTTTTTTTCTCTAACAGAGATTCCATAATGCATTGTCACCGGAATTATGAACACCTGCCAAATTTGAAATTAATTGAACCACTAGAAGTCGGTCAAAATTCACTCGCAAGAGTGGACCCTAACTAACGAACGAACTAACTAACGAGGGACACTAAATAAAAGCTTGTGAAATAGTATACACCACACCGGCAGGAAGAATTTCCTGCACTGCGCTTCATGATGCCCTCGGATCGGATTTTCATTCGCGTTTCGGTCCAGACAATCCTTCTATTGTGACCGAATGTTCGAACGATGAAACAATGCAGGAAATGAACAATCTTGCGGAGCACCCGGAATTTTTTCAAATATAAGACAAACAACCGGAGTAAAGTTATTTGCACCAATCCTTTAATATTAAAATAACAACACCCATTCCAAAATATTCTCTAGAAACTCATTCAAGTACAGTAAATCCCAAAGATGAATGTTAAATATGTCATGCTTAGGGAAATTCAAAATTTTCAGTAACACTGGGGCGAGAATTTTTATTTTTGAACCCCAAATAGTTGCAAATTATGCTCTATATCATCCTCCTAGAAATGTATTAATTCAAGGAATCACTAATGGGAAAATTATTGTTGAAGAATCTTTAATGACACTGATTTTCACAAAGTTTATATTGACAATATTGACAAAGAGTTTAATGTAGTTTCAGGTTCAGATTTTCTCGAGCGCTATTATGACGTAGTTTGTTGATATTGAAAATAAAAAATCAATTACAAACTACGAAGAAGTTCAACTTTTTTAAGTTAAACAAAATATTCCAACTGAAAGTCAAAAAATCTCAAAAAATTAGGAATGTTATTTCTATTGAGCCAAAACAAAACAAGTTCATAGATCAAACAAATATTTTAAAAACATTGAGGTTATAGCCTCAATGTTTTTCAAATATTTTTTGACGAAGACCCAATTGAAACTGACTTCAAAGATAATAAAAAAATATACGAAATTATTGAAAACAATTGAAAGGAGTTCGGAATTGAAATTAAATTATAAGGATCCTGAAGCAATACTAATTACTGAACAGGAATAAAAAATTCCAAATTCTTTCAAGAATAAATTATATTTCTGAGAATAAAATTTGACAAAAAGATTATTTAAAAAAATACAAATATTACAAAAATGTAACTGAAAGAGGACACTGTTACAGAAATTATTGATTTTTAACAAAAGTTAAAGAAATTCGAAGAACTATTGAAAACACTATCGACTTTCAAAAAACAAAAGTCGAAGAAAATATTTCCCCGGAAATAATTAACGATATGAACAAACCATTAGAAGCAATCAGAAATTTAAAAAATATTCAAACCAATTATAAATATCAAAATTGCGAAATTGAAAATATTAATTTGATTTAATTATATTTTTACCAACATTATATTAGTATTTCTTCTTTGAATAACATTGAGATATGATGGCGTACATTGATTATTCGTTCCTACACGAATCATGTATTGAGAGGTTCAATTTAGTAGATCGCTCCTCAAATGAATCTAGTTGTGAGGCAATTAGCCATATGACAGTCATTATAGAACTTCTAAGGACACTTTTGTACTGACAATGGTGTGCAAATTACTATAATTTAGCATTGATAAGAGTCAACCAGAATAAAATAAGGTAATTTCATTCAAGTTCGACATCATTGAAGTGGACATGAAGCAACCATAATATTCGGGTTTTCTAAGGTGTGCTTTCCAGAAGTTTTACAGGAGGTTTGGCAATTGACTTTAAGTTGTGGTATTTTGAATTATACAATTGTATAGGTCATAATATTTGGTATTACCATGTGTGATGTGGTTATTCATAACACCCTCTATATAGGCCAGGTATAACATATGGTGGTCAGTGGTGGAGTCGTTAATTCTACAAATGTCCACGTTTTTACATTTGGCTTCAGGTGGTGTGGGGTTTTTATATTATATCCCTAGAGTCGGTCGGAAATTACACTACTATCACATTAAAAAATATTCGAAGATATTTTTGAAGAAAATTCAGATTTGTGATATAATAAAATCAATATTCTTGCGAGTAAATCTATCAAAAATAAGGAATATTCTATAGTATTCTGGAATTTTCGTTATTCGCGCCACATAAATTTTTTTCTTCTTTCTCAGCATTCATTTATGTTGATCTAATCCCAAATGACTTCGTCCCATAGATGGAATGTTATCACAATTCCTTTATATCTCAATTCAGTGTTTCATGACCATGTGACAATTCAATGAAGACAATATTGGTCGAGTTATTGAAAACACATTTTTTTTGTATACGCTCCCCAGAACGGCAACCGTAAAATACTACTTTTTTGGACTTATCCATGAAGTGTCGTCATGACAACACTTCACGAACTGAATTTCATTCATTCATTAAACATAACTGAAAATTAACGGGTGTTTATGAATAATATAAAAACTATGGGCCGATAACATTTTGCCGTAGAAAAACTAGTGATTTTGATTTTTTCAGAATAAAATTGTCAATGGTTATTGTTGTGGTAGGTACAAACATGATGACGTTCACACTTTCTTTCTTCGAACAATCGCAAACAAAATGATATTAAATTCAAACGAAATATAATCCACTTACAAGAATATTCGAATAAAGGTTTACTTTGGGTTCAAATCAAGTTTCGATTTCCACACCTAAACCTACATACATTTATTGGATGATAACATTTTATATTTCGTTCATTTCAAATGTCACTTTCTATACAGGATTTCCACGAAATGGGCGATCTCTAGCATTAACGATTCAAATATCAAACTGGGGGAAAAAAGGATTTTGCTGTATATGTATTCAGTATTACAATTTTCTTTCAAATTTGAAGTATGTTTCTGAATGGTTGTCATATTCACTTACAAGTTCATCATATTCAACTATCTATAACCCCATAATACGTTAGTATAGTTGGATCCAGAAAAAAATCACTGAAAACACAATTAGAGAACATAACATCAAACGCGAATGTTATTGACCAGTTGACATATTTGACACGTCGTTAATAAAAAATCTGTTTCGATATTTCACACGGCCTTCTGCCCGTGATGCCTACAAATATATTTGCGTATTGATAGCAGAAATAAAATCATAGTTTCGACAAGAAACATTCTTTGGAAAGCTTATATAAAAAATATTGTATGCAACACGTACGCAAATTGCTTTCGCGGACTCATCTTTATATTAGGTACTCTGCTAGCGCCTCGGCCGTAAATATTTCGATT